>FR989984.1:0-1200000 GCA_905404265.1 Fabriciana adippe | reverse complement strand
TACCAAGTTATTTTACATTTTATTTGACATAAATATTCATTACATATTATTCAGTAATTAATTTTATTGTTTTTTACTTCCTGTGTAATGCACTCTATTTCAAATAATTATTAAATAAGAATTAATAACAACGGTCACCATGACAACATGGTAATTCTATCTCACTCTCTCGCCGGTTTAATCCTATATGTTTATGTGTTTGTCTCTTTTTAGTATCATCGAGTTTTAAATCGCAACGATTCTAAAGAAGTTTCATCTATGTCCGCTGAGGCGCGCACTGATTGCTTCCATACGATCATCAGAAAGCGGTGCGCCTCGCTGTGGGCGCGAGTGCGCGGCGCATCGAACGCCGTCTTGAGCACTTGAGCACCGATGGGATTCCCCATTGTTTACATACATGTACATGTTTGTGATACAGCTCCACGCCCCTGCTGCTAGCTACCGATATCTTTAGCACAGATTCATCGGAAGCCACATATTTCAATATTATTATAAAACTGTTACTAAACCTAATAAATGTTTTATTATTATTATTATAATAATTAGAATAACCCACCGCCGTGTCCGGTGGAGCAGGCCACGATGACCCAGCCCACGCAGGCGGCCCACAGCGAGTGCGACAGCGCGCTGTAGGCCGCGGCCGCCGCCACGCCCAGCTCCGCGCGGTACAGCCCGAAGATCAGGAACAGCAGCGTGCCCGCGCACACCGCCCACCCCAGCCCCGCCCACGCCTGCGCACATAAATGTATAACATAAAGACAGGGATAAGGCAGTGGTAGCCCAGTGGTAATGGGATCGCTTGGGAAACCGAGTGAAGCGGGTTCAAATACCGGGTCTCGCACCTCTGATATTTTGATGCGAATCATTTCTAACATAATTGGGTAATTCTCACGAAATTCCGAAATTCTTGTCCTTGGAGTTTATATAAAAGTCCAACAAAGAAATGGATGTTACTAATATTTCTATTCAATCTACATAACTATATCTAAAAGTTTCACATAAGATTTTAGAGCCATAAAATAAATAAATTAAAATGCATAACCATAATGTTCCTAATATCATTGCCTCACTGTGTCCCAAGTACCAATTTTATTTACTTTTATTTACCAAAAACGTACAAAAATCATTCGAATTATATTCAAGTAAGTTAGATTGTTTAAAAATATTATAAATTTATGGCAAAAACCGAAATTAGCGTTATAAAGTAAAAAATGTGTTAAAAATTTGAATATTTATATGTGTCTCACAAAAATAAATCATTCCCTTACACTATTACTGGCAGTTGAATTATGAACGCATTTTAAATAAAATACGAATGCTACCATTAGTTTTTGAAAGTTGGCACTAATGTCAATTTATCAAAATGGCGAATTTTCTGTGATTGTGTTCGGGTGTGCGCTGCAAAAAGATTTTATTAATTATATGGTTAAATTAAATTTTTGATCGTCATTTCATAACATTCTAAAAAAACAAAAGGTAAGTACTTTAACTGATTATAAGTTGCACATATAAGATGGCTTTTGGGAGTAATTTCCTTAAGCAGAAAAATCGTTTTAAAAGTAAAGTTATGTTACGAGTCTTTTACGGTTATTCTTTATTCCGTCATTCCCTCACCATCATTCACTCATAAAAATGTATGGAGAGGGAATGATGATATATGAGGGAATGATTTTTGGGTGGGCTAACTGGCTTTTTTATTGTTTGCTTTTATTAACTTTTGAATTTCTTGTTGCAATATTGTTGTAGGTTAAAAAAATGTCAAGAAAAAAAGAAGATAAGCAAAGAAGAAGCTAAATTAAAAAAGCAAGAATATGACCGAAAGCGCAGGGAAAAAATGAAAGCTGATCCTGTAACACTTGAAAGACTTCGCGAAAAAGAAAGAATTAAATACCTAAAAAAAAAGAAAAAGGTCAAGTAAAACCTATATCCGCAATGAGTTCCCGAGAAAGAAGGCAAAAAAGGAAAAACTGGAAGAAAAATAGCCAAACATATAGAGACAAAACACTGAAAGTGCGAAAAAATTTAGCAATACTGTTAGATGAGACACCACCTCCTAGCCCAGAACCTATGCAAAATAATGATGAATTAAGAAATCTGGCAGTTAATCGGAGAAGGTAGCAGCTCAGAAGACGTAGAGGAATACTTTAAGCAAAAATATCCAGTAAACGCTTTAGTAAACTGTATGAAAAGAGGAACTAAATCTTGGAAATGGCCTAAAATCAGAGATGAGCAGTTATATGCCTGGCATGACATTCTGAGGAAGATTGAGCCTCCAAAATTAATCAGTTAGGGTTGTTATTTTATAAAATACTTAAACTAGTTTAAAATGACTTTAATAGTAACTTAGAGACTGAATCGTTTAAGATTACAAATTTTAAAAGTAGGTAATTTCACTCTTTAAAATTTTAAAATTAATAATAGTACCTACTAAATAAGAAGTATTTTTTGTTTGGAAAAAAGCCAGTTAAGTTATAGATTTTGTTTTGTTGATTTTGATACTAAACTTTCATTTTATCTATGAGACTAAAGTTTAAAATAAGAAGTTTTTCTGTTGATGCTGTTAGATGAATCTTTAAGTTAGCAAGGATTTTGTTGTCATTGTTATTTAATTAAGTGCCTTAATTAAGTGCCAAAATAAATAAAAATAAGTTTAAATTAGAGTTATGCCAAAGTGCTGCAATAATTTTGTGATTTGCTGGAATTACTCATTGATCTTACTTATTGTTTAAGAACAAAATTTCGTTTAATAAAAAAAATCTTTGAAAGAAAACTAATTTCATTTAAAAAGCTTCATGACTTGTCTGCAATAATCATTCCCTCACCTTAGTTGTCATTCCCTCACTTTGATTTTTTTTAATATCCTCCTAACTTTCATAAAACGCGATAATTTTTGGGACCACTACATAATTTAATTCTAGTAACATTAGTACTATCAAATTCACATAAAATAAATATCAAATAATTTCAATATTTTTTGTCATTTTAAGATAGCCGAATTTCGGGATTTTGTGAAAATTACCCAATTACTACTTGTCTTAACGGTGAAGAAAACCTGCATGTCTGAGAGAACCTAGTAAATTTTCGAAAGACATGTGCAGTCCGCCCGCACTTGGCCAGCGTGGTGGACTATGGCCTGATCCCCCTCGTATTGAAGGGAGGCCCGTGCTCAGCAGTGGGACGTTAAAAAGGACTTAATACAAAGACAGGAATATACACTAGAGAGTAAATGTTGCATACGACACGTCAATTAAAAGAGTACTCTTTTGATCGATGATAAGACATGAAAAACTGGCCATTGTTTTGATCTAAAATTGTAGTTTTAGTAATGGAATAGCAACAATATTTCTATTGTTAAACGACTTGTGGTACTCACGATACAGGCTTTGCCTAGTGTGTGTACCTTTAGATATAACATATATTGTAAGCTGTATCTTTTTTGGCAATAAAGATTATTATTATTATTATTAATACGCTTTTGAACAATTATAATATATGGAACTTCTCAGGATAAATTAAATGAATCTTCGAACTATGGTACAATTATATGCTATATATCTAACTTTATCATCAGCCACCTCAGTCAAGTTATTGCATTTTCATCCAAAATTCCTATGAAAGTATCATACAGATACTTCGATTAGAAATGCTTTAAAATCGATATGACATCAAAATCAATCAACGATTTTTAAGAAACAGTGACTACATTTTACAATGTATTCAGCCCTTTTTAACGTCCCACTGCTGTGCACGAGCCTCTCATCAGTATGAGAGGGATCAGGCCATAGTCCACCACGCTGGGAAAGTGCAGGTTGGCGGACTTCACATGTCTTTGGAAAACTTGCAAGGTTCTCTCAGACATGCAGGTTTCCTCACGATGTTTTCCTTCACCGTTAAGACAAGTGGTAATCATGTTGGAAATGATTCGCACGTGAAAATATCAGAGGTTCGAGACTCGGGATTTGAACTCGCTTCGCTCGGTTTCCCAAGCGAGCGCGTTACAACTGGACTACCACTGCCAATTGCCATAGTACATATTACAAAAAATATCCAAACCTTAAGATCAATATTCATAACTTAAATTGAATAGACTTTTAAAGTCCTACAGAGGAATATCTAACATAAAAAACGTACCCTGCTCATTTTAATGTTGAGGTTAGTCTTGAAGAGTATCCAGCCGGTGGCCATGCCCACGAGGTAGGGCCCGAGGCGCGTCCAGGGCTTGTCGTAGATCTTGTCGAACTGCGTGAAGGGGTCCTCGCTGTTGGGGATGTGCTGGCTGCTGTACGACACGAAGCCCGTCGTCAGCAGCGACGACAGGAAGAACATGGACGTCAGCACCGCTGATAGCTTGAAGTGGCTAGAGGTTTGGTCAAATGTTGCTTATAAATTCAAATATGGTATGTTTTGGTGGTTTTGAAAATAAACGTCTTCTTCGGTTGGAGACATATTTGATTATTAAAATATGTTAAGTATACTTATACTTATAATCAAAACTTAGCTTAGTGGGTGGTCGTGTATATCTATGATATTTAGTATCTTTTTTTTCAAATAAATATGTCGGGACTTTAACCAGATAGTTAATACACTACACATATATAACATTAAATAAATATCTACATATTAAAAATTTGGTTCAAATTATGATTTGTTAGACAAAGAACGGGATTGTAAACTGTGCTGTTTATATTGACTTCTAGTTTGAGAATGGTCTTCTTTATTAATATTTTAGTCTAGCCTTAGTCTCTCCCGTAATCATAATTGCTGTAAAGCATTCTGAAATGTTTGGATAATTATTAGTAAAAATCCATTTGCTTTCAAATTCCTTTTTATTACTAAATCAATATTGACATTATATCAAAATATTGAAGTGTTCTATATTCGAACACATATATTACATTCCTCCAACCCTAATTAAGGTATTTAAATAATTAAATAATGCTACTCCTTATAATTTATGTTTTTTTCTACTTGTTCTGATTGGATAACGTCGACTATCCTGAGATTGCATATTACCGACTGGTTCATGCACATCAGATTGATCTACGTCAAAAAAAAAAAAACATCATCGGAAACTTCATTGTTTAAGTCTGGTGTCACCTTCGCACACATCACAATGCCATTGGGTAGCAGCACTATTATCACTGTTTCTTGCTTGCCGACGTTGCAAAGCGAAAACTGGCTGACTTTGCATCATAGATTGATCTCGATCAAGATGTTGGGTAGACTGTATTGCTGTCGTGCGCATCGCACGCTTTGGGCTAGCTCTAATGCCTTATCAAAAGTTAATAGTTCTATGTTTTCAGCAAATAATTTTTCTTTTTCTTTTAAATTCTCTAATCCTAACACAAATCTGTCCCGCAAAGCATCCTCCAAAAGGCCCGTCGCCTCACACCAGTTTGGTCAGTCTCATCATGTACATAATTCGCTACACAATATTGTATAAATCGACTTCTAAAAATGCTCTAATCTTGTGTATAATGGTCAAAAAATAACATTACCACCAAACGTAGAGACGATATTACGTTCTGTCATTATTTATTCTATGTTTAGTCACCAAATTACGCTAAACACAATAAATCCGATATTACGTTCTGCCATTATTTATTCTTTGTTTAGTCACCAAATTATGCTAAACACAATAAATCAATCCACGTGAATTCGATATTTCTCGTCGCCAATGAAATGTTTGGATAATTATTAGTAAAAATCCATTTGCTTTCAAATTCCTTTTTATTACTAAATCAATATTGACATCTATCAAAATATTGAAGTGTTCTATATTCGAACACATATATTACACATTCGAAACGTCGGGAACCAAAAATCTAAATAAATCCGCGAAAAAATCCGAAAAGACAGTTTTATTTAAAATGTTAAATATTCGCGTAAATCTAAGAAAGTATTATATTTTATACTTTATAGTGAAAATCGATTTTTTTTTTATAAAAATTTTGTTATATTTTAAATATTTATATCAGCTCGTTTCACCCTGGCTAACATAAAATTTTAGAATATATAAGAATTATGTTACGACTAGCGACTCACCCTCGCTTCGCTTCGCGTTCGTCCCTAGACAAAAACAAATCTATCCCACGGGAACTGTACATTTTTCCGAGAAGATATATAGCCTATAGCCTTCCTCAGTTAACGGGAAATCTAATGCGAAAAGAATTTTTCAAATCGGATTAGTAATTGCTGAGATTAGCGCGTTCAGCCACACAAAGAAACAAACTCTTCAGCTATTAATATTAGTATAGATTAAATTACCTTGTAGCTAGGATCAGCAGAATGGCGCTGACAGCATAGAACTGTGTATCATCTGACACGTACCAACTCCACAACATGCACTGGAAATAATTATTAAGTTAGTATTCAAATAATAATAATAACTAGTGATCGCCGCGTGGTTGAAAATCAACCATAATTCATTAAGTTATATATTTATTGCCTTTCGTATATTACAATATTAACCTATTCTCAATTTGACCACGGACTTTAACAATAAACAAAAGAGTATATATGCGCGTGTGCGTCAAATACATGGTAGTGTGTGTAATGTTTTTTTTAATGATTTAATGTACTTTTTATGCATAATTGTAAAAAAAAATATTAGCATTCTGCACTCCTTCTCTATATAAACTATAAGCGTGGGAAACATACTCCTCTGTCTGCGCAATTTTCGTAAAAAGTGGTACAAAGTTTTTGCTTCACGTATTAATACATAGATAATAGATATCTTGACCAATTCCGGTCACGGCGGCCATTGATACTAGCCAAATGCGCAGGAGATAGTGCAGCGCGTGTGAGAGAGAGCGCAGACGCAAGTGCATTCTCTGTCCCTGTCACTCTCACACTCCGGCGGGAGGACACGAGACACTCGCGGTGAGAGTGTCTCGAGGCACGGGGGTGAAACACCGCCAATTTCCCAACTTCGGGCTGTTAATGAAAATTACTTGACAGAAATACTCATTGAATAATCTTGGCTCGACTCGGGACTCGAACCCAGGACCTCTGGACCTGTGGCCGTACATGCTAGTCACTAGATCACATATTTGCTTTAAGTTTAATGATGATAATCTGTTGTAATTCTTTAAGTTTAGAATTGATGTTTTTCTAATTAAGACGCCTGTAATATCCATTTATTCGAGAGTTGTAATTAGTATGAGAGTATCCGATGTGTAATTATTTCTTCTTTACTCACTCCTTTTACTCATATTGTTATGTTTTATATATTTTTATATATGACAATTTGTTTGTAAAAAGAATGCAGCTACCTTCATCATGTCGTTTTTTGGCTGTCGGTGCACGCGCATTGTAAAAATTTAACTCTCATATTTTTTTTCCAAACGTGCCAAAAGAAGAATAATTTTAAAAAGCCGATAATAAAAACAAATACCATCTGGTCGACGGGAAACAATGTGTTGATGTAGAGCAAGTTCCGCCACCAGTACTTGGGGCAGGTCTCGTGGTCGAGGGCGGGCGGCTCGAACACCGCGTTGTGCTGGAACCACTTCATCGTGACCTCCACCACGCCCAGCATGAACAGGTACGGCGCCGTCAGTCTGTGGGCGACGCTTGTTTGGTTAGCCTTTAGAAATTGTCTGTACGTTCATTTTAATTTCCGATGCGAATTTTTAAATATCATAATTTCTTAAGAATTTTTTTATGATTAATGTTTTATTTAAATGTTTTTGGTACTTAGAGAGGATATAGAGTAGAGATACATCTAAATATTACACTTTTATTTTATTCAATTGGGAAGTTTCATATAAAACGGCACCACTCGCCCGCCACATGGGAAAGTCATCTATACATATAATAAAATTGTAACTTGCCGAATTTGTACAATTAATATTTTTTGGAAAATCTTATTGAAATAGACATTATTATCGATACGGAGGCCGAATCTATAGTTTTTAGAATTTTGGTCTGTCTGTCCGTCTTTTTGTCTGTTACCGCATCATGGAAAAACCACTAGAGGGATTTTGATGAAATTTGGTATGATGGTAGCTGGTTATGCGGGGTAATACCTATATAGGATACTTTTTACTGCGGAAAAATATCTCATCTTTGAGAAATCTATACTAAACATTAAAACGTAAAAATTTTTAAACTTAAGTAGCTGTATTATATAATATAAAAGTGTAGCAAATTTTAACAATAATTATTGTAGAAATATTATATATATATATATATATATATATATATATATGTATTTTATTATTTATTAATTATTGTATAATATTGTTAGTAAACACCGTTTGTGCAACTATAATTTTTGAAACATCAACTAACTTTCGTTTCTCCCGTGACTCTGATTCGAAAAATAAATGCGGTCCCTCACCGGGAGCATTCGCCTGTAATATAACAATTTAAGATTCGATGTTGCGCATTACGTTACAGAGTTGCCTCACTGACTGACGACCATTCACCTGTAACGTAACAATCTAGATTTGATTTTGAGTATTCGCCTGCAGTCAAGTTAGTTGTTTTTACAATGTCGGACGAAGCGGTCATGTTGAGCGCGGTAATATTGATAAACTCATGTTATTTACGTAAAAAACTCAAAAGAAACAACCAACAAGTACAGATGCGTTACACATTGTATAACGATGTTACAAATTGTATCATTAGGTACATGCTGCGCATTGCAATACTCAGTTCTTCTCCCTCACTTACGTAATGCTCGAATCTGAACTGTTACATTACAGGCGAATGCTCCCGGTATAGGACCGGCCTTACAAACAAAAATTTAAGTTAAGTCCGTGACAAAATTCAAATATAAAGTTTTTAAACTAACGTAAATTTAAAACATTATAAATACACACATAGCAATACACTTATTTAAAGTAAACCAGTATACCCGACCTGGCGAAGCGGTAGCCCATGAGGCCCAGGAACTGCAGCACGCCGGCCGTGAGCTTGCGCCGGCCCTTGGTGAGGCGCTCCAGCTTGCCCTTCGCCGCCGTGCGGAAGTACAGGAACGACACCAGCATGCCGCTGCCGACACCACGAGAGTTATTAATTCGACACGTATGTATATATGTATAATAAAATTCTAACCGAGTCGAATCTTTACATTAAACATTTTTGGAAAATCTTATTGAAATAGTCATTATTATCGATACAGAGGCCGAATTTAATTTTTAGAATTTTTGTCTACCTGTCTGTCTGCGATCGCTTCACGGAAAAACCACTGGAGGGATTTTGATGAAATTTGTTATGATGACAGTTGGTTATTCGGGTCAACGTATAGGATATTTTTTATTGCAAGAAAATAGCTCATCTTTTAAGTATATATACTAAACGATAAAACGTAAGTAGGGACGAACCCGAACGGACTCGAAGGTGAGTCGCTAGTTATAAATAATAATTAAAAATGAAACAATTTCTCTTACCCGAGACAGAAGAAAGTATCAACGCTGTACACAGCGCTGATGATCAGTTGGAACCAGAAGCTTTTCTCGAGGATCGCGCGTAAAGCCGTGTTGTCAGCGTACTGAAAGCAAAAATATTTATTAATAATAATCTATATACTCGTATATAAAAATCAATTGCTGTTCGTTAGTCTCGTTAAAACTCAAAAACGGCTGGATCGATTTGAATAATTCTTTTTTTGTTTTGTTGGGGGTGTGTCAGGGATGGTTTAAATATAAAAAAAAAATTAGCGAAAAGAAAAAAAACTGCTGGAAAATCAAAAAGTTCTGAACTGTTTATTTTGTATGGGAATCACTAACCCTTAAAACGTACCTAGAGACGAACCCGAGCGAAGCGAGGGTGAGTCGCTAGTTAATTACTAATTATCTTAAAACGCTCAAGTTCAAAGGTTAACGATATTATGCACTGTTGGTGCCATTTGACTTTTATCATGTGCCTCCTCACCTCATAGATTTTATGCTTCCCCTTTGATTTTATGTTTAAAATATAAACCCATTGAAATTGAGCCCATAAAAAGTACATCTCCTGTTTTATCACCTACCCTTATTCTAATGGGACGATATTTTTTTTGTCAAAAGTATTTATTAATATCCGTAAATGCATACTACTATATTATAAATACATTATTCAATTATAAATGTAATAAAAAATTTCTTCTCTTATTTTTTGCGCTTTTAGGGGGTGGTATTTTTTCTTCATAAAAAGGGGACCAAATGACAAGTATAGGGACAAATATATACAAAAAAAGGATTTTTCAAATAGATTAATTTATGACGGAGTTCTGAGGTAACAAATGTAAAAAAAAAATACAACCGCACTGAGAACCTCCACCTTTTTTGAAGTTTGTTAAAAATGTTGGATCATCAAAACATCTTATACAAAAATAAAATCTTTAACTAAATTAATACTTAACCATAAACAGAACAAATGTACACTTATTATTTATTTTTCCCAAAAGTGACCGTAAAGCGTACCTTAAAGACGACGATGCAGGTGTGGCCGAAGATGATCCAGACCATGGAGAGCGTGCGCAGGCCGTGCACCACGGGCACCGTGTCCGCGCCCACCGACCGGTCCAGGATCTGCAGCACGTTGGCCTTCATCGAGAACGACAGCAGCAGCTCCGACCACACGCCTGCACAGTGCACGACGACGGACATTATAATAACAATAATAATAAAAACTTTATTTGATAAACACACTGATCCTAACACATATATATATACACATTTATACATATGATATATAAGGTAAGTATTACATTTAAAGTTTTAATGTTTAAACACAGTATGTGGGAAAAAAAAACGTTAAAATAAGTTAGTAGTGTAGGCGACAGTGTGTTTCGCAAAAAGGTGGGACCTCAGCTATAGTCAGGACTAAAAGCCCTAACATTAGCACTTACCCTTGCTTCACTCGTTTTTTGTATTTATAATACGTACTTAATATACTTAAACTATACTAGTAATATTATGAAGAAGCAGAATTTGTTTGTTTGTTCGTCCGTTCGTTCGTTCGCTCGTTTGCTTGCTTGTTTGTTTGTTTGTTTGTTTGTTTGAACGCGCTAATCTCAGAAACTACTATTCCAATTTGAAGAATCCTTTTCGCATTAGATAGTCCGTTTATTGAGCAAGGCTATACGAGTATATCATCATGCTACTACCCAAGGGAGTGAAGCAGTAACCATAAATGTAAACAAATCAGGCAGACTTCCATACATTATTGTAAAACTATATATATTACTAGCGACTCACTCTCGCTTGGCTTCGTGTTTGTCCCTAGACAAAAACAAATCTATCCTACAATAGTCTTCCTCAATTAACGGACTATCTAATGCAAAAAGAATTTTTTAAATCGGATTAGTAGTTCCGGAGATTAGCGCGTTCAACCAAACAAACAAACTCTTCAGCCTTATAGTGTATGAATGTGTACATTCATACACGCACTCTTTAATTTTATTTAAATAGTTCTTATTCGAAAAACAAATGACTTACTTAGTTTGAGTTCCTCATCGGCGGTGGAGGAAGTGTCCGCGGTCAGCTGCTCCTCAGAGTTGTTGCTGTTGATTGCTATGTTGTTGTTCACGTTGTACATGGATTTACCTGAAAAAATTTTTTTTTTATTTTTATTTATATATAGCCAGTCAATTTCATTATCACATTACGATTATTTTATACAAACAACTCACCCTCGCTTCGCTTGGGTTCGTCCCTAGGTTGCTTTCCAAAACAAACTTACTTAATTTGATTTTTTTTTCGTGAGATCCTATTTTTTTTCTAAAATAAAAGTAGCCTAAGTTACTTCTTATTACATTAGCTATCTGCTAGTGAAAGTCTCGTTAAAATCGGTCCAGCTATTTCAGAGATTAGCCCGAACAGACAGACAGACAGACAAAAATGATAAAAAAAGTTGTTTTGGTATATGTAGTGTGTGTACATCCATATGCATTTAGTAAAAAGCGGTTATTTTAATATAACAAACAGACACTCCAATTTTATTTATCTGTATAGATGTGCACAATTATTTAACTGGATAAGTTTATTTTGCTTATTACTGCTTTACGCTCTATCATCTCAAAGGATTTGATTGTTTAGAATGGACATAACTTATTTCTTAGATTATCTTAATTTACTTATATTGATTTGTATCGTTAATATTACAATTTAAAAGTGTATATTGTTATACAATTTATATATAACGTAGGTATGCGACAAATAAACCCCACAGATTTTAGCGATTCGGTTATTTAAATGCTGCTTTTATTTCGGAACTTTTTAAAAATTTAATAAAGGCACATTACATAACATAGAATCGAACTTGTTTACCTTTAGAGACAGTGATGGCGTCCAATCCATTTATTCCCATTTTCATATCGGTCGATCCATTTTCCACGGACGCCATGTTATCCGCGCGTCGCCTGCGCGCGCGCACGTAGCGGGCTATCCTCATATCGTACGCCGTAGCGGCCACAAGTAGCACACCTACTATACATGATACGGCACTAGAAAGAAACAGGCTTTATGTGATTGACTTTTATTGAAGTAAAACTTCTTTACGCACGCTTGACTTGGGGAGTAAGCTGGTGAATGCGTTACGAAAAGTGTAAATCGGGCGATGCGAACGTTTGTTGCCATAGTAACCGTTGTTTTTGTCTGACAAATAATATATAATAATATTATATTCTTTCCTTAAATGATATTCTGTAAATATACGATTGTAATATGCCTAATATGCGTTATTTTTTGTATCTCACCTATCCTGATTATTTAAAACATAAATTGTATTTCATAATGAGTACCAATAACCTACAGAAGTTTTACTTCTTCCGCGTGTACACATTCATACACGCAATCTTAATTTTTTTTATATAGTGCATATATAAGTGTATATTTTTGTATGACCTCAAAGGAGTGCTCAGAAACACGTTAAATTTTTAAACCGGTTTTGGTCATTGATCACAAACCAAAAGGCTTTTCAGTTAAAGTTTTCGCTTATGTTCTTTAACCAGTTACACCCCGGAAAAAGGTTTGTGATAGGTTCCCATGATCGAAAATTAATCGATTAAAATGAGTTTTATTGCGTTTATAATAGACGAATCTTTCTAATGGTGGATTGTTTAGAAGGGATTAACCCGTTTATTTCGGTAGCAAAACTTGAGCTTAATCTTTCTTTGAGAATAACCGTTAACCATTGTTATTTCGGTTTACTAAGACCTCTGTTTTTATTAAGCGGTTAGCGAACGATGAATTAATTATCCATTACATTACCGAAATTAACTGTTTTTTTTTTAAACCTGTTCTGAGCCCTACCTCAAAGATTGAAATCAGGACAGGACAACGTCTGTCGTGTTAGCTGACTGTTTATATTATTATTTTTTATTTTGATATTTTTAATGGGCACTAAAGTTGATTTGTGTTGTGGTACGATATATTTTTAAAGTAAGCTGATTTATTTTAGCAGGATATGATTTTTGTAATGTATGATCCAAGGACGATAACGCTGTCTTATAAAACAGCCATATAAAAATGAATATATATGTTTGTCTGTTTGTAATTTTACCTTTTCATTTCTTAACGAATTTTATTTTTTATAATATTTATTTTGAATTTGTGTTTGTCTTTCGGTCTGTGTTAAATGTATGGATTTCTATAACGTTTATCCGTTTCAACAATGAAACCATAATGAGTTTAGACACGTTTTAAAAGGTTTCTGTCATAATGCCATTAACGTGCAAAAAGTTGACACTCTGTGTTTTACAGGATAGTTCGCGTGGTTTTTTTCCTTGGTAAAGTCGCGATTAGTAACCAGTAAATAAAGTAGCTAAATAGCATAATGGAATTTTAGATTTATATAGTTTTGAAATGAAACTTCTTTATGCTTGCCATGACAGGGAAAAAAAGGATTGGCGTTACGATTTTTGTAACGGAAACGGTTGTTACGGAAGTGAATAAATAGTCAATTAAAAATTATTTAAACTATTATATGAACATTTCAAAGAATAAATGAAATAAAAATAGATATTTATAATAAACAATAAACTACCTTTTTAGATTTTTGGTTTTGTTTCGAATGCTTTACGTGAATCATGGTCACGGGAGAGAGTTACTTTAAAATGTCAAATATTCGTATAAATCTAACAAAGTATTAAAGATTCGCTTACATATAAAAAATATACGATTTCCTTATAATCTATTAGCAGTAAAGTTCCCAAGGAAAAAACTAAAAGTAATAGTCCTAATGTTATATAGGTAAATGGTTGCACAAGGGCCAAGGCTCAGGCACTCATTACATCAACAGATATTCAGGTCAAATATAGGCAAGTGAACGGCCGCAATGTAAAGCAAATTGTTCTATTAAATTATACTTTATTGCTACAAATAATAACTGAACTCGTTCTGTTTTAAAATAACACAAGAGATAATGTCTGAAATTGTGAAATTAATCTGCGTTTCATAATTTTATATCGAAACTAGCAGCTCAGCCTCGCTTCGCTCGGTTTCGCCTTTAGACAAACAAAAACAAATCTATCCCACGGGGACCGTACATTTTTCCGGGATAAAAAGTAACCTATTTATTAATCTGATGTATAAACTATATTATTGTAAAGTTTCAATAAAATCCAATTAGTAGTTTTTATGTACTAAGCTGTATAAGTTACTATAATTTTTTAACTATCCCACGGGAACTCTTTAATTTTCCGGTATAAAAAGTAGCTAAGATATTGATCAGAGATATAAGGCACTACCATGCAAAACTTAGTTTAAATCGGTCCAACAGTTTCGGAGATTAGCCCGTACAAACAGACAAACAAATAAACAGACAGGCAGAGAAACAAAAAATTTGGAAAAATCTAGATTTGTTCTATTTCTCTTCTTACATCCCCCGACTCGGTTTTTAGCATTTTTTTTCTATGTACAGACATTCGACCTCTACAGTTTCATTATAGGTAATAGGTATAGATGGAGCGTACATAAATTGTACGTAATAACTTGCAACAAATCAAAAATAAAAATAAAAAATTGCCAAGTTTTGCTTTATTACTTTTTATAGCATCTTTGGTAAGATATTAAAAAAATATATAAATATATGTAAGGTTTTTTCGAAACTTTTTTCGCGTCATATTTGATATCTGTAAATAGTTTAATCGGTTAAAAAAAAAGTGTTTGTCTGTGTGTACTTGCAAAACTCCACACCAACGAATAAAAGCAAATGCAAATACAACATTTGTTATTTAAACAATACGTAAAATACATTTAAAAATCGTATTATTAGTAGGTATTTTAGCATTTTTGAAATTATGTCAAAAATACGAATCACGGCATATTAGTGCTGATTTTCTCAATACTCACAGAAGGATCTGGAAGGTAGGGTCCTCAATGTAATAGTATCCTCCGTGCTCGGGCGAGCGGACCGTCACCACTTTGTGTAGTAGTAGCGGCGCGTGAACTGCGTTTACTAAGTTGCCAACTTGTTCCCGGGAGCATGAACGTGGAAGACATAAACCGAGATGAAGGGTGCGTCGCTGAAAAATAATTCATACATATATATAATCTATACTTAATATTATAAAGCTGAAGAGTTTGTTTGTTTGTTTGGTTGAACGCGCTAATCTCAGGAACTACTAATCCGATTTGAAAAATTATTTTTGCATTAGATAGCCCTTTAACTGCGGAAGGCTATAGGCTAAATGGAAAAATGTACAGTTCCCGTGGGATAGATTCGTTTTTGTCTAGGGACGAACCCGAAGCGAAGTGAGGGTGAGTCGCTAGTTAATACATAAAATAAAAAAAGAAACTAAAAATACTTTATTAATTAAGATAATGTTTACAAATTACAAAGAAGGTTGAATCGCCTTTTTAGTGTAAAAAACATGTAACAGGCAATGTCGCTCTTTCATAACCACATCACAAGTATGTTATTACAATTAACTATTAATACACTAGCAGAACCCGCAGCTTTGCTCGCGCTATAACTACAAACAAAACTTTTTAGCTTTAAGCTAGTAATAATGTATGGAAGTCTGTCCGATTTGTTGACATTTATGATTACTGCCCCGCTTCCTTGGGTAGTAGCATGATGATGTATAACCTATAGCCTTTCTCAATATACGGGATATTCAATCCAAAAAGAATTTTTCAAATCGGATTAGTAGTTTCTGAGATTAGCGCGTTCAAACAAACAAACAAACTCTGTCTCTTTAATAATATTAGTATAGATAATGTCATCCTAATTGAATTATGGTTATAGCTGCCAATCTCATTGAGACAAGTGCAGTCTTTAGTTATTTTTACTCTTATAGTCTGGTGGGGATATCGGGATTCGAACTTATGACCTCTAAATCAGTAGTAATACATACTAAGGACTAAATAGGTAATTCATTAAAAAATAATTTGACGACACGTTTTGCTCAGTTTGTAGTGACTCTACTTGCTGTACCAGCGGTCGCGGGTTCGAGTCTCGCTGGGGGTGTTCATTTGTGTGATGAGCACGAATGTTTTAACGAATGTATGTATTTAAAATTATACATGTGTAGTGTGTCAACTATCTGGTATCTTTTACACAAGTCTCGTAGCTTACCATAGCTTACCATGGGACTAAATGGTGTTGTGTGGTAATGTCCCAACATATTTATTTATTTATTTATTAGTAATGTAAAAGGCGAAAGTCTGATTTAGCAATATTAACATAGCTAGAGTACGCACTCTACCTGAGCGAGTCCTGGGCGGGGATCTTGTATAATATGAGAACTTATGCTAAATTCTTAATTTAAAAACTTACAGTTTTCACAATATCAGAGAGATTGGTAGAGACGCTCATGCGCACATTGTAGAAAGCAGTGTCAAATGGCGGGCCTAACCCCGACACTGACACATCTTGTCGCCACTCGCTAAATATTTGTGATCCTGCAGTGCCTGTAAATATAATTTAATTAATTTAATATTCTTATTATTCAATAAAACCTTTGTGATAAAAAAGGATTTATTAATTACTAGCGACTCACCCTCGCTTCGCTCGGGTTCGTCCCTAGTTACGTTTCACTGCTGAACTGAGCTAAACGTTGATAAGTCAGCCTGTGAGTCGCGAGTAGTGAATAAAAATAGTAATTGCGAGTGTACCTTAGGTGATAGACATATAATATTGCGAACTTCCCTGTATAACTTTTTAAGACCTACAATTTTCTAGTACATTGTTTTGATTTAACTCTTAAGGTTCAGCCAGCGTTAGCCATATAAACTTCTAAGGACGACTCGATAGAACCAGTCATTGCGTTTTCCCGCGGGAACGAAAAATGTGCCTGTAGTAAAAGGTATCCTAAATGTTGACTCGAGAGATAAGCTATCACTATACAAAATTTAATTGAAATCGGTTCAGTACTTTTTGCGTGAAACGCGCACATCGATTTAACTATGTTAGTTTTGCTATAGGTATAGATAAGAATAGGTATTGCGAGTGTACCTTGAGAGATAGACATATACTGTTGTAGATATTTCTGTTGGCCTTTTCAAGATCTACAATTTTTTAGTACATTGTTTTGATGTATGTCTTTAGGTTTAGCCAGCGGAGGGTTCCTAAGGAGGACTCGATAAAACCAGTTATTGCGATTTCCCGCGGGAAACAAAGATTTTCCAAAAGTAAAAGTTATCCTAAATGTTGACCCAAGTAATAAGTTATCAGTTCACAAAATTTCGTTGAAATCGGTTCATTACTTTTTGCGTGAAACGCGTACAGACAAACAGACAAAAAAATTAATAACTATTGTTTTGGGGTCTATATCGTATACATAATACGTTACAGTCATTGTTTTTAAAAAATATTTCATGTACAGATTTCGCTAAGTTACTGCTTTATTATAGTATAGACAAGATTTTGTCCGCGGTCCCGTTCGTTTAGTTTATTTAGATGCAAAATTTCTCCATGCCTAAGTGTCTTACTATGATGCTAGATAGCCTTCGACACAGTGTTGGCTCAAAGTTAATCTGGTTAACGATTAAAAATTAATGATTAAAAATCATAATCAAAAAATTTCATTAAGATTAATTAATCATAATCAATTTTAAAATGATTAAGATTATTAATCATTATCTTTAATCGCTTTGACATCAATATAGATTATAGAGACTATATTATTTATTTTTAATCAGCGTAGTAGTTCCTAAGATTAGCGCATTTAAATTTAGAAAATACTAAAATGGTGTTACTTTGAAAATTTATTTTATTATTTATATAGAGCTTTCATTGTCACGTTATAGGGCACGATACGGTGCTATTACGATTAGGCTAGTACAATTCCCGGAAGATCATAGAGGGAGGGGTGTGCAAGGGGGTGCAATTGCACCATGCCATGAAGGAAAATATATAGAAAAAGTTAGGGAAATAAAATTATATGAGTTAAATCCCTGGTTAAATTTAGATATTTTCAAAGAAAAGATGATAAATAAAAATATTAATTATAAAGTTAATCATTTAAAGTTAGCAGTTTAATGTGAAGAATACCTAATATATAATTCTGCCGCTGCCTACGAGCAGGGTAGAAGTTTATACTGTTTCCTAATGAAAGAATCCTCCTATTACTATGTGCAAACGGCTTTATTTTTAAAAAAGGCCACCAAACCGAATAAAACATGAATGTTTAAAAATATATTTTAGTAGGTATGAAATACCCATATGAAGATCGACCATATTGATTTCATAAACATTATATTTTGTTGTTTAAATATCACCAATATTTTTCAATGTAACTTAAACATTATTTTATTATTACCTCTTACTTTATAAGTAATGAATATAATAATAAATGTAAAAATGTTGTTATGCAAACCATGCTATGTAGAAGATGGCGTAATAGAGTACAGAAAAAACTTAAAAAGTAAGCAAATTCACGTTCCTACGTTTTGCAATCGTTAAGTTTTTCGTTGCAAGTAAATAAAAAAAACAGAAAACAATGTAAATAAACAAAAATTTGTGTCAACTGAGTGTTGCCATCTATTTAATATAACATAATACAAATACTTTCGAGGTATAGTGGGTAAATGTGAGCAAAACCGAGGGAAGTTACGCTGTGATGGTATTTTTGCCTTGACTATATTTTTAATTGGACTATAATACGAGTAAATGGCAACGTTTGTGTGTCAGTTTATTATTACATCACGCTTGGACAGATATTAGATAGATTAGAATGAAATGACATGGGCATGAGATACCCGAACAAAGCCAGGATAAATCATTGTAAATATTGCTATGTAAATATTTATTTAACAATGTCTTAAGCACTCTAAAATTTACGGTCTAATAACTGACAGTTGAAAATCGCAGATACAAGCCTTCGCCCACTTTACAGATCGATTACATCAGCACCATATGGAAAAAGTGTTGCTTTAAAAAGATTTGAACGCGTTTGTTTGCTGTAAAATTCTAAATAACATAATGTATATATTATATTTTCATATAATGTATTGTATAATGTATAACATTTCGTTAATTTAACTTTTTAATGTTGGGATAGCTGATTTTGGTAAAACTAGATATAGGCCTTAAAAGTTGTGGAGAACGTACACTGCTTTATCTCGAAGAGGTTTATGTAAAAACTAGCGACTCACCCTCGCTTTGCTTCGGGTTCGTCTCTAGACAAAAACAACTCTATCCCACGGAAACCGTACATTTTTCCGGGATGCTATATAGCCTTAAGCCTTCCTCGATAAATGGACTATCCAACACAAAAACAATTTTTCAATCCATCCAGTAGTTCCTGAGATTAGCGCGTTCAACCAAACAAACAAACAAACAAACTCTTCAGCTTTATAATATTAAGTATAGATATGTTCAATAACTTGTGATTTAGAATAAATTAAAATACACATTATAATTACAAATTTATCTTCATTTACACACATTCAAATGCAACAAAGGTGGGTCGGAAGTTTAATGCAAATGTAAATTAATAATAGTTAATGTAAATCGTCTGTATTTGTTTTTTAATTTTACGATTTTAACAAATTGTTTAAAATGATATTTTATTATTATAAATCAAACATTAATAAAACATGTTGGGTTTTATTAGGATGACCATTAAATCATAGCAAATATAATTTAATATACTGTTTTTTTTTCATTTGCTTGGTTAATTTTTATTTGAAATTTATAAAATACTAGCGACTCACCCTCGCTTTGCTCGGGTTCATCCCTAGATTGATTCCCCATACAAAATTTCATTCCCATTTTTACCCCCTTAAGGTATGATTTCCGGGATAAAAAGTAGCCTATGTCCTTCCCAGGGGTTCTTACCAAATTTCATCTAAATCGGTTCAGTAGACCAGAGATTACCCCCTACAACCTCACAAACTCACAAAACTGGGACGTCCTGGGGTAGCTAGAATAATTTAACCATTTATGCGAGCCAAAAATATTTAAGGTTCTTACAAGTCGACATTGAAGCAGGACCGTATGTGACAGAATGCAAAGGATACCCTCGTTTCATATCATTTTGTATTTTTAGGGTTCCATTGCCAAAAGGTCCTGGTCCAGGATACTATCTGATTAAGTCTACGCCACAATGTTTGTCCGTCCAAAGAGTCTGTTTTTTTTTAAAGGTAACTCATAATGTTTACGAAACATTTAATCATAGTGGTTTAATGAAATAATAAAAATGGAAATAATTATAATTACGTAATGTTTGTTGTAAAACTTTGCTCTACTGTAATACTATAAAAAATAATGGCGCCAAATTCTTATGTATAAGAACAAATAATAAAACTTACAAGCCAATAAGACAAAATTGTATTTATTATAATATTATTGGTAAATACATAAGAAGTATACTTATATTATGTAACTAGCGTCTCATCTTCGCTTCGCTCAAAACAAATCTATCCCACGTGTACCGTAAATTTTTCCGGGATAAAAAGTAGCGTATTTGTTATTAAAACTTAATGAAACTTTACAATAATATAGTTCATACATCAGATGAACTATATTATTGTAAAGTTTCATTAAAATCCAATCAGTAGTTTTCGTGTAGGTACTAAGCTGTATAAGTTTCATTCAAATCGATCAAACAGTTTCGGAGATAAGCGTACAAACAAACAAACAGACTGAGAAACAAAAAAATTGAAAAAATCTGAATTTGTTCTATTTCTCTTCTTACATTCCCCTGACTCGGTTTTTAGCAATTTTTTTTCTTTGTAAAGACTTTCAACCTGTACAGTTTTATTATGTGTATAGATAGTGCAGAACCCTTGACGTCAACATTTGACTTGAAATTGGTCGACAGTATTGCATATAAAACTATTTTTTTATTATTTTTACACCAACTTTTTATAGAAATAAAAGTAAGATATATGTATGTCCGCGTAAGCGAACGTATATGTCGCATGAAAATAATAATATGGTTCCGGGTAATTATAATTTTACAAGTGAAATTATAATTACCCCAAATATTGTCATTCAAATCCAAATCTTACAATGTCACGGGACATTTTTAGGTATTTTACAATTATATAATGACATTACTGTTTCGTAATTGGACAAGGATTGATTTTTTAATTATAAAAATTCTTTATAAAATCCAAATTAAAATATGCTTTAGTCTGAGAATCAGAGGTGGTATAGACACAGTGCAATTCTAGTAGTGCACCTACATACATATTTTCATTTATTTAATGTGACGACACGTTTGGTAGTGGGTCACTACTTGCTGTGCCAGCGGTCGCGGGTTTGAATACCGTTGGGGGCATTAATTTGTGTGATGAGCACGAATGTTTGTAGTCCAGTTATGGATGTTTATATTTTTAATGTGTATGCACTTAAAGTTATATATGTGTAGTGTGTCAACTATCTGGTATCCATAACACAAGTCTCGTAGCTTACCATGGAACTAGATGTCGAAGACTAATGTCTTAACATACTTATTTATTAACATTTATTTAGTTTAAATGCGCTGATATCTTGAACTACCGGTACGATTTGAAAAAATCAGAAAAGTTAATAAATCCATCTAGAAATCATCATCACGCTAAAAATCTTAAAAGCGTTATGTTTTTAAAATAAATATTTTCTAATTTTACGTAACCTAATATTGAATTCAATTTTATTAGACTTTCATTTAAAGATTAAATAAAATAAATTAAATACTAACGATTGTTATGTTTCGAAGGCGCGTGTTGCTCGTTGAGGATGCTGCAGAGCTCGGCCGATCCCGTCCAGTAGTTGTTGCCCCAGTAGAACATAGATGTGTAGCGTCCGCTTGCATCTTCCACTGAAAATAAATATTTATATTTTATTTGGGTTGTAGTTTTATTAAAAAATAAACTACATAAGTGACAGTCGAACACTAAAACTTGAAAATATTGTTAATAATTTGTTTAAAAAATTTGTGTTTAAAAAATTAAATATAAATGTTTTTGACTAACCTAATATACAAGAAATGAGTTCTTTAATTCTATATTGTATTTATTATTATAATAACTAAATCCTTGCAATCCATTTCTACAGTCTACAGAAGATAGGATGGCACTGACGTCTCTCTACATTTTTATCAAAAGCGCGGGAAAAAAAATTTTTTTTTTTTTTAAATCTTTTCAGCCAAGATTGCAGTGTTTTTTAATTATGCTAAAAATTTAAAACATTACATATAAAATTATATTTTTGATACAGTTATAGCATAGATGTTAGAAAAGTACGACAATATTAATAGAAATGTTTTGCATTCAGATAAAATCTTTGCTTTTATCTGCTAACTGTTAACCTCTTGAACCCCGCGCTTTTTGACGTGCAACACCTGTTAAACACTAAGCCCGCACGTCATTTTCCCCCGATATAACCATGATTTAAAAAAAACACTCATAATTCAAATAATATAGCATCGATTTAAAATGTGTAAGCTGTTTTGGGTTTTTAAATAATATGAGTATATATTTATTACAATATACAAAATACACTTTAAACTATTGATGTATTATAAAAAGATATGAAAGTTCAATAACTTTTAAATGGCATAATTCAATAACGCCCTCGACACTGCTTAAAGGGTAATAAACTGAAATTGACAGGTGGATTTTTTTTTAATAATCGTATCTTTAAACTTGAACCCTGAGGTCAACAACCGAGGATTTTCCTTCCGCCAGATAAGGAAGAACTTTCTGATGACTTTCAAACGACTTCCTGCCGTGATGACACTCATCATTTCTGCGTCCATAGCCGCGGTAAAATAACCTTTATTTCTCATAGCCATAAAGACTAATTTTGTCAGTTTTTATTGCATTGTACTTATGATTTAATTGAGATTATTATAGAATAAAGATTGCTTATTACTTAAAAAATGTAAAGTCACTAATTGTTTCATGTGTTTTGTTTAAATTTAAAATAAAAATAAAATTATTTTCATTGCAATTTCATTGAGATAATTTGCCTAAGTACAAAATAATAACATATAATAAGAGCTTGAAATTAAATTTCAATTTAAGTCTTTGGCATAAGTGGTAATTTCTATATTTAGATGGTAGTGTTCTTATTGAAAATCTGTCAAATTATAAAAATTAATAGGAATGGGTTTATGGGGAATTATATAATTATTGTTTTGAAAGGAATTTTTTAAAAATTTTTAAAAAATGAATTGAATTAACGAGCTAATTAGGTTTATTCGGAAAGCGATTTAATCCAAATTAAGTGTTCAAGGGAAGGCCGCGAAGCTGTGACTCTGCAACAGGGTCATGTTCAAGTCGATATCGAGATTTTGTTAAGCACTAGCGGCTCACCCTCGCTTTGCTCGGGTTCGTCGTTAGGTACGTTTTACAAAGATATTAAAAATAGTAATTTGCCAACGTAAGCCATATTTTTTTTTTATTTTTTTCCGATGTTTTAATACTTATTATCCTATTCCGGACTAAGAGAAATCTAAAAAATCAAATATCAAAAAATTGGTCCAGCAGTTCTTGAGTTATAAATGTAACTAACACGATTTTGTTTTATATAATATATAGTTTAATGTTTTTAACAAAAGGGTTTTGATATTAAAGATGGACAGAAGGTAATCAGAAATAGGTTTAAAGTGCGTGTTTTACTAATGTAATTATTATATTTTAGCATTGTTTATATATAATTCCTTTATTTACAATATGTTATTTTTTGGGAAACCACGTGAAGGATCTCGAATCTTCCGCCTCCGATATACTTGAAATATAATAAGTATGTAGGTAGGTATGAATCATTTTCAGCTTAATTACTACTTTCATTACATCAAACAATACAAATGGTACCTACTTAATTAGCAAAAGAAATAATATTACAGATTAATTTCAGTGACAATTGATTAATCCGTCTAATATTTTAATTTAAAAATGAACGTTTTAAATATATATTTTTTAAATTCTCCTACAAAAAAGTCTTTGTTATTGGCTCAAACTTCTTAGAACAACTGGTTTTACGTTCTAAGAAATAATCAATAACCAAATATAGTTTTCTTTAATATCTATAACATGTATTTAATATAATTTCATGAATATAAAAAAAAACTTATAATAATATTCATATATTCAAAAAAAAGCGCCTATATTGTAATCGCGTATATATTACCCACAGATTATATGATTCAGTACAGATAGTGTTGTGACCATCGACCAGTCAGCTTCCTGTTTGTTGAAAACTGTTGACCTCCAGAGGCATTGCGGCTCGTTTGTCGAATTTTATAATAATAATTAAAATTTGTAAGGTGACAAAACCGGTTGACAAAACTTTTGAGTAATTTTAAACTTAAGGATAAAGTTGATAAATATTTGTAAAAATGGTTAAAATATCAAAGTTGATTAAACAAGTGTTGCTCTAATACTAAAATAAATAATTTTAATGAAATAAAAACTCTTACTTAACTTTTATTTCATTACAATTATATTTTTTATAGGCGGGCAGTGGTAGCCCAGTGGTAACGCGCTCGCTTGGGAAACCGAGTAAAGCGGGTTCAAACCCGGGGTCTCGCACCTTAGATATTTTCATGTGTGAATCATTTATAACATGATTACCACTTGCCGTACGGTGAAGGAAAACATCGTGAGGAAACCTGCATGTCTGAGAGAACCTAGCAAGTTTTCGAAAGGCATGTGAAGACCGCCAACCCGCACTTGACCAGCGTGGTGGACTATGGCCTGATCTCCCTCGTATTGAAGGGAGGCCCGTGCCCAACAGTGGGACGTTAAAAAAGGCTGAATACATATTTTTTATTCTCATCGTTTGTCATACAAAGTCATGAAGGACGTGAAATTATTTTGTGCCTGTACTTCTATAAATGACAAATATATTTTAGGTCCCGCGCTAAAATGTTTCTTTACCAATAGTAATAAAAAAAAAATCATAATGTTATAATAGAAATAACCTAAAAAGTAACCAGTAAAAGGCTTTAAGTTAATATAATGGATTACTTAACTTGGTTGATAATTAAAACATAATTAACTGTCAAAGGCCCCGTAATTAACTAGTCACGTTAATTTTCACAACCTTTATTTAACCTAGAAGAATATTTACTGAGAGAATTAATGAACTTATAGAGTTCCAATATTTGCTAACATCCAAGCCTTTATTTCGACTATTTAATATTAACACAAGGTTCGAAGGTGATTCGTTAAAATATTTTAGTGAGTAAATATCTCGTGTCGTAAAAACTAATTCTACAAATATTACTTCGGTCAATAACCAATATAACTTATTTGAGAATAATAATTTAAAGTATATTGTAAGTTTTTATTAAAATTTGGTTGTCTATAACTGAATAATTATAATTCATTTAACAATTTTATATCTATAACGTATTATCTATACATATTCTTTATTGCACTTATGAAACAAAATATTGTAATTGCAAATTAGAAGACAAAGGCAAAGGTGGACTTATCCCTAAAAGAGATTTCTTCCAGTCAACCCATGGATGTGAAAGATAGTGTTAAGTTGCAGGTCTATTAAGTGCCAAAAGATACATCAAAGAGAAAAAAAAATACTGTTACATATATAAACTTTACAAGTATAATATGACTATAAATATTATATACAAAAAAAAAATACACATATACATACATATTATAATATTTAAATAAATATACAAATAATAAAATAAAATTACAGTAAATGAATATATTTATTATGATGACAAATGAATAATTATATTATTGTGTCAAGGTAATGCTGCTTTAATCGTTTTTTAAAAGCGTTGATGGAGGGACTCATTTGAATAACTTTAGGAATATTGTTCCAAAGGGTCGCGGCACGTACAGTAAACGAATTCTGCATAAACCTAGTGTTACTTCTAGGGATATCCAGCATCGCTGTGATGCACGATCGCCTGGAACGTTCAGGAGTAGGGAGCAGTTTAAACCGGGAGCTGAGGTACGAAGGGGAATTCTGGTTATTAAGGATGTTGAAAAGAAATGAAAGGATGTGCATATCACGGCGAAGGCGAACTGGGAGCCATTTCAATTGAGCACGAAAGTTGGAAATGTGGTCATATTTACGCAATCCGAAAATGAAGCGGATAGCAAGATTTTGGAGACGCTCAAGTTTGTTTAATTGCTCCTCAGTCACATCCAAATAGCATACGTCGGCGTAGTCGAGAATGGGTAATAAAAGAGATTGTGCAAGCATAATCTTAGTTTTGAAAGGAAGGTAGTATTGGAGACGCTTAAGAGAATGAAAAGAGAAATGCATACGCTTACTAACCTCGTTGACCTGAGGTGTCCAAGACATGTTGCCCTCCATGAGGAGGCCCAAGTTTCTGACTTTATCATAATAAGGAATATGATGCCCAGAGTACAGAATCCCAGGCACAAAATCCCAATTTATTCTATTCCTAAGCCGGCTACTGCCAATTATAATAGCTTGAGATTTTTTGGGGTTAACTAAGAGGCCGAAGTTAATAATAAAATTGTAATCAAGCTGAATATGTACATTAAATATTTTTTGAAAAATCTTATTGATATAGACATTATTATCGATACAGAGGTGGAATCTATAGAATTTAGAATTTTTGCCTGTCTGTGACCGCATCGCGGAAAAACCACTGGAGAGATTTTGATAAAATTTAATATGATGATAGCTGGCTATCCGGGTCAACATATAGGATATTTTATACTGCGGGAAAATATCTCATCTCTGGGAAATCAATACCAAACGTTAAAACGCAAGTGGAGACGAACCCGAGCGGAGCGAGGGTGAGTCGCTAGTTTCATATATAACACAACTTAGTATTATTTTACTTTTATATATATTATTTAAAAGGCAACCCAGTGATAGAGAACCTATCCAACCCGCACCTGGTCAATAGTGGACACATTTGAACCTGCAGACATTGTGGGACTCACCGGCTAGAAAAGCCAGTAGGGGAGACTGGGTACGGTTGTAACGGGGTACGGTTGTAACAACTCGAATATCACCGAACCTATGCGTGGTAGGTGCAAGGTACAAAGGGAGGAAATACTCGGGGAACAAGTCCCGACACGACTCCAGCGTTGCTTCGTCTTTCGCGCGGTGAGTGCGTTTACGAGGAGGCCTATTGTCTTTTGCCAACCAAAAGTAAGTATTTTTGGCGAATTTATTTATGATATAGCTTAAATATTAATACTATTATTGTATTTCAAAATGTATTTACGTAATCCTCGTATTTTAGAGATTATAATACGCTGATTCATTTTTGTGTAGGTTATGTTATCTCGTTACTATGACAGCCTTATGACCAGAAAAGGGCTGTGGGGACGGTTGTAACGATTTTCATGGGGACGGTTGTAAGAGTAATTTTATAATATTTTTTATTGCAGATACCTAGGAAACGTATAAAAAAAACTTTGAGAGATAAAACTGATATAATGTCGTATAAGGACGCTTACGATGAAGTCAAATTAGGCACTTCATTAAGACGAGCTGCTTTTCTGCTCAAAAAGACTAACCCACCACCCGAATTATCTGAAGAAGAAAAATATTATTGCCTTCTTTGTAAAGACGTATTCAGCGAGTCGATCTGGAGAGAATTGAAATCAGTGTCAAGGGGGCTGCAAGCAATGGTCTCACGTAGCTTGTACTGATGGGAGTAAATATTATATATACCATAACTGCAATGAGTCTGATTAAATATTACACGGAAAAAATATTTTGTTTTAACTTAGATTTTGTTGATTAGTTTTATTTTTAATTATTATTTAGAAATTGTTTTTATTTGGCAAGTCTAATAATAAAACTACTCAAGTGATACACTCCAAAGAAAGAAATATTATTTCTGTTGACTTGTTTTAGTTTAGTTTTAATAATTATCTCTCTTAAACGTGCCTAAAACATTTTTTATATGTTTTAAGTACATTTCAGTGTTTTTGAAATAATAAAACTGATTTTAAATGATTATTCTTGAGGGTTACAACTGCCCCCCATTGATGTTACAACCGCCCCTGGTATGGGGACGGTTGTAACAATCGCACACACTCATTAAAATGACATATTCCTGCCAAACTGTTATACCTGAGCTATTGGTTTTGATATTATTTTAAATACAAATAATTATGCTTTCATCGCAAAGGCTTTATTCGCTGCTACTAGCTATAATAGCTTTGCTGTGGACATTTAAAGGAGAATTGTTACAACCGTACCCAGTCTCCCCTACTACCCACTAAAACTTTTAGTTTACGAAATAATAGGAACGAACGAAAATATGGCCTGATCCCCGCATAATTGTACGATTTTATTAATGAATTTTATCAGCATTTGAAATAATAATGTATTTTAGATTATTTATAATAGAACAGCTTTTATTAATTCTCTGTACAGAATATGAATATATAATTTACAGAAATTCGACACGTTTAGCATTTAAAAAGTCTAAAAATAATAAAAATTTAGAATTATTCGCTAACGTGATTATACTTACATACATATGCTATTTTTTTACAGATAATTATATAAATATAGATATGAAATACCTTAGAAAATGTCTCCACTTTTTTTTTTACGTTTGACTATAGAATTGACATACACGTACACGTATTACACGATTCATTCTAAACATGACATAAAACAAATAGAATTTAAGCTATACTGAAATCTATACTAATATTATAAAGCTGAAGAGTTTGTTTGATTGTTTGTTTGTTTGTTTGTTTGGTTGAACGCGCTAATCTCAGGAACTACTGGATGGAATTGAAAAATTCTTTTTGTGTTGGATAGTCCATTTATCGAGGAAGGCTATAGGCTATATATAATCCCGGAAAAATGTACGGTTCCCGTGGGATAGTGTTGTTTTTGTCTAGAGACGAACCCGAAGCGAAGCGAGGGTGAGTCGCTAGTTTTTCATACTTTAAATTATATAAATAATGTCACGGGCACTGGTAGTCTGATACAAGAAGTGCTTTGCATCTTAATTCGTTATTGCTATTCACTGCGAGGCGGTGAAGAAATCTAATGTCCTAGCATCTTTCTCAACTGGCAAGTAACCCGGTTATATGTCCACAGTCCACTGCAGTATGTGTCAGTGTTGAAACAGACAGCATTTAATATTATTTGGCATAAGACAGACAGACAGAATTTCAGTACCTTTTTCTCCTTTGTTTGTTAACCGATTTTCTTTTTTTTATTAGCTAATAGCTATTGACAAGCTTGAGTGTTGTCAATAAAAAAAAAATTTGGAAATCATTTTTTTTTATAGGTATTTAATGACTATTCATATATGTTTTTCTCAAATTTTCAATAATGGTTAGGGTTGAATTTCCACCACTGGGCAAAGATTAGTATGTATACACAGATAATATTGTATTGTATTGTATTGTATTGTATTGTATTGTGTTGTGTTGTATTGTATTGTATTGTAATATACATATTGTAAATCTTAATTACTTTTATGTTCTTAAGCGATGTAAAGTGTGTATCTTTCGTTGGAGGTCCTTAACAAAATAAAAATAAAAAAAATAAAAAAATATATATATATATATTCTGACGATTAATTTATTTCACTCGTGGTATTCCGCCAATGTAGAGTAACGCGTGCTTCAACCACTAGGTTATCTGCGCTTGTTTTACAGTCAGGTCCAAATTATGTATATATATTTTTTTCTTTTAAAAATAGGTCTACAACGATTTTATTATAGAATAGGTAAACTTTGTTAAGTTTATTTATTCTTACGATATAGAAATCAAAGAAATCCTTGGAAATGTTTGTCTGTCATTTTGTACATGTTAAATAAATAAAAAAAAATTAAGTGCTTGTAAAAATCTTATTGATCAGAGCTAAAAAAAATATTCCGATGTCAAGAGAGCGAATGAAAACAAATTTCCACGATAGAGGAAGCAAAAGATCTGTTTTTTATTTTATTGAGAATTTCAAATTTAAATCAAAATTATTCGATAATTTGTGAGAAATAGAAATTTTATATTTTTAACTCAATTAACATCTGAGATGTCTAAAGCCTTAGTCTCTCTCGTGACCATGATTGCTGTAAAGCATTCGAAACGTCGGGAAACAAAAATCAAAACCTATCCGCGTAAAATCCGAAATGATTGTTTTATTCAAATTGTTATTAAAACTAAAATATGCGGGTAAAGGAATCAGGGTAAAAGAACTAGCAACTAACACAGACTATTTTTTATTATCACAATACACGAGCAGAGCAGAGTTGCGGGGAAAAACTGGTACAATTTAATGAAATATATGTATATATCTGTCTTTTGTTTGTAAATTTGTGTTTTTTTTCCGGAAAATTTGCATTTTTTCCAAAAAGAACTATATTTTATAAGCTTAAAAATTAAAACCTCATTACAAAATTCATATCGTCGTTTCCGAGATACACGAAACAAATTTACCTATATATATACAAGAATTGCTCATTTAATATTGTAAGATGAGATCTATAATCATTGTCCTGCGTTATTTCAACACGTCCATTGGACATACAAAAGTTAATCAGAAAATATGTATGTACATATATTTTGAGGAGTATTGTTTTTTGTTAAACATATATTACATTTTACGGGGTAAATGTGTTGTCTACTAAAAGCTTATGTTGTAGAGAGTCATGATAATAAAAATATACTTGTATTTGGTCGATATTATATGTTTTTATCAGTTCAACTGAACAATTTGGATAAGGCTATAGATCTGTTATGAAATCGATAACAACTTCCATATTCTGACCGCACATATAATATTGAGGACATTTAATGATTCAATTGCAATTTTAATATTAAAATATACATTTACATACATACTGTAGTTGCAAAATGTTATGTTTCAATAGATATTGGATGCACGTGTCAGTATTTATGACTTAGCGGTGTGTACTGCGCATACGTTCGAGTGATCAGTGATTTAAGTTTTGTTGTGACACTCATTTGTCCACGGTCCTAGCATTTTAAGTAGTAGTGTAGTGGTAATATAGTAGTATTCAGCCCTTTTTAACGTCCTACTGCTAGGTACGGGCCTCCCTTCAATACAAGGGGAATTTCTGTTTCCCTATTTTGATTTATTAATAGACTCACCCTTGCTCAGCTCGGGTTCGTCCCTAGGTACGTTTTGACGGTTAGTATAGATTTCTCAGAGATGAGATATTTTCCCGCAGTAAAAATTATCCTATATGTTGACCCGGATACCTAGCTCTCATCATACCATCAAAATGCCTCCAGTAGTTCTTCCGTGACGCAGTCACAGACAGATAGACAAAAATTCAAAAAACTGTACATTCGGCCTCTGTATCGATAATAATGACTATTTCAAATATTTAATGTACAGATTCGACTCAATTACAATTTTATTATATGTATAGATTTTTCGGCTCTTTATTTAAGAAACGCTGCGATTCTTGCTAAAGACCGATGTCAAATAAACTATCTTCGATACTCTACTCTCCGATACCGATCAGCATACCTCATAAGGAAGTAAGTGCATAAGGTATAAGTATTGTGTATTGCCATAATTATTAGGGAATACGGAATGCTGCATTGCAATGTGATTTTAAATTTTTCTTTATTTGGAAAATGAATATTACAAAAGTTAATTAACATTTTTTTTTATTTAAGCAATATTTTCAATCTTTACAGCTAAGAGCGATTTGGCATCGCGTATTAATGTAACACTACCGTTGCATTATGTAAAGCGTAGTAAACATTATTTACAGTAGTTACGTAAATCCATGCTAATTGCTAATATCGTAAATAGGAAAGTGTGTTTGTTGGTCTGTGATTCATACATTTCAGATAATATCATAGGTTACTTTATTTAGCAGCACATGAAGTTGTTCTTATGGGATAATATATTAAAAACTAACGTTATCCCGTGGCTCTGTACGTGTAGTTCAATAGGGAATACGCGTGATTTTATTTCATTTTTTATACAATAGCTAACATCGTTACATAATTGTTAAAAAAGTATGCAGCTCCAAAAACTTAAATTTAGTATATTTTTTTTTAAATTATCGTATCGATACGGATACTTTAAGCGCCCACTATTTCGCTTGACGTCACAGTATTATACATATAATTAGGTTGTAGCGACAATATCGCTAATCGCTCTGTTATGATAATACTTTTAGGTCACATTCGGCCTGACCAATGGCGTGCGTATAAACAACTTTGAATTTCCCACCATATTTGCACTTTTTAATAATTATTTTCTTAGTCAAAAAGAAGTTACATTAAAAAATATTAATACAGGCTTAATTCAAAAGCAATAAAGATTATTAAAAAAAATGTTTCACCTTTATTTAAATCACACGCATATTCTCTACTAGCAACTCGCCCTCGCTTCACTCGGGTTCGTCCCTAGGTTGCTTCTCAAAATAAAATTAATTAATTTTTTTTTGTGGGATCCTATTTTTTTCTAAAATAAAAGTAGCCTAAGTTACTCCTTATTACATCAGCTATCTGCCAGTGAAAATCCCGTCAAAATCGGTCCAGCCATTTCAGAGATTAGCCGAAACAAACAGACAGACAGACAAAAATTGTAAAAAATGTTGTTTTGGTATATGTACCGTGTATACATCCATATGCATTTAGTAAAAAGCGGTTATTTTAATATTACAAACAGACACTCCAATTTTATTTATCTGTATAGATTAAATGTATTGTATCTTGAAAATTATAGCCTATTTGTTACTCCGATGTATAAGCTATATTTAAAGTGTGAAGTTTCATCAAAATTTGGTTAGCAATTTTTTCGTGAAAGAGTAACTAAGATTCATCCAACTGTTTATTCATCCATCCATCCCCACAGACTTTCCCGTTTATAATATTAGTAGGATTTACTTAACTCAATCAAACAGTTAATTCTCCGGTTTTTGTCGAAATATAAAAGGTACAGGGCGAAACTAATACTTGAAAATTATCTCCATAAGAAGAATGGGAATTGACATACAAATACTAAACAGTAGTGTTATTTATAATATGAAATCATATCGTAATAAGTCTGTAATAATAACTTATGTAAATTATATGCATATAATATCTGATTTTCTCCACGCCATATTCGGTCTACATACGTGAGGACACTTGGAACTATGGATTAGTAGCTCAAAGCATGAAGAAAGTAAAAGTAAGAAAACAAGTCTCTTCCGAATTATTGTTACCATCTTTGTTTGTTAGAATTTGAAATTAAAAAAATTAAAGAACTAGATTGAAATTTGTATAGAAAAACTTAAGTTTTTTTAAGGGGCCTAACAATGGAAGTTATGTGATATAATAGTCTAAGATCCCGATCTATGTGGTGGACCCCTCATTCTTTTTCCAGGCGAAATATATTTTTTAAACCATAAAACATATTAAAAAACACGACCCAGGGAGTCACCAAAAATTGTGGTTCACTTGTTCATTGTGGTCACCAAAAATCACCAAAGGTTATTGTTAATAATTTTTTTTTTTAAAGTACAAGAAGTCTTTTCTTGTGGCAACTTAGTTATTACTTTAGTATCTATCGAATATAAGACTTGTAGAATATGCTTTCATACGGTTGGCGGCCTTTTTCCAACACTTTACCAGACACCCAGGCATAAGCAGGTAAATTGAAGTAGTTAATTGTTCGTATCGCTTTCCCGAACCAAGTACCAAAAATGTAGATAATTTTATTACAAACTAGCAGAAAAAGCGGCTTCGCTCGCGATCAAACTACGAAAAATACGAAATTTCATGCAAATATGTCCAAGGAATAAAAAGTTTCATACAAACTTTTATATCCTAAAAATCCTTCCTTAGTGGATTCCTTCGTCATATGAGGAATACGTGTGCGAAATTTCAATTTTCTAGCTTTAAGGGTTTGGCCTGTGCGTTGATACATCAGTCAATCACTTTTGCCTTTTATATACATATATAGATTTAATGACACCATAACATCTCCAAACTAGATGACTTTTTTAGTAAAAAATGTGTTTGTTAATATGTGTTATGGCTTAAAAAATATATTTCGTTTGGTAAAAGAACGAGGGGTCCACCACATAGATCGAGGTTTTACACTATAAAAGGTAGGATTATGTGACCAGTGTCTGTGGACATTGATAGGTGACATACTTGAAGAAACTGACGTGGTGCAAGTTATAGGCGAGATTTAGAGTTTCTCTATAACTTTGAAAGACTTTTTTTGTATTAAGAAAATATTTATTTTGCCATTAGCTACACTTATAGTGACCAATATAGCTGAGTCATTGCTTGTAGAGTTGAGAGAAATTAACACCGAGTGCTTAACATTTAACATTTTTTTAAGTATTATATTTTCGGGGATAAAATTAAACAATAAAATGAAGGTATATATTTTTTTTATTTTAATATACATATAAATATGTATTCAAAAAAAATTCAAAATATTTTATTCAGCATTAAATTATTACAATTTTTTACTGAACGTCATGAGTCTACTACCAGTTCGGAAAGAAGAAGCCTCAGACCTGAGAAGAACTGGCGAAAGAAACACAGCGAAATATAAAAAGTATCTAAATATTTTTTAAGTGTTTCTTTTAAATTGATTCTTCGCAACAGTAACACGATCTTGACCTATCGCAAGAAGCCGATGACTTGGACTTCGATTGTGTAACTTAGAGTAATACGTACTTTCACTGCGTAATGTGCATATCCGATTATGACGCGGATGTATGCGGCTGAATCAAATATAATATACTGTATTTATAAATAAGTGTAGATAGATTTTTTTTGTATAATCAATGGAATTATTGTTTCCTTGCTATTTATTTATAAGCTACTCTCTAATATTAAAATTGTTTTATTTCCTCCTCACTATATATGCTTATAATCTATACAGATATATAAAATTGAAGTGTCTGTTTGTAATGTCAAAATAACCATTTTATACTAAATGCATATGGAATTATATACGGTACTTATAAGAAAAACACAATTTTTAAAATTTTTGTCTGTCTGTCTGTTTGTTCTGGCTAATCTCCGAAACGGCTGGACCAATTTTAACGGGACTTTCACTGGCAGATAGCTGATATTATAAGGAGTAACTTAGGCTACTAGTAATCTAATACTGTCACAAGTATGGATAAAAAAATATATATTTATTAAAATACAGCGAAAGAGTTTATAAAATTGTATTATTTTTTACTCCAAAACTAAACAATGCACGTCCATTTAGGTCAGTGTCGAATAGTGACCGGGGTCTGGACCCTCGTAAAAACACATTCCTTTCTATTCTCATCACTTGTTGTACAGGCGCTGTAATATACCTTTGTGATATAATTGGGATGGTACTGTTAGGAACAAAAGTATGATTTCATTATCTAATGTATGATTAAAGGTAGCTATAATATAAATATACATAAGTTTAAGTGTTTTAATGTATTATAGACTATGATGATTTAGCATCTGTTACTATGGTAAATAAGGCATTGGTAGCCCAGGGGTAACGCGCTCGCTTGAAAGCCTGAGTGAAGTGCGTGCACTTCTGATATTTCATTTGCGAATCATTTTCAATTTGATTACCAATTATCTTACGGTGAAGGGAAGCATCGTAGGAAACCTGAGACTGAGAGAGCTTAGCAAGTTTTCGAAAGACATGTGAAGTCCGCTAACCTGCACTTTATATGCACTTTATATTATATATATACCTGATCCCCTTGGAATTGAAGGGAGACCCGTGCCCAGCAGTGGGACATTAAAAAGGGCTGAATACTGTGGTAAATGCATGATATTTATGTTTTGTTGTTTATCGTCAAATACTACTAAATAATTATTAAATAATAAAAATATTTCGTTAGGAGATATTTCCTAATTTTAAGCTTTTGAATTAAGCTTAAGTAGTCATGGGGGAAACGTTACTATTAGAACGGAAATTAGAAGTCAGTTGTGTAGGTCAGTGTCCGGGAGCAAGGACCGGTAAAAATACGGTGTACATAAAAACTGTACATTCCTTTCCATTCTCTGCACCTGTCGAACAGCTACCTTTATTAGATCGTTCTGATTTTTGAATTTATTAAAATTTTGTTTAATTTATTAAAGCTTATTTATGCTTTTAATTACTTTCGACATAAGTAAAATGTACATTTTTCAATCGAATGAGAGATTAAGACGTTTTATTATCATAAATTATGTTTTTATCACTAGTTAAAGATTAAGTAATTGATTAACTAATTTTGATTGACTTCAAAAAATGAAGAGAAAATACATAGGTATATTTTTTATATATATTCATTTGATATAATAATTTTTGTTATAAGCATGCTGAAGCGCGCTACATCACGGGCGTTGTGGTTGAACTCGGAAGTTATTAGCGCTAATTTGCTACTATTATATGACCCGATCGCTTTCTAGCCATTGAATTTTCATTTTTCACACTTTATATAAACGATTTACGTGTAACTCTAGTTGATTATTAAGATTACATATCTACACTGTACAGTGTACACTGATACACACACATAGTACACTGACTTTCTGTCCAATTGTCCGACTGTAAGTCTGTCTATCTTACCTTTATAGGTAGGATTGATAAGATAAAGATTACTTTGAAGGGATGAGTCTTTTGAATCGTAACAGCCTGTCAAAACAAATGTTTTTACTGTGGAATCCTAAATCGATAAAAAATAAATAAGTATAATTTAAAAAAACGGTGTGTCTATTCGTCCGATAATCGGATGAATAAAAAATACATATACCTATTATTCATCCGACTGTTGTTGGTGTGTAATATATTTCGACTGCGATTATTTTTGTCTCTATAAAAAAACATTGGGATGTAAAAGAATATTTTTATACATAAAAAAATGCCTGCACCTAAAAATCATTTATCTTAATTAGAAAACAAAAAAGTGGTTGATTCGTACAAACCGATAACAGTCGGACAGACAGTATATTTTTATTCATCCGATTATCGGGCGAATAGCAACAGCCTTAAATAAAGAAATATAAAACATGCTTTTGACGAATTGTGATGCAAATTAAAACGTTCTTGCTTCTTTTTAATTTTTATCTGAGCAACAGCATCAATCAAACAATCAATCTGTGGCAACAAGTATCAAGCTACTTATATTTTATATACTTAAATAATATACTTATTTATTTATACACCTTAGGGGTGAACATGAGAGTTTAATGCTTTCAAAAAAAAAATGAAAATAGATTCATAAATGGCGAAATTATAGCATACAAAAAAATATATTTCAATGGAGCACCTCCTTCTGTTTGAAGTCGATCAAGGACTACTTAAATATAAGTTAAATCACGCTAGTATGGTTTTAATTATTATTTTCTTGAATAATTTTAGTAAGCTAGCGACTCACTCTTGCTCCACTCGGGTCCGTCCCTAGATACGTTTTAACGGTTCTATAGGTTTTTCAGAGATGAAATATTTTCCAGCAGTAAAAGTATCCTATATGTTGACCCGGATAACCAGCTATCATCATACCTTTCATCAAAATCTGTTCCGTGGTTTTCTCGTGATGTGCTTACAGACATACAGACGGACAAAAATTCTAAAATCTATAGATTCCGCCTCTGTATCGATAATAATGACTATTTTAATAAGATTTTCAAAAAAAAAATGTACAAATTCGACTCAGAATTTTATTATATGTATTGATAATAAAACAAATAATATGTAATTTGGTCGTACAGGATCGTTGGTGGTGGCCTATTTGTACATGACCGTTTTGTCGCTTGTCATCGTACATGTACAATAAATATATAGCTATATTAAAATTCTAGTGAAACTTCTCTAGGAAAACAAAACTAATTTAACCCACAGGAACCGTACATTTTTCCGGTATAAGGTATCAGCACGCCAAATTTTACTAAATTAGGTGCAAAAGTTGTTGTGTACTAAGCTGTATAAGTTACTATAGGTTTTTTAACTACCTCACAGAAACTCTTTAATTTTCCGGGATAATAAGTTTCTAAAGTGTTGACCGGGGATATAAGGTACCACAATGCAAAATTTTATTTAAATCGGTCCAACAGTTTCGGAGATTAGCCCGTACAAACAGAGAATTAAAAAAAATTGAAAAAAATTGGATATGTTCTATTTCTCTTCTTACATCCCCCTAGCTCGGTTTTAGCATTTTTTTTCTATGTACAGACATTCGACCTCTACAGTTTTATTATATTTTATTATATTTATAGATATATGTGTAGATTATTTATTTTTAACGCGTAACAATTTCGTAATAGGCATTGTGCGCGATCATCAGAGCATATTCTAGGGTGTTACGCCTCGGCTGCCTTTACGAGAGAATGGGCAAATTAAGAAAACTGTTAGACTGTAAATGTTTAAAAAGTGAGTAATTTTAGTTTTTACCTGGTAATACGTAAATTACATTTGTGGATTTAGTTTATTCTAAATTTAATATCCCCATACCGTTTTGTAGATGATACATTTTAAATATTTTTTTAATACATCTAAAAATGTTTACAAAATATTCCCTGCAAGTTTTGAGGTCGTAGAAACAGACATTTCAACTTTTTGAAACTCTATTTGCTTTTATAAATATAACCCTATCTCTTGATTAAAAAATCTTTTCAAAATATTAGTACTCAGTAACGATGTTAATCTACAATGGAAATAAATGTAAAGAAGGTTGGAACTACATAAAAAATTCAGTAGAATATTGTTTAAAGATGGATATTTAGACCAAAAGCGATAAGAGATGCTTTGAGTAAAGATAGTCACTGTAAACAACAAAAAAGAATATAGGATATACATATATATATATAGGATATTATTGAAAAGATCATATGGACTTAATACCACTTTATTAATCAATCAACTGTATTTTAAATAAAACTATCTTCTTGGATTTTTTCGCGGATTTATTTTGATTTTTGGTTCTCGACGATTCGAATGCTTTACAGCAATCATGGTCACGGGAGAGATTGAGGTTTTTGACATTGATACAAAATCAAAATAAATCCGCAAAACAATCCAAAAAAGATAGTTTTATTTAAAACGACCGACTCACCCTCGCTTCGCTCGGGTTCGTCCCTAGATTGCTTCTCAAAACAAAATTAATTAATTTGGTTCTTTTTTCATAGGCCCCTATCTTTTCTCGAAAATAAAAGTAGCCTAAGTTACTCCTTATTACATCAGCTATCTGCTAGTTAAAGTCCCGTCAAAATCGGTTTAGCCATTTCAGAGATTAGCTGGAACAAACAGACAGTCAGACAAAAATTGAAAAAAATGTTGTTTTGGTATACGTACCGTGTGTACATCTATATGTCTTTAGTAAAAAGCGGTTATTTTAATATTACAAACAGACACTCCAATTTTATTTATTTGTAGAGATGTCAAATATTCGCGTAAATCTAAGAAAGTATTATTCAATCAACTGTAATATATAAAATAAATTAATTTAAGTAAATTAAAATATCGTACCTAGAATTACTTGTATAATTATTTCACTTTTGAAATTGTAGTGGGATTTTATAGCTATTTTTTACAGCTTTGAGCTTACGAAATGAAATATTACGTCCCGTATGTTTCAACAGAACCAATTATGTAGATATGTAATTTGTTGCGATTATAATTTAAATACCATGGGTTATGGTGACCGATGTGATTTATATACCATACTCATATATAACTTTTAAGCATTCATATTTTTCATATCTCACCAATGTTGGTGCAAAACTTGATTACGATTGGAGGTCAAGTTTAAAATTAATCTACTACTTTTTTTGTACTGTAGTTGTAATTTACACACAAATTCCTAAGTAGTTGCGTAGTTTTAGGATATTTTAATATCGACTTGTTCTCACACTTGAATGTCATGGTCCATGGTAGTCTTATGACATAGAAACAAAACTTAACGCCTACATGATTTTGAATTGGTATTAACATATTTTATTTTATTAAGTTTTTTTTACACGCCTTATACTTAATAGTATGGGCTGAAATATCAATATATTAATGATCATTCAGTCAAATAAAGGCAAATATTATCTATACTAATATTACAAAGAGGTAAAGTTTGTGAGTTTGTGACGTTGTAGGGGCTAATCTCTGGATCAACGGAACCGATTTAGATGAAATATGGCTATCTAATGCAAAAAGAAATTTTTAAATCGGATAAGTAGTCCCTAAGATTAGCGCGTTCAACTAAACAAACAAACAAACAAACAAACTCTTCAGCTTTATAATATTATATATATATAGTATAGTTATCATATTTAGTTTAATTTTTGTAATTTTAAGATAGTTTACAAAGCGTATTTGTAAATAGTGGTTTTTTGCTCAAGTGTTTATTTATGTAATATTATGAATGAAAGTCAATGCGTCGTGATATTCGGGTTTTTTGAAAGTATCGTACATATATTATGCGATCTGTGGTGGTACTGGTGCTGAATACGAACACTCATCTTGCAAACTAAGCATGTATATGCTTTATGCTTCCTATTTAGAGATATCTGTATGTAAGAATTGTAAACTAGAGTTCACATCAATTCTTTGGACATAATAAATATTTCACAGGTCAATAAAATTTATATTGATTTGAATTAACACATTTTTATTTTACTCTGTAATAATTTTTTAATAATATGTACGTAAATACAAAAACCCAGAAAAAATCTATACTTTATATTATTAAAACATACAGCTTTACTGATTCTTTTTTATTTTAATGAAACTTAGAATTAAAGTATAAACTGCACAAATTTATAATGTGTTAAATAAAAATCGAAACTCACCGGAAGCAAATACGACTTTAAAAAAAATCTGTCGTAATTTTAACAAGAAAGTTGCAAAGTCGGTCAAAGCCAAGCGAGACAAACATATTAAATACTTAAAGTGTGACAGAGACAAAACATGTTGCGTAAGGTGCCGGTTCGATTCTCGCATTTTTTAATCACCTCTTACAGATTTACGACGAAAAATTGCAAAATATTTGATTCTGAAAGTAATAACAATAACAATGTTACAATAATGATATTTTTATTTAATAAATAATTATGGACTAAACTTAAAACTGGGATTCGCAAGTTTTTTTTAAAATTGCAGGACTTAGTGTCTCTTTATCACTACATAGTATAAAATAAAGTCGCTTCCCACTATCCTCCTGTCCCTATATATGCTTAGATCTTTAAAACTATGCAACGGATTTTGATGCGGTTTTTTTAATAGATAGAGTGATTCAAGAGGAAGGTATATAATGCATATATTAGTGGAGAAACACTGATAATTTAAGAGGTTTCTAATGTGATGTCGTAAATAAACACATTTTTTTGTGCTTACATTGCAAACACTGCATGGCTGAACCCTACCAGATAGATCAAAATAATGTACTACAGTATTGTACACCTTAAAAAGGTCTACAAAAATGTCCGCAATGGCATATGTCTATCTCTTAAGGGTAACATATTATATCCATTTTACTACAACCAAGCTAGGGACGAACCCGAGCCAAGCGAGGGTGAGTCGCTAGTCTATATATAAAAAAATCAATTGTTGTTCGTTAGTTTCGCCAAAACTCAAAGACGGCTGGACCGATTTGAATAATTCTTTTTTTGAGTCGTTGTGGGTGTGCCAGGAGTGGTTTAAGTATTAAAAATATAGGGGAAAACCCAAGAAAACAGCTGAAAAATCGAAAAGTTCAGAACTGGCTATTTTATATAATATATAGTCTATCTATTCCATATTAAGCGTTAAAACGTACCTAGGGATGAACCCGAGAGAAGTGAGAGTGAGTCGCTAGTAAATTTGAATATTTTTTATTTTCTAAATGATTTAAATACAAAATCCATTCAATATTGTATAATTGTTCTTTTTAATATTATACACGTGAAAGGGTTTTTCGTTTGTTTTTTGTCCTTGTTTGTGTTTCGTTTGTCCTCCTTTCACGTTGGAAGGGAACGACGGATTGACATGGTTTTATATAGGAGACAGGTCGAGAGTTCGAGAGTTACTCAGGTGGGCTTCCTTTTACCGAGGTTTTTACTATATAATATAAAACCACTTTATAACTATATAATATGTAACCGATTACGCAATTATACGAGCAGATTATTGTAAACTAGCGACTCACCCGCTTTGGGTTCGTCCCTAGACAAAAACAAATCTATCCCACGGGAACCGTACATTTTTTCGGGATGATATATAGCCTTCCTCTGTTAACGGGCTATCTAAAGCAAAAAGAATTTTTCAAAACGGATTAGTAGTTTCTGAGATTAGCGCGTTCAACCAAACGAACAAACAAACAAACTCTTCAGCTTTATAATATTAGTATAGATTCGTGTATTTCGTTCGAACGTACTTAGGGACGATAGTCTTTCATAAAATAATATAAAAAATATTTAAAAATTAGAGAAAAGTAACAACAGGAAAACCTCAAGCTTGATAAAAAATCATGTACTTAACGTATGTTAGACACGAAGATGTCATTTTTAAATTACATCAATGCCCATCTTTAACCTTAAAAAACGTTGCGTGTCATACTTATTTCACGTCGTATCAAATTACATCACATAAGTATCATAATAAATATCTATGCTACGTTATTTAACTTTAAGTGGTTAGTAACTGTTAGATTGGTTATCTATATATGCCCATAATAAGATTGGAGCGCGTGGGTTCAATGCTGTTCATTATTTGTATTGTATTCAGCCCTTTTTTAACGTCCCACTGCTGGGCACGGGCCTTCCCTTCAATACTAGGGGAATCAGGCCATAGTCCACCACGCTGGCCAAGTGCGGGTTGGCGGACTTCACATGTCTTTCGAAAACTTGCTAGGTTTTCTCAGACATGCACGTTTCCTCACGATGTTTTTCTTCACCGTAAGGCAAGTGGTTATCATGTTAGATATTATTCGCACATGAAAATATCAGAGGTGCGAGACCCGGGATATGAACCCGCTTTACTCGGTTTCCTAAGCGAGCGCGTTACCACTGGGCTACCACTGCCTTATTATTTATATAGTATGTAGCAAACCTTGGGGTCCCTAGTGATTATGGCGACGACAGGTTTCCACTGATGGGTTTAGTAAGTAGGAGGACTTATAATCTCCTGCTGTGACGTGTTTCCAAAGCATTTTATTCCCATAGTGTCCCACCACGGTGCCTATTGATATCCATCGTTTTAAGTTTTTCACCGAATTCTCAGCTCGAAAGGAATATATTTGTTTTACCTGATTGTAAACGCATTATTTATTTTTCTTTTTGGTTCACAGAACAAAATTACATTCATTGAATGCTTTGTTTTTGTTTTTGACCGCGTTTTTAATTGAAGCTGGTTATTGTAACCTAAAAAGAATTTCAATCATTTTATATATCTCGACATAATATAGTTACTTTTTAGCTAAAATTTATATATACTTTAAAATCACTAAATTTAGAGTTTAAAATGAAATGAACGACTGCGTAACATGCGCACAGAAATCATACACTCCAATTGAGTAACTCATTTCATGAAGTAATTTTTTTTAAATATAGTAAACTAGCGACTAGCTTGCTTTCCAATACAAATTTTTATCCCTATTTTCACCCCCTTCAGGGATGATTTCCGGGATAAAAAGTATCCTATGTCCTTTTCAGAGTCTCAAACCATCTTCTTACCGAATTTCATCTAAATCGGTTCAGTAGATCCAGAAATTACCCCTACAACGTCACAAACTCACAAACTTTACCTCTTTATAATATTAGTACAGATTAATGATTAAAAATGACATATACAAATAAAATCCGTAAAAAAATAAATTACATTATAATATTTTACGTAAACAATAATGATTTTTATCAGAAATTTAAAGATTTATCAAAAGATTATCGCATGTAGGTTAATGAAAATGATAGCCATTACGCGAGCATCTGTTGTTATGACACGCGTTACGAAGACCTACATTTCAAATAAAGAAAGTAAATAATAATTATAGATGTAGGGAATACAAACGATTTCCAAATAGTAATCTATAACTGATTGAACTGTGTCATAGTGACAGAGTTATAACGAATTTAGTACTAGATAGCCGGTTCGATTCCCATTTCTAGTAAAGCTTGATGTTATAAACCTACAGGAAGAACCCCCTGCAGATAAACCTTGCTTTAACTTAGAGTTTCATTTTATTGAACGACATTAGTTAATTAATTGTAAAGTTTTGAACAAAAAAAAGATTATGGATCAAGATCCGGCTGCAAGATTGCTACGTTCATAGCGTATTTAATCAAAATCATTTTTTTATATACAATAATAAAAGGGACAATATGTTTTGATCGGGGTGCCTATTAAAATGTGCCCGCTAGTATGTTTAATTAAATAAATAATAATTGACTTTTTGGAACAAAATCGTTGCACTTGTTATTTAAATGAATTATAATACTCCACTTTACAGAAATACACGTAGAGAACTTGAAAAGTGATAGCTGCCGATGCGCACTTGGCCGCAACCTCTTCGCAGCCAGGTGTAAACAGGTCATATTTTGGTACATTTATACGTTCATGGCGTATGTTCATTATTTATATATCAAATTAAAGCTATTTTTTTCTGTACCTGATAAACTACGTCTGCCTTTGTAAAAGTGGCCGCAAAGGAAAGAAAAGAAGGAAACAATATAATATTATATGTCACTAGCAACTCACCCTCGCTCCGCTCGGGTTCGTCCCTAGTTACGTTTTGACGTTTAGCTCAGAGATGAGATATTTTCCCGCAGTAAAAAGTATCCTATATGTTGACCCAGATAACCAGCTATCATCATACCAAATTTCATCAAAATCTGTCCAGTGGTTTTCCCGTGATGCGGTAACAGACAGACAGACAAAAATTCTAAAAACTATAGATTCGGCCTCTGCATCGATAATAAAGTCTATTTCAATAAGATTTTCCAAAAAATATTTAATGTACAGATTCGGCTTAGTTACAATTTTATAATATGTATAGATTTGTCAGATAATAATAACCGTTTGTTGTCATGGTAACCGTTTTAACAAACATTTGTTATTGTCTGACAAATGACATACAATATTACATTGTTTCCTTCTTTTCTTTCCTTTGCGGCCACTTTTACACGGGTAGAGATATTTTATCATGCACAGAAAAAAATAGCTTTAATTTGATATATAAATAATGAACATACGCCATGAACGTATAAATGTACCAAAATATGACCTGTTTACACCTGGCTGCGAAGAGGTTGCGGCCAAGTGCGCATCGGCAGCTATCACTTTTCAAGTTCTCTACGTGTGTTTCTGTAAAGTGGAGTATTATAATTCATTTAAATAACATGTGCATCGATTTTGTTCCAAAAAGTCAATTATTATTTATTTAATTAAACATACTAGCGGGCACATTTTAATAGGCACCCCGGTCAAAACATATTGTCCCTTTTATTATTGTATATAAAAAATTGATTTTGATTAAATACGCTATGAACGTAGCAATCTTGCAGCCGGATCTTAGTCCATCATAAGATTACTAAATCTAGATATTAGGTGCGTTTACATTTTAAATTGGCCTCTTTCAACGTAGTTTTATTTAATCATGTCGTAACTATTTTATTAAATGTTATATACTTAAATTGAGTGCAGTTTATCTGAGATCGTTTTTCGTTTATTATTGCTTAATATATTATAATATATATTAAACATAATGGTGGTCTCACAAAACGCAAGCGTTTTTAAGGTTATATTATGATTAATAGCATAAGTAAAATTTATACAGCGCAGCTCGTAATATCTCAATAATATCGAAATATACATAAATAAATACCACGTTGCACCTAAGTCTTTTTTATATTTTAAACTGACTGAAGATATTTTGTAGAACGGAGTGTCTATACGTCCTTTGTAAAATATATAAAGAAGGACGAATAGACTAATAAATAAGTAGAATGAGTAGCTCGGCTCTGCTCGGTGGGTTAAGGTAATAATAATAATAATAAATAAATATGTTGGGACATTAACACACAGCACCATCTGATTCCATGGTAAGCTACGAGACATGTGTTATGGATACCGGATAGTTGATACACTACATATATATAACTTTAAATACATACATATTATAAACATAAACACCCATGACTGGAGTACAAACATTTGTGCTCATCACACAAATGAATGCCCCAGCGGGACTCAAACCCGCAACTGCTGGCATAGCAAGTAGGGTAGCTGCAAACTGCGCCGAATGTGTCGTCTTATTATTATGTTTTTTTTTTTGCATATAGAAACTCCTGCACCTAAAAATTACTTATTTTACATTAGAAAACAAAAAAGTAGTAAATATTCGTACAAATCGACAAAAGTCTGACGAATAATATATTTTTTATTCATCTGATTATTGGAGGAACAGCAACAGCCTTTGTAGAATTAGTACAATAATTGAATAATAAACTAGATTTTGAGGTAATTCTATTTATATAGTATTCAAACATAATAACAAGTGGGTTAACAAATGTGATCATCGTTACGAGAGCGCGTGCGGTTGTAACACGCGCTACAAACCTACATCTCTGACCCGACATTAATACACATAACTGGCTTTTGCACGCGGTTTTATATACTTCGTAGGATTGACATAATATTTATTTTTTTTTTTTTATTTACTATATAAGGTAATAAAATATATAAAAAATATCTATTGTTTCTATAAAGTTTAATCGATATTTTAAGTTTATTTTTTGTATGTCAACTATTATAAGCTTATAATCTTGCCATACGTACATTTAGCCTATAGTCCCCAATTTCAGTGCGAAAAATAAAAGTAAAGTGGAAACTACACCTATGATCGACTAAAATATTCAAATTATAAATTCAATAAGATTTTACCAATATAACAAAAAAGTTACAAGTAAATTCATCCAGCCATTTTCGAGTCATGTGTGATTAAATAGACAGATGTAAAATAATTTTCAATACGATAACTCTGTTTTTACTTACTTAAGAGTCAGCACTAAATAGTTAGTTAATTTAAGGTTAATTTAAAGAAGTATATTTTGCGAAAACTATTTAAACAGTTAAATCAAATTATAAATCCCTTTTATATAATATATTTTTTATATTAATGTTTGACGATACGTTTAGCACAGTTGGTAGTGACCCTACTTGGTGTGCCAGTAGACGCAGGTTCGAGTCCCGTTGGGAGCATTAATTTATGTGATGAGCACGAATATTTGTACTCTAGTTATGGGTGTTTCGATTTATAATATGTATGTATTTAATGTTATATATGTGTAAATAAAAACATGTTTGCGTACGACTACATTCTATTTTCGTCGTGCGTTTGAATATTTACATCCTAAAGAATTTTACGGCTTAAATATTCATATAAGCTTATATTACTTAAACCAAACTTAAGTTTTTGCGTAAGATTAAATGAATTTTGTTACATACATTATTTTTTATTTGGGCATGTATTTTGTAAGAGCGCGAGCGCGTTGATGTCTTTTCCTAGCAATATAGACACCGAACGTAAAATGTTACTACGTTTTCTATTTATTTATTACAAGACTACTCTAAGAAAATTACTCTATCAGATTTAGATAAACATGGTATACGACTTGAGGTTCATTAGATATTGCTAAATAACTCCCTGTAGGTAGTGGTAGCCCAGCGTAGGCAGTGGTAACCCAGTGGTAATGCGCTCGAAACCGAGTGAATCGAGTTCAAATCCCGGGTCTCGCACCTCTGATATTTTCATGTGCGAATCATTTCTAACATGATTACCACTTGCCTTACGGTGAAGGAAAACATCGTGAGGAAACCTGCATGTCTGAGAAAAGCTAGCAAGTTTTCGAAAGACATGTGAAACCCGCCAATCCGCACTTGGCCAGCGTGGTGGACTATGGCCTGATTCCCTTCGTATTCAAAGGAGGTCCGAGCCGAGCAGTGGGACGTTAAAAAGGGCTGAATACAAATAACTGCCATTATTACACTAGGTCTAGGCGATCAATAAGTGATATTATGGTATATTTTGCAAAATATTGCATGTTGACACGGTCACCAAAAACCATAATTAAAAAGTGATCATAAAAGTTAAAACAACTATATCTGTGAAATCTTTGTTTCTCAACCGTTTTGGGTAACTGTTTACGTAAAGTCGTACTTTAGAGTGTTGTGCAAATGAACAGGAACTGATATGAGTTGCATAGCTTAGTTTATTTTCAATCTCATTTAATACTGGGGTCTCACCCTAATTACATCATCGAATGAAAAAATTAACAACATCTGTGTGAAATACGAGCAATTATAATATAATTTTCTATAAAATTGTAGGTCATGGCTTTGATATTAATATTAATATCGGCTAATAGACTCTACATTTTTTTATAGTACTAGGAAGCACCTAGTTTAAACTGTAATAGTTGAATAATAAATAAAAAAATACGAATAACTAGTTGCCATTGACGAGAGCTATTACGAGTAAAATGTTGTTTAATTTGCTTATATATTTTTTTTTAGTTTACTTTGCCAAAACTAAGTGCTACGTCAATATATATTAACTGACTTCTATCGAAGTAAATAATGTAGATTTTTTTTTCATAAAGGATTTTTTTTATTATATAAATAGCTTTTGACTACATAAGTGGAAAAATAAGTAATTTACGTAGAATAGATAAGATAAACATAATATGGAGCGAATAATTATGAGTGTTTTGTAAGTCTGTTATTTACTAACAAATTGCATTAATTAATGCATAATTTTATACAATTGGTAACATTTCATAATATTATCAAGATCCCACGTTTATATGAAATTCTTATGTAATATTACATACTTTACATATATGGAACCGTAACACAACTACTAAGGGTTATTATCTATTGTATTTAATGCAAGAATTGCTAAAGGAATTATAGTTTTCTTTTGTGAATGCTCCCATTTAGTGTGCATGAGAAGAAGTGTGAGAAGCGAAGTCTAAGGCAACTTTTTTGTATATTCTATAGAAATATTACTCGTGTTTACTAAAGACTTTATCGTCAGTATATAAATCGAATGGCATTTCTTTATAAGACCTTACGAAGTCCATCGTGAGATAAACGAAACGGAAGCACACATTACGTAGCGCTTAAAACTGTTCCTTTTTAGGGTTCCGTACCCGAAGGGTGCCAACAGAATCCTGTTATTATACCTCTGCTGTCCGTCTGTCCGTCCGTCTGAGGGCTGTAACTTATGAACCGTAATAGGTACAGTTTTGAAATTTTCACAGAGTATGTATTTATATCCGCTATAATAACAAATAATAAAAATAAATAAAAATAAAAATACAAGAAACATTTTTTTAACGTTCATAATCGATTATTGAAGTACTACATACATAGAGTAAAAGTCATATTATGAAAAGTACATGTACGATGGTACGGAATCCTTCGTGTGCGAATTCGACTCGCACTTGACAAATTTTTTGCAATAAGTATTAATGTAGTTTTTGTATACTAATTATTTTTCGACATAAATTGCATACATTCATTTTTTTATCTTTATATTTATTTTCTTTCGGATAATTGTTTTTGCAGTTTCTATTTAGAAGCTTACTATGTATTAAACTATGTATTAAATTACCATAATTTACGACGTTTTACAATATATAATTAATTCTTCATGAGATTTAAGTACTCGCCATTTCGCTTCGAGTACTTACCTTTACTAATTACTTTATGAATTCTGGGTATAACTTTAAGCATATATTAGAGAAGTTCCCACGTGTTCATTGAATTTTGCAGCCATAGTTTAAGGTCTTCACGCGCGGACGGAAACGCTAATTATTATTGTTACGCAGCGACGAATAACTGGTAGCTTTGAATTTTATGAATGAATTAGTCGGTGATATATGCATGTAATAGTTTGATAATTTACTATTATGTAGGTACGTGCAGTGGGTTTTATTACGCTGCATCGTTGTCACGAAGATGTCGTGTATGATGCTGATCACGATATCTCGGGTTCGAATTGTGGGACGAGCTTAAAATCATTATTGAGCTTTTCTGCCAATTAGCTTTTAGTGTCAGCCTGTAGTTGGAAAGATAACGACGTTATAATCGTACATTATTCATGCCAACTTTATTTCAAATGTAATGAATTTTTGTTTTTTGATAACGCTTGCCATTATCTGTTAACATTGATTTTTATAATTTTTGTATACATTAATAAATATACTTATTAAATATTAATATCACATATCGTACATTGCGATATTGTAAAACACAGGTAAGGTGTGTTCAAAAATGACTCGACACTAACATTGCTTAAATGGAAAGTGAAATGATTCGAGTTTCTCGTAACGTCCTGTCACATTCCATAAACAAACCGACAGAGTTGTGACACATGTATGTATAACCTAGGCCTACATCACCTACAGCTTACGCTATAGTAGAACAATACAAATTATAATAAATACGTGACGAATATGTGTGGATATTTTAAAATTTCAATACACTTTTTATGTAATACTAGGGACTAACCCTATGTCACTCTCGAGCCCTCCGACACTTGAACTTGAAGTGATGAGTGAATCTATACTGTTATATATATTGTTTGTTTGTTTGGTTGAACGCGCTAATCTCAGGAACTACTAATCCGATTTGACAAATTCTTTCTGCATTAAATAGCCCGTTAACTAAGAAAGGTTATAGGCTAGATATCATCCTGGAAAAATGTTTGGTTCCCGTGTGAAAGATTTGTTTTTGTCTAGGGACGAACCCGAAGCGAAGCGAGGGTGAGACGCTAGTAACTCATATAAAGTTTCATTCCTTTTCATTCCCTATTTAACCGCCGATAAGTTTTATTTTTACCATAAAAGGTATTTTAGTAACCACAATACACCCAAATTTATCAAAATTCATTCAGCGGTTCAGCGTGAAAATAAACGAAGGGTCAGACAGAATAATTTTCGCATTCATAATACTAGTATGGATATATCTAATACAAAATATTTTTGAGGTTATGTCGACATACTTTATAATTGTTTTTTTTTTTTCAAAACTTATCGCCAATCAATCAACAACAATTAAAGTTATTATTGATTTTTTATAGACATGTGTTAATTTTTAAGAGTTATGGGCAATGCATAGAAATTAATGTGTTGCTATAAGTATTAATCTAATTTTAAAGATGTTGTAATTTATATTTTTGCAATAATTTTGCAGATAGTCGTATAAAAAAGTATTGTAATAAACATTACACAATAATATCTTTGCTTTTTCGGTACGTATTATTTCATTTTCATTAAGTTCCATTTTACAATTTAATATCTTTTTTATTATCTTTATCATAAAATTTAGATTGTACCTATATGTAATTTTGAGATAATTATTTTATTTTGGAAATACAAGTATTTCTATATATATTCAAATACTTTTTGGTTATACAATATAACTATGTATGGATAAATGGCAATTCAAATATTTGAAAACGAATCCAGCTTCACTGAATGAATAAATAAAATCTACCAGCATTAACTTTTACTTCCAACTAAAAGAACTCCACAAACTTAAAAAAAAAATAGATAAATTTAATAAGGAAATATTTCATTTGAATTACATCCTTCAATCATCTCATACACTTTCAAATGAATGTGATGATGAATTCGTTTCACAATAACCGTGGCATTTCCTTCGGGCAAAATTGAGTTAACATTCGCGGGGCGAACCGTTGGGCAACGTCGTGTGATGTCTTAACTATCTGTGGAGGAATGCGAAATCTAGCGTAGTCATATTGAATGTTATATAGTAATTTATTAAAAACCCGTCTGGCACTGTCTAGTGGCTACTATACCGGGGGATGTGAGTTCGAGGTCGATTATAACGTAACAACCATTTTAGTAAAAGTAGAATAATAATTCTGATGAAAGAATCCTGCAATCTATACAAAGTTTTAAAAATTGTATTAAAATTACTTTAATTTGTACGAAAGGCAGTGGTAGCCCAGTGGTAACGCGCTCACTTGGGAAACCGAGTGAAGCGGGTTCAAATCTCGGGCGAGGCTACTATTTTATTTTACTAATTCTTCAGTAAGTTTCTACAAAGTGGCATTGGTAGCCCAGTGGTAACACGCTCGCTTGGGATATTCAGTGAAGCGGGTTCAAATCTCGGGTCTCGCACCTCTGATATTTTCATGTGCGAATCATTTCTAACATGATTACCACTTGCCTACGGTGAAGGAAAACATCGTGAGGAAACCTGCATGTCTGAGAAAACCTAGCAAGTTTTCGAAAGTCATGTGAAGTCCGCCCGCACTTGGCCAGCGTGGTGGACTATGGCCTGATCTCTCTCGTATTGAAGGTAGGCCCGTGCCCAGCAGTGGGACGTTAAAAGGGGCTGAATACATACATACACATACAATTTGTATGTAAGAGAATCAATATATGTATTTCATTCTCATTTTTTATTAGATTTCTAATCGTAAACGATTTTAGAATGCCATCTTATCTAGCAGCGGGCTCAGACAGATATATTGTAATCCTCTACTATTATCAAGACACTGGTTTGGGTGATATAATTATAAAAATTAATAGCTTATGAAATTATATTGGATATTGTACTATATACACAGGAGTCATAGTATTTAATGTATTTGTTTTAGTTAATAAAGTATTCATGCAAAACTAGGCTGGTAGTACGTCTATGTTTTTGCCACTTTTTTCTTACTATTAAGACTATGGAAACATTTTGATAAAAAAAGTATTCGCATTTAAATGTTTAACGCATTCTAACTAACTTCTAAAAAGCGTATTATATTCAGATGGTGTCTTTTTTAATATTTTTACGATTCTTTTACGTTCACTACGCATAGCGTGTACATCAACGACACGAGTATTCAGAAAACAATTGCATAATAGATAATTGCCAACTGATGTAACGCAGTTAGCGAACTCCACGTAATACTGTTGACAAATATTTCGGCACTCCATACGCACGTATATTAGATGCAGGCATGCGAAGGCATAATATAAAGCAGAATAATATAATCATTTTTGAACTTATACTTCTTTTGGCGTTTGGAAAAAAATATGAGAGTAAAATTTTTACGACGCGCGCGCACATCGTCTCCGGCCAAAAAGCGACATGATAAAGTTAGCTGCATTCCTTTTACAAACAGAGAGTTGTGACATACGGAATGAAATCTTTAGCTATTTTTGTTCTGATACGCCAAAGAAGTAGGTATAACTTCTTACGTGCGTATACATATACACACACACGTTTTTTAGGCAGTATCTCTGAAACTGATCGATGATTCCTTATGTAAAGATAGTTCATTCAATTACAATATTAATTTGTATTACGGTGTGATACAAGAACGAAATAATGCGTTTTCTTTAACTTAAGAGTATTTTTGTTAACTAAAATAAAATATTAGAATATTTGTTTTTACTTTTTAGTTTCTATCAGTCTATATTTTTTATTAATTATACATAACGTCATCTGTTGTTATTTTAATTGAACTATTTTGTTTTAGTTCCTGATCAGATAAATAAGATAGCAATGAAATGAGTTTGTCTAAGCGTTATCCAGCATAAATTGATCACTAGGTACTGTTATACACAATATTTTATTTCGTTTTAATCTATCGCCCTTAGACGTGAGCATAAAAATATTTCAAACTAGCGGACCACTCTCGCTTTGCTCGGGTTCGTCGCTAGGTACGTTTTAAATAGATATAAATAGTTATTAGCCAGCGTCAGCCATAAAAATTTTAAATTTTTTTCGTTAATTTTTCTGATGTTTTAATACTTATTATCCTATTTCGGACTAAGAGAAATCCAAAAAAAATCTAATATCATAAAAATTGGTCCAGCCGTTCTTGAGTTATAAATGGTGTAACTAACACGACTTTGTTTTATATATGTATAGATGTTAACGCCCTTTTTAACCATCACAAGTTAACTGGAAGATTAGCTTATCTATAAATACTTATAATAAAATTGTAAATAAGTCAAATCTGTACATTAAATATTGTTTGGCAAATCTTATTGAAATAGACTTTATTATCAATTCAGAGGCCGAATCTATAGTTTCTAGAATTTTTGTCTGTCTGTCTATCTGTCTGCCTGTCTGTTACCGCATCACGGAAAAACCACTGAAGGGATTTTGATGAAATTTGGTATGATGATAGCTGGTTATCCGGGTCAACATGTAGGATACTTTTTATTGCGGGAAAATATCTCATCTCTGAGAAATCCATACTAAACGTTGGTGAGTCGCTAGTTAGTGATAAGTTATGTGTCCCTACAGCTTGTTATCGCGGTAGGCAGTTACACTGTTTTGAACTTTGTTGTTTTTATAATTTATTAGCATTAGAACGACAATAACGCGTTTTATATAAAAGCGTACGATGTCATTGGAAAACTAAATACTAAACCTTCAAGTAAGCAAATAAATTGGGAGCCATTGTTTTGTGAGACGCAATAACAATCAATTCAAAGGAGCATTTAAATGCACTTTCGCATTTTAAATGGGTTAACTTTTATTTTCATTGTAATGAATATTGATTCGAGATCAGCTTCACTAGTACGATTTGAAGGATTTTTTTTTTATAATAATCGCCTTTTCGTTTTTATTTTACTCTCATTGTATAACAATAATGTTCTGAACTATGTTTTAGTTTTTTAGGCTTAGGTTAGGAATAGTTTACAAAAAATGCTATGCTTGTCATATTTGACACGTTGGGCGCAATTTATAGTCACTCGCTATGTCAGCGGTCGCAGGTTTGAGTCCCGCTGGGGGATTCATTTGTGTGGTAAGCACTAATGTTTGTACTCCAGTCATGGGTGTTTATATTTATAATATGTATGTATTTAAAGTTATATATGTGTAGTGTATCAACTATCTGGTATCCATAACACAAGCCTCGTAGCTTACCATGGAACTAGATGGTGCTATGTGTTAATATCCCAACTTATTTATTTTTTATTATTTATTACCTATATATATTTAAGATAAGTATGCTTTATGGAAAGCATTTAAGTGCACAATTATATTTTACCAGAAATGGTTTTTTTTTCTTAACGATACAGATTTCTTAATGTTAAGGTCGTTCATATTTTTAAATGTAATTTAAACAAATGCTGATTTTCAAGAACATTTCATAGTATGGTACTTTACATTACATTCATTTTGATACAAAGTAAAAAGAGAGGTCACGAGTTCGATGTTCTCACAGAGTGAGTGCTTGTCTTAATCATACCGATTGCTGCTTAGGTACTTAGGCGGTGACATGGCGCGTTTTGTTGTTGAACACACAGTCTGTATACTTAGTATAATATATTCTATTATTAAAGTTATATTTTATTATTGAAAATAATAAAAAAATGTACTACAGTAGAAACTCGATTAACCGGAGTAATTGTTGTCCTTAGGCATTCGGATAATCGAATGTATGAAGAAAAGCAGGTTTTTTTTTGCTGAAACAATTGCTAATTAATTAAAACTACTTTTTATCCCGGAAAAATGTACGGTTCCCGTGGGATAGATTTATTTTAGTATGTTTAGAGACGAACCCGAGCGAAGCTACGATGAGCCGCTAGTGCTTTAGTGTTAGCATAAATTCGACTTGTGGGTATATAATTGGTCGCGGTTGGTAGTCCGGATAATCCGTATAACTGAGGGATAATTAAGTTTCTACAGTATTATTAAACATATTGTCGCCAAAAGACAAATTCAAAAATGAATTTATTAAGCAGAAAAGCGGTGTCATCGATGTTGCTTAGATAATCAGGTAAAAAGCCAGTTAAAGTGGCAAAAGCAGGTTCTCGAGTGAAGTGCAGGTCTAGGGAAACGCAGAGCAGAATGCCCTCGTGCTAGATGGTGCGATTACTTCACCCTACTCAAGAGTAGACTGAAAAAGCCTGGTGATGATGAAATTTATATTTTGGGTTAGTTTCTAGATTTTAGGTTATATTCTGGCCTTTATTCTAATATAGCAAACTATTAGATAATAAATAAAGCCATGTTTTAAGGCTGTTGCATAATACATATTACATTAGAAAACGAAGATTACTAGCGCTCGCCGTTAGACAATCTGACCAAGGTCATTGTGCAATCTTTTATTTTGGGTCAGCGAAAGTGTTTGGACGTTATCTATACATTAAAAAAATTGCTACCAATTGCTCGTTTGCCCTAGTAGTTATTTTATATTCCTTTAGATCAAGAGGTCCGGGGTTTGAGTCTCGGACTGGCTAAAGTAATAGAATTGCTTAAAAAATTGCTGGTTGACATTTCTCTGGTCCACATAAAGTCTTTGCCTGCGCATTAAGGCTCTACAATCATCAGGTTAGTTACGTAGGAGCGATCATTATTTTGCCATTTGATAATGAAAAGATAATAAAGAAGATAATGAAAAAATAGAGAAGATATTGTGTGTATTATAATATCTCGAGTCTCAGTTACATTAGCTCTTATTATTGAAAATATGTCAGGAGGGCATTGACATCGACATTACTTCACGAGTAAAATATCACAAGTACGGGTATATAACGTATATGGATATCTAAATATGCTTAGTTTTACTTCCGTATTATTATTGATATTATAAATGTCAAAGTTTGTGACAACGTATGAATGTTTGTTATTCTTTCACGCCATAACGGCTGAATGGATTTGGATTAAATTTGGCACAAAGATTATAGTCTGAAATAACACATAGGCTACTCTTTATCCCGGAAAAATGTACGGTTCCCGTGGGATAGGTTTGTTTTTGTCATCCGCTAGTTATATGTATAATTTTTATATTGCATGTTTAATTTTTATAATTTATATTACACCATAAAAGAATAATAAATAAAAAAATAATTTATAGCTTTTCTTTTAACCTCTATATGTTTTTAAGATTTTTGTTTTGTAGCAAATTTATTTACGTAATAGATCTTTCAGGTATTACTATGGATAATGTATTCAGTCCTTTTTAACGTCCCGCTGCTGGGCACGGGCCTCCCTTTAGTAGGGGGATCAGGCCATAATCCACCACGCTAACCAAGTGCGGGTTGGCGGACTATGGATAATATACAAATATAAAGAATAAAAAAAATATTTAGGTTTACTTACTTATAAATAAATGAAATAATTTAGCATTCCTAAAATTGTATAAATGACTATAATTTAATTAATTATAAAAAAAAGATGTGCGCGTGTAACCTTTACGTGCGGTCGAAGTAAATCTTTTTTGGCGCTGTGGCAGGTATCGCAATTAAATTAAAACAAATCAACCATATTAGTATATTTTTTTAATTTTTAGTAATAAATATTCATTTTTATAAGTAATAATTATTATGAAATTATTAATAATAAATATATAATAATTTTATAAAAATATTAATATATTATTTTTTTTCAAATGTCCATCGATTACTCGAAGACGCCTGAACCGATTTGGAAAATTCTTATTTTGATTTAAAGGGTGGTCCCATTTAAATTTTGTCGAAATCGGTCGAGCGGTTTTAAAAAAATCAATAACAAATTATTTTTAAATAAATGGCCTAACCGAATATGTTATGAAAAGACTTTCTTCTTACAAATTACCTGCTTATTACATCTACATTAAAAATGTAAAAATGACAATTTAAAAAAAAGCGACTTCCAGGAACTGTGAAGGTATAGTCCAGCCGATACAAATCAAAGCACACCGACTTCGAAAATATCTGATTAGGTATTATTATGTAGGTTCGTTCTTCTTTCATTCTAAATGGAAACCCCCGTTTAGTTATTTTTTTACTTTATAGTGCCTGGAAGTCGGGTTTTTTTAGGTTTTAATTCTAATGTATTGACTTGCCCCTCAGTCACGCCTAAAGAAGTTTTACTTTAAAAATATTTACTTAATATAGCATCAACTTAGGCATGTCATAAGACATTGTTGCAAAACAAATAAGAATTAAACTAGGGACTACATACGTATATATAAAAATAACATATGCATAAAAATCTCATCAGCGCCATTTATTTATATAAATTTAATGCGTATCTGTCAAGCTAAATATTTGCTTTTACTGAGAAAGGTAAATATTGCCAACTCGCGCTATTCATTTGAACAAATCATCGTGATTGGATGAATTATACTATACTATTTTGTTTTACTAATTCTTCAGTAAGTTTCTACAAAGTGGCATTGGTAGCCCAGTGGTAACACGCTCGCTTGGGATGTTGAGTGAAGCGGGTTCAAATCCCGGGTCTCGCACCTCTGATATTTCCATGTGCGAAACATTTTTAACATGATTACCATTTTTCTTACGGTGAAGGAAAACATTGTAATTAAACCTGCATGTCTGAGAGAACCTAGCAAGTTTTCGAAAGACATGTGAAGTCCGCCAACCCGCACTTGGCCAGAGTGGTGGACTATCTTACCGCTATCTTCCTGACTCCGGGCTGTTACTACCACTTTCTTAACAGATAGGCCCAATAATTAAGCTTGGGACCTGCTAGCCACTTACACCTTGCGACTTCCTAACCACTACGCCACCGAGGCAGTTAAATAATACTATGGCATTATATAGCTGATCGTAGGATGAAGTCTGATGTGGTGTATAGTACTCTTTTATAGCCAGTAGAAACCACTTCGGCTTCACGCTTATTTGGTTTGTTTGGCAAATTTAAAAAATATTTTACAATAAACAATAGTTGAGTTTTAGTTTTGTACATAACGTATTGCAATTAATTAAAAACATCATTCAGTTATATGTTACTACATAGTATTGAACTATCTATACATATAAATAAAATTGAAGTGTCTGTTTGTAATCATGTAAAATAACAGCTTTATACTAAGTGCATATGGAATTATATATGGTACTTATAAGAAAAACACAATTTTTTAAATTTTTGTCTGTCCATCTATCTGTCTGTTTGTCTGTCTGTTTGTTCCGGCTAATCTCCGAAACGGCTGGACCAATTTTAATAGGACTTTCACTGGCAGATAGCTGATATTATAAGGAGTAACTTAGGCTACTTTTATTTCAGAAAAAGAATTAGGATTTCGCTCAAAAAATTAAAACGTATCTAGGAACGCACCCGAGCGAAGCGAAGGTAAGTCGCTAGTGTTTAAATATTTCTTTAAAAAGTTTCTATTAGTACTTTATTCGATTATATATATATATATATATATATATAATAAAATATATTTTTCTAAATTTTTGGTATTCAACGTTCTGAATGCTTTACGATAAACACGGTCACGGGAGAGATTTGCTTAAAAGATAGTAGTATTATATACAAGAGTTTTCCCAGAGGGCTACAGTATGGGGTCCTTTAAAAGGGGAGTAAATAGGTTTTTAAAGGGTCGGCAACGCGCATGTGATGCCCTTGGTGGTGCAGGCGTCCATAGGCTAATGCTACGGTAACCGCTTACCATCAGGCAGGCCGTATGCTTGATTGCCATCGTCGTGGTATAAAAAAAGAGGTGCTGCGGGCAATAACTAGTCGCGTATTTATACACAGGAATGCTAACGAGCATAATATTTTAAGTACAATGATAAGTGTTATTTCTGCTACACGCCGTCTAAACGACCTACAATACTTTCTACTTGCACTTACGTAACTTAATTTAACGCTAACTAAGCTGAGGAATTATTTTTTTTTACACTAATTAATAAAAAAATATTTATAAAACTTCTAATAATAACTTATTATAGTATGATTAATAATTATTAAGCCAAGATATTCAAAGTATTTGAAAATATTTCAATTTGCGTGTCAATTTTCTTTAGCATTATAGGTATGTATTCAGCCTTAATTACCTATCTTTCTTTACTTGTATTCAGCCCTTTTGAACATCCCACCGCTGAGTATGGTTCTCCCTTAGAGGGATCAGGCCATAGTTCACGCTGGCCAAGTGCGGGTTAGCACACTTCATTATGTCATTCGAAAACTAACGAGGTTAACTCGGACATACAGGTTTGTCACGATGTTTTCCTTCACCGAAAGTTAAGCTGTAATAATGTTGAAAATGATTCGCACATGAAAGTATCAAAGGTCACCTAGGATTTGAACCCGCTTCATTTGTCTTCCCAAGCAAGCGCGTTACCACTGGGTTATGAATATCTAAATATTAAGCCGTTGCAAAGTAAACAAGCACTACTCACAAATTTCGTATAATATATGTATAACTATTATGTGATTTGAATGAAACTTTTTTATTCTGGCTTAAGATTGTGAAAAGTTATAAAAATTAGTAGTGTTGCACATTAGTTGAGGCAATATAACATAAAGATAAAAAATCGAGCTGCGAGGTATTGCAAATAATGACACAATAGATCTTTCTGCATATATTAATTATTTTATGAAATACATATACATATATGTTGGTAGGCATTGACTGTAACAACTACATAATGACCTGAGACGTCTAAAACCACAGTCTCTCCCGTGACCATGATTGCTGTAATGCATTCGAAATGTCTTGATCCAAAAATCAAAATGAAAAATAAATCCGCGAAAAAATCCGAAAATATAGTTTTATTTAAAACTAGCGGCTCACTCTAGCTTCGCTCGGGTTCGCCTCTAGAAAAATAAACACAAATCTATCCCATGGGAATCGTGCATTTTTCCGGGATAAAAAGTAGCCTATGTGTTATTCTGATGTATGAGCTATATTATTGTAAAGTTTCATTAAAATCCATTCAGAAGTTCTTGCGTGAAAGAGTAACAAACAACCGTACATCTATACATCCATACATCCTCACAAATTTTCGCATTTATTTTTTTATTTAGTAGGATGTCAAATATTCGCGTAAGTTTGAGAAAGTATAAAATACATATATTTGTATATTATTGTTAAGTAATCATAATGGTTAGTGTTGATAATTACCGGAAATCTATACAAATAAATAAAATTGAAGTGTCTGTTTGTAATGTCAAAATAACAACTTAATACTAAATGCATAATATGGAATTATATATGGTACTTATAAGAAAAACACAATTTTTTTCTGTCTCTTTGTTCCGGCTAATCTCCGAAACGGCTGGACCAATTTTGACGGGACTTTCACTGGCAGATAGCTGATATTATAAGGAGTAACTTAGGCTACTTTTATTTCAGAAAAAGAATTAGGGTTTCGCTCAAACAAATTAAAACGTACGTAATAAAAGGGACAAACCCGAGCGAAGCGAGGGTGGTCGCTAGTTATTAATAATAACCGTAAAAAATTGTTTCGGTGAAAATTTAGGAAGAGGAATAGTGAGAATTAGTACATATGTACATATATTTTGGATTGAAATGTTTAAGTCATAATTTTTTTCAAAATAATTTGTAATTCAAAAGTAAAAAAAAAAAATTAAGATAATACATTTTTTAACTCAAGATCTATTTTTATACCTAAAAATGAGCAAATCTAATTTATGTATAATAAAAAGATCGTAAATTCAATTTGTATTATATAGGCACAATGCGGAAAAGCTTCCACTGCTTCTACTAAGCTGATCTTAGCAATAGTGAAGTGAATTTTGAAATAGGTAACGAGTTTTGGACCGATCAGCTGTTTACTCTCACTAAACTACACACAAATCGTAATAGATGTTTGTTATAATTGATATTTTGCATTGTATGCTGTGCGTTCGAGTGCTCTAAAAGCTAACCCGAGCTTTGCTAATGCATTATGTAACAACATTTTTAAACCACTTTATATATTTTAACATAAACTCCTAAACTAAAAATTAAAAAAAACAGTATATAAATTTTCAATTTAAGAGTTAATACTATGTTCCTTCGTCAACTTGTTCTCATTATTTTAGATCGCCTTTTGGGCAGTCGGTTTTTTTTATTTAATAATTAATTGTTTAATTTATATCTTTTTTTGGTCAGTTAAACATATTTAGTTTTATTTAACAATTTCTATTCTGAATTAATTTTAAACATATAAGTTGAATATGTTTTTGTAATCCCCTCTTAAAAACCTGTATTTTGATATCCCCCTCGATTGATTCCGAGGAAAAAAATTTTTTCAAGACAAATTGGTGCCTTAGATCCGCCGTTTTGTTTTTAATGATATCAAGACGAATCAAATAACGTATGGATCATCAAAATCGGGTTAGCCCTTTAGTAATTACGAGGGAACGTAGGTTTGGACGTACATACATACAGGGCAAACGTAACTCCTCTTTGGGCTTCGACGCAGTGGAGTAAAAATAGCCCTCTTAAGAAACTTAAGTATCCTATTCATATACTGGTGAATGATACTAGCGTATTAAATTACTTATTATCAAGGTTAGCCAAATAATATTATCTATACACATAGATAAATAAATAAAGTTGAATTGTCTGTTTGTAATGTCAAAATAACAGCTTTATACTAAATGCATATGAAATTATATACGGCACTTATAAGAAAAACACAATTTTTAAAATTTTTGTCTGTCTGTCTGTCTGTTTGTTTCAACTAACCTCCGAAACGGCTGGACCAATTTTAACGGGATTTTCACTGGCAGATAGCTGATATTATAAGGAGTAACTTAGGCTACTTTTATTTTAGAAAAAGAATTAGGATTTCGCTCAAAAAAATTAAAACGTCCCTAGGGACGCACCCGAACTAAGCGAGGGTGAGTCGCTAGTTTAAAATAAAAACGATTTTTTTAAATATGACATAGAACAGAAACAAAAAAATATTGGATATTTAAAAAAAAATTTAAACTCAAAAATCAGAGTAAAATATATCAATTCCATGAGGTCCTATGACTGCGAAAAAAACTGAACAGTTTACGTATTACTTTAATAGATAATGCTTGTTTTGGCGACTAATACGTACACGTATTTTAGACATACTTAAATGCAGGCCGTGAAAGGAGGGCAGTTACTCAATTTTCTTACGAATTTATGTACACAGATAATGACCATATAAACATCTATATATATAAAACAAAGTCGTGTTAGTTACACCATTTATAACTCAAGAACGGCTGGACCAATTTTTATGATATATGACTTTTTGGATTTCTCTTAGTCCGAAATAGGATAATAAGTATTAAAACATCAGAAAATTAAAAAAAAAAATGAAATTTATATGGGTAACGCTGGCTAATAACTAAAATCTATGTAGCGACGAACCCGAGCGAAGCAAGGGTGAGCCGCTAGTACTTTATAAAATACTGAACATTTTGTATATATTTTTAAACACCTTTATTATGTGGCCATTATTAATTTACTAAACATAAAAATTCGCAAGAGAAATTGTATTAATACTGATTTATACAATATGAACTTTCTTTCGCTAATTAAATGGTTCATTTAGACTGTTTCGTATTCGTGAATATTATTTTATTCATATTTTATATAACTTTTGATTCGGCTTTTTTTCGTTTCTACATTTATGTAATGTAGAGGTGAAGAAATAACATTAGGTGAAATTTATACATATGTTATCTTCCAGATTATATTTAATTGTTCTTATTAAATAATAATACTATAATAATATTGAAAGGAAACGTTTTCTTTAAAAGTAAATTTTAATAGAATAATAATTGCTTCCGTGCTGTGTAGAAAATAATCACATGTAATTATAGTACTCTATGATAGATAGTAAATTTAAAAAAAATGACTTACTTTTCAAAGCCCATAATGTTTTATCCTTCAAGCCTTCTACGTAGTCTTGTAGATCATCTCTACATTGACCGTTGACAGTCAGCCGCAGATCATTCCACTGACCTACAAGGATCTCAGCATCCACTACTCTCAATATACTTTCTAGCCCAGTCATATGAGATTCATTTGAAATCCTCATTTGCATTCTAGATTCGTTCATAGTATTTCGTGTAGTATCGCTTAATTTCCCCAAAACATCTTTTGGCATCGATGTCGTCCTTTCTACTGCATCCTTTCTGGTACTTTTTATAATGTGCTGGACATTATGAGATTTTTCAGTAGTGGATGTTCTTTTTTCAGTCGCCACATCGCCGAACGCTTCAGCGAATGTGAGACCGTCGTCGTCTGCGAATAAATCGAAGGAGTCTTCAGTCGTTAGCTTTTCGTGTTTGCTCGTATTAGGCAGTGGTATCATAGACCCTATTAAATCTGACGAGAGGTCATCATCCAAACCGCCTTTGGATGAAACTTTTTTAATATTTTGAAAAGCGTCTATCAAAGCACTTCTGAGCTTTTCTTCTCTAACGGTCTCTTTATCACTGGCGTCAGCCAGAGCATACGCACTGATAACCAAAATAATAAACACTATGCGAGACATTTTTAATTATTTTTTTTTTCACACTAACACATGCCTAAAAATTTGAGGGCGCAAATATTAATAGTTTTTGTGTCAAACGTGCGCGCGCGGCATAGTCGAAGCTCGACTGAATGGTCGGACTCGGTATGACATAACATTATACACTTTCACTGCCGACGTCGGAGCAGGTGACTCCTTGCAGGGCGCTTGGTCCACTTCTTTTGGATTATTAACATTTTTTTTGAAGGACGGATTTGTGTAGTTCTAATGCCTATATTGATAATAATAATATCTTTTATTAATAATATTAGATAATAATAATATCTTTTATCAATATTACGTGGACTAAATATCAAAAATGCTTATGAAATAGAAAATTTTATTTTAATTGATATTACTAAAAAGTAAACATTATGTAACGTGACAGAAATTGACAAAGATTTTTCATCTAAACTAATTTTAAAGAAACAATAATGACGAAAAGTTAATGAGGATAAATTACTTATCAAATAAAATGTCTAAAATGTCTGAACCAAAATTTAAGTAATTCGCTTTTCTTTACGTATAAGAAAATTCTAAATGTATATTACATGTCTTTTTGGAAAATCTTATTGAAATAGCCATTATTATCGATACAGAGGCCGAAGTTATAGTTTTTAGAATTTTTGTCTGTCTATCTGTCTGTAACCGCATCACGAGAAAATCCCTGGACAAATTTTGAAGAAATTTGGTATGATTATAGCCTGTTATCCGGGTCAACAAATAGGATACTTTTTACTGCAGGAAAATATCTCATCTCTGAGAAATCTATACTTAACATTAATAAAGTTATTTATTCAGTTGTATTTTACAGCACGAAGAGGGTCTGACAAGCTAGTGTGTATATACATACATACATTATTATCACACGTTTTTAAATTTCTCTAAAAACCACGAATAAGAGGATTTTCTCACAGCGAACGTTCAACATTGTGCTTATCAGTAATACTTTACTCGATTTATGTGTGAATTTGGGTTTCTTTTTGCACTTTCCACTATTCTCTGACAGATTTAAATAGCACTTACAAAACATTAAAAGCATTTATCGCCCTATCAAATGTCTTAAAATATTAAAGTTAAACTCAAGAAATATTTGCTGATCAAAAATAATTGTGAAAACTAGACAAATATTTTGTATAAAGAAATTGTTATATGTATTTTACAGTTAATCTTAAATTTTGACCTACTTACTGTGCCAGCGGTCGCGGGTTCGAGTCCCGCTGTTCATTCATTTGTGTGATGAGCACGAATATTTGTACTCCAGTCATGGGTGTTTATATTTATAATATGTGTGTATTTTATTATATGTGTAGTGTATTAAGTATCTGGTATCCATAACACAAGCATCGTAGCTTACCATGGAACTAGATGGTGCTGTGTGTTAATGTATCAACATATTTATTTATTTATTTAATTAACTTTAGAAAAATACGAGGCGATTGGCTGGAAGAGCCATAGTGATTTTTTCTATAATTAATCATTTTGAATATAGTCTTATATCGTTACATATATATAGAGATAATCTATACTAATATTATAAAGAGGAAGGATTTGATTGTTTGTTTGTTTGAACCGAATAGGCTCCGAAACTACTGAACCGATTACGATGAAATTTGGTAAGAAGGTAGTTTGAGACCTTGGGAAGAATATAGAATAGTTTTTATAACGGAAATCATCCCTTAAGGGGGTAAAAATGTGGATGAAAGTTTGTATGGGGAATCAACCTAGGGACGAACCCGAGCGAAGCGAAGGTGAGTCGCTAGTACTTAATATATTGGCAATTGATATTAATTCTAAAAAAAACATCTTATCCCAAAGTGCATTGCTCGTGACATCAAAGGGAATGTATAAATGTTATATAAAAGCTTACATAAACAGGGCTCATACGATTTAATTATATCTCCCGTTGTTACGAAACTGTATTGTCTCGGTTTACTACACTTTCTTTATTACCAACACTAGTTATTACACGAGGTTATGCCCTCTTTAATTACATATATAATATTAACTGCCTCGGTGGTGTAGTGGCTAGCATGTACGGCTGCACATCCTGAGGTCCCGGGTTCGAGTCCCGGGTCGGGCCAAGTTTAGTTATTGAGTCTTTCTGTATAGTAAGCCTCAGTAACAGCCCGGAGTTGGGAAGTTGGCGGTGTTTCACCCCCGTGCCTCGGAGAGCACGTAAAGCCGTCGGTCCTGCGCCTTAACTCTCACCGGTCGTGTCGAGTAGTCGTTCCACCGGAGTATGAGAGTGACAGGAATAGGGAGTGCACTTGTGTCTGCGCGTACACTTGTGCACTATAATATCTCCTGCGCAGTTGGCTAGTCTCAATGAGATTGGCCGCCGTGGCCGGAAACGGTCAGGAGGACATTATTATAATATTATTAATCTATACATATAATAAAATTCTGAGTCGAATCTGTGCATTAAATATTTTTTTTGAAAATCTTGTTGAAATAGTTGTTATTATCGATACAGAGGCCGAATCTATAGTTTTTAGAATTTTTGTCTGTCTGTCTGTTTGGGAACGCATCACGAGAAAACCACTGGAGATTTGGATGAAAAATGGTATGATGATAGCTGGTTATCCGGGTCAACATATAGGATACTTTTTACTGCGGAAAATATCTCATCTCTGAAAAATCTATACTAGACAAAAAATAATAAAAAATATTAATATAACTTTTAAACACCTCTATTTCTTTTGAGTAAATGAAACACTATAGATATTTCGTCAGTGCTTTTTTTTGTTTGGTTCTTTCATATTTTTGCTATCTTATAATATTTTTTTTGAGTTAAACTTTTGCGTTTATATAATTTTTTTAGGTTTCAAAACGTACAAAACCACAAAAACAATGATATCTGGCGGACTCTAGGAGTCCACCCTAATGGAATTTCTTAGTTATTTATAAGCACTTGTATTCCTACATATTGTGTTTTTACTAAAAATGATTAAAACATTACTTTAGTCTAAAGTTTAGTCCAATAAATATAAAAAATCGTTTTCTTATATTTGAGAACTTTAATTCTTGATTGCTTCGTTAATTATAATTGGAGTAACATTATATTAAAATATTATACAATCCTATAAAAGAATATACTGTATAAGTAAAATACTAACAATTAAAACTTAAAATGTATGAGAAAATGCACCCATTAAATATTCTCAAAGCTGAGCAAAAACAACTTAAACAACATTTTCAAAGACCAAGCGATCCCTTTAACATTTTACCTTTAAATCAACATGAACAAACAGAATTTACATATTTCGTATTATTTAACGTACAATGCCGAGTATTAGTGATGTGAAACATGAGAATTAGTTCTCATTTGCATGCTAATTGAATAATAAAATTTTTACATCTTTTTACTATAAAACGTGAAGAAAGTGGGTGTGTCTTGACTTTTAAGAGTCAAAAAATCGTATAAGAATTAAAATTATGGAGAAAGCAATTATCTGCCCTAATTTTCAAATTATAATAATAAACTTTCGGAAGATATAAAAAATGTACATAATACATTTTTGCACATTGGTGGTTTTAGAGGAACTTAAAAAACATAAATAAATATGTTGGGAGATTAACACACAACACCATCTAATTCCATGGTAAGCTACGAGGCTTGTGTTATAGACACCAGATAGTTGATACACTACACGTATATAACTTTAAATACATACATATAAATATAAACACCCATGACTGTAGTACAAACATTCGTGCTCATCACACAAATGATTTCCCGTAGCGGGACTTGAACGCGAGTCGCTACAAACTGAGTCAAACGTGTCAGCTAAAATTAATTTGTAATTGTAAAAAGCTATAGTATGTAAGATTCGATGTAGGACGTAACACCAAATACGCATCAATTCGGGTTGAAAAAAAGTAAAATTAAGACTGAAAAAAAATCCTTAACTAATTGCCTTAAATAATATATATATATATATATATATATATATATATATATATATATAACTATTTACATCTTCTAATCTAAAAAAAAAAAAATACAGTAATCCATACTAATATTGTAAATGTAAAAGTGTGCTTGTTTTTTGGCGAAATTTTTTATGCGGAGATAGTTAGAGAGCTGGAGAGTGACATAGGCAACTTTATATAACTTTATATTACATACATTTACTCCTAGAAATATTAATATTAATGAAGAAAACTCTATTTGTTAAATAATATCAATAATCTTTAAAAAATCTTTTAATCTTTATTAAGATATTTTCCTATAATTAAGAATTACCTTGAACAAATTCTCGAATCTAAACAATCGTGTACTAGATTAGTGTTATTGAACCTGATGAACACTACACACTACAGGACGTCATGTAGGGTCTAGTTCTAAACAAAATTGGTTGAAATTAGTTACATCGAGGTACAATATATTTTAAGTATTTTTTTTTTTAATTAAAATAATAGCGAAGCCTTTATTCCGCAATTTATCATTTCAATACATTTTTTTTTATTCGTAAGCGATTGAATGTTTCCTTGTCTAAGCCCGCAAAGTCTAATACCAAACGAGCAATACTTGTTTATTTATTTATTTATATTTATACCAGCGATCTCGGAAACGGCTCTAACGATTTCGTTGAAATTTGATATGTGGAGGTTTTCGGGGGCGAAAAATCGATCTAGATCTAGTTATTAGTCGTAGTATAACAAATCACCTACAAAATTAACATGTACGATAAAGTAACCTCCTATCCTTGTATCAGCCCTTTTTAATATCCCACATCTGGGCAATCCCTTCAATACGTGAGGAATCAGGACATAGTCCACGCTGGCCAAGTGCGGGTTGCCGGACTTCACATATCTTTTGAGAACTTGATAGGTTCTCTCAGACATGATGTTTTCCTTCACCATAATTCAAATGGTAATCAAGTTGAAAAATTATCCGCATATGAAAATATCAGACGTGCAAGTACTGGAAAATATCAGATTTTGAACCCGCTCCGCTTAGTTTCCCAAGCAAGAGTGTTAACCATTGGACTACCACTGCTATGCTTGCGATGTACATACATACATATAAATGCAAATAAAACTGGTAACCTATTATTTCATTCATAGTCGTGGCCTCAGTAAATATGTAATTTTGTCCAACATAACATATGGACAGCAATCATTTCACTCTTGTCATTTCTATACCATGTTACGTACGAGTACACACCTCTACCATGTGCCTTTGTAATATATTAAATGGAAATATTATATGTTGCTGTAATATTACTAATTTTCGCAATTCTACTATACAATTTATTATTTACTTGACGCAGTAGAAGTAAAACTAGTTTTTTTCTAACTCGAAGAAGTTTTATGTAGCATTGTGCAAATATTATTATTGGTTATGAAAACCTTTTGGTATTAAGCTGGACAACTGGACCATCTTATTGTGTGAGGTCTAATTGAAGTTATACTTTTTTTGGCACGTTTGGGAAAAATTATGAGAGTAAAATTTTTACGATGCGCGACACCGACAGCTAAAAAGCGACATGATGAATTTAGCTTGAAGCGATATGATGAACTTAGCTGCATTCCTTTTACAAACAGAGTTGTGACATACGGGATGAAATCTTTAGCTATTTTTGTTCTGTTACGCCAAAGAAGTATAACTTCTTACGTGCGTACATAAGTACACACACATTTTTTTTTATATTATAAGCTACCATTTCATAATACAAATTTTGTTACTAGTGTCGGCCCAGTCATCGAAATTCGAGCATAATCATTATTGAAAATTTGAGAAAAACATTTATGAAAAAAATTTACCTAGATATCTATATAAAAAACTAACCGATTGCTTAAGTTTTGTAATTGAACAAAAAAAAAGGAGATTTATGCTTATCTATTTATAATATGTATGTATTTAAAGTTATATATGTGTAGTGTATCAACTATCTGGTATCCATAACACAAGTCTTACCAATTTCAAGTCCATGGACCATGGTCCATGGACCATGGTCCATGGACCAATGGTCTTACCATGGAACTAGATGGTGCTCTGTGTTAATGTCCCGACATATTTATTTATTTATATATAGATATTACTACTTACTTTCAACAATATGAGCCGTAATCATTAAAATATAGGACATATATTTTCAATTTAATTCATTGTATAAGAAGTTATCTGTTAGAACCTGACTTTGGATTTATTTAATTATAAAATATAGATATTATACGATAAGTTTTAAAGTTCTAAAATAAACATGATAACTAAACGTAAAAAGCTCAAATGGTTTTTATAATAAGGTATTGAAGGGTTAAGTTATCTTTCTCCTTTTTTAACCAACCAAAACAAACTTTTTTTAATTTTTTTTTGGTTTTAATTTTTTTTCGTGGGACCCTATCTTTTTTCTAAAATAAAAGTGGCCTAAGTTACACCTTGTTACATCAGCTATCTGCCAGTGAAAGTCCCGTCAAAATCGGGTCAGCCGTTTCAGAGATTAGCCGGAACAAACAGACAGACAGACAGACAGACAAAAATTGTAAAAAACGTTGTTTTGATATATGTACCGTGTATACATCCATATACATTTAATAAAAAGCGGTTATTTTAATATTACAAACAGATACGCCAATTTTATTTATCTGTATAGATAATTTTTTTAAGCACTAGCACAGACCTTAAAAAAAATTGTAAGCCCCTAATTTCTTTGGTAACTACTTTTTGATTTCGTTTTCTTGGTTAATTTATTGTATATATAAAAATATTATTTCAGAATTTTACGTTATTTTTTTCCATCGTTATTGATACTATTGACTTATATCCGTGCATTTTTTCTCTAAGGATGTGCAAACGCGCCTTACGAAATTCGACCGCATTTTTTTTTGTTAATGGTAAGGTAAAATTTCATATATATTAGTCCATCGATCAAAAAAGTTCTAGATACACAATCAGCGATACAAAATTTCCTCACCGAAAGAGCGCTCATTTGAACATTTGAGCGCGCTTAGTCAGGTTTAAACACTTTAAATGTTATACAAGTTGTAATATATCGAGTTGTATAACAAACAAATAGTAGCAGATATTCAAACGAGTATGTATTTATGTTTATACAAGGAAGTGGATACTCCATCATCGGTAAAAGATGCCATCAAGCGTACAATCCAATATTATTACACAATATGACACATTTACGTATTATCTGTTCGCGACGCTTCATATGCGTTGATCTAGAATGACTTTAGTTCCTGTTTTGCAAGACTTCTTATTAACCGACTTCCAAAAAGGAGGAGGTTCTCAATTCGTCGGAATCTATTTTTTTTTTTATGTATGTTCACGGATTTCTCGAAGACGGCTGAACCGATTTGGAAAATTTTTTTTTGTTTCAAAGAGTATTCTTCCCCGGTGGTCCCATATAAATTTTATCGAAATCGGTCAAGCGGTTTTTAAATAAATGGCTTAATCGAATATTATGTTTTTATTAAAAATCTTTCTTCTTACAAATTACTTGCTTATTACGTCTACACTAAAAATGGAAAAATAAAAACTTAAAAAAAAAAAATAAAAACCGACTTCCTGGCACTGAAAAGTAAAAAATAACTAAACAGAGGTTTTCATTTAAAATAGATACCTAATCAGATATTTTCGAAGTCGGTGCCAGCCAATACAAATCAAAGCACACCGACTTCGAAAATATCTGATTAGGTATCTATTTTAAATGAAAACCTCTGTTTAGTTATTTTTTACTTTTCAGTGCCAGGAAGTCGGTTTTTATTTTTTTTTAAAAAGTTTTTTTATCTAAGACAAACTAGCAAACTATAGGGTTAAAATAAATTTTCTTTAATATACAACGAGCGGACCCTTTAGGGTCTGCCTATAGGGTCCGAACAAACTGTTGTTATATAATATATATATATATATATATATATATATATATATATATATATATATATATATATATATATATATATATATATGCCTGCCTATAGCCTCTTTTACCGGATTAAAATACAGTGAATAGCTTTTCTGGTGAAACCATATGTACAGAGTACTGCTCATTCTAAAACAGGTTAATTATGTAACTAAGCATAGTTTTATGATTATTATAAACTAGCAGGACGCTCGCGATCAAACTACGAAAAATACGAAATTTCATGCAAATATGTCCAAGGAATAAAACGTTTCATACAAACTTTTATCCCTTATTTTACCCCCCTGGGGGGTTGAATTTTGAAAAATCCTTCCTTAGTGGATGCCTTCGTCATACGAGGAATACGTGTGCGAAATTTCAATTTTCGAGCCTTAAGGGTTTGGTCTGAGCGTTGATACATCAGTCAATCACTTTTGCCTTTTATATTTAAAGATATAGTTATTATAGATAGATTAAGTACTAAATAGTCTACTTAAATAGTTAATTATTTTCGTTATACAACACTAGTGTGTAATATTTATGAATTTTACTTACTATTTTTTGCGATATCACTCATGTGGTGTGTGGTCGATAAAATCTAACACATACGAGTATAATAAAATTGTAACTGATCGCTGTCTGTACATGGAAGATATTTGAGAAAAACTATTAACTATTATTAACGCAATAGAACCCAAAACAATGATTTTTAGAATTTTTGTCTGTTTGTCTGTACGTTTGTGGGCGCTTATCTCAGAAACGGCTAAACCGATTTGGGTGCGGTTTTCACTAATGTATTGTGGTAAGCTTCACTTAACATTTACATAGTACTCATTTTATTTCAACGGGTTTATAAATAAAGAAGCTATATTAATTTTAAAAAACACCTAAGGACGAACCCGAGCGAAGCGAGAGTGAGTCGCTAGTATATACATATGTATGATAATACAGAAATATCTGCATAGGATATGTATTACACAGGATATAATTTTCCATTTCGATTTATAATCTATATATCTAATATTTTGTATATTTTTTTTTACTACCGGCGATCTCGGACACGGCTCTAACGATTTCGCTGGTATGTAGGGGTTTTCGGGGGCAAAATATCGATCTAGATTAGTCTTATGTCTGGGAAAACAAGTGTTTTCGAGTTTTAATGCGGGTTTTTTCGCATTTTTCCACGCAAAATATGGTTGATAATTTCTCAATGGGGCTCGCTCGGGCATAAGGATCGTGATCAATCGACCAAGGTGCAAGACTAATAATGAATCACAGGTGTCCGACTTCGAATCCTGGGTCGGATACAAAAATTCTTTTGTTTTTTATTTGTATTTATTCACGTTTTTAGTTTTCTTTATCTAAAAAGTACGAAATAACAAAAAAGAACTCCGAGCGAAGCTCGGTCGGTCCAGGTGCTAGTTATCCAAATCTGACTATGTACTATTGCAGAGCGAAAGTTTGTACGCCTTTACGTTGAAAGTTGGATGAAATTGATAATTAAATTTATTTTCGTCATCATTTACATCCAGACTCACCCAAACACTATTGCAAAGTGCTAATGCCACGCTATTTATTTACCCATTAAGTAACCTTTTTTATACAGCAATAGTATTTTAAATGATCATGACATTTTAAACGGTACATTAAATTAAGCAAAAATTATACCAAAATTATACACATTAAGTAAAATAGCGACACCAACAAGTCAGTCTACTTAGTCACTACTATGAGTACTTTGAGTACTGTAATCAGTCCCAGCGCTTAACCTAAATGTTTGGACGTAGATGCAAAATGCATTTTTGAAGTAAAACTTCTTTACGCACGCTTGACTTGGGGGGTAAGCTGGTGAATGCGTTACGAAAACATGTATGTTTGTTGCCATGGTAACCGTTGCTATTGTCTGACAAATGATATATAATATTATATTCTTTCCTTAAATGATATTCTATAAATATATGATTGTAATATGTCCTAATATGCGTTATTTTTAGTATCTAACCCATCCTAATTATTTAAAACATAAATTGAATTTCATAAAGAGATACCTACCGATAACTTACAGAAGTTTTACTTCTTGCGCGCAGCGCGTGTACACATTCATACACGCACTCTTTAATTATTTTATTAGTATAAAATAATAATTTATCTTAAATTACATAATATAAAATTAAATTATTATTCTTAAAACATTCAGTTTATTCTAATTTATTGAGTAAATTTAGATAAAGATAAACTTTAGTCTTTAATATTTTAAATTTTGTTATTTTAAATATCTTGCTTCACACGTTTTCCTTATAACAACATCGCTATTTTCGTAATATTCAATGTTGGAAAGTCCTGAGTTGCGTGATCATAAAGAATCATAAAAACTTACTTTCATTAAACTAGTTCTGGAAACCTTTGAATTGAGTAACTTTATAATGACTGGGCATATTCTGTTATTTTACATAAAAATGTAATTATTATACTTCAGGACTCTTCTTTCAGATTTCATTTCTAGATTTCTAAATTTCAGTTCTCATAGCATTATTTAAATAACAATATGTTGTGACATTAACACACAGCACCATCTAGTTCCATGGTAAGCTACGAGGCTCGTGTTATGGATACCAGTTAGTTGATACACTACACATATATAACTTTAAGTACATACATATTATAAATATAAACACCCATGATTGGAGTACAAACATTCATGCTCATCACACAAATTAATGCACCCAGCGAGACTCGAACTCGCGACCGCTGGCATAGCAAGTAGGGTCACTACAAACTGAGCCAAACGTGTCGTATGGTAGAAGGAAAGTCATAATATAATGTTTCAACTATTGAGTTTGTCACCGGCTTTTCTCAGCAGAAGTGCTTTTTGAGCCGATGGGAGCTTCCTCACGTATACACCATCTTTAAATTAAATAATGATTCAAAAGTACTTGTTAAGTCTATTTGATTTAAGTTAATTTTTATCTCATTTCTTCTGCTCGATGGCGTATCTTTGATAATTACTTTTACTACAAACAGGTACACCGACTCTAACATCATCTGAATCAATTATTCCTTCCTTTATCCTTAGCATTTTTTTTTTAAATGTACGACTACTTAGAATCAGCCTAAGGTATAACCTATTCATTTAAAAAATAACAATGAAGTACTTTTTTAGATTTACGTAAATATTTGATATTTTAAATGAAACTATCTTTTCAGATTTTGTCACGTTTTATTTATTTTTTTGTTTCCGGCATTTTGAATGTTTTTAAGCAAACATGGTCATGGGAGGTCACTCTCGAGATGTTTACTGTATAGCATACGATATGTAAAAATTATATAAAACTAGCGGCTCACTCTCGCTTCGCTCGGGTTCGCCTCTAGACAAACAAAAACAAATCTACCCCATGGGAACTGTACATTTTTTGGAGATAAAAAGTAGCCTATTTGTTATTCTAATGTTATGAACTATATTATTGTAAAGTTTCATTAAAATCCAATCAGTAGTTTTTGTCTATTAAGCTGTATAAGTTACTATAGTTTTTTAACTATCCCACGGGAACCATTTAATTTTCCGGGATGAAAATATCTAAAATATCGACAGATCCGAAAAGACAGTTTCATTTAAAAAGCACAAAGAATATTCATTTACAGTTGGCGTAAATATCACATTACAAACTCACAAAAAAAAGATCAATGAATTGAACACTTCTTTTTTTTTTCAATCTGTCAGAAATGATAATCACTCGATATGATTTGTGTCAATATTAATTATGACAACGAAACCGTGTCGTAGAGTTTAGAGTGAGCGTAATACATATTATAGCCGATGGAGACTTCCACTTAATATTTTAGGTACTTGATGCCAATAATGTGAAAAAATGGGTATTATATATATATATATATATATATATATATATATATATATATATAATATTAGTATAACTTTAGTCATCAATATTTATAGATCCACTGCTTTGGTTTCATATAATCGGCAAAACTTCTATATAATTTAAAAATTTTACTATATCGTTGGTCGGGTGAACATTGAAATTCCTGAGGTAATCTTCATACGTACAAATACCTACATGAGATTTAGAATATAATTATGTATTACTGATACAAAACAATTTAAATCGATTAAGTATTAGTAAACAGCCATGTAACCCGCAACAGACAAAACTTGCGAAAGTGCACAAACTGCCGCGTCACCGTGATTATACAAGAATATGTAGAAAGTGAGTTCACGATATAATATTTATTATATTTACGAAATATGACTTTGAATTAAAACAATAATCTAGCGTGAACTTTGGCTAATAATAATTTTAAAAAAGTACACTAATTATGTGTTGAACACTATTTTTTATTTTTTTACCATTTAATATATCTAAAACAAATCTAGATTTTACAACACTGTGCAACAATAATTATTCTTTTAATAAGTCACATCCGTCCTCTTTTTAGTCTGATTTGTGTATAGATTATGATAAGATTTTTTCGTAATGATAGTATTTAAAAAGGATTAGCTATGGAGAAATAAAACATTTATTATTTTAAAGGACATCTTGTATAGATGTGAGATACACGACGTAGTCTAAACATTGTTCACAGCTACGCCTGTCTGTGCTAAAGAGTTATTTTTGTTCTCTTTAATAAATAGATTAATTAAAAACATAATATTTATTTATTTTTTCAGTACTTAAGTACTTACCAATTTTATTATTTTCTTTCTTTGTCGATAACATAGTAAAAATATGTACGAGTTCTGAATTAATTATATATTAGAGCAAAATGAGGTTGAATCGTTGTGCAAAATAATTAAGATTACTCAATTTCTTGCAGTCTAATATACTTATATTTTAATAAATCTAAAAGCTAAGTAAATACTTACTTTTACTATTTTAATTTTAGTTAAAAACAGGTAAATGTTATCAAATCTTTAGGTATATGCGTCCAAAGTATATACACTAATATCAAATAACATCTTAAATACTTCTTTGCAATAGTCAGCACTAGATTTATACTAGAGGCACTTGGGGCTAGTGCCCAGGGCGGCAAATTTTTAAGGGCGGCAAAATTCGGAGGGCGGGGAAAAAATTTTCTTCGCGTTATCGAAAATGTTTTTTTTTACAAAAAAATTAAGAATGAAAAAGAGATTAACTAGTATTTTTCGAAAAATTGATATCATTTATAATTTATTTTTCGCATTTTTCAAAAAATTAATAATTGATAAAAATAAAACTAAAATCGAAACGTCGGGACCCAAAAATGAAAATAAATCCGCGAAAAAATCCGAAAAGTTAGTTTTTTTTAAATATCAAATATTCGCGTAAATCTAAGAAATTACATAATTGATAAAAATTTAAACCTTCAACATTTTATTCAAAATTTATGATAATAGGGCGATATTTTTTATTATGCCCAGGAGCGGCGCTAAGGTTAAATCCGACACTAGCAACAGTATTTATCGAACTCGACATTATAAAACAAAAAGATGCACATAATTTGTCCTAAAAGTAAAATATTTCACTGTTACTTCTCTATTGAAAAAAAAAATCAGGCATACGCTATAGCTACTAAAATCCTTGACATAATAATATTGAATATGTTGAATAACTAATAAAATGTTATACAATATGAATAATAATGAGAATTTGTGAAGCAAGATATGTTTTTTATGCAATAATTTATTAAATTTTATATTTTTGTTATAAGCAAAAGTAGTAATCTACTAGATATCTATACATATTATAAAATTCTAACTAAGCCGAATCTGTACATTAAATATTTTTTGGAAAATCTTATTGAAATAGACATTATTATCGATACAGTTGCCGAATCAATAGTTTTTAGAATTTTTGTCTGTCTGTCTGTCTGTCTGTCTGTCTGTTACCGCATCACAGAAAAACCACTGGAGGGATTTTGATAATATTTGGTATGATGATAGCTGGTTATCCGGGTCAACATATAGGATACCTTTTATCGCGGGAAAATATCTAATTTTTGAGAAAAACACAAAAACTGGTTAGAACAAAACCACGATGATACTATTTATAAATAGTGTAGTAAGTTAATTTACTAAATATGGTAAAAACTACTGAAAATAGCTTATCTTGAAAATCAAATTATCAATAGCGCTATTTTATTCATTAAAATAGTTATTTTAACTAATATTTATTTATGTGTTATTTAGATTCTCGACAATAGATGTCGCCATGTGTTTTTAAAATATGTAGTTTTAATTCCAAAAAAATGAATGTATGAATGTATGTAGAATTACCTACTACTAGATTACCCGCGGCCCCGCCCGTGTTGATATTATCAATAAAGCAAACTTTTGATTTTATAAATGAGTAACTATACACATAATAAAATTGTAACTAAGCCGAATCCGTACATTCAATATTTTTCGGAAAATCTTATTGAAATATTCATTAATTATTAGCGATATAGAAGCCGAATCTATAGTTTTTAGAATTTTTGTCTGTCTGTCTGTATGTAACTGCATCACAGCAAAACCAATAGAGGGATTTAGATGAAATTTGGTATGGTGATAGCAGGTTATCCGGGTCAATGCATAGGATACTTATTACAGCAGGAAAATATCTCATTTCTGAGAAAAAATACAAAAACTGGTTAAAATAAAATCAAGATGATACTATTAACATTTTAGCAAGGTAACTTAATATGTTAAAACTATTATATTAAAAAAATCTTATCTTAAAAGAAATATCAATAGCGCTATTTTATTCATTATAATAATTATTTTGACGAAAATTTATTTATGTGTTATTTAGATATTTGACAATAGATGTCGCCATGTATGTGTTTTTAAAATACGTAGTTTTAATCCAAAAAAATAATAATGTACAGATATGACCGTTCTATAACTTTATTAGAATTACGAGGTACTAAATTACCCGCGGCCCCGCCAGTATTCAAATTATCAATAAAACAAACTTTTTGGCTTTATAATTTAGTAACATATAAGTAATATTTTGTTGGTCGAAACAATTTTCAAATGAAAATATTTGTAAATTTTTATTGTTTAGTAAATAATGTAAATATATTTTTTTATCTTTTAATGTAAAATTAGGCAAATGCAAATCCAACTCGCGCATTATAAGTTTCGTATAGCAAAGTTCTGTGTTCTTTTCCGTACTTACGTGTTTTGTTAGGTTAACACTAAAATAAATACGAATAATATTTACGTTTCCGCAATATCGACTCATTTTATCAACCGTAAAAATAAGTGGAAAACAAGTTAATGGCTGTTAAACTGACAAAGCTGGTAACTAAAAATATTCCATATCTCAAAAACTTTGCAAAGGTATTTCAGGAACTCTTATACCTAAACTTTTTCAGTTTTTTTTTGACACCATTTCTTGGAAGGTAAAGGCTTAAAGGACAATAAAATTCTTACGACTTTAATCATATTAGCCGAGCCATATGAAATAATAAAAAGTATTTGCTTAGAATTATTTACTTATTACACTTTCTTTTGAAAATCGATTTGGAAAATATTACTAACTAGCGCTAACCAATCCCTGTTTCGCGACAAATCAACATTAAGAAAAGTTACCATTATGTAATTTAAATAATCAGCTAAATATTAAATTCATCAATAGCTATCTATTAGTAAAAATAATTCAAATTAATTCCGTAGTTTGAAAGTTTATCGCCCAAAACTAAACAAACAAACAAAGCAGTAGTATAGACATACATAAATGTTATTGCTAAAACAAAAACTGCAATATTACTAAATCAAATATGAGATTAATGGAGGAACCTTTGTGGCATTGTCAATCACTGCCATTACTTACCAATCATGCGGTGCGCAATGAAAGTGGTATAGGTATGTAAGAGTATGCTAATGTGTAAAGCCTAAGAATTTGGTTTTTGATAATCTGAACGCGGGCGGAGCCGCGGGAAATGCTAGTAACTTATAAGCTAGATGACTTGTATGGCAACATTTACCTAATGTTAACAATGTAGCGTAAACATCTAAGAATATCCAAATCAAAAATACAATGCCATTAATATAATATTATAAGTGCGAAAGTTTGGATGGATGTTTATTACTCGATCACATACTCGTAGTTGCATGTGTATCGCTCTGCATTTCGAGTTTATACGACTATATTAATGTTTTAATCGAATGGAATCCATGAAATATGTAATTATTATTTTATGTTACTCGACACACGGATTGCGCTTATGGCATTTTGATAATAAAATTAAATGACACATGACAATTATGATCACAATTATATTGCCGCCTTGAGGGAAGCCAGTTGCCAGGCTGGTCTAAGTTGCGCATCCGTTCAGATGAAACATTATGATGTAAATCTAAGTTTATACACACGAGTAATTGCTATGCTGTAATTGGAAAAAAACCTAGTTTGAAGATAATATTCATAAATTAAAAGTTTATCTATCAAAATTACATTCTTATTATTTCAGCCACGCAAGTTGAAAGCTTATAAAGGATTTCTTCAACTAACATTATGTTTTCATTAGACTCACCGTGAGACGAATTGCAAATTACAGTATTTAAATATTTTAAAGATGGTTAAGGTTGGACTTAAGCTCCCAGATCCAAGGTCGCATCCTTTCACGCATTCTAACCAATCGGCCAATTTATGTTTTCATATATGCCTGACTTTCTAAATCTCCGAAAGTAACTTATTTTGTTTAACATACATTTTTCATTTAACCCAGTTACCTTAATTTGTTTCCTCATACAGTTGTTAAAACGTATTAATATGTATAAGTTAAATTTTAAAAGACGGATACATTACACCATGAAAAATATTACATTTTTTTTTTTGTATTTTGAAATTGTGAATTTTTAAAAAAACATCGTATATTGCGTAAACGGTAGAGTACGGGAGTGAGTACCACAAATACGGCAGGGAGGTCGAGAATTTCAATAAGTACCTATCGATTTAAGACTTATGTGTCTTCAGCGATTTTAGTGGTTCCAAAGTTGATTTAAAAACAATAAAAAGTGAAACCCAGATTTTAGATTTTAAACTTTGCAAATACAGCCGAAGTATCAACTTTATGATAGTGGTTTTTTTCCTAAAGTACTTACTTTTCTAATAGTAGGACTTTTTTACCATTAAATTAGTTTTTGTCAGAATCTTCTAAAAATCCCAATTAAACAGCACTATGAAATACATTTCTAACATTATATCTAGATAAAGGAAAAAAATATTTAATACTAGCAACTCACCCTCGCTCCGCTCAGGTTCGTCTTTACTTACGTTTTAACGATTAGTGTAGATTTCTCAGAGATGAGATATTTCCCGCAGTAAACAGTATCATAAATGTTGACCCGGATAACCAGCTATCACCATATAAAATTTCATCAAAATCTGTCCAATGGTTTTCTCGTGATGCGTACCCAGACAGACAAAGAAAAATTCTAAAAAGTATAGATTAGGCCTCTGTATCGATAATAATGACTATTTCAATACCTAAGATTTCCAAATATATATACATATTTATATATATATGACCAACCAGGTTTATGATGTGAAAATAATGATGAGTATAAAACTATACCTACTTTAAAAATACTTAGTGTAATCAAATTAATAAACAACATTTTTTTCTTGACGATGATATTATTGAAAAATTATCCCAATAAATTCAGGGTCTACACGGTCATTTTGTCATTTTATTTAAAATTTAATTAAAATGACAAAATGTGCAGGACCAGGATGAAAAGAAACTGGATATCATTTGTTCCCAAAATACAAAAACTGAAGAAATTGTGGGCTAAAGCAATAAGAAGACCAAAATTGGCGAAATCACAATTTTCATCCCCCATTTTACCCCCTTATGGGATTGAATTTCGAAAAATGCTAAAACACGTATTTATTTAACTTGTATTGAAGAGCATTAATTTTAATTTTTTTTATTTTATTTATTTAATTAATCAATACCCAGTTTCAAGTGATTCTAATCATAAATAATTCTTTGCCCATATAAACTTTATTACCCCATTTTACCCCTTTAAGGGATGAATTTCGAAAAAAATAAGTAAAACAAATATATGTATTTCTTATTTTATCTTAAAGTTAAATACCACTTTCTGTGTATTTCATACTAGGTATGGCAGAGTTTCATGTAATCTTTAATCCCCTATTTTACTTACTTAGGGGACAAATTTTGAAAATAATCTTTCTTATCGGATGCCTACATCATATAAGATATATGTGCTCCAAATTTTACGTTTCTACGACCAGCGGTTTAGGTTGTGTGTTGATCCATCAGTTAATCAGGACCACCACAGAATACACGTCTTCTTCTCAATTCTTCATTCAGCTGGTCTAACTTCCAGGTACAATACATTACACAGGTAAGATGCGAACACAAAAGAAACAAAAAACCAGGTACAAAAGAGGTATAATAATAAATTGCTTTACCTCAGACTGAATATAAATAGATCATACGTATAGCGTCCTCCTTTCAAGAAATCTTCCCCATTGAGTTGCTTTGAGAGCTGTCAATTGTGAATTGACTGTCAAGTGTCAAAGCTTTTGATTCGCGCGGGCAATTGCTCCACTCCCAATATATTTTAATAAAAATTTACTGTTGTTTCTTTGCATAAATTATATATTATATTACTAATATTTTATTACTTCTTTAAAAGTATTAAATAAAAATTGTATATTACATACATTAATAAGGATATTGTGCAAGACTTGTGGTAAATAATTAATCCTCGCTAAATTATTGATTTTTCTTTACTTTGCGTATTGTTTACAATAATTTTTGTATGTGAAAGGTGTCTTATAAATTTTTACACAATATGCTCTAAACATGTATGTCTCAATTTTAAGTGGATAAAATGTCTTTTACAGATTAAATGGCAAAACAAATTGCAGATGTGCAAATCCATGCCAGTGACACAAATGATTTAGATGATGATAACCTGGATATTAGTGTTGATCTCATAGACGAAGGATTATATCTAGGTAAATTGTTTTGAAATTAATCTTAATTCAATTAGATTATACAAGCACTTCTGAATCTTAATTCCACACGTTTTTATCACAAAGAAACTCTTAAAATAAGTGTGGTTTCCTCAGTAATATATTTTTAATTTCAAAAAACTGAGAATTAATATTTAAACTCAATAAACAATAACACAACAAAAACAATTAGATCATTAACAAAAACTTATTTTCTTTCTATGATAAATTTCAGGTAACTTAGCATGCGCAAGAGATAACAAAACCTTAGAACAGTTGAAAATAACTCACATCCTCACAATAGATCTGGTGCCGCTGCCTCGATCTATTCTGGAAAGGACCAACGTTACATTTAAGTTTATGAAATGTAAGAATTCTATTGCTTCACTTTCTGTATTAAAATGAAGATAAACTTTAGTATAATCATCTAAAATAAACCAGCCTCTGAATATTTAACACAGTCGCTTTTTGAATTGGTCTGTTTTTTTTTTCTTTATTAAGCTTAATTTAATAAATTCATACTTCATCTATACGAATATTATAAAGAGGAAAATTTGTATTTTTGTATGTTTGTAACAAATAAACTCAAAAACTACTTAACCAATTTATATCAAACTTGGTTAGTTTGAGACCCTGGTAAGGACATAGAATATTTTTTTCTTGGAAATCATCCCTTAGGGGGGTGAAAATGGAAGTTTGAGTCGCTTGTTCACTATATATAGATTTTTTTTACATTCATGTTTATCAATATTTTCAGTGGCAGATGTACCTAAAGAAGATCTCGTCAGTCATTTGCCTGAGAGCAATGACTTTATCAAGCAGGCTATTGCCAATGGAGGGACAGTGCTTGTCCACTGGTAATTGTTCTTCTCTTTTTAACATATTTTGACTGCCTTTGTTTTGAGTATGATTCTTGCTTTTCTTATGTATTTACCTGCCTGTAGGAGTTTTCACTTCAATACATCATTTTTAATAATATTACAAATATATAATAATTAGATTTAATAATAGCATTTAATTTGTTTTTAATTTATCACTGATAAAAATTGTTAAAAAGCACTGATTTTTTTTATTTCAATGCAGGATGAATTTTACGATATGTAAATATTTTTTATTTGTTAGTTTGCACATATTTTTGGTAATATAAAACAGTTTTAAGTATTTGCAAATGAACAATATCTATTATCTATTCAAGCAAACAAAAATAGCCCAAAGAATAGCTCGTATTTTCATTGTCCAATTTCTGTGTATGGGATGAGGCCTCTTTACTAGTACAATATTATGTGATCTCTGTTTTTACTTAGCGCTTTATGTATCTTAGTTCTATATGGGTTTTGGGAAAGATGTCAATACCATCAGCCTGTATTTGGTCAGAGTGGTTGAATATAGCTTAATTAATGGTAGATCTGTTCTTAGCAATGGGACATAAAATTCATTATATACAAATAAATAAAATTGGAGTGTCTGTTTGTAATATTAAAATAACCGCTTTTTACTAAATGCATATATATATATATATATATATATATATATATATATATATATATATATATATATGTATATGGATGTATACACGGTACATATACCAAAAAAATTAAAACCAAAAATAAAATTAAAAAAAAGTTTGTTTTGGGAAGCAACCTAGGGACGACGTGAGTCGCTAGTTTATAATATATTTTAAATTATTTTTTTTTTACCCATTTTTCAGCTATTTTGGTGTATCTCGGTCAGCAGCTGTAGTGATAGCATACATAATGGAGAAGTATGGTCTCTGCTATGAAGAAGCATTCGTCCTGGTAAAAGCTAAGAGACGTTTTATCGGACCAAATGTGGGTTTTGTTGCCCAATTGAAGTTGTTCGGTCACATGGGCTATATTATCAACAAAGATGATCCCAGATACAAACAGTTTAGATTGAAAATGGCTGGACAGAAATTGAAACAAGGTATTTTTTATTCTATTAGTGAAAAGCGAATCAAAATTAAACCATTGCATGGTTTAGAAGAAAGCGGAGAAACATAGAGACAGAAAGCTATTAAATAAAAGATATTAAATGGTTATGTCTTCTATGGAAACCAGTTTGGTTTGAACTGAATGAAGTGTTGTCTTAGAATGTTTTTATTTAGTAGTTAACCTTACGCATCTATACATAGTATAAAACAAAGTCGCTTTCTGTCTGTCATTTCATATCATTTTAGGTTCTCCTACTATTAAAAAATTGCAATCTCTATAATTTATGTATGTAAGTTAAATAAAATAGTGTCACACTTCTGGTAATTGTTACTATAAATTTAAATGAATCTGTTGTTTTTATGAGCTTTATGTAGTCTGTATAATAAAAAAATAATTTTGAAACTCATGCACACAAGGATTAAGAAGTAAAAAATATTCTGTAAATTAATACATATCGCACACCTAGATCTAAACAGCGATTAACTCAAAAAAACACCTTTTTCAGAAAACGTGAAAAACTGATTACCGAATCCCTGTGTACTGCAGAAGTGTTCTGTGTTGATCAATGTTTTTTTAAATAAAAATAGATGAAAAATGTTATAGGAATCTTGTGTTTTAATTCATTTTTAGGCCTAAAAATTGGATTTTTGTAGTTGCTTCTGTATTGCTTAACAAATTGTAAGTTTATTTTTTGTTATTTGTAGTTGAACCTGTGTTGGTGAATCTAGTGTTTAGTTGACTCTCTTTTGAAGAGTCATTATAAATTTAAAAGGGACAGCATTTTGAATGTATTTATAATAATCTGACTAATAGAGGAGTCTGTGACCAAAAGTAGGTGTACAATGGCTGATTATTAGGTATTAGCAAGAAAACACTGAATTAAGCCCTCAATCAGATATTATTTTTCATTAATAATTAAAAATAAAACATTAAAAAAAATAATTATATTTTGTAAGTGTCGTAGGTACTACGAATTCTTTCTGCTTTTTAAGATTTCCGAATACCCTAAAATGCATCAAAAAGCGATTGCCTTGATAGTTCGTCCATCTAATCTTTATAGTTTATATTGTAGCCGACATTTTTCTCTGAGACTTGTATGCTTAAGACTTTGGCTGTACCAAAATTTCGAAACACTTGCAATTTTTGATTTCCACATTTCTTGTTTATGTGCTCTTTATTTGCCCTTTTTTTGTTCTATCACGGACTCTTAAGAATCTTTTTTTCAGCAAGAACTGCATTCTGAGAGTCAAGCAGTACATGCGCACTATTATCTTTGGTATCCGAGAACTACTAGAGCTTGATGAATTACTAGAGCTGTTACTATTGGTGCTGGACGAAGAAAACGGTAAACTAGTACGAACGACTTAAGATGATGTCTTATTTTTATGAACAAATCCGAAATTGGGAATTTCATCTGAGACGTCAATGACGCTTTCATCACTTCAGATTGGTGAAATATAACAAGTTGGTGTACCAGTCTGCAGTTGTCTAGTTGTGCTCGGATTAGATTTATCAGCCACGGATATGCTCGATGATATCTTTATGTCGTCTTCTTGCTGATGCTTGTTTTCTAGTACCGTCTTCTCCTGTATTATTGGTTCAAACTCTTGTTGTAAAGGTCTAGTATATCGTTGCATATTTTCATATTGAGTCAGTAAGCAAGGGCCGATATTTCTTTGTCCCTGTGTGTTGAGCAAGGCTCAACTATATTTACTAAAAATAGTCCACGATTCATTATTTTCTTGAAAAAAAAATTAAATTAAGCAAATCAATCTGATCCGTTACACCACATCGATTTGAAAAACCTAATTACGTCTGCGATCTGATAAACTTCGATATAGTGAAATTTGATACAGCGTAGCCCATCAAAAAAGGTCTAACTTGAAAAATGTTTAATAAAAACATAATAAGCTTTGTAATTACTAGGATAAAAATAAAATAATATTAAGATGAAAAGGCTCTAATCACCGCTGGTAAAAAAGTTTATTTTAAATAGGGTTTTAAAGAAATATAAGAGTTTAAAAAATGACTCAACAAAAAAGAGTTAACTAAAAATTAAAAAATGTTTCAACAACACGGCAACAATTCTAAATAAAAACGAAAACTTTACTCACCTGCCTATGAATACTGGTTTAAGTCAAAATGTTGCTTTAATTTACTTAGCACTAACCATCAAAATGGGGACAAGTCAAATATAGTTTTTACAATTTTCTGGTTTACCTCAACAATATAGAATCAACTCAAAATAGCTCTAATTTGTTTATGACGGGCACATGCGTTTCGCTTGTAATACTGACTGTAATTAGCTATGTTTCTGTTTTGGTGGAGGAGGAATGGGCTCTTTCGTGTAACAAAAAGGGGTTTTAGTGTCACATAACGTTGAGAAATGTACCTATTTTTGTATCTGTTTTATTGGTCGCTAGCTATTAAGTTAAGGAATTCGATGGTATGCGTAACTAAAAAGATGAGATTTTTGAGTTAGCTCTGTTTAGATCTAGGTGTGCGAATTATGTTAAAAAATACTTAATTTTAATGTCTAAAATGACAGTTATATTTGTTTTTATACAGAAAATTACAAATTTCAGTTAAAATTCTGCCTCAGTTGTTTGCGGACCTGATCAAGCCCGACCCGGGTCTAATCAGAGAGCGGCCCGACCCTATAGTGTATAGATGCAAGAAATGCCGCAGAATAGTTGCTAGCCAGAGCAATATAATACCTCATTTACCAAAACAAGTTAAAGTGGAACTCGCTAAAAAGAACATCAGGCCTCCACCAAGTAAATTGACTGGTCTGAATTGTGCTGAAAATGGACAGCTGTTGATAGAAAAGTTGAAGAGCTTGGCGTGTCAGATAATGGATGGTATTGAGGCTGATACAGGGGAGAGCAGTCCGGGGAAGAGTGAGGACAGCTTGGACAGTGAGGAGGGACCCAGTGAGGTAATTGAGAATAAATTTATATTACCTCTTAATACAAACACGCACCCACCCACGCACCTTTTACTACTATCAATTGAGTACCCTTTTTTTTGAAGTCGGTAAAATTAAATGAAATTATCTTTTCTTTCATGATCACCATGTTTATGTGTAAAGCATACGAAACGTTAGACGAGAAATACAAAAGTAGCGACAAAATCTTCCTCTGGCATCTTTGTTTGGGGTCAGCTCTCCTATTTTATCTCCACAGGCGTTTTTTCTTTGTCGTCCGTTAATTTATTTTAAAATTTAATCTTGTTTCACTCTGTTTGTTGACTTTTTAGTCTTGGTGGATGAGCGGGTTACCCAGTAATACGGGTCTACATCTAGTACAGGGGCCCTTGCGGCTAGCTTGTATTGTAATGTATAAGTCAATAAAAGTATTTTTATTATTATCTATACATATATCTACCACCCACGATGGTAACATTCCAGGTGGTGGACGGCTACCACTCGGGCGTGATGGTGGACGCGAGCGTGACGCGCGACGCGGCGGACGCGTGCCGCCTTATGTACTTCGTGGAGCCCATGGCGTGGATGCTCGACGTGCGCGCGCAGCCCGCCGGCAAGCTGCACTGCCCCAAGTGTGCCAACAAGATCGGCAGCTTCAGCTGGGTTATGGGTGGGTCAGGATGTTTATGTTCTTATGCTTATAGCAGTTTCTTTTTCCTTCTGTGTACTTTTTTTTTTCAATTTATTTATAATGGTTAATATGGAATAGATCTTAGTAATAGGATAAATGTGAAAGTTTAGATGTTTGGATGGATGTTTGTTACTCAATCACGCTAGAACGGCTAACGGATCTGGATGTTTAGCATAAGCTGCTTTTTATTCCAGAAAAATGTACGCTTCCCGAGGGATAGATTTGCTTTTGTTTTTCTAGAGGCGAACCCGAGTGAAGCGAGGGTGAGCCGCTAATAGACTATATATGTATATAAATAGGTATGATGTTGTTGTGGGTCGTATTATAACGTGTTTTCCACTGAGAATGATACAATTTTCTGCGGTGAAAAGTAGCCTATGTCTCTCCAGCCCTTCAACTATTTCCACACAAAAAATCACGCCAATCCGTCACTCTGTTTCGACGTGAAAAAAAGGATAAACAAACTCCCTTTTACATTTATAATATTACTAGCGACTCACGCTCGCTTCGCTCGCGTTCGTCCCTAGGCACATTTTCACAGTTAGCTATGTTTACACATAAATAGTAGCTTGCTACTCCTAAGATATTCATTTAAATTATATAGCGATTTACCATCGCTTCGCTCGGGCGCGTACGCATTTATTCACAATTTTATGGGTTTTAATATTTTTTTTCGCGGAATTCGATTTTTTTTTTCTAAAATAAAAGTAGCCTAACTTACTCTTTATAACATCAGCTATCTGCTAGTTAAAGGCCCGTCAAAATCGGTCCAGCCGTTTCGGAGATTAGCCGGAACAAACAGACAGACAGACGGACAGACAGATAGACGGACAGACAGACAGACAAACAGACAGAAAGACGGACAGACAGACAGACAAAAATTGTAAAAAATGTTGTTTTGATATAAGTATCGTGTATACATCCATATGCATTTAGTAAAAAGCGGTTATTTGAAATCATTTTAATATTACAAACAGACACTTCAATTTTATTTATCTGTATAGATTAGTAAATAAATGCCCTTGTTGTTCAATTATGTATTACCACAGTATAAATCCATATCCATACTAATATTATAAATGTGAAAGTTTGTGAGGATGGATATTTGTTACTCTTTCACGCAAGAACAACTGAACAGATAAAATACAATTAGCTCAGAGATAGATTATAGTCTGGAATAACACATAGGGTACTTTGTATCCCGGAAAAATGTATAGTTCCCGTGGGATATTGTTTTTGTCCAGGGACGAACCTGAAGCGAAACGAGGGTGAGACGCTAGTAAATAATAATGCCATATTAATAATTTGGCAAATATTTATTTCCAGGTTGCAAATGTCCATGCGGTCAGAAGGTGGCTCCAGCTTTCTACTTGGTGCCTTCGAAAGTGGAATGGTCGAATATCGTCCAAAACGTGCAAATTACTGTTTAAATGATACAAAACTGAGTTCTAAACATGAGATCTGTATGTGAGACTATTGCAGCTTTACTTTCCCACTATACCCATTGCTGGGCAATGGTTAAAAGAAGACATGATGTGTTGTAAAGGTATATATTTATTTAAATGTAGTAAAATGTAATATCTTCTTTAGTGTTATAGAAGAAATGAATGTTCCTTCACATTCCATCAGTTTTGGGATATTTGTGTTTGTTTTCAGCACATAACTCCATAACTTGTGTTTAACATATTAGGACATACTATATGTATAGATATGTAATTGTTATTTATTTAGGTTAATTATAATTTATACCCAACTATTAGGAACCAATGATAAATAAATAAATAAATTATGTACTTATAGTACCAACATATTATTCCTCAATAATATATATGAGTGAGAAAACAGTAGTTTTTTGTAGCTGGATTGAAAATGCGGGAACACATAGTACAATGTGACTACGACGCATCGATCAAAGAAGTATTAGATACACAATCCCATGCAAAAGTTCTCTTAAAACTGTCAACAATTGTGTTTAGGTAATTGTTCTAGTTGAAACAAATATACAACAATGTAAATTGAACCTTAAGTGCAACACTTAGTTATTTTCACAAAAAAATAATTAAAAACGCGCTCAAATGTTCAAATGAGCGCTCATTCGGTAAGGACATTTTATGTCGTTGATTGTGTGTCTAGTACTTTTTTGATCAATGCTATGGTGTGAGGTATATGAATTTATATCCCAGCAGAAATATTTGGTTAAAATTTAAACACTTTAAAATGTGAAAAATCATACGGGATTTTTAGAAGTGCTGGTATTTGAATGTTAGAGGTTGTTCAAACTAAAACAAACCTCATTTTCTTGACAAGATTAATAGATAGAAATAACAGATTTTGTATAGTCTTGTAGTGAAAACTTTTTTTAACGCTTTTTCTGCCAAACCTAGGTATTAATGTTTTTTTTTGACAAGTAGTAATATTCTTGTCTAATATATCAATAAAATGACAAATATATTTAATCTGTAAAACACTCAAGACTAGTTTTTCCTTAATTAAATTCTGGAAGCGTACAATCTCAACTAAGCCAAAGATTTAAGGAGTCTGCCCACTACCGCGTCTCATACCATGACCGTGCTAGGAGCGTGTCAGGCAAAAAAATATTCTTTGTATTGAAAGGTATGTATGTAGACTCTGCCCACTAGACCGTTCCGTCACCGACCGGCACCGTCGCGTGCCGTGCACGGAACGTTAACAATTGTCGTCGAGAATATTTTACCGGTGTCGGTACGTTGCGTGCCTGGCACGCGACGTTACGGGACCGGTGCGCGCAGGCGGCGCAATGGTGAGCATACACAGCACTAAAACCGTTATGTACGGGTATGATACGTTGTTGATACGTTCTAGTGGGCATAGTAGTCCGTGCCATGCTCGTTTCCGTGCCTGATACGTTCATAGCACGGTCATGGTATGAGACGGTGTAGTGGGCAGACTCCTTTATAACTAACGATTTTGCTTTAAGTACCGATTCACTGATTTCAAAAAAAGTGGGATTGAAATTAAATAAATATCTCTTTAGATATTTAAAAATTCTGTTTTGAGGGTAGAATCATTTTATAAATTTGGAGAGATTTTTGCCCAAAGATGATAAACTTTTAGTTTGAGTATGTATGCAGAGAAAAAAATTTGGATTCGGTTTTCATTTGCTTTCTGTATCTATACATATAATAAAATTCTAACTGAGTCGAATCTGTACACTTTTTTCGAACATTTTTCGGAAAATCTTATTGAAATAGTCATTATTATCGATCCAGATGCCGAATATAGTTTTTAGAATTTTTGTCTGTCTGTTTGTGACCGAATCACGAGAAAACCACTGGACAGATTTTGATGAAAATTGGTATGACGATAGCTGGTTAACCGAGTCAACATATAGGATACTTTTTACTGCGGGAAAATATCTCTTGAGAAATCTATACTAAACGTTAAAACGTATCTAGGGACGAATCCAAGCGGAGCGAGGGTGAATCGCTAGTTCAAATATATTAGTTAAAACTGAGCTCTTCCATATTATCCTTATGGGCTCTTCCAAGTATACTTTTGCGTGGGTACTGTCTAGTGGCGTAGCTGTCATGGGTGTCACCCTATCGGGTGCGGCACCCGTGTAATTGCAATATGTAGGTTATTGGGATGTTTAGTAGTGGAAAAACCTAATAATTTTGTGCTACTAATATTAAAAAAATAAAAAATTCTTTAGTACTAATTAAAGTACATATTATTTTAAGGTTTTCACATACATTTTATAGGTTCAAAAAAGGAGTTTTTTTTAACTTTTTATAAGGGTGGCACTATTGGTTATCCTGTTTTCACCCATGTTAGCTACACTACTATTTCTTAAGTATATAGATCTTCCAATTTCCCCCTAATTTCTAAGTTTTTGTAGTAATTATAACGACTCCAAAGTTTGATGTGAGATAGTTGGTGCTTTCCCCTGGTTATGAAAAATATTATATTTCTGTTGTAAATGTTATTAAATATATTATATAATTGATGCCTTTGTTTTATTCCATAACAGTTTCTGCGAGTGTTACACGATAAAATATTATTTATTTACTTAAAATATCATGACATATTGCCGGTTGAATTATGTGTCTTTTTATTTAGGTACTTAAAAATGAAACATGTTATTATTACTGGTAATCATTTTTATTACTTTTATGTCACAATTTTTTGAAATCATACCGAGCTATATAAATTACGCTACAACATAGAATACTTAATAGTTTGGTACAGAAAGTGCATTTTAATTGCAATACTCAGAGCACATCTGTGGCTCTACTCAGTATTGCCACGCCACTTATAACGCTTAGCTTAAACACATAAAAACTTTCATCCCTATTTTCTCCCCCTTAATCCGGATCCCAGGATAAAAACTATCCTATGTTCTTTCCAGGGTGTCGAACTATTTTCTTACCAGATTTCATTTAAATTGATCCAGTAGTTTCGGAGCCTATTCGGTACAAATAAACTAAAATTTTTCCTTTTTATTAGTATAGATTTATGTATGTGCATAAGTGAAGTACCAAGTGGCGCAGTGGGAGTGGTTTTGGACAGCCCTGACGTCACGCAGCAGAAGAGACAAGAGCTATGCGATGGAATGAGAAAGAAGTATGTTAAAATAATACTAGACGGTGTGCGAGCTGAATTATACTTTATTGCGTTGTATTAAGTTTCTAATTAGTAATTATTTAAATATTTTCGGTTTCAACTAAACCTTCTATACCAAACTAAGCTATAAATGATAAATATAAATATATTGAGACATTAATACACAACACCATCTGGTTCCATGGTAAGCTACGAGGCCTGTGTTATGGATACCAGATAGTTGATACACTACACATATATAACTTTAAATACATACATATTATAAATATAAACACCCACGACTGGAGTACAAACACTCGTGCTCATCACACAAATAAATGCTCCAGCGGGACTCGAACCCGCGACCGCTGGCACAGCAAGTAAGGTCACTACAAACTGAGCCAAACGTGTCGTCGACGTATCGTCAAAGTTCTATGTTTACAGTTGCAAAATATAAGAACCATTTTTTTATCATTGATTAGACAAATCTTGACTAGGATTATCGTAGTTCTTTGAGATTACTTGCAAATAATTAAAATTAAAAATAAATAACATATTATTGATACCCCAAATATCCTATATCCTTAATATACTAAATAACTAAAATTATTTTACATACATATATGTACAAAGTGCATATTTTTATTGTTAAATGCCTTGTTATTATGGGTAGGGCCAAAATGTAGACAATTTTGCCTGTGTGTATACTATCATAGTGCCAGATGTCATCTAGATTAGTTAAGCAGTATGACCATGATGATTTATAATATACTAGCGACTAACCCTTTGAAGCGTTTAGTATAGATTTCTCAGAGATGAGATATTTTCCCTCAGTAAAAAGTATCCTATATCCCGGATAATCAGCTATCATTATACCAAATTTCATCAAAATCTATCCAGTGGTTTTCCCGTGATGCGGTAACAGACAGACAGACAAAAATTCTAAAACTATAGATTCGGCCTCTGTATCGATAATAAAGTCTATTTCAATAAGATTTACCAAAAAATATTTAATGTACAGATTCGGCTTATTATATGACGTATAGATATACTTATAGACGATATGGTAACCGATAGGGTTAATTCTATAATAGGGTTATCATTACAAATAAATGACACATTCCTTTTGCTAAAGGATGGGTTACAAGGTTTTTCAAATATAATTTTGAATTAGTAACCATTTTATAAGGTTTAACTCTAAACCCGGGTTTTACAGTCCCTGATTTCACATATAGCAAACTAGTTGATGAGCAGCGGTTGTTGTGCGAGTGTCTGTCCGTCTGTGCGCATGCGCGGGATGTCGTGCAGCGCGAGGCGGTGCGCGCGCATGAGGTGCGTCTTGCGCTTCCAGCTGTCGGCGAAGGCGCGCGCGCAGCCTGGGCACTTGTACGGCAGCTCGCCCGTGTGTGTCCGCGTGTGGCGCGCCTGCGGGGGATTGTTCATTAGGAACAATTTTTATATATCACTAGCGACTCACCCTTGCTTCGCTCGGGTTCGTCCCTAGGTCGTTTCCCCATACAAACTTTCATCCCCATTTTCACTAACTTAAGGGATGGGGGAAGAAAAAGAAAAATGGCCCCAAAGTACCTCATAATACCTTGTTGAATTTAATATTTTTTAATATCTCTAATTAGAGTAAAATATTAAAAAAATGTTTAAATTATAATAAATTATTACCATTACGAAGAGTTAATGTCTATACAGATAAATAAAATTTAAGTGTCTGTTTGTAATGTTAAAATAACAGGTTTTCACTAAATGCATACAAAAGTATATACGGTACTTATAAGAAAAACTCAATTTATAACATTTTTGTTTTTTTTTGTTTGTTCTGGCTAATCTGGCTGGACTGATTTTGACGGGACTTTCACTGGTAGATAGCCGATGTTATAATTAGTAACTTAGAACACTTATATTTAAGAAGAAGCGAAGCGAGGGTAAGTCAATAGTATTAAAAATAAAATTTAAGTTCTCAACAAGTTAATGTCAAAAATTATAATACGTACCAGTCCGCTTGCATCATAGAATCCTTTCCTGCAATGTGTACACACGTACACCCTGGAGTCGGAGTGCCGTCTCAGGTGGCGCCGCAGGGAGGACGCAGCGGCAGTGCGGAAGCTGCACTGCGTACAGGCGTGGGGTTTGGCACCTGTGTGGGTCCGGAGGTGCACTTGTAAGTTGTGAGCTGGAAGTTTTGTTATTCCTTGTAATAATCATCTAAATAGTTAATGAAGTATTCCTATTCACAGACGGTGGCAGAATTATTTCCAGGGAGGTGCATCGACTTCTTCACATTAAACTGCTAACTAATCTTTAAATTATTCGCTTCTTAACTTTTATTCTTAAATTTAATTTTTGTAGACAAAATTATAAATTACAATAATTATTATCTAACATTGAAATAGTCTAGGAAACAGAAGATATTTTATATTAGTTATTAGCGGTAGTAATTTCACAAACATTATAAAGTTTAGAAAATTAGAATAATTATACTTATTTTTACATATTTTCTTATTGTTTCTTTGCATTTTTTCTTTCTGTCCCGCTACTTAACACTATTTCCCACATACATGGGTTGACTGGAAGAGATCTCTTATAGAGATTAGTCCACCTTTGTCCACATCATTTTCTATATATTTTCTATTTAATGGTTTAATGCAATAAAGAATATATAGATATCATTTACCTTGACCAAAACTCCATCCACAATAAGAACATAAGTACTGTTTCATATCATGCACTTTCATATGACACTTCAGTACACTCTTCATCTTAAATCTCATAGAACACTTATCACAAGCATAAGGTCTCACGTCGGAGTGAGCTCTATTATGAATTGTCAGCTGTTTTCTATATTTAAAGCTTTTACCACAAGTGGTACATGAGAATTTCCTTTCATTTGAGTGCGATGTTGTATGGTATGCCAGTTGGAATGGTTTTGAAAATACTAAAATAAACGAAAAGGCATTGTAGTAGCAGGAAATATATAATACAGAAGATTTAGAAGGAATAATATTTTCCAAATCCAGAACTTTGAATTCATACATTTTAAAGTAAAATAATAGATATTATATTGAAAATTAATAACTTATTTCTTTATGTTAGCTACTAGTAGAGAGAGAGAGAGATGCATTTTATGTTTTACTAGCGACTCATCTTCGCTTCGCTCGGGTTCGTCCCTAGGTTGCTTCCCAAAACAAAATTAATTATTTAGTTTGGTTTTAATTTTTTTTCATGGGACCCTATTTTTTTTTTTCTAAAATAAAAGTAGCCTAAAATACTCCTTATTACATTAGCTATCTGCCAGTGAAAGTCCCCTCAAAATCTATCCAGCCATTTCAGAGATTAGCCGGAACAAACAGACAGACAGACATAAATTGTAAAAAATGTTGTTTTGGTATATGTACCATGTATACATCCATATGCATTTAGTAAAAAGCGATTATTTTAATATTACAAACATACTCCAATTTTATTTATCTGTATAAATGAATAGATATGTACAAATAAATATAATATTAATATATTCATGCAATTTCATATTTTTTCAATGAATAACGTACATTTTGGACAATATGCACATGCATATTTGTGCCCGGAATGCTCTTTTTCCATGTGTTTTGTAAACCATTTCTTAGATATAAATGATTTTCTGCACACTGTGCATATATTCTTGCTTGAATCATTGCTTTTCGCGTCCTCATTTAAACTGCACTTTGAATTTTGCTTATCATTAGTTTTATTTTGCACTGTTACAGACTGCAGCAAAGTATGTATATTATTGTTTAATTTTTCTCTGTAAATATTATCACTATCATCAAAAACGCTGTGGTCATCAATATTAATACCGACAGATAATTTGTAATCTGGTAAAGTCAATCTAAGTTTGTTTGGCTCTTCAATAGTTTTAGAAGTTTCGGGTTCTATTATTACGCTTTTTTCACTTCTCGATGCGATATTTTTGAGGGTCATATTAACATTTTGTGCTTCCTTTATAAATGCATAACATGATTCTATTTTAATTATACAGTCGTAACAAAACTGTTTTGGAAGTTTTTCATTATCGGTAATCTGAAATCATTTTTATGCATGTAAATACATGTGTTTTACATACTAAAAAATACTTTAAATTTGATCAAGATTGTAAATTACATTTTTATAATGGTAAAATATTACCTTTATATTTGTACAAAAACAAAACATTTCAACAGCATTGGCGTTAAAATTCTCTTTTTCCCATGACGCTACTTCTTTCATACAGCAACGACACAGTTTCGAAATATCCATTATTAAATATTTATTTTTATATTATTCCAATATTTTAAAGTTATATTTTAGCCGATTTTCGAATCAATAATATTTTTAATTTTTTTGAAAACTGACATGTTTACATTAAGCCTACGCCATGAAGCTTTAGCACAGAGTATAAAAGCTCGAGTATTGCATGAAAAACACTTTTTTCTCTAGTTTTATTTTACTAATGTAGACAAGTTTACGAGTATTAAAAATTTTAGTCTAAGATCCCGATCTACGTGTTGGACCGCTCTTTTTTCAGGCAAAATATATTTTTTGAACTATAAAACATATTAACAAATACGATCCAGGGGGGTTGTTACCAAGTTATTGCTCCAGGCTATTTTTTATTAAAAAGCCTCTAGTCTGGAGATGTTATTGTATAACAGCCCTATATCATTAAATTTGTTATAAAATTATGTAAATTTTGATACTTCGTTCGTTGTGGAAAACGATACGAGCAATTAGCTACTTCAATTTACCTGTTAACACCTGGATGTCAGGTGTTCAAAGAAGGCCGCCAAACGTATGATGGCATTTTCTACAAGTCCTTTTACTTTCGATTAGTACTAATTTGTCACAGGAAAAGAATTATTGTACTTAAAAAAAACAATTAATCTTTTTTTTTATTAAAAACAGTCTGGAGCAATTTTTTGGTGACACCCCCCCTGGGTTCTGAAAAAAAATCCTTCTGGAAGTAGAATGAGGGGTTCACCAAATAAATCGGGATTTCCTACTATTTGAGTCCTAAAATATATATAAAACTTTAATATAAAAGAGATGTTATATTTAAATCTTTAGTGTCAATAGATTTAATAAAAATAAATACGAAGGCGAAGCTGAAGGCAGTATCAAATACATAATATTTTTTAAAACTGAATTCTGAAACTAACGATGTGATGGTTATCGTATAATTCGCAATAATTTACGTATCTGTTCATCTCTCATTACCTGAATTTGCATCAAATTTTGTAGGTCAGGGATAATGAACACACAATTTGGACACGAATATTTAATTTGCTAGTGTTAAACGTTTGTTTTCTGAGATGTAAGTACGTAGGGTGTCCAATCCTTCACCAGTTAAAGGGGACGCTTCTAGAATAATCGGCGCATTTTGTAATTCAGTAGAGAGTCTTGCACATTGTAACATTAAAAGTGCTTCATTTCGCATTTGACGGTACGCTGCGTCCATTTTGCTTAACACTAAAATAAACTGAAAAGTATAAATTACATTACTGTAAAATATGTCTGCCTATGAATGTTACCTTGAATGAATATGAATATGTATGAATGTTGTCTATGAATGTTCTGTTTCTACCCGATAATCTCCACAAATTTAGCAAATACTTATTCGAATATTCAGGCGTGAGTTCCTGATTTCTCAGAGCTTCATCCCGAGAAAGAAAAAGGGTCCCATTAGGCAATAAATGAATAAATTCCTCATAAACGATATTAAGTGGTAAGTTTTAACTAGGTGAGATATTATAGAGCATAAATGTATGCTTAAAAATATACTGGTTGTCTAATCTCTCACTCTCATCGATACGATTTGAGAAAGGACCTAAGGCTTTATGTACCCAGATATTTCTCCAAGTCACAGAGGTATATTGCAAACTAATTTTAGCGCTGGTTCAGAGAATCTCTTCATAATCAATGTCGCAATTAATATTTATAAAATATCTTAAACGGAAAGAATATAATATTATCTATTTTTCAGACAATAACAACGGTTACCATTGCAACAATGTATTTGTAGCGTTAACTACAAGCCTTCGATAAGTGTCGTACGCTAGCAGCCGAATTCGTTTGTCAAAAGTGCCACTTGTCTTCAATTTCTATGGACATTAATGTACTACCCTGACGTTTCACTTCATCGAATAGATTAGATCGACATTTGGCTGCCAATTACAAATTCGATACGTTGAGTCAAATTTGAAGTCGTAAACATATGTCAGTCCCATACATTGATTACTCTATTCTACTAGCGTTTATGCCACTTGTCTAGGCCCTCTGGTCTCAAAATCAAATACCTTATGCCAAAGATCCACTAGGATACAGTTATATAGAGAATTCAAGAAGAGAGTAAGAATAGCGTATTATATAATTTCGAGGTTTTTTTAAGAAATTAGGAATATACTAAAGACTAACTAGACGTCGAAGAACTACACATAGAAGTCTTTTATGTAAGAACTAGACATAAAAGTCTTTTATATAGGGTTCCGTAGCCAAATGGCTGAAATGAAACTCTTAAGATTTTATTTAAGTACTAGCGACTCACCCTCGCTCCGCTCGGGTTCGTCTCTACTGTTAATATAGATTTCTCAGAAATAATATTAATTCCCGCAATAAATAGTATCCTAAATGTTGATCCGGATAACCAGCTATCACCATACCAAATTACATGAAAATCTGTCCAGTGGTTTTCTCGTGATGCGTCTCAGACAGACAGAAAAATCTAAAAACTATAGATTCGGCCTCAGTATCGATAATAATGACAATTTCAATAAGATTTTCCAAAAAATATTTAATATCCACATTCGATTCAGTTAAAATTTTATTATTTGTATATAAAATATCAACATTCAGTGTAATGCATATCATACGTATGTGGCGGAATTTAATATCACTTTTATCTCATGCAAAATAATATTGTATATGAAATGGTATCATTGTTCTACATGTTTTTTTATGTATATATTTTTTTAATTATTGTAATAACATCAATTAGTACTTTTGCTTTTTTCAGTTTCGGTTCAGCTAGTAGAGTGTACAGCATTACAGCAGCGGCTGAGATCTGGCACAAGTTTGAAGTGTCCACTACGAATATAACCTGTAACATTAAAAAGAATCGCACTCAATAATAAAATTAATATAGCTTAATACTTATTACTCAATTATTTAGATTAGTTTTTAATTGCTTTAAATTATAATATAAGTTTTAAAGATTGTTTAATTAAACATGCTGTTTAAGAAGTTATTCATAATATGTCGTAGTATTTAAATATTAAAAATTCAAAAGGCACATGTAGTAGGTCCTCATCATTTTCCTGCCCATTTTCCAAATTACTTGCGATCGGCGCAGCAGGTCCATACTGCTTATTAGTCTTGGCAAAAGTTTTGCGATCGGTCGCCTGCCTGACGTCAACCCTGTTTGGGAATGCTGTTGTTCGCCTCCCATAGAGCAAGGGACTCAAGGTGCGATGTCCTTAGATTCTTAAATCATCTTCTATGACACTCACAGAATATAATGGGGTAGACCTATTCTAAGCCGAGTGCTACACGGGTAAAAATTTATATTAGTCCAGTCAAATAAGGTCTGAAATCAAAATTTTGGCACTCAGCTTTATTTTTGATATAATGTAGTTTGAATGATGCAAAAACAATGTGTAAAGGTTTTCGTGTCTGCAACCCCCGGCAAGGGTTGAAAAAAAAAAATTGTCAAAAGTGGTTTTTCGCAATTACTCGAAAATGGTAAAAATTAGACAAAAAAGTTTTAATAAAAATGTGTAGAGCTTAAAATTTTCATAAAAAAGATTTCATGACTTTTTTTCCTCCGGCCAAAATTAATCGAATTCGAGAGGTTTTAAGTTTAAGGGATGAACGTAAATTTTAGTAAATCGTAGGTAGTAAAAAAATAATTTAAACAACATTATGTCCAAAAAGCAAAGTTAAGTGCCAACGTTTTGATTTTAGATCTTATTTAACTGGACTAATATATAGTAGGTGTGAGGATAAATTGCTTAAAAATATTTACCTTTTCAATACCATCAAAGTAATTATTCCATAATGAAGCCATTTCTCCCCCAACTTCACGTATAGTCAACACTTGCTTCTTACCATGTTTATTTACATAATTTACGTCATATATATTAGTCCCAATAGTCGGTACTGGACTATATGTATAGTCTATTCCTTCTGCATCTTGAAGTTTTTTTAATAAAGTTGTTTTCCCAGAACCTTTTGGTCCTAAACAGAGAACAGTAATTTTGAGGTCTGAGTCGTCCATTTTCTAAGTTTTATCAATAACCTATTACACATTATTTTGACGGTGAGTTCATCTACTTGACGTTAGATGGCGTAATATATGCGCTACAGTTTACGTTTATCAAAATGATTTTTTGTATTATAAAGATTTTTTTGTCTTTAAAGTGTATAAATGGAGCTCCAATGCTATTTATTTTATTGAAAATGTATGTAATATATCTTAACGTTATTAAATATATCCAAGTTATTAAAAAAAAAGCTAGCTAAAGCTTACGTCAAACATTATTATTATTATTTGTAAATTATATTTTATTATAATCATAAATTTTACAGTAGAATTAAACTGTTAAAACAATGAAGCATGTAACATTCATAAGTTTACCATGCATACATTATGGTATTTGTCATGGTACCCACCGCTGACCTTAGGGACAACGTGGGTTTAGTAACTCATAATATTCACCGACAAGTGTCCGAACTCGAGCCTTAAACTTACGTAACTCTAACGCCATTTTTAAATAATAGTGATGTACTTTTCGGTCGGGAAATCGATTATTCATCAATTTATAATCAATTTTTAATATTTAAAATAATAATTTTTAGTTTATGAAATAGCGTTATTATATAGTATATATGTATATTATTTGGCATTCAAAAAATATTTATATTATAATTATAGTTTAAAGAATATTCATAAATATTTAAGGTCATGAGCACAATAATATAAATGTTAAAGTCAAAGGTAACCAACGAAGGTGCAATTTAATAGGCAGGAAATGTTTTGACCAAAACAATTCAGATTGGCGCGGAAGTTGTATTGGATATTCCAATTTCGGCAAGGTTTTTTCTGAAAGTAAAAAATCGAGCTAAATTAGTTTACGATCAGTTTGTCTTGATACTCTAAAATCAACGAAAACTATTATTTTTTTTTTAATATTAGCGTGATATATTAAATAATTATTTGATTTTATTTATTTAAAAATGTTGGAGATATAGTTGTCAAAAAATCGATTCTATAATATACAAAATATTTAATGTAATAAGTCAATGTACAGACAGATACTTTCATTAATGTTATAGTTAAATAAAACACGCCCCTCTCTATAGAGGTTAGCAACTGTGGCCCGCGAATTTCGACTGCGTAACTGGGACGCACCCTTGACCCACTGACTCACTGTCATAGCGCATTGTTTTTCAACAATCAATAAATAATACTTCGAGCAAAACTCTTTACATTTGCGCAATATGCTCATCGTTGCACTATTTTTTTTTTGTTTTTTGTTATAAATAATTAAAATTTATATTTTACACAATTTTATTTGAGGTCACAGATAAAATTTGAAAACGTAGCATTAAAAAAATCTTATATTAAGTGAGTAATTCTTGTATATTTTATTTCGTGTATCTCGAAAACGGCTCTGTTACGGCTCTAAGGATTTGGATCAAAAGAATTTTGATAAGGTTTTGCATTTTTTTATCTATAATGGTATCTTTTCTAAAAAAAATCAATGCCACTTTTCGTTGAAATTTTATAACTCAAGAACGGGCTCACCTATGCAAACCAAATGTTTAGGTTTTGTTCGGACTATTTAGTAGATGGTTTATGTGAAGTTTGCGCAAAATCGGTCGAGCGGTTCTTCATTTATCAGATTTTTTGTAACAAATGATCCGTACGGGCTAATCTTCGAAAATGGTTTGACCGATTTAAATGAAATTTTGTATGGTGGTACCTTATATCCCCGGTCAACATTTAATATTTTATTTTTAATATCCCGGAAAATTAAAGAGTTCCCGTGGGATAGTTAAAAGACTATAATAACTTATACAGCTTAAAACACAAATACTACTAATTAGATTTTAATGAAACCTTACAATAATATAGTTCACACATCAGAATAATAAATAGGCTACTTTTTATCCCGGAAAAATGTACGGTTCCCGCGGGATAGATTAGTTTTTGTTTGTCTAGAGGTGAAGCCGAGCGAAGCGAGGGTGACCCGCTAGTCTTTTCTATAACAAACAAACTCATTTTTTCTAAAAAAAATATTTTTTTATAACTAATTGATAGGGCCTTGTTCTATCTACTCTCTGCTGACAATGCCATAGAGCGCTATATGGTAAAATGTAAATTTTTATGGTACTTGCATTGTCGGCAATGGATGATAACCATTAAACACGAGCGCCCACGCCGAGCGAGGCTCGGTCGCTCAAGGTACTTACTTATCATATTATATAAAAACAAATAAGAAGTTTTGGTTGCCTAATTAATGTTTAATATTATGACATAATACGGTCTAATTATTTTTTTATTTTTGGGCGAATGTTGTTCAGCCTACTTATAACATTGATATGTTCTGACCTTCATGTTAAATGTACGTTTAGGTAAGCTGGATGATATTCTTAAATGGTTGAAGGCAATACCGATCTAAGGCTAACTATTTTATCTAAATAAAAAAAGAACATTTTTTTTTTATAGATTAATTATTCAAGGTTCAGTGCTAAATTCCACATAAGTTACTTTAAAAATTAAAGAAGTGTATATAATTATAATCTTTTATTTATGATTTTTTTTTATTTTTTATTTTTTTTTTATTTATAAACGTTTATTTCGGACAAGAAGTCCATAAAAAAATCATCAGTATTATACAGTAACACAGAAAATGTTATGATAATACTTTGACGTCATATTCGGTCTGACCATTTGCATGCGTTTCAACTACTTAGAATTTTCCACTTATATTTTCCGCTTTTTAATAATTATTAACTTAACCAAAAAGAAAATACATTAAAAAATATTGATATAGGCTTAATTCAAAAGCAATAAAGATTATTAAAAAAAATGTGTGTGTGTACTTATGTACGCACGTTAGAAGTTTTACTTCTTTGGCGTAACAGAACAAAAATAGCTAAAGACTTCATCCCGTATGTGAAAAATTGTGTGTTTGTAAAGAGAATGCAGCTAACTTCATCATGTCGCTTTCAGCTAACTTCATCATGTCGCTTTTTTAGCTGTCGGTGTGCGCGCGCATCCTAAAAAATTTTACTCTCATATTTTTTTCCAAACGTGCCAAAAGAAGTATAACTTCAATATTTCACCTTTATTTAAATCAGACGCATTTCTCTACTATATTTCACAACAATATTATTTAAACTATTAAACGTTAAAAGTTCATATGTAGATATATTTAAAGTACAATTTTCAAATTATCTACTACAAAAATTTCAGGTGTAATTAGCTTTAATTAACAAACGTGTGAATCATAATTTGATACGGACAATAGTAAGGTTGTGCATTGTTTTTGTTTAATATTTAGCCAAATATTCGTATCTCTTGTAGGAGGCCAAATGATTATCTTCTAGATATTCATCAAGCATGACCATCTTATGTCCTTACATTTTTCTCATTTATACAAAATGGAAAATTCTATTTTTTTTTTTTAATCATTGTTTAAATTTAAAAGCTTTGACTGATTAAAAAGGAAGAAATAATTGGCGGGAGAACTACATAACAGAGCGATTAGCGATTTTGTTGATACGAACTAAGTAGTCATTTTTCTATGTATGATACTGTGACGTCACGCCAAGCGCGCGAAATGAAGGGTGTTTAAAGTATATTTTTTTAAACTAAATTATTTTTTTTTGGATCGGGATATTTTTTGTACAATTATATAACGATGTTCGCTATTATATAAAAAATAAAAAAAATCACGCATATTCCTTATTGTCATTTCTCAAAAAATATTTGACTGGAAACTTAAAGTTTTTCGCTATAGATTGTGCCGTAGACAAGGGGAGCTTATTACTCCACTCTTATTTCTGGGTAATAACGTGTCAATGCTGTTGGTTAAGGGCAAGGCCGATCCTTTCTGTAATTTGTAACGGTTTTAATCTGGCTATACTTTCAAGACATACAAATATTTGTTTTACACTTTAATTTATTTTACTATGCTTATCTATAACTTAACTGTGTGAGTGAGAGAGCAAGTGAGTAAGAGTGTCTTTTTATCGAAGTACCTATCATAAAAACGGAATTTAGGATTTCTTTGATCTATTAATTATATTTATATAAATTATTATATTAAATATTTGAATATAAAAGTAAAAACAAAAAAAAACCATAAATGGCAAAAAACATAATAACTTGCAAAATATATTTTCCGCTTTAATATTATAGACTTGTTTTAAGAACCTAACTTAGAGAAGAATCTTACTTAGGTATAAAAATGAGTCATATTTATCAGAGTGAAAAATTAGGTATAATTATAATTTAAACAATAGATCTCCGCGTTTTTATCTTGGGAAAAAGAACGAAAGTATTTAATGCTCAACCTAACCCAGGTTGACCGTGTCTGTGACCAATAGGCCTTTCACCACTCGCGTGACGGAAAGCGACAGTGGCCGTGACGTTAACGAGATTCACTTCAAATTTCCATTTTGTTCGCGAATTGCAATCCATTTCACAATATTTATTAATATTTTTATTTAGACTACCTTAGAAATTTCTAATTTGCAACCATTCATAAAGGAAATAAAATATCTCTAATCAAAATGAAATAGCTAGCTAAAGTTTATTTATATAATTAACTAGCAAAACCCGCGGTTTCGCTTGCGTTTAAACTAGAGAAAACTCTAAAAAGGTTAGGTTTTTTTACAAACTTTCAACCCCTATTATACCCTCTTATGCGATGAATTTGGAAAAATGCTACAACACATATTTATTTAATTGTATTGAAGAGCATTAATACCAAGTTTAAAGTAATTCTGATCATAAATATTTTTTTTGGATTGTATTATAACGTGTTTCCCGTGGAAATGAGATAACCTCCTGCGGCAAAAAATAGCCTATTTCACTCTCCAGCCTTCCAACTATCTTCACACAAAAAATCGAGCTAATCCCTCGCTCTGTTTTGACGTGAAAGAAGGACAAACAAACAAACAAACTTTCACACTTATAATATTGTAAGTATGAATATGGATAATGTCATCCTATATCTATGTATTTATAATTTATATCTCCAGCCCACGTGATTTTTCTTACAAGAATTAAATTTATGAACGGAGGAGTACTCGCTCTGGGTACACCCACTTTCCCACTTTTTATTTGACATATCTATTTTTGTAAAGCTATAAAAATGTTAAGATGCTCAGGAACCTTTAGATTAAAATGCGAATAAAATCAAACTTATGTAATAGACTATAGAGTCGGTAAATTATATTTTTTTCTTATTTTGTATCTTCCTGTAGGTTATACTAGTTTAAGGTTGCATTTTTATATATGAAGGTTTTAATGAAAATATAATATATTTGATTAAATTGTAACGATGTATGTATTAAACATTTACTTATGTGACCTTGGCTGATAAGAATGTATTAAAAAAAAATAGGACTCGGGTATTTTTTTGTTTTCCCGCGCTTTTGGTGAGAGACGTCAGTACACCTTGTAGTGATTAGTCATGGATTGCTTGTAATACTGTAAATTTTAAAGAACGACCTTAAGTTTAGTTCGAATACGAATTTCCGCCTGCTTAATTTGTGATAACTTTTTTCAGTTTTTTTGGAATAAGTTCCTAGTTGTTACGAATTGTTGGAGAGCTAAGAAAACGGTTATATTTTTAAAATAATCTGCAAGCCAAGTTTCATAACGTTTTTTTTTTATTTTTAAGGCATTTTATTGGAAAAAAATCTCAAAAAAATATTGTAATAATATCGTTTTTCGTCTCGCATTTTTAAATTTGGACTGATAATTGTTGTTTTAATATTGATAAATAACTAGTGTTTAATCGTTTTTATAAATCAGAAGAAAAAATGAGATTTAAATTGATACTTTTTTTTATATATTTTTGATGTTGCATTTTTAACATATTTTGAAAAAGGCTAAAAAACATGCCAACTCAAAAATGGTTCATTTTTGCAAATAGTTACGCCCTATAACCTCCTAACGGGAATACGTCGAATTACCAATAAAGGAGTCTGCCCACTACACCGTCTCATACCATGACCGTGCTATGAACGTATCAGGCACGGAAACGAGCATGGCACGGACTACTATGCCCACTAGAACGTATCAACAACGTATCATACCCGTACATAACGGTTTTAGTGCTGTGTATGCTCACCATTGCGCCGCCTACGCGCACCGGTCCCGTAACGTCGCGTGCCAGGCACGCAGCGTACCGACACCGGTAAAATATTCTCGATGACAATTGTTAACGTTCCGTGCACGGCACGCGACGGTGCCTGTCGGTGACGGAACGGTCTAGTGGGCAGAGTCTCATACATTTCAATACAAAGAATATTTTTTTGCCTGACACGCTCCTAGCACGGTCATGGTATGAGATGGGGTAGTGGGCAGACTCCTTAACCCTGTATATATAAATACAAGTAGGTACGTCACCGTTAGTATTCAGCCCTTTTTAATGTCCCACTGCTAGGCAAGGGCCTCCCTTCAATACGAAGGAAATCAGACTATAGCCCACCACGCTGGGCAAGTGGGGATTGGCGGTCTTCACATGTCTTTGGAAAACTCGCTAGATTCTCAGACATGCAGGTTTCCTCACGATGTTTTCCTTCATCGTAAGGCAAGTGGTAATCATGTTAGAAATGATTCGCACATGAAAATATTAGAGGTGCGAGACCCAGAATTTGAACCCGCTTCACTCGGTTTCCCAAGCGAGCGCGTTACCACTGGGCTACACCGCGTCACCGTTAGCAATTCCGCAAATAACATAAAAGCAAATTGTCTAATAAATATTTCATAACCAATAAATAAAAAAAACACGCCATTTCAATAGAAAACTATATGAAGTGAAATTGTTTTATCCATTAGGTACGCAATCAGAAAAATTTACGATACCACGCAACAGAGATTCATATTTGGTGCTGATAAAGCTATCAGTGCACGCGATTGTTAATTTGACGACACGTTTGGCTCAGTTTGTGATGACCCTACTTGCTGTGTCAGCGGTCGCGGGTTCGAGCCTCGCTGGTGGCTCATTTGTGTGATTAGCACTAATGTTTGTACTCCAGTCATGCATGTTTATATTTACAATGCGAGTATATATGTATTTAAAGTTATATGTGTAGTGTATAAACTATCTGGTATCCATAACACGAGCTTCGTAGCTTACCATGGAACTAGATGGTGCTGTGTTAATGTCCCAACATATTTATTTATTACTTAGGCATTAGTTTCGTTAGGCGCTCGCTTGGAAAACCGATTGAAGCAGGTTCAAATCCCGGGTACATTCTGATATTTTCATGTGCGAATCCAACATCATTACTAGTCTTACAGTGAAGGAAAACATCGTGAGGAAACCGGCATGTTTGAGAGAACTTAGCAAGTTTTTGAAAGACATGTGCAGTCCGTTAACCCGCACTTGCTCAGCGTGGTGGGCTATGGTCTGATCCCTTTCACATTGAATGGAAGCCAGTGCCCAGCAGTGGGTCGTTAAAAAGGGCTGAATACTTTTCATTAACGTGAAAGTTTATGAGGAGGGGTGGTTGTATTGATGTTTGTTACTCTTTCACGCAAAAATTACTGAATGGATATTGATGAAATTTTACAGTAATATAGCTTATACACATAGTGATATAAAAGCTACAATCTATACATAGAATAAAACTGTAGAGGTCGAATGTCTGTACATAGAAAAAAAAATGATAAAAACCGAGTCAGGGGGATGTAAGAAGAGAAATAGAACAAGTCTAGACTTTTTTCCATTTTTTTGTTTCTCTGTCTGGTTGTCTGTTTGTACTGGCTAATCTCCAAATCTGTTACACCGATTTAAATGAAATTTTGTACGGTGGTACCTTATATCCTCAGTCAACATCTTAGATACTTTTCATCCCTGAAAATTAAAGGGTTTCCGTGGGATAGTTAAAAAACTATAGTAACTTATACAGCTTAGTACACAAAAACTACTGATTGGATTTTAATGAAATTTACAATAATAAAGTTTACAATAACATAGAGCCGCTAGTATCGGAGTTATGACAGTGTGTGTATGATAGTCATATATTAAGTACATATTGCTAGTGCAGAAAATATAATATTTAATTAAGCAAAAATAAAAATGGTCAAGTGTGAGTTAAACTTGTGAAGTACCTTAGTAGTACATTATGGGTAGAGATGCTCACATCAGAGAAAAATATATTTTTTTTATTTTCTAGATTATATACATACGGAACGGCCGTCCGGAATAAATGTTTATTTTTTTTTCTTTTCAGTAGATTCCGAGAAACAAGCCATGGCAGACATATAGACGGACATGAGAGGGGTTCTTATATAATTTAGTAGTTTTGCTTTTACATCTGAAATATCGGAATCTAAAAGGCATAGATTTCTTGTCTATAAAAATAGCTAAATTAAAATAATATAGAAAATTTTAAAAAACATATTTTAAGCTTTATTAAGTAATTTTAAAGCTTATTTCATTCTGCTTTTTATGAATTCATGTTGTGTAACTTTATTATTTTGACATACATACGTACCTATGTCGCGTTTTCATACATTTTGCACTCTCTTGGACAAGTATCGAACCTGCAACCTTTGCACTCACAATGTAAATTTTATATGCTATTCAGATAATATCAGCTAAATAAGATAAGGAACTTTAGGATATTTTTGAAATATTTGGAAACTTTTAGAGCTTATATTTTATTTTAAGCTTTTAGAATGTATAATATAGCTTATGTTAGGTATGACTTATCATCTTTTGGTTTCTGCTAAGATACGGTGAGAAAGTGATCTTAAGCAGAAACAGGGCTCATAAATGTCAATTCTATTATGTAATTTCGCTTGTGTTTTCAAATTTTACACAATTTTTCTATTATATCGAAGAAAATCGATTTTCACGACGTTGTATATAATTTGTTACGCATATTTACATACATTTGTTTATGTACAAGCAACATCACATGTCATAACTAGTATTCATCTTTGTAAGTGAACAAAGTGTTATCGAAAGCGTGCGCGTGCGCCGGTGAAAGAGTCAACGACCTGCGCGGGGGCAACGAACGTCTTTGCACCCCTCCCCGCACGCAATGGCAAAACATAGAGCTGTTACTTTTTAATCATATATTATTTAGTTATAGGGTACCTTTAACACCTTTAAGTAATTACGATAAACATATGTAGTTCAAAATATTTTAATTTAAATAGCTTCATTCAAAATTCACCTTGCGAAAAGTTTTTCCTTCCGGTAATAGATGTCTTTTTGCTGCTGTTGTAAAAATTGGTTAAACTTTTTAGAGTATTGTTAATACCACACATTACTGTCCCATAAATAAATATAATTAAATTAATCATAATATACTTGGTAATTTAATTAATTCAAACTGGTAAATTTCGAATATTTCATGATTGATAGGTATTATCTGAAAGTTTGAGATATTTTATACTAATACATCTTGTATATTAAGATTTTAAGATAACCAATGGTAGAAATTCATCTATAATTATTATTGTTTTTTTTCTTTTCTATATAAAAAAAAAAATATTTCCTATTTTTTTTACTGACAACACTTAACTTCGTCAATAGCTATTAAACAAAAAAAAAAACGATTTTCTTTCTTGACAAACAGAAGAGAAAAAGGTATTGTACTGTTTTATCTTTGCCTATTTATATATACTCGTATGTAGATTTTAATATTTAATAGTGAATTAACTATTAATATGTTATAAATAGGCTTAAAATAGATAACATTCTATAATTATTTACGAACTAGCGACTCACCCTCGCTCTGCTCGGGTTTTTTTCTAGTTAAGTTTTGAAGTTTAGTAAAGATTTCTCAGAGATGAGATATTTTCCCGCAGTAAAAAGAATCCTATATGTTGACCCGGATAACCAGATATCATCATACCAAATTTCATTAAAATCTATTCAGTGGTTTGCTCGTGATGCGTTCCCAGACAGACAGACACAAAAATTTTAAAAACTAGTTGGATTCGGCTTCTGTATCGATAATATTGACTATTTCTATAAGATTTTCCAAAAAATACTTAATGTACAGATTCTACATAGAATTTTGTTATACGTAGAATATAATAAATATAAAAATAATTAATAGAAAATTTAAAAAAATGTATTTAAATGACAAATTCACGCGTTATGTCATTATTCTATGGAATCATATTTATACATTACTCTTCTCCATTTTACACGACTAGAAGTAGCCTGCGCCCAACTAACACGCCTAAAAGCCACTAAAGAATTGAATTGAATTGTATACATTACTATTTGTCTATGTTTGTAGAACGACACCTTGTCTATTGTAGGTCCCAGTGTAGATTTATCTCTTGACAGGTATTTTTGTAAGAATTATACTACCTCAGTTTTGAACACCTCTAGCGCATTTAGCTGTGATACTGAACTGCTACGTGTGTTTTACACCGCTTATCTATTTATACATATAATAAAATTCTAACCGAGTCGAATCTGTACATTAAATATTTTTTGGAAAACCTTATTGAAATAGTCATTTTCGTCGATACAGAGGCCGAATCTATAGTTTTTAGAATTTTTGCCTGTCTGTCTGTCTGGGAACGCATCACGAGAAAACCACTAGACCGATTTAACTGAAATTTGGTATGATGATAGCTGGTTATCCGGGTCAACATGTAGGATACTTTTTACTGCGGGAAAATATCTCATTTCTGAGGAATTTATACTAAGCGTTAAAACGTAAGTAGGGACGAACCTGAGCGGAGCAAGGGTGAGTCGCTAGTCCTATAATAATTTATATACTCTCTGTAAGTATAAAGCGATTAAGGTAACTTGTTACTTTCAAATAAAATTTAAAGGATGTCACATTTTGTATTCCAATAGATTTAAACAAAAACGTCTTTTTTTTTTGGTTGGGGTAGTTCAATATTGTAAGCAGATGATGAAGAATGATATTGTTTTAAATCTACTATCTACGAAATGCACAGCACGATTCAGCTTAAATATGATTAAAAAATCCTAGGAGTTACGATGCGAGTGATCTTTTTTTTAAATAAATCTTTATTACACATAATAATGATGTTCGTTGCTTCTTTAAAGTATTATTACTTAGTACTTAGTACTATTACTTATTATTAGCGAGGCTGAGCCATTAGTTTTAATATAAAACTAATGGCTCAGCCTCGCTTCGCTCGGGTTCGCCCCTAGATAATTTAAACTGACATTATTTTTTTATTTAGAAACCGATTGAAATATAACAAAAACTAAATGTTGAGTGAAGCTTACCACAATACATTAGTAAAAATCGCACCCGAATCGGTTAAGTCGATTCTAACGAACAGACAAACAGACAAGCCGACAAAAAAACTAAAAATCATAATTTGGGTTCTATTGCGTTAATAAAGATTCCTAATAATAGTTTTTCTCAAATAACTTCCATGTACAGACAGCGATTAGTTACAATTTTATTATATGTATAGATAGATTGGCCAATTCTTTCGTACATGTGTTTTTTTTAAATTAACGTTTACGATAGCAGTACTTAAGTAAATCACTTATTTATTGTTAAATTGATTTAAGAGCTTTATTAAAAAATATGTTGAAATTAAAGGATTTATTACTTTTAATGTAACTCGAATTAATGATTACCAAATTACAAATTGCGTATTTTAAATAAATATAAAACTATCTATTCGGATTGTGTCAGTGTCTGTCGTGACCATGATTGTTATAAAACATTCGAAACGTTGGAAACCAAAAAACAAAATGTCTCCGCGAAAAAATGTTTTTTTTTTATGGGACCAAAGGGGCAAACGGTTCCCCTGATGGGAAGTGATCACCTCCGCCCATGGACATCTGCAACACTGCAGGGCTTGAAGATACGTTGCCGGCCTTTCAGGAAAGGGAGGGAGGGAAAGGAAGAGAGGAGGAAGGAATGAGGGAGGGGAGAGGGGGATGGGGAGTGGGCCTCCCGCGAAAAAATCAGAAAATATCGTTTTATTCTAAATCTAAGAAAGTATTATACAGTTGCTTTAAATAAGTGTAATAATTCAATTTATTTAGATAATGCTTTACTATTCTAATTAAGATTATTGGAACATGAGTAAGGTATTTCACTTTTGTCAGTTATAGCGATTGCCACCTGTAAGGTTTATTGTTTTAATCGACTTGTAAAAAGGAGGTTATTGAGCATTTGTTTTATGTGTTTGTTACGTTATATCGTCAACTTTTATAACCCAAATTAATTTTCTTTTAATGTATAAAGGATTATTTAAGATAATTTCAAGACAATATAGCGTTTTAGTTGCATAGTAAGTTTTATAAGGTGAATACTTGTTGAAACAAGCTGAAGTTTTAATTTAAGTACCTCACATAAATACTATTTTAGGATATTTTTTTTGATATGTATATCTTTATTTACAATAAAGGAAATTACAAATATACTTAATTAAACATATATACAAAACAAATGTACACTTAGTTATTACTGTACAAGTGTTTTAGGATAATAAATAAGTTTATATGATTATATATTTGCGAACAATATATTGAGTACAAGTACGCTTGCTGAAAGTAAAAATTTGGAGCATATTCCCAAGAAATGCTTCAGGCTATATGCGAGATAGTATAATGTAATAAAAATCGCTAGATTCTTGTATGAAGACTTTTAGTTTATACTAGCGACTTACCCTCGTTTCGCTCGGGTTCGTCCCTAGGTGCGTTTTAATTATTTTGAGCGAAACTCTAATTCTTTTTCTAAAATAAAAGTAGCTTAAGTTACTCTTTATAACATCAGCTATCTACTAGTGAAAGTCCCGTTAAAATTGGCCCAGCCGTTTCGGAGATTAGCCGGAACAAACAGACAGACAGACAGCCAAATATTTTTAAAATTGAGTTTTTCTTATAAGTACCATATATAATCCCATATACATTTAGTATAAAGCTGTTATTTTGACATTACAAACAGACACTTCGATTTTATTTATCTGTATGGATTATAATCAGATATCCAAAATATTAACGTCATTTTAATAAAATTTCATTCTTTGTTTTGCCTTCGTGAAATTTAATTTTTTATCTCACTCACTCTAACAGCGTATTGTAATGTAGCATATTTAAAAATAAATACGCCATAACTAGTATTTTTCGAATTTTCATTATCTATCTCAATTATTCTACTTCACTTTCATCTGTTACGTAGATATAATTTAATCAAATTATCTTCGCCCAGCCTCTGTATCCGCCCTAGATGCATTTTCTTAATTACTTTTTACTTAAAGGGTCCCCAGTTTACAACAAAACTTTATCTTTTTAAATTTTAACTATACAGATAGTCTGACTCACACTTGACCAATAAGACTTACTATATACTAAGATGAATATTATGTAAAGATAACGTTTAAATAATGTTAATATATAAAAAAAGTGCATAATTCTAATCACAGCTCTATATTATATAACCATCGCATTAGACGCACACAAACGCGCGGTGCAATCTCATGCACACCGCTGCTTCTAATAGATACTAGGGCGCGCCCACAGTGAAGCTCGTCTAGGATGTATAATGGGAGAAAAATCTATACTAATATTATAAAGCTGAAGAGTTTGTTTGTTTGTTTGGTTGAACGCACTAATCTCACTAGCTACTATTCCGATTTGAAAAATTCTTTTTACATTAGATAGCCTGTTAACTGAGGAAGGCTATAGGCTATATATCATTCCGGAAAAATGTACGGTTCCCGTGGGATAGATATGTTTTTGTCTAGGGACGAACCCGAAGCGAAGCGAGGGTGAGTCGCTAGTATAGAATAAATAAACGACGTGTTAGCAAGTGGTAGTCTATTAGTAACGTGCGAGTGAAGCGGGTTCAAATCCCGGGTTTCGTACTTCTGATATTTTCATGTGCGAATCATTTCCAACATGATTACCTTGAAGCTTACGGTGAAGGAAAACATCGTGAGGAAACCTGCATGTCTGAGAAAGCCTAAGAAGTTTTCGAATGGCATGTAAAGTCCGCCAATATGTTCTTGGCCCGCGTGGTGGCCTGATCCCCCTCGTATTGAAGGCCCGTGTCCAGCAGTGGGACGTTAAAAAGAGCTGAATACAGTTGGCGCCACTGCCGAGTAAGGTCCTATTGCTGTTGTTAAAAAAGTGTTTGTTGGTGCGGCAGGGCCATAAATGCTTAATATAATAATAATAATCGTTAGGTTAGGTTAGGATAGGATTTCGATTTAAAAAATTAATATATAATAACAAAATAAATAAAATATTGACTTTTTCTTAGCTCTTCTTTTAAAGCAATAACGTTTCTTGAGTCATACTGCGTCTGCTATAATTAATCAGGTATGGCACAATGCTTACAATAATCGTGAATAATTAGTGAAGATCTGCGTTGAAAAGCTCGCAAACAGTAAAAATTCAGTATCATCTATAAGCATAGTTGCGATCCACTAGATTACTCAAAGTAACAAATAGGTAGGTATATGAGTAATTATAGAAAGATTTTTTTTCATGAATTCTTTTTTAAAATCACATTTATCTCATTAACATGAACGAAAAGTTTTGTTTCTATAGCTCTAGTCATACTGATGTCGAGCTACGATCGCTGCAGTCTGCTACACACAGTACTACGCGATTTATTGTGGAATTTCCCATTCAGATTCATTTTGCGTAAGTAAAAGATTTTGAAGTAGATAATAACTGTATTTGTTAAATATTTATCTAAATATTGTTTGGATAGATCTATATTTATTTATACACTAGTGACTCACCTCGCTCCGCTCGGGTTCATCCCTACTTACGTTGTAACGTTTAATATAGATTTCTCAGAGATTAAATATTTTTCCGTAGTAAAATGTATCTTATATGTTGACGCGGGTAACCAGCTATTATCATACCAAGTTTCATCAAAATCCTTCCAGTGGTTATTCCGTGATGCGGTCACAGATAGACAAAAATTCTAAAAACTTTAGATTCGTCCTATGTATCGATAATAATGAAAACTTTTTAGTTTTTACTAAACATAAAGATTAATTTTCCAAATAAACTGACGAACATATGTAAGTTCTTGTAAAGTCTTTTTGAGTAAGCTAAGTATATTAAGTTGTTGGGTGGATGCATAACACAACACTTTAACGTACATTTATATATTTGTATGGTCAAAATAAACATTCAATACCGTGCGGTAAACACTGCGCTCTTCCTCTTAGTGAGCAGTGATTGAGTCAGAACACACGATAAATTAGATGCTATCTTTCATTGCTTTCTCACCTTAAGCAGCCCCAAATTTCTTCAACTAAATCTTCTTAGGAATTGTTTTTTCTTGAATCAGTGATAGTTTTTCAGCAAGCGAGTTTTATACTTGTACTAGCGACTCACCCTCGCTTCGCTTCGGGTTTGTCCCTAGACAAAAACAAATCTATCCCACGGGAACCGTACAATTTTCCGGGATAATATATAGCCTATAGCCTTCCTCGATTAACGGGCTATCTAATGCAAAAATAATTTTTCAAATCGGATTAGTAGTCCTGAGATTAGCGCGTTCAACCAAACAAACAAACAAATAAACTCTTCAGCTTTATAATATTAAAGTATAGAAATATAGATTGTAAAAAAAGAGTAACTTTGGTTATTTTGCTGTTATAATTGATTATGCGAATGTTTAATTTTTTTTATTATGATATCCTCCTTACCGATTTCGTCAATGGCGGTCAATATCATTGAGACTAACCAAACGCGTGGGAGATATTATAGTGCACAAGTATGTGCGCAAAATTTAGTGCATTTTCAATTCCTTTTTACTCTCTAAGTCCGATTAGATAATACTTCGGCATGACCGCTGCAAGTTAAGACGCAGGAGTGATGGCTTTACGTGTTCTTCTAGACGCGGTGTAATACCATCAACTTTCTAACTCCGGGTGGCTACTGAGAATTTCATAATAGAAAAACTCAATAGTCAAACATGACCCGATCCGGGACTCGAACCCAGCACTGTACATACTATAAGACCGCTTCTCATCACGTTTATATTAGACTAATTTACATAAAAATGAGTTAAGAAGAAGAGAACAAGTTGACGAAACACCGTCGCTCTGTTCGGGTTCGCGTCTATGTACGTTTTAACGGTTAATATAGATTTCTTAGAGATGAGATATTTTCCCCCTAGTAAAAAGTATCCTATATGTTGATCTGGATAATCAGCTATTATCGTACCAAATTTCATAAAAATCTGTCCAGTGGTTTTGCTCGTGATGAGTTCCCAGACACAGAGACAAAAATTTAAAAAACTATACATTCGGCATCTGTATCGATAATAATGACTATTTCAATAAGATTTTCCAAAAAATATTTAATGTACAGATTCGACTTAGTTAGAATTTTATTATATGTATAGATATATGTTATGTGATACCTATTAACTGAAGACATTGTGAACGCGCCATAGGAATAGTTCGCCAAGTGAAAGTGAGCGTGTGTTGGTGTGTGTCGCGTGTATACAGACACGTCGCTTTCTGAACGCATAGGTTTAGCTTCTAAGCTTTGAAAAATTAAGGTTAGGCGAATAATCCTTTGGGAAAATAGAAAAATAGTTTTATTCTAACACAAAGCTTTTTTTAGTTAGTATGAAACAATAGAATATAATAGATTAGAATTATAGATAACATAAAACTAGCTAAAAAATAGTTTGTCAAAGTATACAAATTACTACGAAGGTTCTTTTTATTTATCACATACTAGCGACTCACCCTCGCTCCGCTTGAATTTGTCCCTACTTACGTTTTAACGTTTAGTATAGATTTCTCAGAGATGATATATATTACTGCAGTAAAAAGTATCCTATATGTTGACCCGGATAACTATCATCATACCAAATTTCATCAAAATCTGTCCAGTGGTTTTCTCGTGATGCGTTCCCAGACAGACAGACAGACAAGAATTCAAAAAAAAAATAGATTCGGCATCTGTATCGATAATAATGACTATTTCAATAAGATTGTCCAAAAAAATATTTAATGTACAGATTCGACTCAATTACAATTTTATTATATGTATAGATAAAGCGCTATGTAAAGTTCAAGCTGTCTACTGCAATAAGAAATAATGACTTAAGCATCTGTTTTGCAATAGCAGAATATACATACAGAAAAAAGTATTTAATTATTATTATATAAATAAATAATTCAATATTATTATTATATTTATTTATTCCCTTATTTCTTTTTAAGAACAATAAGTATTATTCATTTATTTAATTGTAAGATGTTGTAATTATCTACAATTAATACATATTAGAATACATCTTTAACATAACATTAGTTACCTATATCATAAATTGATAATTAAAATTAAAAAAGTAATTTATTGCCATGTAAAAAAATACTTAGGAAGCATGTTTATAAATTAAAGATAAATAAGGTATATGTAATACGTCGATTGAATTAAATAAGAGTCACATTGAATTTTTTGCACAATAAAAGGCGAGTGCAGCCGCGGGCGGACACGAGGCGAATATAAATAATTTATTGTAGCCGGTGTCTTTATCATGGAAAACTGCCACCCTGATCGCAGGCTGCGTCCATGTTTTTATAATATAACGAAGCAGATGTTGTTATGTAATATTATTTGAAGCAACTTGCATGATTATTCATTTGAATTTATATTAATTTTTCTTGAGTCTTCATTTATTTTCCAATTTTAGATATTTTAAGAAAGTAGGTTATGATCTTAAATGTGTCCGAATATAAAGCTTCGCTGGCGTAAAGAGCGTCTGAACTCGGTACAGACTATTTTGAGTTGTCATATAATTCAAAATTTTTGGTGGTTTTAAAGGTTTTTTCGTATATTATATATAAATTTCGTTAAACACCATAATAATAAACTTAGTTATATGAAAAAAGTAATTTTAAATCTCTCGTGTAACTATTACATAAATAATTATAATTTATTCAGTAAGTTTCTAGCAATAATAGCTTTAAGAGTACAATTAAGCTTAATCCATACTTTCAATGTATGTATGTTTGTGTGCAGCGATGCATTTACCCTCTCCCCGCACCCCTTTTCCCTTTGCAGCATTCCCCTCCCGCGTCCCTCTCCCCCTCATGCACTCCCCCCTCCCCTCAAAGTGAATGCACTCTCGCTATTACGTAAGCTTCTCTCGCGCAGATGTATGTGTGCGAAATGCATTTGTAGTTGTGACGTTTTTACATTGTGTACATAATGATTTACGATGTTTCGAGAAGCTGTTTGTTTTTTAATTAATTTTTTTTTATACCAGTATTGCGCAAAGACATATAGTTAATGAGGTATCTATTTCGCAAAATTAACATACTATAAGTGTTTTAAATAATTTCAATACAATTATATTGTAAGTTATGTAATATGAAATTTTTAGATATTTTTTTATGTACAATAATTTTTTTATAGCTAATATACTCTTAAAGTGGTGAAGAAATATCTTATCTGTCATGTTTATCAGTGTCTAATTTATTTCTAAAAATATTGTCTAATTTATTATTAAGAATGTGGTTTTTGAACGAATTCAACTAAAGTTATTTTTTAATATTTTGGTTTATATTATTTTACGATGTTTTCACAAATTTTTGAATTGTTTTAGGTTTTCAGAGTACACTAATATTCGTGAATCGTAACGAATAGTTCTTTTGGGTGATCTCAGACAATGCTAGGAAGATGTACAATAGAAGCGTTAGCAAATACTTCCATGCTGTCGTTTGCAAATGATAACGTCAATATTTCTGGTGGTTGCGTAGTACTAACGGACAATTTGAATCATGCTTTAATAAGTAAATAGTAAAGTCTTAAAAAAAATATTTTCAATAAATAAATAAATAAATAAATATGCGGGGACATTAGCACACAGCACCATCTAGTACCATGGTAAGCTACGAGGCTTGTGTTATGGATATTAGATAGCTGATACACTAGACATATATAACTTTAAATACTTTATTATAAATATAAACACTCATAACTGGAGTAAAATCATTCGTGATCATCACACAAATGGACGCCCCCAGCGGGATTCGAATCCGCAACCGTTGGCACAGCAAGTAGGGTCACTACCAACTGAGCCAAACGTGTCGGCAACAGTAACAAATATATAAGGTATATTGTCACGGAAGCTGTGTATTAGTATTTAGTCCTTTTTTAACGTCCCACTGCTGGGCACGAGCCTCCCTTCAATAAGAGGGGGATCAGGCCATAGTCCACCACGCTGGCCAAGTGCGGGTTGGCGGACTCTTTCCGATGATAGATTATTCACCAACTTACATATTGACATGGAATTTAAATTTAAAAAATGGTAAAAGTGACGATTAAAAACTGCTTGTAAAAGTCTATTTGAATAAATTTGTTTTTTATTTATGAATAAATAAGTATATTTTGATTTGATTCGATTTCAAAAATGATTATGTACTTTGAATGAAAAGACAGACATGAAATGAAAATAATATAATAATTGCAATCTCTTGTCCGTATTTTATCTAAAATAAATATTACATAATACTAGCGACTCACCCACGCTCCGCTCGGGTTCGTCCCTAGGTTGGACCACTCTTATCACTTAGGGGTATGAAAAATAGTTTACGTCCTATTCTCAGACCTACTGAATATACAAACAAAATTTCATAAGAATCGGTCAAGCCGTTTTTGAGGAGTTTTGTTACAAACACTGTGACACAAGAATTTTATATATAATATTTAAAATATTAAACAATTAATAACAATGTTTAGAACCGTAGGAAAACAATGCACGCTTTTATTATGCGTTAAGCTGCTTGGGTTGGAGTTGTTTATGAAAATAAATAAATGTTTTTTTTTACTTTAAGAGGAGTGATTGGTTTGGATTCTAATAATTTATATACAATTAATATTTTTATCAAATTTCTTCAAATATCTTTTTCTTATACATAAAATTCTAACTAAGCCGAATCTGTACATTAAATATTTTTCGGAAAATTTTATTGAAATAGATATTGTATTTGATACAGAGGCCGAATCTATAGTTTTTAGAATTTTTGCCTGTCTGTCTGTCTGTCTGTTTGTTCGTCTGTCTGTTTGTCTGTATGTATGTGCATCACGAAAAAACCACTGGACAGATTTTGATGAAATTTGGTATGATCATAGCTGCTTATCCGGGTTATCATATAGGATACTTTTTACTGCGGGAAAATATCTCATTTCTGAGGAATATATACTAAACCTTAAAACGTAGTTTATATCATTAACAAATATTTTATGTCATAAAATATGATATTCATATTATATACGAATTAAATTTCCATATTTAAATTCCGTATAAATTCTTAATAAAGACATATAAGGTAATAAAAATTATTTTATTATATTAGCATAAGTAAAAATTTAGTGCTACATATTTCATAATACTTTACATAAGTAAGAATATAAGCAACTACTTCCTAAAACATTTGTATGCTAGCGATGTAAAATTTAAAAAGAAACCAAAAAAGAGCAAAATGCGAAAGTTTTTATAACTGCTTACTGAATATTTTAAGTGGTTTCAAAATATGAAATCACAATTTATTAAGTCACTAGTTATTGCCTGCGGCTATGCCTGAGGATGTATTTCTATTAACGATAAGCTCAGGGACGGGGCTGGAAGGGCCTGTGTGGCTCCACAAGCCCGGGACCCGAGACTAGATAATGGATTTAATCATAATTAATTTTTAACCTCTCTATCTACCTCTTTTTCATTTTTCTCTAATTGTATGAACGAACTATCTGATCTAGTTTACATGTAGGTCGCAAGAGCTGGGCACCCCATCCTACCTACCCAGGTGGTACCAGGTGGCTTGCGGGGTTCATCGCTTGCTCGTGGCTTGGGGCCCGGCTGGCAAATGCCACCTCGACTATATGGCCAGTCCGACGCTGGATAAGCTTGATAAGTACCAATGTGACTCTTGGTTAAACGTACGTTGAAGTAGCCAAATGGCGCGCTTGAAAAACCAAGAGAAGGGAATAAAAACCCGGGGCTTGTACCTCTAGATTTTCAGGTTTTACTTAGTTTTTAACATGATTACCACTTGCTAATACGGTAAATGATAAGATCACGACGTAATGACTGGGAGAACCTAAATCTATATACATAAAGAGTTAAAGTTTGTAAGTTTGTGAGTTTGTTTGTAGGAAGTACTACTGAACCGATTTAGGTGAAATTTGTTATCTAGATTGTTTGAGACTCTGGAAATGACATAGGGTAGTTTTTATCCGGGAAATCATCCTTTAAACGGGTGAAAATGGGGATGAAAGTTTGTATGGGGAATCAATCTAGGGACGAACCCGAGCGAAGCGAGGATGAGTCGCCAGTCATTTTAGAAAGAGCAAGTTCGGCAATCCACGGTAGCCTAGCATGAGCTATTTATTAGAAAAGAATTAAAAATTAATAAGACATTTTCTGATATTCTTTTGCAAATGGACGTCGTATAGAATGAGACACAGGCTGTATGATGTATATTCGCATTGTAACAAACAAAGTGGTCTAGTCCAGCGGCCAATATTGTTGACCACGTCTTTACATATAGTCTTTGTATGCATAAAGTTTTCAGAAAATAGTAAAAGTATAAAAGAAATAACTATTTACTAATTACAGAATAAAAAATGTTTAAATAAAACTATCTCTTCGGATTTCTGATTGCTGTAAAGCAAACGAAACGTCGGGAACCAAAAATCAATATAAATCCGTGAAAAAATCCGAAAAGATAGTTTTATTTAAACGTCAAATATTCGCGTAAATCTAAGAAAGTGTTATAAAAAATGTTGTTGGTTAGAACGTTCAGACCATTATGGTAATTTTTAATCAAACTCGCAGTAATTAGTAGATAGGTATAGTAAAATATATAATACACGTTAGCTATGCAAACATTTACATTCTAGATTTGCTTCAATTAAAACAGCCTAGCCGGTCTAAACAATATTCCGGTACATTTGCATAGACTTTCACTGCGCCCTCAGCCCTGCTTGCGTAATTGCCGTAACTACCAAATGGTTTCTAATACCTATTATAAGATAAATGGTAAAAAGAGAGATTATACAGGTACCGTGAGTTCTGTAGCGCCTGGCTAGCAATATTTTTTGATGGAAAGATCACTGGTTCGATTTTCATGCTTTGTGTTTATTTTGATTTGTCTTTTTATTGGTTTAGGTTGTGTATAATATCAGAAATTTGTAATTTAGAATACTTATAGAATTAAATGTAAATTAGTGCTTTCCCAAAGAACACAAACTATAATTACATATGTCATCTTGGGAAAACTGAAAAAAAAAAACAACAGAATGGTAATAGTGACCATCTTTTGCCAGTTCTTGTCAAAATTGAGGCATTTTCTGTCAGGAATAGCAAATACTATTTCATTAAGTAATTAAAGCACATAGAAAATATGCTGTTATTTAAAATATGGATAGACTAAGGAACAAGATATTATCATATATATAAAAGTATTATTTAATGTACACTAATATTATAAAGAGGTAAAGTTTGTAAGTTTGGGAGTTTGTTTGTAAGAAGTAATCTCTGGAACTACTGGAACCGATTTAGATGGAATTTACTATGAAGATAGTTTGACATCCTGGGAAGGACATAAGATAGTTTTTATCCTGGAAATCATTCCTTAAGGGGGTGAAAAGGGGGTTGAAAGTTTGTATGGGGAATCAATCATTTCTCAAGTAAGAATTATGAAACTGAATTATACCTATATATATATATATATATATATATATATATATATATATATATATATATATATATATATATATATGCTATAACATATAGCTAGGTAGGTCGCTAGTATCTACATATGTATAAAAAGCAGTCTATATAAAAAGTTTAACGGTACGCGCATATTAATAGTATTATTGATATAAAAAGACCTTAACAGTTCATACGACCTCGCACAGAAAAGTTGTAAAATTAAATCTGATCAGGCGCTTATTGCACTTTAATTATACGTTATAAATGGCGTCATTACCGGAAATGTAATTGAAACCGTTAAAGGTGCCTATAGCATCGAATAGCCTTGCTCCCTTGTAAAATACTGTAGGCTTACTAATAATGGACTTCACGGTTAAACCGCTTTATCATAAGTCAGTAGTAGCCCAGTGGTAACGCTCGCTTGAGAAACAGAATGAAGTGGGTTCAAATCGCGAGTCTGTCATATTTTCATATGCGAATGATATTTAACATGATTACCACTTGTGAAGAAAAACGTCGTGATGTAACCCACATGTATGAGAGAGTACGTTTTCGAAAGGCATGTGAAGTCCGCTAACCCGCACTTGGTTAGCGTGGTGGACTAAGACCTGATCCCCACTGAGCCCAGCAGTGGGATGCAAAGAGGGCTGAATACATGCTATAAATAAATATTATTTTCCCTTTCCGAATGTATAGTAAATATGGACTACTATTCAAGATCACTAATTTTTTATATTTATTTTTCAGCTTTTTTTTCATTAAGGTTTTGTAAACGTCAAAAAATTTAGAACCTTTATAATTTCATTATGTACATCACATATCTCATGTAAACGCTTAACCGCTAATCGATTGTGACAGACAAATTAAGAAGGGTACATAAATAGTGTTGTTTCTTTGTACATGTAACTAAGGGCCGAAGGGTTTGTACCATATCATTTAACTGTGGCAGAGATATTTATTTTAGTAGTTTTTGAGATTTGTGATATTTTTGGTTAGACACTTCTTCAAATTAGTGGCTGTTAAATGAACTTTTTTCTTTCTAGACCCTTTAAGACAGAAAGTGACTATTAAACCAGTTATTGTACGAATAATATATAACTAGCGACTCACCCTCGCTCCACTCGGGTTCGTCTCTACTTACGTTTTAGCGTTTAGTATAAATTTCTCAGAGATTACATATTTTCCTGCAATAAAAAGTATCCTATATGTTGACCCGGATAGTCAGGTATCATCATACCAAAGGGTATAGCCGGATATACATATGAAATTTGCCCCCGTGGAATTTTCTCTTCATACTTTGGGGATCGTTTAGGTACTAAATAAAAATAATTCTGTCAAAATTTCAGCTTTTTATCTCAAGCCGTTATCGAGATATTCAAAAAAACTATTTTTTCGATTTTATTTTTTTATTCATAGTAAAATTAAAATTTGATAATCGCCGATTTTTTCGCTAATACTTACGAGTAAAAGGCATGAAAAAAAATTTTTTTTATGATTCCCAGACCAAAAGCCAATTTTTTAGAAAAGAAATAAAACTAAAATTATTTTTTTGACCGTATTTTTGAAAAGTGTCCACCTCCAAATTTTGTCAGAAAATGTCTTTTGTACTCCTTTATACTTAGGATTTTTTTCATTTTTTTTGATGTGGTGGAACAATGTGAAAAAAATTAAAAACATTTTTTTTCTCACATTCCAATGTAAGAAAAAAAATTATATATATGTATTTTTCTATCAAACCTAATATTTTAACATTGATAGAAAAGTACATAAATAAATATTTTTGACCGTAAGAACATGTCAGTTAATCTTCGTCACTATCTTTATTTACTATAACATTAAATTTTTCATCTATAAACAGATGACTCAATAATTCGGCAGGTCTTATTATCTTAGCCAAATGTCAAACCTGGGCAAGATAATATATAACCGCTGTAATGTGAGGGCAGCATCCAGTAGTACGCCTTCCATTAGCATTGTGCTTAATATCTGAATCAAGTCTCGTACCAAATTCATTGTGTAGAAAACAGGAAACTCGACAAAAAAAACTAGTTTTAGGAAGTACTTTATTGTCTAGATTATGATCAAAAATTTGGACTCTTGCTTGATATTACCATGACCTGCTTCAAATACCCAGCGCACTTTGGTAACAAAACGGAATTGATTTGACTCGACTATAATAAGCTGATTTCGTTTCCCTTTAAGAGCCGGCATTAACACTTTGAATCCTAGTTGTTCCTAATATTCTGTTAAATCACGAAAGCCTCGATCTACTATGATAATATCATCTTTTTTTAAGTAACTTAATGAGACCATTAGGCTTGCTCGAGACGATTTTTATAATTTCAGCATCATTCATGTTAGCTGTGTAAAGTAAGCCCCAAGCATAACTAGAACAAAACCATTCGTAGTGCTTATTGTAAATGGTTTGAACAGAGGTACTTTTTTTTGATAAGAATATGATTTTTTCTGGTATTCATTATTTGTACTTTTTTGATGGCGAATATATGTTCCATCACAAATACTCGTAAATACCACTTACCAACCATGAAGTCGGAGGAGACTGTTTACGCTCCTCTATCTAGCGAAATAGTTTGAGGACTGGATTGGACTGGGCTTATGTATACAATTTTCGTTCTGCTGATTTTCGAACCAACATTCTCCAGTCTTTGTTGCCATTTTTCCAGTCTGCTCTGGACTTCGCACCCATCTTCACCGATCAACACAATATCGTCTGCAAACATCACGCACCAAGGTAACTCCCTCTGTATATCCGTTTTCAGAGCATCCAATGCCAACAGCCAGAGGTATGGACTTAAAGCCAATCCTTGGTACAAACCTACTTAGCAGGCACTCCTTCTGTTTTGACAGAAGAGCCCCACCACAAAACCTCTCGGGGAATCTTATCATACGCCTTTTCTAGATCAACAAACACCATATGCAAGTTTTTGTGTGCGCGTCTGTACTTCTCACATAGTTGGCGCATCGCGAATACGACATCTATTGCCCCGCGTCCTGGCATAAACTTAGCACAGAGCTTTATTCCCCGATAATTGTTGCATTCTTGTACATCTCCTTTATTTTGTGATTATGTGATGAGCACGAGAGAACAGGGACACTATTCCTCAGCGATTACTTTTTCAAGCAACAACTTATTGAAGAATAAAGTCAGCCACTGATATCCGTCCTCTTTCAATAACTTCCAAACTTCAACTGGTATACCATCGGGCCCAACTGCTTTACCATTGTTCATACTTTGTACTGCCATTCTAACTTCGTTCATACTAATCTTATTCACTAATCCAATATTCACAAGCACATCGTTATACACCCCACTCCAGTCATTATCGTCATTCATAAGTTTTTCGAAATAAGTGTTCAATCTATCTTTTATATCTTCATCTTTTATCAACACCCTTTCCTCTTCATCTTACATACATCTCACATGCTTAATGTCTTTTGCCCTCTCTTTCCTGCTCTTTGCAATGCGGTATATTTCTTTTTGTCCTTTTGGTTCTTGAAGATGGCTGTACATACTGTTTTGAGCCTAAGCTATGGCTATTGCTACCGCTTTTTTGCCTTCTTTTTCCGCTCTTTGTATACACACTTTCTAACTTCCTTAATTTTTTCACTCCCTTACTCATTTTTCCATGTTTTAAATGCATCTTTTTTTCTTTCCGAGCTCTCTGTACCTCCTCACTTCACCACCTAGTGTATCAATAGTACCGTTCCCTTTCGTTTCTCCAAACACTTTCCGCGCTATCTCACTTATATAAATTGCCATTTCATTCCAACATTCATCCACTTACTTATCTTGCATTTCATCCATTTCTATAATTTTTTCCACTATTTTTTCCATGAATATACTTGCATACTGCTTTTTCTCTAACATTCGCCACCTGGTCCTTTACTATCAATAATAAAATATTACTTCATTGGAATGTAAGAAAAAGAAATGTTTTTAATTTTTTTCACATTGTTCCACCACATCAAAAAAATTGAAAAAAATCCTGAGTATAAAGGAGTACAAAAGACATTTTCTGACAAAATTTGGAGGTGGACACTTTTCAAAAATACGGTCAAAAAAATAATTTTAGTTTTATTTCTTTTCTAAAAAATTGGCTTTTGGTCTGGGAATCATAAAAAAAATTTTTTTTCATGCCTTTTACTCGTAAGTATTAGCGAAAAAATCGGCGATTATCAAATTTCAATTTTACTATGAATAAAAAAATAAAATCGAAAAAATAGTTTTTTTTTTTAATATCTCGATAACGGCTTGAGATAAAAAGCTGAAATTTTGACAGAATTATTTTTATTTGGTACCTAAACGATCCCCAAAGTATGATGAGAAAATTCCACGGGGGCAAATTTCATATGTATATCCGGCTATACCCTTTCATCAAAATCTTTCTGCTTTATTTTGTTTTTTTTTTTATTTTAAATTTAGAGCATCCGGATAAAACATAATTTATTTGTAAGTTTTAATTTTCAATTATTTGACAGACCCGACTTGGATAATGTAGGTTGAGAAGGCTGAGTCCTTCCCCTTAGGTCTTTTCTTTATTTCAAACCCAGAACCCCTAATATAATTTCTTTACGTTATTTAAAATAAAAAAATTATACAAAAATCACCCAAGTGCGAGTCGGTTTCGCGCACGAAGGGTTCCGTACCATTATCTATAAAAGCGGCAAAAAAAATCATGTCTGCTGTATGGAAGCCCCTTAAATATTTATTTTATTCTGTTTTTAAGTATTTGTTGTTACAACGGCAACAGAAATACATCATCTGTGAAAAATTCAACTGTCTAACTATTACGGTTTTTGAGATACAGCCTAGTGACAGACAGACAGACAGACGGACGGACAGCGGAGTCTTAGTAATAGGGTCCCGTTTCACCCTTTGGGTACGGAACCCTAACAATATTTTTTTAATAATCAATAGACTAATAAAAATAATATTAATCATACAGTTAATAGTAATAGACTGTTACTGTATCAATAGGATCAGCCTTTAAGAAATGCACCTAAGTTATATACAAAACTATTTTACTATTCATTACATGTTATATACACGTCTTACTCGATACATTTTACTTATATTTTACTCAGAAGGTTGGTAAAATAACCTAGAGGCGTCAAACTAGTGGCTACTGGCTACCTCGAACAGCGTTGTCCCTTCGATTATAATAGATATGAATGTCTTTTAACTTTGATTTTAGATATAAATCTTACATATAATAAAATTGTAACTGATCGCTGTCTGTACATGGATGATATTTGAGAAAAACTATTATTGGGGATCTTTATTAAGGCAATAGCAATTATTAACCTAAAACAATGATTTTTAGTTTTTTTGTCGGTTTGTCTGTTTGTCTGTACGTTTGTGCGCGCTAATCTTAGAAACGGCTTAACCGATTTGGATGCGGTTTTCATTAATGTATTGTGGTAAGCTTCACTTAACATTTAATATTTGTTTTATTTCAATCAGTTCCTAAATAAAAAAGTTAGGTCAATTTAAATAATCATCTAGAAGCGAACCCGAGCGAAGCGAGCGTGAGCCGCTAATTATAATCTCTCTTTATATATAAAAATCGATGTGTCTACGTTTCTTCCCTATAGACTCCAAAACGAATGGAGCTATTTTGATAAAACTTTCAAACAATCTTCAAATTAGCCCAGCAGCAGGGAGATCCTGTGAAGTTTGGTAGCAATCTGAAGTTTGAACGCGTACAAAGCCGACTGCTAGTATTGTATAAATGTAATATTGACTCTACCTTACTTAATGTTTTCATGGAAAAATGAGAGAATGTATACAGTAGTAGGAATAGAGTGATGAGTGAACTGCCTCTATTTTTAATAATGAAGTTATTTAAGTCCCTAGACGACCTTTTTTGTGTAGTTCTGACCCTTACTCTAACAAAGTCGGTGGCTATTTGCTATATAGGTAATGATGTTACATTGGAACGAAAGTATCCTAAAATTAAAGCTCCAAATTATATGTTTGGGTTTCCTTTACATCATTTACTTCTACTCTATATACCGTTAAACTCTGTCGGTAGTCTAGCGGGTATAATATGTGTACGGTAGCAAATCCAGAGGCCCGAGATCAAGGTCAGGTTCAGCCAAGTCCCAATTCTTGCTTTGAGTTGGGAAATGGATGGTGTTACATCCCCATTCCTCGGAGATTAAGTAATCTGTCGATCCTCCATCTGATCTCTAACCGGTCGTGTCCAAATGTCATCCCATTGGACTATTTAAATAAACTAAATTGAGGCTGCAATGGTATCTAAATATCAGCGCCTGCTCTATAATTTCTTCAGTGAGGAATACATTATTTTTAAATTTTATCTTCCAATAAATTCCAATTAAATAGATATGATCTGTCATTGATAACCATAAGCCATCCCGTATATTCCGTAATGACGTAGCTGAAACGTGGACATTCACCGTCGGGTTGGTTCACAAACAAGTTCGTTCAAATCTAGCCAGAGAACTAAAGCACTTTAGTTCTACTTTTCTAAAACGCACTGCTAAGGTGTGAAACACCTTTCCAGCATCCGTCTTTCCTGCCACCTATAATATAAGTACCTTCAAGGCAAGAGTGAATAGGCATCTTCTAGGCAAGCGCGCTCCAACCTAGACCTCATCAGTGCTTCTCAGCGTTGAATGTCGTCAAGCGCAAGCCTATCTAACAATAAAAAAAAGCAACCGATATCGTAAGCAGAATTAGCTTGCTTAAGTGGAAGTGGACCGGTCATGTCTTCAAACATACTGATGGTCGATGGAGCCGACATGTGCTAGAGTGGTGACCGCGTTTAGGCAAACGTAATGTAAGACACCCTGCAGCACGATGGACAGATGACCTTAGATAGGTGGCGGGCAGCGGATGGATGCGGCCTGCCCAGGACCAGGATGGTTTTATTTTTATATCGAACTGTACACTACAAATATTTTCATAATTCACATTACTTTACCATCTTACTGCTGACTACGAGCCTTTCTTCTAATTGTGATAATTATATTGAAAATTATTCACACATAAGAATATTTGTACTCAGTACTTAATTATTAGTAATAATTCAGATGCAAGACCCGGGGTTTCAACTTGTTTCATTTATGTGCGAGCGCGTTCCTAATAGGCTACCACTTTTATTTTTGTAATTGCTTAATAGGGTTGTGTCCACTAAGAATAAATCGCATGGATGACAGTTTCTAATGATTAATCATGACTTAGAGATCACAAAAAACAATATTTTTTAATAAAATAAATATGGATTATTAATATTTCTACAAAATAAATTCAGCTAAGGAAGACATTTTGTCACGTAACAGTAAACACCAATCAGAATCCGTTACGTCACGCCGTGCGAAACGCCATTGTTGTTGTTGATATTTTCGTAGAGTAGAGTAGGTTATTTGAGAAATTTTCGTTATATCTTGTCGAATTGATACAGTTATTCTTAATTATATCTTGAAAAACAAGTACAGTTTGCCATGGAATCAGGATTTAATAAAGCAAACAGTAGCAATTTGCCCAAAATTGATGTCGTTATGCTTGGCAAATTTTTCGCGTCAAACAATGAGTTTTGTTCATCGGAATTCCGCAATGTTAAAACCTCGATGTAAGTATACACATGCATAAAATGTATATTATTAGCTTAAATATAATTATTTCACGTCTGTAGATAAGACAAGTGTCAATAGCTAAACTTGATTTCAGGTCCTCACGCGCTTCATATGGAGATGACGCCGTCAGTTATGTGCAGCTTAAGCGTGACGGCAATTTGTGCACAGTAAAGTGCAAAATATGTCCAGAGCACAAAGTTCATGCTAAATTATATGGATGCACATTGGTTGTTGACGAAGAAGATGATGTTATTATCTCTGTTCAGTGTCATGACTGTGTTGCTTCACAGGGTGGTTGCAAGCACGCAATAGCTTTCCTTATGTGGGTTCATCGCCGAAGTGAGGAACCATCATGCACTTCGGTAGAGTGTTATTGGAAAAAATCTAAGCTGTCCAGAGTTGGTAGTAGCCTAAAATATATTACAGCAAAAGACTTGTCTAAGGGAAGTCCTATATTTCCAACAAATTCATCTGTTCTTGAGAAGTTTTTGGAAGAGGGAAGAAAAAGAAAAGTTGACAACTGTGCACTTTTAAAATATCAACCCACTTATTGTCCAAGTGAAATACAGGCTGTATCAATGCACCAACTTATATTTAATTTTAAAGATAAATGTGTTGATGCATTTTTAAATAAAGTGCAAATACCAGCATCTTTAATAGAGAAAGTTGAAGAAGCAACCAGGAAACAATCTAATAGTAGTCTTTGGTATGAACTGAGATATGGTCGGATAACTGCTTCAAGAGCATTTGAAGTTAGCCGGTGTAAAACAAATGATGGCACACTCATGTCTCTCATACTAGGTGGTAAAATTCCAGACATGCCATCCTTGAAACGTGGTCGTGTCCTAGAAGATGAAGTAAGAAAGACAGTAGAAAAAAAACTAAAGGTAAAAATAAATAAGTGCGGCCTGATATTAAACTCCAAGTATCCGATGATTGCTGGTTCTCCAGATGGAATATTTGAAGATGGCATAGTAGAAATTAAATGTCCCATTAGTGCAAAGACATATAAAAATTATATAAGAAATGGAGAAGCTACTGAAAAATATAATGCCCAAATGCAGCTTCAAATGTATTTGACAGGAAAGCAAAACTGTTTGTTTTGTGTGGCTGACCCAGATTATGTTAAAAATAAAAAGGTAGAAATATTAAGTGTGCCATTCAATCTTGAATATATTCAAAACATGATCACTAATAGGTTAACAAAGTTTTGGAAAAATAATGTATATCCCTTACTATATCAGAGTGTTGAACTGTAACATAATATGTATTTCAAATAAAAAACAGTGTAAAGATTTTTGTTTTATTGTATCAAGGAATCTTGCAAATTAACTAAAGCACATGCTATAATTAATATATGATCCAATATTTTTATAAATTTTAAATTAACACATGCATGTGGTTTGAGCATATAAAATTCTCTTAAACGCCGTATAACTCTCTCCACATGTATACGTAAGCTTGCTATCTGTTTGGTTAGTTTTGCTTCATTTTTATTCATTTTCACTCCTGTTTCGACACTTGGAGGTCTTACTAATGTAACACCTGACTTAAGCAGATATTGTTCAATGTGTTTGAAACCCCTATCTGCCATAACACACATACCAGGTTTTAATGTCTTTAAAAAATCACATGTTTCAACTACACATGTATCAGTTGTTCTGCCACCAAATCCTGGAGAAATGTAATTGATTAGTCCATTTGGTGTACAGGATATCAAGTATTTCATAGTGTTGGCTTTCTTGTAAGCTGACCATGTTAGAGCTTGATTAAGCGCTTTAGATGGCTTTTGCACCTCAATTTCCAGGCAGTCTATGATGCAACTGACATTGTAATACTTGTGCCTGAATGACATAGGTAAAGTCCTTTTGATCATTTCATTGTCTAGCGACACAATAAAAGGATGCAAAACACTGGCTATCAAGGGTATATTTTTTAAAAATATCTTACTTAGGTATGAAGGAGTGTATCCGTAATCATCTGTCAATTGATTAAATTTACAATCTAATCTTATTTTATTTAAGCATAGTAATAAATGATGATATGGAATATTTATTTGTTCTTTTATTATGTCAATCAAATAGTAACAACTGTTTGGAACACCAATGTACAGCCGAGGCTTTTTCTCAATTTTCTTAATTGTGTTTAATAACATCTCTGTTGCTTTTAGTTTTTTGTCTTCTTCTAATAATTCACTACAATCAGAGGATAATGATGATTGCATGGAGAGTGAGGAACTCTTGGTAGCTATAGAAGGTACATATAAAGAAATATCACTGTCAGAGTGCTCTTCTTGAATCAATATGGATTTTGTAATATTGCTAAGGCCGGACACAGAAGGTCTTGATTTTATAATAGGCTCAGATTTAAATGGGGATGTGGAACTACATGTTAGTGACACTTTCAAAGGTGATAATGACTGGTCTATGAATTGCACTTTAGTCTGGACTGCTTTACTCCTGAATTTGTGTGTAATAAATGCTTGAACAGATTTGTCTGCTGTCTGCTCACATAAAATTTCTTGCACATTTTTAACATCTGTTTGTAAATCTGAAACACCAATACAAGAAAATAGCTTTATAAAGATAATAACCACTATTTATTATTATTAGCCACTATTTGGAATATTAAGCTACACTTGTATTAGTTTTAAACTTTAATTGCTATTAATTTTCTATTCAATAAATAAATAAATACATACTTGTACTTGTATCAGAAGTATCTTTGAGAGATAAACTAGATGTACAGCTTTTTTCTGAATCATTCAGACACTCGGCGATTGTCATCATTCTTTGTTTTTTTACAATATATGGCCGTTCTATACTGCTACACATCCGTTTTCTTCTGTCTTCTTGACATTCGAATTTACTTGGCATACAACCAGGTTTCATGCGCACTTGTGATACTGTTTTCATAATATGATACTCCATGTAATTAACCATATCATTAGGCAACTAAAAAAACAAAAGCAACTGTCTTTATTATAATAAATATGACACTAAAACAAGATTTTAAATCAGAATTCAGAGTACTAAAACAACTGAACTCAAATCTCACCATAGTACATAAAGCACTAATATAAAAAATACTGATTCTGCAAACTTCAACAGCTTCAACAGCTTTAGATTAAGACATCCATTGTGTCAATACTTACATCAAAATGATCTTCACAAAAATACATTCGGGAATCTGTAGATAACCTATTAGCATCATCTTTCCTTGCAAGTTTAAGCCACTTTTTCCGTATTTGTTTATTGTTTGGAACATATATAAATAACTTGTTTGGCGTTTTTATAGTTGTGCTTTTGCACTGGGGTACTACACAGTACTTATAATATGAAAAATTCATTTTTAATTAAAGAAAACAAAATTATAGTAACTACTGTCATACACAAACAATGTTGTTTCGCACGGCGTGACGTCATTCAAGACGCCATGACAGTACTGAGCGTTTCCGAAGTAATTTTAAATTGGTTTATAAAAACGCAAAATACTTAATGTAAATGATGGATTTTTTTTTAAATAAAATGTTTTTTGTGTTTAATAGGTGCTAATGTTCAGTATTAAACAATTTTCCAAATTTAGTCAACTAGCCTATTATAACAATCGCTTTTAGAAAACAAACTTTATAAGCGTATTTACAATATAATGTTACTGCTTATATAACAAGAGAAATGCGCTAGCCAAAGCTGCGGTCTAGGTGTATGTTTACGGACAAGTACTAACCGTTATGTTATTTAATATTTAAATATTTACATTACGTAAATGCTGTGTTAACTAAGTTAAAATTGCGTAGTGGGTAAACTTGCGAATTTTTGAACAAGCGTGGCGGATGCTTGCTAGACTCTTGTTAAAGTTTTATGTGAAAATATGTTTATTCGAAAGTATTAAAGAAACAAAACTTTAAAAAAAGTTCCTCCCCTGATTTCATCTATACTAATATATGTATTATAAAGCTGAAGAGTTTGTTTGTTTGTTTGGTTGAACGCGCTAATCTCAGGAACTACTAATCCGATTTGAAAAATTCTTTTTGTATTAGAAAGCCCGTTAACTGAGGAAGGCTATAAGCTATATGTCATCCCGGAAAAATGTACGGTTCCCGTGGAATAGATTTGTTTTTGTCTAGGGACGAACCCAAAGCGAAGCGAGGGTGAGTCGCTAGTTTAATTATAGTATCATTATAAAGTCAGGTTTTTAAAACTTTTGTTTGATAACAACAAGCTAGATTTCTTCTTTATCGCAACATAGATTTTTACGTTATAATAATAACCTATTAGTATTACTTTGACTTCGCCATCGAACCGCGGGTAATAGCTATATGTCATGAGCGTTGGACGTGTGACGCAATGCATGGAATATGGCCTCCTGAGTCAGCACAACTCGACCTTACACAAGGCCATGACAAAATATTTGATTCATATTATTTATAAATATTATTTAACTTTTGTATAAACTTTGGTACGTTACTACAGGTTTTAGTACTTGCAAGCTGTAAACCAAAATGTGGTAGGTAAAAAAAAAATATTATAAAAATAAAAAACCCGACTGCATAAAAGCTAACTAAAAAGATGAAAATAAGTTGACGAAGGAATATAGTATTATGCATTCGGAGATATAGGTACACGTTTCATCCTTGCCGCGAGATGTACATACTCGTATGTATGTACAATGTACATATTATGTCTCCGACTGCATAATAACTATATACCTTTGTGAATTTTTTTCATCTTTTTACTTAGTTTTTCTGCAGTCGGGTTTTTTATTTCTATAATATATTTTTTTATTTACAGCTTTTTATTTCTTGCCAATTAGACATTTTAAGTAAAATAAATGTGGTTTTAATTATCCTTATTTTAAGCAATTTTTTTTCAACTGATGAGCCATTTAATTTGATATCCACATTGCATATAAAGAAGATTAAAAAAAATCACCTTAAACAATTAAATCTAGCAGCCCCCATATTTAATTTTTTTATATCACCTATCTAAGAACACTTGGACTAATGAGACGAATCTAACGATATCTTAATTAAAGAAATCCATCGAGTGGTTTGGAAGATATATATAAAGAATATTACAAACAAACAAACATACAAAGAGAAGCGCGAAAAACATAACTCTTTTCTTGCAGTCTGATAAAAACAGATATTTTTTAGTAATTAGTAAAATATTTTAAGTAAAACTATTTTTTTAATTATTGTAATTTTTGTAAAATATTTCTTAGATAAGTATTAGTATGATTCCTAAAGAAAAAGTTTTGTTTGATTTTTTTAACGGCGAATTAATAATGATCTGTACTCAGTACTGTTGCTTTCAACAAGTCCTTTTAAAATTGCCATAAAAAGAGTGCGGAAGTAAAGTTCACCCTTTTGGATATGCTTAAACAAGGTGATGTGACCTTATATTAGGTGTATGTAGCCTTAAAGTGACCTTAGCGAAGGCTGAGTGCAGTAAACTTTCGTAACGTCGAACTCAGACTTTTGAATTCGCTACTTGTTAGGGTCAAATATTGTTAAAATCATGGTCGTCTCCATTGCAAGCGTGCGTTAATTAAGCGATAATATGGCGATAATTATATAATACTAGCGACTCACCCTGGCTTCGCTCGGGTTAATTCATAGGTAAGTTTTAACGGTTATTGTGGAATAGATAGACTGTATGTTATATAAACAGACAGCTACAAAATACAAAATAAACAATTCTGAACATTTCGATTTTCCAACTGTTTTTTTTTTGGGGTTTTCCCTATTTTCTTTATATTTAAACCAGCCCTGACACATTCCCCACAAAAAATAAGAAGAATTATTCAAATCGGTCCAGCTGTTTTTGAGTTTTAACGAGATTAACGAATAGCAATTGATTTTACACATGACATTAACACACAGCACCATCTAGTTCCATGGTAAGCTACGAGGCTTGTGTTATGGATACCAGATAGTTGATACACTACACACTTTAAATACATACATATTATAAATATAAACACCCATGACTGGAGTACAACACATACATTTGTGCTTATCACACAAATGAATGCCCCAGCGGGAATAGAACCCACGAATGCTGGCAGGCTGGTAAGTAGGGTAGGGCACTATAAACTGAGCCAAACATGTCGTCAAATTGTATTAATTGATGTAAACGCCTTGAATGAGGTAAAAACGCATTTATGAAACTCATTGATACAAGCGACTCTCAATATGCAAAATGCATGTTACAAATAGGTACAGATCACGCGTGTTCTTCAAAGGTAGCATTTTTTCTGGTAATTACATATGTACTACCCTTGAATAAGTAAACTTTTTCTATTGATGTCGGCAGAAGAATATTTAATAAAAAAAAATATAAAACTGCTTGGATTTTTGGTTTTTATTACAATAAAAACAAACAAAGAGTTACCGAATGAAGTTATTCATTCGATTCCCGTACCGTAGTCATAGCCTTTTTTAATATTCTACATTTTCTTCTAAATTAGAATTTATTTATTTACAGAGCATCTAGTATGTACCTACACACTCGATTGAATTACTTAACAGATAAATCTGTAGATGTAACAATGGAGATGGGTGAAATTGAACCTACATAAACGCTACACGAACCCGACATAAATCAATATTATTTTTAGCTTTTTTATCAATAATGGTAAAATATTTACCAATAATAATGGTAGATTATTTTACTGTGGGAAAATAAAATAATATTTATGTATGTTAATGAAAATATAACTAAAATCAGTTACATTTTCATGTATAACTTACTAGGTATTAAAAATGTTCAAAGTGTGAGCTCGTGTGCTCTAGCGTGGTGGACTATGGCCCGTGCCCAGCAGTGGGACTTTAAAAAGGGCTGAATACAAATGCTTAAGTATCAATGTATTATTAATATTGTACAATCCTACTAATATTATAAATACGAAACTCTGTGAGGATGTCTTGATATCTGGATGTATCGATGTTTGTTACTCTTTCCCGCAAAAACTACTGTATACATTTTAATGAAACTTTACAATAAAGTAGCTCATACATCAGAATAACACATAGGCTACTTTTTATCCCGGAAAAATGTACGGTTCCCGTGGGATAGATTTGTTTTTGTTTTTCTAGAGGCGAACCCTAGCGAAGCGAGGGTGACCCGCTAGTGTACATATGAAGTTTAGAACACAAATGTTATTTACAATTTATTCTCAGGATAAAACAACCTCTGGGCTATTCAGAACTTTCACCACTGAATGGCTCATTATCTTAATATTACGTTGTCATTAAATTCTAGGTAGAAAATCCTTTCTAATATTATTTTTTAGGGTTTCCACTTTATTATTACATTGGATTATTTACTGCTTATTAATAAATTGTCTATCTCATCTATATATTAATTCGTGAAGAGAAAACTTTGAACCCCTTTTTAAGCATATTGCATATACGGAGGAGGTTGAGCTTTGGCATAGTTAAAGTTTATATAGAGAAGGACTGCAGAAAGCCAAAATTAATTGACTTTCTTTTACCCGCAAAATATCTAATCTCTGAGAAATCTATACTAAGCGTTAAAATGTAATGAGGGGCGAACCCGAGCGGGGAGAGGGTCTTACGATGTTATATTCTTGAGTCTTACGATATATTTGCATATCTATTTATTTAATCACTTTACTAAATGTAGAAATACTTATATCAAATACCTATGTCTTTCTTCATGTACGAGTATATTAAGATAACTGCCTGACTGTTTAATAATCAGTGAGGAATTTATTTTGTAGCAAAGTCAAATACTGAGTCGTAATAAAATAGTTTTTTTAGTTAGAAGAAATATTCGATGGCGGCTAAGAATTAGGAAGTTAGCGGTGCTTGATTCACGGGGATCCTCAGAAGCGTACGTTATGCTTAATTTCTCACCAGTCTTGTCGCAGAATGCATTTCTGCTTGTGCAATAAAATATCTTCAGCACACACTAATCTCAATGAGATAAGCCGCCATGATCAACATTCGGTAGAAATACTTATTTCCTGTAAATTATAAGATAAATTAGAAATTTTTGATACTTTCTACAAAAATTAAATTTAATGTTACTATCTATAAAAATTAAATTATCTAAAATATTAATATACGTTCTAAAATAAAACCAATTTATACTAAAATATGCGTAACAATAATAAAATCAAAAATTATATACCTATTATATAATTAATATAAATTATTTGATTATGACTTTTACTGCTTTATTTAATTCTTTAATTCATAATTAATTTACAGAATTGTTATAAATTGGTAAATGATTTTATTTTTCTTCGACTTTTTGTATAACTTTATTTTTTTTTCAAGGAAATAAATGATTAAATTAAATACAAATAAAATTTTTGTATCACATACTGTAACCTGTTTTTCTTTCAGAAAAAATATATTTTAAACTTTATTTATTTGGACGACACGTTTGGCTCAGTTTGTAGTGCCAGCGGTCGCGTGTTTGAGTCCCGCTGGGGGCTTTCATTTGTGTGATGAGCACGAATGTTTGTACTCCGGTCATGTGTGTTTATATTTATAATATATATATATATATATATATATATATATATATATATAAAGTTATATATGTGTAGTGTATCAACTATCTGGTATCCATAACAAGAGCCTCGTAGCTTATCATAGAACTAGATGGTGCTGTGTGTTAATTTCCCAACATATTTATTTATAATTACGAAAATAAACGTGTCTGCAATAAGTAGATAACAATACTTTACTATTAACACGCCATCCAAAAATGTACGCTAGAGCCTGTCCTTGTGTTTATGTCGATGGCATTAATCATGTAGTCATTCAAATTTACGACTTTTTATCTTACAGATCGATATATAACCTTTTCAAAGGTCAACTCTTTAAGTAGGTCATGCATATAAATTGTTATGCTATCTGTGTAAATAGGACGGGAACTATCCAATTATATCAGAACTGTAGTTAATTAAATTAATTAAAAAGTAACAGTTATATATGGAAGGACTTTGCTGTAAATAAATTAACAAAAATATTTTTTTTACCGATAAAAAGTGAAAAATTATTTAAAAACCCGTTTAGTGACATTTTATATATGACGCACGAATACTCATAGCCTGATAATATTAAAAAAAATATTAAAACATTACATATTTTCACCGATAAATTTATTGAAAAATAATTCAAGTTCAAATAGTTATAGCCTTTAGTTAGTCACTAGAAATTCGTAAAAGAGTCATTGATATTCTGGAAAGTTTTTGGTTTTTTCCAAAGTAGGTGAGATCGTGCATAATTTGGTATATAATAAAATAATAACGAGTGTCAGTGCAGTCACGAATACGCTACAAGAATGATTTGATTTTATATAAGATTCAAGGATTGTCTGATTAGGTATTAAATATTTTATTAATCTACTGTAAAAAACTAAATAAATTGAAACACTGACCTTGTTCCATTATCATGCCTAGCAATAGCAATACTTAACATGTAAGTTAAAAAAAAAGTCTGAATTCAGATGCCAAAATAGGTAATAAAATTATACTGAAATTTACTCAAGCCATTGAATTGAATTGTACTCACATTATATTGAAGGTGGTATAACGCATTTAATTAAAACACAATACAAAGTCACTGACGCAGTTTGGCGGGAAAAGAACTTACCTTGAATGACGCTTCCCGCCACGACCTCGCTCGCGGCCGCTACTCTTCGGCTAGCTTCGGCTATCTTCGGCGCTGCGTAACTCAGGACCTCGGTTGAGGCCACGGCACTTCGGTTAACTTCGTAACGTTTCGGTTAACATCGATTACAGTCGCGTTTTATAACGGATGTGACGTTTCAGCCTTCAGGAACGCCAAGGCGGCAAAATACTTAGCAATTAAAGATGGGTTAATACCGGTATTCCTCAGAATTAGGTAATATTAATATATTCGTCTGGAAATATTATAATATTGTAACTAATACTTTATTAATAGTGATGTTAATTATCTCAGGTGTGTAATATTACTTGTAGTAGGCTTGTAAATAAGTATTTAATATTGGAACTAGTATAATAATATAATCTGTGCTATTGGTAATAAATTTTATTTATCATCCATGGTAATAAATGAATGTGTAGGTACAATAAGATCGTAGTAGCAAGTAATAAGATCTGTTTTTGCTTGACGTTCCTTTGACGAATCCGAGAATCCTAATTGACAATGAATACGAACGATATTATCCGACTTATTTTGAATGGTTATTACAGAGATTATGTGAATATGAAATATTAGGTTATCAGAATTTGTCAGGTTACTAATTCACAGATCCTTCAATATTACTAATAACTTAGCGCATTCTAATATATCAGTTACACCACTATTAGCAATAGTTAAATAGTCAAAGGACACGCCTGTCTGTTGATTGGTCTTTAAATTACCTATTTAATTTATTGTAATAGTAAATAATATAAATCGAACAGTTTAATATGTCCAGATTAATCTATGTCACAATTTTACTAAGTTCGGGTATAAAATAAGTTGCCTTTTTTTTTGATAAATGCTTAGTATTAGAAGTGGCAAATGAACTTACTTCTTTACCTACTGTAATAAAAAAAAACAAATATTCAGGCTAATACATTTATTTTGTACATAGATCAAACTCATAGCTTTCGCAGCAGTAGGCCGTTCTAATAAAGTAGGTACACCGCCACTATATCAGATGAACGTTTCTTATTAAAATACTATAATATATCTATCGATTTCTGAAGTCGTATCCCGGAAACTATTTTAGCTGTAAATAAAATCAAACTACCATATAATTATTAGGTGTTTTATAAGTGATTATTGTTTATTAGACACGTTATCTATTATCTACTTGTTAATTTGTCAATCAGACCCTTGATATTATTTACAATTATAGTGTTTAAGGCGTAAATTGTACATGAAGTATTATAAAATTAAAATATTTTGCATTCTGAGTTCAAATTACCGCATGCGGTAGACACGCAGTAATGTGTCGTGTAAATTCTTTAAATAAATTATACTATAAATTATTCTTCGTTGAGGACTCTATAAAATCTTGGACAGATGAGGTATTAATATAAATAATAGGTATATACTATTAAAGGACTAAGCCACTAGAGTTGGTTGTAATGTCAATACGTATAATAATATATCTAAATAGCCGATAAGGATTTTTTAAGATTTTTTTATTTTATTCCCTACTAGCGACTCACTCTTGCTGGGTTACTTCCCCATACAAACATTCATCCCCATTTTCACTTCCTTGAGGGATGATTTCCGGCATAAAAACTACTCGAACTATCTTCTTACAAAATTTCATCTGAATCGGTTCAGTTGTTTCAGAGCTTATTCAGTACAAACAAACAAACAAAAAATCTTTCCTCTTTATAATATTATTATTTATAATATTAGTATAGAATAAGTAATAATAGTTGGTTAAATTTATATACGAAACAAAGCCTTTGGGTCTAAAATTAAAAAGCAGCAAAAAAGCAGTTTGTTGAAGCTGTAGAAGGTCACTAATACAAATTATATAAATATAAATAAAATCACGTACTCTACTTCATTTATCAATTTCTGATAACAATAGCAAGCCTCCTAATAAATTATTGCAAAAAATTTGCAAATGAAGGATATATGTTAATGTTAATAATGTTGTTTCATAGTTTCATGGTACATACAATAATGAATGTGAATTATTTTATCGTATAATGTAGAGTTTCTTCAGCAAAATTACACTACAAATAATAAAATTAAATGATATCTTAAGAATAAACTCTAATTTTTGATTTTTTTTTCCGATTTTTATCCAACAAAACCTTTGGCCAAAAAGCACTCAGTGAATGTTTAGAAGCATAATCTATACTATAATATTATAATATTATAAAGCTGAAGAGTGTGTTTGTTTGTTTGGTTGAACGCGCTAATCTCAGGAACTACTAATCCGATTTGAAAAATTCTTTTTGAATTGGATAGCTCGTTAACTGAGGAAGGCTATAGGCTATATATCATCCCGGAAAAATGTACGGTTCCCGTGGGATAGATTTGTTTTTGTCTAGAGACGAACTCGAAGCGAAGCGAGGGTGAGTCGCTAGTGCTATATAAAAATGGAAATGTAAAGAAACTTAAAGAAAATAAAGCAAATTGTGTATTAAAGTAACTAAAATAAGAACAAAAATAAAAAATCTAAATTTGGTTTTACGCTATATATGCATGCGCTAATATTGTAGAGTCAACGTCATGTTGTTAGGACGTATGCATTATTATTATACAACAAAAAAAAATATTTGACTCAAGCAAAACATTTATGAACAAAGATAATATAGGTAGTATATTGAGTACTTATTCGTGCTATTAAGGAGTTGACAGAAAAATGATATATAACGAATAATTAAAAGATAGACTTTAATATTATTATTCAGAAATGAGAATTGAATGGTGTATCATCTATTATGGTAACCGTCGAAATATTAAGCGGTCGATATAAAAAAACATGGCGCTACATCTCATTTCACAATATAATAAAAAGCTTGAAGACTGAATGAATTAGTATACTATATAGTATATTTATTATATATCTATACATTTTACATATAATAAAATTCTAAATAATCCGCAACTGTACATTACATATGTTTTGGAAAATCTTATTGAAATAGACATTATTATCGATACAGAGGTCAAATCTATAGTTTTTAGAAATTTTGTCTGTAACCGCATCACGAAAAAACCACTGGACAGATTTTGATGAAACTTGGTATGATGACAACTGGTTGTCCATGTCAACATATAGAATACTTTTTACTGCGGGAAAATATCTCATCTCTGAGCTAAATGTTAAAATGTAATTCACCTGAGCAGAGCAAGGGTGAGTCGCTAGTAAAATATATAAAACTAATCTTCAATTCGACGTCACAAACATACATTCTCGAAAATTCTGTATGCGTAATGTAATATGTATGTTCGAAAATTTAATAAAAATTCAACAATGTTTTTTTTTTTTAATAATAATTAGTAGACAATAACAATAAACAGAAGTACATAATAAGTGTGTAAATTGAAAATTCGAGGTTATGTTATGTAAAATTATTTTTTATTTAAATTGCGATAATAAATAAATATTTTGTTTAATTTATATTAATTAATTATATAATTATAAAAAAAAAATCCTTGACCATGGTCCAAAACTCATGGACTAATCAGAGGACACGAAGTACGAACCATTGCCATCCAGTTGACCCGATTCCTAAAATTCAGGGTTCTCTCGCATCTCGCGTTCAATCGCTCAGTTCAGTGACTTGACGGCCGCCGCGCGGAGAGGACGAGTGTGTAGTGACAGAGTGTTACGTGCAAACTGGATGATTTGAAATTGTGTTCGTACGGATTTGAATTTAGAATTTGGATTGCATTTTGGAAGTGGTGAGTTTTTTTTTTAATTTCGAATAAGCTAGCTTAGGCTTAAGTCGAAAAGTGTTCGGTTTAAAAATAAAAATTGTCATTGATGTTTATTTATTTTGTATAAATGTATGAAATTGTTTTTAGTCAAAACATTGCGGCCTTCGGAATATTTGAAGAGGTTTTATATTATTAAAATAACAGTTAATTTCAACTGAGGTAGATCTTTATTGTAAATATTTTATAATGTAAAAAAAATCAATTGTATTGTGCGCAAAATAACAAAGCTACTACTTCTACCTTTTATTCTTTAATATAAAATATTTATTATTATTTATAAAGTATAGTAAATAATTTATTTTCTTAAAAAATATTTTTTGAAAGATTGCATATAACAGATTGTTATTTTTGAAAATCAATGTGAAATAAATGTATATCTCTTGAACACATGTATAATAAAGATAACAATCAACCAATGTTTTTAATGTATTGCGTACTTAGATTTTTGATTTTATCCTATAGTGAATAGTGATTCTTACTGATAAAATACGTATGTATTAGCAATTGCATGTTCGAAGAAAGCTTTAAGAAAAGCTTTTTTTTCTGAAAGCTCCTAAGCTGCACTGCCTTTTAAATTTGTTATTAAATAAAATACATTATAATGTATTATTATTATAATTATAGTATATATACTATACGTATAACATTGAAGATATTATATTTTAATAACTATATAAAATATTAAGGTCACTTATTCTTTTCATACATTTATAATTATAATGTGTAATTTTAGTTTTTAATTAACTCTTCTGTATATATAACAAAATTATTTGTATCCAAATGTTATTTTAATTTCAAAACAATATACGCTGGCTAGGCTTGTTTGTAAATATGTAGTGAGTTAATTTCTCTTTTAAGCAAAGCAAGGAAAGTCGAGAGTTATGTAACATAGTATTATGCCCTAGATCTCTTAATGCGTAAATCATTTTGGCGGCGTAGGAGCTACGAGTACGTATCTATACTAATATTATAAAGAGGTAAAGTTTGTGAGTTTGTGATGTTGTAAGGGGTAATCTCTGGATCTACTGAACCAATTTAGATGAAATTTGGTAAGAAGATAGTTTGAGACCCTGGGAAGGACATAGGATAGTTTTTATCCCGGAAATCATCCTTTAAGGGGGTGAAAATGGGGTTAAAAGTTTGTAAGGGGAACCAACCTAGGGACGAACCCGAGCGAAGCGAGTGTGAGCCGCTAGTCATTTATATTTTACACATTTTTTAAATTTTAAAGAAAAAATAATTTTTTGACATTTATAGTTGGATGGTGGTGATTTTTTAAATTATGAATTTTTTATTTTTATTTTCGTACACTATTAAAAGGGTCCATTCTGTTTTCTTAGCTCTTAAAGAAAAAATATACATATAATAACTCAAAAATATAATATATTTATTATAATATTATTATCATACACAATCATATCTTGAAGTAGAATATTCAATAATACTGCCTATTTTATATTGCATTGCTATTACAGATAATAGTATCCAAGTACTATTAGGGTTGCCAATAATTATGCTGAGTTAACATAAAAATTACAATTATTATTAAAATATCTGACATTAAGGTAGAGTTTTAAAATTTATTATACATTAATATAATTTATTTTCGTGTTTCCTTAGAATCATATATCTATATCAGGATCTAACTTCAATTTAAATGAAATTGTCAACCCTATTCCCTAACATATGCACAAATCACGGAAGAGGCGAAGGGAAGATAACTGCACTTATCACACAATAAATGGCCTTGCCCTTATCAATAGAACAAACACCACCTCCTATCTCTATCTATCGATTTCGATTGCTATATATTAGAAAGAGACAACTAGATATCTTTACCGTATTTAATATATTATAAAATAATGTGGAGTGGAACATTAGTTATTTAAGTGAAAAACTTTTTCTAAATACTGTCACAGGTTTGATTTTAACCAAATCAGAGCATAATAAAGTTACTTTCAATCTGATTTTTAAACGTTGTAGAAAGGAATCGAAAAATTTTGTATAATAAAATATGAATTTTTAAGAAAATGTATTGATTACACGAACGTCATGTAATGACAGGTGGAAAGTGGACGTACTCCGGCCTGGTCGTTGCCTTGATCGATCTTTTTCACACTCGCTGCTTTCTATTTATGAAGAATTATTAAGAAAATAAGTAATTCTTTTCTTCTTTCTTTCTTTCTTCTATTGATTATGTATCTGTCAATCATTGGATAGTATAAAAAAGGTAATATTTTTTATGTACATATAATAATATAACCTAAACAGTAAACCGATAAAATAAAATAAAAGGCGCACTTAAGGTCATATAAACATAAAACCTCGTAGCAATAAGATACGCATGAATAAAAAAAAATAATATTTACAACAAAATTTCGGTATATAACATGTGGTATTAATAATAATGTACATATAACTCGTGTTAATGCAAATCATTGATTTCTTTTGTTATGGCTTATTTTTTTTTTACATTATCTTATTTTTTTTAGACTATTGGAACCCTTTGACGTAAAACGTCTTTAAAATCACACCAAAATATACGGAAATAGGTTGCGTTAGGCTGCCATGGTAACCGTTGTTATCGTTTGAAAAAATATATGATATTCTTTCCTTTGATATTTTCAATGATTATTGTTTTTATTCATTTGTTCTCAAATATCCACAATATTTATAAAAAACAAAACCACTGGAAACGACTCGCTGAAATAGACGTGTCACGTTAAACCAACGACGGTGTGCCCCCCGACACAGCCTCATCCGATTTTTTTTCCCTTAATTTGACTTAAATAATTAATTAATAACCCAAATTAATTCACCATTTATGTTTATAATATTACTAACGTTTACCCATGATATCGTTTCCGTATTTTATTTATTCATAACTAGTTTTTGCCAGTGGTTTCACTCGCGTGATAAGCGGGACCGGGTTTAAAGATAGCCTATGTCCAATACCAGGATGCAATCTATGTCTTCGCCAAATTTTATCAAAATCTGTTGAGTGACTTAAACGTCAAAACGTAACAGACAGAATTACTATCACATTTCGAGAGTAAGAATCGTAACTTATCACTTGCCTCAATAAATAGAAAAAAATATATATTATGTATTTCTTCAAACAAACTAACAAAAAAAAACACCTTTCCATATTCATTTAGGCACTTACATTTTCAATCATATACAGAAAATTGAAATCGAACCCACTATTCTGGCAACGACGAAATTGTTCATTTTGTGCATAATGCCATTATTTGTATCTATACAGACAGTCTTACTTAAAATTGATCCATTCATGCTAAGTTGTCGACATTTTACTTTCACTTGTTATGATTTTGAACCGTCATCGCTCTTATTCTCCGAATGATATGCATATTTACATGCGACCATTAATCAATGATTTATTAAATGTAATCATTTGTATCTGTTAAAATTATTATGGAGAAACCTGTTTTGGGATATTGTAATACGAAAAATTTAGGTATATTACTAAATAATACAATATAAATTCTTACAATACACATATATTGAAATACTTACATATATATAGATACACATAACACAGTAATTAGACAAGAGTCCATAGAAGAGTCTCGAATGCTGCGAATCTCTTTTAACCCAAGATAACATAAGTTATTACATTAAAAATTAGAAAGATATCACATATTTTGTTATAATTAGTTATAATTAGTTATTATATCAATCTAAGTTTAGTATTCGATATAAATATGAGTATATAAACCAAAACATATAATCTCAAATGTAGAGATCATAGATCATTAACGATAAATCGGGTGCTTCCGCGCACAGTGAAAGTGAAACGTCATATTACGTGGCTGTTCACAGCGACTTGAGTTTGCCATTGTAATAAATAGTTTTATATATACATAATACATAATACATGTTTTGTTTGAAGACTATATATTATTTTTATCTCATTTATTAATTGCTTACAGATTCCACATAACTTATTTGTCATTTCGAAATTTTTTTTTTCACTTTCTTGCGGTATCTCAAAATGTTAATGGCCAGCTCGTTTCCAATGTCGATTTAAATAAGAAAGTTTAAGATATTTTTTAATGGATTTTAAATAATAAGATATTTAACCGTCAAGTTAAGATTTACTGTAACTTTTGGTTGTTTTTTACATTAGCTATCGTAATTATTATTTTTTCCCGTTTTCACATAATATAGTACAAAGAGATAGGATCTATGCCTTTCTCTACTTTTATTATATTAGACTAGTGACTTACTTTCGCTCCACTCGGGTTTGTCCCTAGGTACGTTTTGACTGTTAGTATAGATTTCTCAGAGATGAGATATTTTCCCGTAGTAAAAAGTACCCTATACGTTAACCCGAATAACCAGCTGTCATCATACCAAAGTTCATCAAAATCTATCCAGTCGTTTTCTCGTGATGTGTTCCCAGATAGACAGATTCCGAAATTATAGATTCGGCCTCTTTATCGATAATAATGTATATTTTAATAAGATTTTTCAAAAAAAAAAAAGTAATGTACAGATTCGACTCAGAATTTTATTATATGTATAGATAAAAACTACTTGCAGGTGACGCATTTTGCTGTACAACTCTGTCAGTCTTTGTTTTAAAAGAGTGCCAAATCCTTAATTATTTGCTCGACAAATAATTAACTTTAGCCCGTTGCGAGATAGTTTTACTATTCGTATAAAAAGAAAATTATATCATACTAGCGACTCACCCTCTCTTCGCTCGGGTTCGTCCCTAGGTTAATTCCCCATACAAACTTTCATCCCCATTTTCACTTCCTTAAGGGATGATTTCCGGGATAAAAACTATCCTATACCCTTCCCAGGGTCTTAAACTATCTTCTTACCAAATTTCATCTTAATCGGTTCAGTAGTTTCGGAGCCTATTCGGTGCAAACAAACAAACAAACAATCAAATCTTTCCTCTTTATAATATTAGTATAGGTTACATGTATGTGCAACATATATTGTAAAATTAAATACTTTTAAGCTTGATTATACTTATTTACTTAAATGATTATTTTAAAATCTATCCTACATACTTCTTTAGAGATTGTTGACCTCAAGAATTATGTAGCGAAATTTACTATATTTAGTTTATCAATAAGGTTTATCAAAGTATCATGTGCTCAATAAATGAAAGAAGTTTATATTAATTTCATTATTCTGTTTATTATTTACTAGGAACTCACCCTGACTTCGCTCGGTTTCGTCCCTAGTTACGTTTTAACGGTTAGTATGGAATGGATAGACAGTAGACTATATATATTATATATATACATAGGTATGACGAGTTGTTGTATTGTAACATGTTTTACCGAGGGAATGAGACAATCTCCGGCGGTAAAAAGTAACCTATGTCACTCTTCAGCCCTCCAATTACCGCCACACAAATAATCACGACATCCGTCACTCTGTTTCGACGTGAAAGAAGTACAAACAAGCAAGCAAACAAACAAAGAAACATACTTTCAGATTTATAATATTAATATTTATACATATTATTACTAATATATTTAAAGTCACATTTAGTTAAATATTTACACGGGCGATAAACTTTAGAATAATTAAATTATCGTATGAAAAATCTAATTAATAAATAAGTGAAGAACTTCGAAATATAAGTATAGTGCGCACTAAATCCTTGTATATTTTTGGTGTAAAAAGTATTTTGAAGTGAAACTTTTTTGCGCTCATGAAAGTAAAATTTCAAGGTCGCGTCACGAAAAGCCGTCATAATTGCCATAGTAACGGCTTGCATTAAGGTGCCATAGTAACCGTTGTTATTGTCTGACAAATGATATATATGATATTCCTATCTTCAAAGATTACTATTTTTACATTTTTTTTTAAATATGCAAAATATTTATAACTAGTGGCTCACCCTTGCTTCGCTCGGGTTCGTCCCTTAGAGTATATGCGATAGATGTAAGAATCCAGCTAGTTAGAAAGAGATAAAATATTATTCTCTCCTCTACGTGTGATATTGGTTTCAATCATATTTTTTTGTCTGAGTGTAATATTAAAACTTTTTACTAATTTATTAATATTACAGATTTAAAATATAAATAACAAATAAGTTTCATTTCTAACACGTTTCCATAGAAACTTGATTTTTTTATGGGCAGTTAGTAATTGATTTAAGTCTTTTGAAAAGTATCTGGAAATTAATATAACTTTAATGCTTACTAAAGTGTGTAATCAAATAGTGCTTTATGTTGTATAATAATTACACTAAAGGACATAAGCGTGTGAATTCAAGTGGATATTATATTATATACCTTATTCTACTCGAAACGTCGGGAATAAGGTATAGTATAGCCACTTACGAATTCACGCGTTTAATTCCTAGTGTAATTATTATATAATTACGGAAAGCGAAAATAAAAAAAAATGTGTTAGTAGGTACGTGATTTTTTTTTACTGTATAATATTTTTAGCACCATACTGAATAATAAATTAAGCATCGACCTCTTATATTTATTACACAAATAAAATTCATACCTATTATCTGCAACACGCGAATATCGCAACCAAGGTCCCGGAACATTCGCGTGCAAAAACTTGAAATAGTTCGTTTTTAAACCCAAATAAATAAATCCCACGTAATAAAATAAATAAGTCGGACAGTCCTAATTTTAATCTAACAGCGTCAAGGTTCGCAAATTTTTCTCTAATACAAATCCTTGACACACATTCGCTATGATGCGCGGTTACGCACTCGCGCGAAAAATCGCCACAGATGATATATACCTTATAATACGTGTACACACGATAAAAACTTTTATTTTTTTTGTACACACGATAATTTTTTTTTAATTATGAAATATTGAAATAGGTACGTTTATTTTGATAATTCGCATTGAGAAATGTTTATCTAAGCGGCGGTAACACAATAATTACTTAATTAATGAAAAAATATAATAATATGAGTATCAACAAATGGTTGCACGTGACTTACCTACTTATACTTACTTATATTTTTTTACTTACTGACACGTTTAATTATTTAGTAGATATTGATAAAGTACCGAATATTTAGTATGAATTCGCTCTATCTGCCCTGTCTACAATGTTCATTGTGCCTAAATACCTAAAAAAATTATGTAATTTAGAAAAAAATAATGACCTGTCATATGAAAAAAACGAGAAAATAGTCTGTATTTTTGTTCCGTTTAAATATAATAGAACAGCACGCGCTAAAATTAGACCTAAGAAAGTATAAAACACGTGACTTTAAAATCTGTACAGTCATAAACAATAACACGTAGAAAAAAATTGGACAAATGTGAGTCTGATTTGCACACTGAGGGTTCCGTAGCATGAAGCATTAAATTTTATTTTTGTGTTGTAACTATAAAACGGTTTTCAGATTTTTCTCTTTACTTGTGCTATGGGACATTGCTTCTTTCCAAATTTCTAGGTCAATGGGAAGTAACCTAGTTGGATTTTGATTCACTTTTAGAGTCAAAATATGCACCATAAATGACCGTATCTTTTGTTGGCGTTGCCTTACGGGATCTACGGGATACCTTCATGGGTTTCGGGGATTTTGACAAACGGACGGACGAACGGAAAACGAAGTGATCTTATAAGCTTCTTTTTTCCTCTGGATTAAAACTGCAAAACTCTAATAATCCTATTAAAGCAAAATTTTAGTCCGTTTGTATGAATATTAATAGATCGACTTAATTTTTTGCATTCGTTTTATAGAGAGTGACATGTTAGTTTACTATACTGGTATATGAAGTGCTTCCCGTGGGTTATAAGTCTGCAATAAATGGACTCTCGACGGGTAGGGACGTGAGACTAAACCCAGTACCCACTAGTCATATATCGGCTGTCCCAAACGTAACGAGAAGTAATTTTGATAAATTTCACTAATTTAAAAGAAAAAAATAAAAAAAAAACCCTTTCATTTCTATCACAATTAATTTTTGAGTTATTTTTATATATGTCCCAAAAATATATAAATTCCATCAAAAGAGTATCTAAGATAGGTTAGGGTTTGACCTCATAAGATTAGGTACTACAAAATATTTAATAAAGCAAAATAAACATTATGACACACAAAATAACATTAAAATATTTAAAAAAATAGTTATAACATCATTGTCCTAATTACGCATATGTTAGATACAAGTATCTGTAAATGTGGGAAATAGAAATATCGTGCAAATTCAGGGCAGATAGAGTTTACCCAGATTTGTGCTAGTTTTATTTTCGATTCAATCTTATCTACCAATGAAAAAACCGTTTTTATTTTAAATACTTATCACTTTTGTTATTTATCTTGTTTATATTAAAAAGTAAACTATGTTTAAAGTTATAGATTAAAACAATCTACATATACAAATAAATAAAATTGAAGTGTCTGTTTGTAATGTTAAAATAACTACTTTTTACTAAATACATATGCAAGTATATATGGTACTTATTAGAAAAAAACTTTTATTTTTGTCTCTGTCTATTTGTTCAGACTAATCTCCGAAACGGTTGGACCGATTTTGACGGGACTTTCAATGGCAGATAGCTTATGTTATAAGGAGTTACTTATGCTACTTTTATTATAGAAAAAAATTAGGATTCCGCGCAAAAAAATTAAAACCTATGAAACAACATCCGCGTACCTAGGGACGCACCCGAGCTAGGCTACTAGGGTAAGTCGCTAATACAGTAATAATTTTATCAACTCGTGTCTAAGTTATCTTCTTAAGTGTTTAAATCGATGGATCGATTAATAACATTTATTATACAAACAGATTACTAAATAGCAGGAACTCAACAATTCAATATAGCGGTTATGTTAATAGCCTACGCTGTTTCGACGGAATAAATTACTATAAGATAAAGGAGTTGCAAATTCGGATATCTCTTTTCCATCTTGTAGTATGTTTACTTTTTATTTATTGTTAAGAATGAGCGGTGTCATATAAGCGCTATGAGAGATAGATTCTCAATGTATTTAAGCGACAAAACAGTTTTTACTTTTTAATCTATACATATAATGAAATTGTAACTAAGCCGAATCTGTACATTACATATTTTTTGGAAAATATTATTGAAATAGACTTTATTATAGATACAGAAGCCAAATCCATAGTTTTTAGAATTATTGTCTGTCTGTATGTCTGTTGCCGCATCAAGGGAAAACCACTGGATAGATTTTGATGAAATTTGGTATGATGATAGCTGGTTATCCGGGTCAACATATAGGATACTTTTTAGTGCGTGAAAATATCTTATCTCTGAGCTAAACGTTAAAATGTAACTAGGGACGAACCCGAGCGAAGCGTTGGTGAGTCGCTAGTTCACTATAAATTAATTAAACAACTAATTGAAAAATGAAATTCGATAACTGAAGAAATACTTCTAGGCTTCGAGAAATTTTTCATCAATCGTGTTTTAAAAATTGGTAATTCAAGAAAAGTCCAAAGTATCATTTTCATAAATATCAGTGTTAATTTTCCCAGATTCTGAGATAAATAACAATGTCTAGGTACAAAATTGTCATATGCACACTCTTAATCTAATTGTCAAGGGTAGTAGTAAAACTTTACTAAGCCTACATTCATTGTCTGTTTGTATATCTGTCCCTTATAGAGCTGTCTTTTAATGGCTTGCACTGAATATGTTTCATATATATGTATCCTATAATAATATATATAAAATAGCTTTTTTATACAAATAGTGAATTACATCTGTCAAAATACACATTTACGTAAAATTGTCGAAGGAATATTAGATATTCTTTTCGTTTACTAAATCAACCGTTATCTAACAGGTATGTAAAAAAACAAAAACACACTTCAAAATATTATTATACAAAAATGTTAAAATTCTAAACAATATATAACAGAACATTTAAAGGGTTGACAGTGACTAAAAAATGTATAATTTTTTATTGGCCCTTTATGGCGTGTCATAAAATGTATTCCATTGTAGACGCGTATGAAAACAATGTAAAAAAAACTTTTATTTCAGTGTCGTAAATTATACAAAGCGTGAACTATGAGTCGAGACTCTATTAGAAAGTTTGTGGTATAAAAATAAACAATCCTTTGGTGAAAATCGTCTTAGGAATGATGTATAAGAAAGTAAATACTCTCTATTTAATTTTTTAATAGGATATTTAAAAAAATACTTTTTTAGTTATTTAATTACTAGTGGCTTACTCTTGCTTTGCTTGGGTTCTCCTCAAAAAAATTTACAAAAATCGCTGAAAAACAAAAACAAATCTATTCCACGTACTTTTACGGAACCGTACATTTTTCTGGTATAAAAAGTAACCTATGTGCTATTCCAGACTATAATCTATCTCAGTGCCAAATTTTTACCATATCCATTCAGCCGTTCTAGTGTGATTGAGTAACAAACATCCATCCAAACATCTAAACTTTCACATATATATTATTAGTACAGATTTACACGTATCTTTTAAACAAGATCTAATCACAAGTAAGTAATCTCGCGCTATTCGCTGGTCATAACTAAATTTCCACTTTGCACGTGAAAATATTTGCACGTCCAATCAACATGGATCCCCCTCCGCCCTCCCACTAAGCGTATCGCGACTAGAGGTGGGAGTGATAGTAGTATCTCTGAGGTCACGATTAACTGGTCTTCTGCTAACCTTGGCCCACTTTGATAGCTACGCCCCTCGGATGTATCGACTTCCTAGAGGCCCACTAATAATAATATGACGATTTATTTTGGCGATGTCGCCTCTATTGTAGTCGCAGCAAGTCTTCGCGTTATCTAATCTAAACGTAAAAATAACTCATGGTACATACATATGTACGTATATCTACGGTAATATGTTGTTATATCCCATAGTAGATAAAGGGTGTCTGGTGGTGTTTTACGATTTCTTTTCAGCCCTTCCATCAATTTTGATAATAATTATTATGAAATATGAAGACTATTCTACTTGCTTTGCAAAGCTTTTGGTTAACTAAAAACTAACACTTTCTGACTGACTTTCAGACCCCCCACAATCTAAGCAGATGGGTCTAGAAGCCTGAAATTTTACACAAGAATGAGCACTAAGGTAGGCTTTTTGAAAATTTATCCCATTGAGGTCAATAAATAATGAAATTTTGTAAGGAAGTTGATGTTTTATGCCGCTTATGTTTATTTTGCCGATGGGAAATTCCATCATTTTTAATAATCAATATAAATGTATTTAAATTACGACATTGCTTGTAATTTATATAAATATTAGTAGCGACACATCCTCGCTTCGCTCGGGTTCGTCACTAGGTTGATTCCCCATACAAACTTTCATCCCCATTTTCACCCCCTTAAAACTATACTATGTCCTTCCCAGGATCTCAAACTATCTTCTTACCAAATTTCATCTATATAGGTACAATAGTTTCGGAGCTTATTCGGTACAAACAAACAAACAAAGAAACAAAAAATCTTTTCTCTTTATAATATTAGTATAGATTTTCATATACTTTTACTGTTTTCACTAAAAATAACTTCGTTCATTTAAAAAAATTGACATATTGTCAATATTACGTGGTCCTAATAATTTTATCATACACTTACTCATCTCTAGGTTCTTACGTAATTTAAATGACAGACGAACACACAATTACTTCACACTTGTTGCTTCTCTATTTTCATTATTATTTTAATAATGAAAGAATTTTGGACCATCCATGACCTCTTTAGTATAATCTATATTTCATATTCGCCATTTTTTGTAATTAAATAGCTCGCGGTCAGATATATTGTATTACATATCTACAGATATTTGCTTACTTTCACTTATTTTTGTTTTAATTATTAGTTACTAAATATGGCGAGTTGTTATTTATTTATTTATTTATTCATTTATTTGGAAGACAAACAGTATTTAGTAAATAATAATATAATATTTATAATAAATATAATAATAATGTACAATTAATATAATATTTTAAAAATAAAAATAAAGTGACCATTAGTTAAGTTATATTTTAAAGATATTTGATTTTAAACAATGAAATTTTATTCTAATGTTTATAACAAATGATAATTGAGTATTACATGTCATGTCATGACTTTACGATATGCAAACAACAATTGTTTTATATTAAACAGACTAGCGTTACATTTAGTATAGATTTCTCAAAGATGAGATATTTTCCCGCAGTAAAAAGTATCCTATATTTAGTTGACCCGGATAACCAGCTATCATCATACCAAATTTTATGCGATATACAGACAGACAAAAATTCTAATAACTATAGATTCGGCCTCTGTATCGATAATAATGACTATTTCAGTAAGATTTTCCAAAAAATATTTAATGTACAGATTCGACTCAGAATTTTATTATATGTATAGATTTTAAATTAATCTAATAATTGTAATTATTGTAAAACACAAAAGAATTCAAACTTTTAATTTTTGCGACGTAGACATGACGCATAACGTCCGCCATATTCGATGAAAACGTCATTACCTTGAAGGTTTAATCTATTTTGCTTCAAGAACTAAATAAAGATATTATATGCAGAGATAATGTAAAAACTTTTTTCAATTTTACGTTTCATTGTAATTATTAACAAAGATGGTTATGAACCATTTAATTTTCAAACAGATTCGTATGTCACATAGTAGTCTTGTTTGAGAAAACTGCGTGTCACCCCCCACCCCCCTCCCCAATCTCCCCACTCATTCGTTACGCAGCGACCTTATGTTCGACGAACAAAAACCTTGATCTCTAGCTGTTACTGAAAAATGCTGCATTTAAAACACCCGACTTATTGTCTTGCACTACGATATGTAATGCAAATGATCAACAACTTTATCACGCCCAAATAGAGTATATATTTGATTAATAAAAAAATTTCGTAGACCTTGACGACTGGCCTTGCTTCTATCTGGCGTCCGTTCTTTCCGCCTTCGCCGAATCAATTTGAACGTTATTATTTTTATTAAGTTGTTTAAACATACTATATTGTTTTTATTAAACGATCTGATCTGTGAAAAGTAGACCTAAACTCTAAAAATCCAATGAAATAAAACGAATATCTGTCACGTTTTCACATATTTATGTATGAAATGAGATATATATTAAAAAAAATATATTATTAATTCATAATAATTTAGAAAAAGTAAATTCGCAGACATCTATGACCCACATACGAAAATATAAACGAAATTTGTGGACGAATCGAGCGTGCGCGCACACATTCGTAATCGGCGAATGTATGTCATGATCAGTGGGTTAAGTTTAAACAAATTGAGTCGAGGGCCGCGCAGGTAGCTCCAAGGTCTCAATGTAAACTTTACAAGCTAACTAGTTGCCTGTGACTTCGTCTACGCATATGTATCTACGGATATGAACACTTATTTAACACTTTACTTAACATTTTTAACTCTGAATTCATTGAAATCAAACACATCCATACTAATTTTAATACTATAAATGTGAAAGTGTGTTTGTTTGTTTGTTTGTTTGTTTGTCCTGCTTTCACGTCGAAACAGAGTGATAGATTGGCGTAACTTTTTGTGTGCAGATAGCTAAAGGGCTGAAGAGTGACATAAGCTACTTTTTACTGAGATTATCTCATTGCCACGGGAAAACACTTTATAATACAACCAACAACTACTTATCATACCTATGTATTATGAGTTGTACCTATCATATATATAGTCGATCGATTCCACATTTACCGTTAAAACGTACTTAGGGACGAACCCGAGCGAAGCAAGGCTGAGTCGCTAGTGACATAATAAGTAATTATTATTACTTTATTGTATTTTTCCTGAGCTTTATTTGGTTTTGAATAAAACAATTTATTGTTCAAAGGGTGAGTAAGTATGGGCAAAGATAATTTGTCATATTCTATTTAAAGAACTTAGTATTATTTATATAAAATTTTACCTTGGACTTCGTCTGCATGGTCACCATAAGGAATATGATTACTACTTATTGAAACTCGCAAGAATATTATTTAAAAATATATTATTTAGTAAATTAGCCATGATGTAGCAGTATTATCAAAGTGTTACTACAAATATCTGTTGCTGTTTGTGACAGATGAAATGAATGTATGGCTTTATTAAATGGCGCTCTACGATCAAATGTAGAGAAGTAATTTTTGTAGTACAGCTACATGTAGAATATTATATTTTCATGAAAATGTGGCAAAACACTAAAAGAGTTTCTATATCTAAATGTATTCATCATTTTCATCAAGTTTTCATCAAGAAATCATCTTTTTTATAGATTTCTAAATATTACAAAAAAGTACATAAATATTTAAACATCATACATACATTTTTGCTATGTTAAAAAAAAAGTATTTATTTTGAAGATGGTTTTTGATTTGAATTTGATCCAAAATAAATAAAAAATCAAATTCAAAATATATATATTATATAAATAAAATAAATTCCAATGATGTTTTTGAAAATTACACATTGCAATTCTCACTTTAACTTTTTCAGTTAATTTTAGTTTTAAAAGTGTCGCAAAGGGATGTGCAATGTCGCATATTCATGCGACCTTGAAGATTTTCCTTCAACATTAGCGATAATTTGTCATTCTTCTTTATGACACGTTCATGGTTGTATTACAGTCGTTGAAAACATTTGGTAAGAGTTGCATCACTAGTGTCGAATATGAGAATCAATCTCTTAGGATCAAATTAATAGCGTAAAAGACGATACTTAGTTCGATTTACGCGAATATTTGATATTTTAAATAAAACTATCTTAATTTATTATTAAACAGGTCCCGTGGCCATGATTGCTGTATGTAACGTGTAAAGCATTTTGAAAAACGCCGGAAAGCAAAAATCAAAATAAATCGTTTTTTTTATATAGGTAATATTTTGTTAACTAATAAACGTTAGCTAAATATTTCACTAACTATAAAGGCATACTTTAATTATAATCTCAGATTTTTTTTTAAATGATGTGAATCATAAAATTCAGTGGCGAAATATTGTGTAACATCTCTATATACAAATATTCAAAAAAAAAATCAGTACCTTTTTCTCCTCTGTTTGTAAACCCATTTTCTTATTTAGTATCTATTGATGAGCTTTAGTTATCAATAAAAAATATTATCGTTGGATTTCGACCACCGGGCTAATACTAGTGCGTAGTGCGTATACGTATAGTACGTAAAGATATCTATACAGATAAATAAAATGGAAGTGTCCGTTTGTAATGTCAAAATAACAGCTTTATACTAAATGCGTATTCAATTATATACGGTACTTATAAGAAAAACACAATTTTTTAAAAAATTGTCTGATTGTCTGTCTGTTTGTTCCGGCTAATTTCCGAAACGGCGGGACCAATTTTAACGGGACTTTCACTGGCAGATAGCTGATATTATAAGGAGTAACTTAGGCTACTTTTATTTTAGAAAAAGAATTAGGGTTACGCTCAAAAAAATTAAAACGTACCTAGGGACGCACCCGAGCGAAGCGAGGGTAAATCGCTAGTATACATTAATTCGGTTGTATACAGTTTCGGAAGTACTTCCTCTTGGTTAAGGTCAGTGGAAAAAGATGCCAAGTTCGAAATATCATGAATCACCACTACAGAAATATATAACAATCTTTAATTGGTTTGAAAAACACTCGTAACTTAGCTATAAGAAGTTGTGTATGTACTCATACCTTGGCAAGTTTTAATATATTCTCCGACAGACGTTAATTGACTTTTAATGTTTCAAATTTAAAGCGACATTTTACGTTTAAAAGTTTATATTTTAATACAACGTGTATAAACTTTTTGGCCATTGCTTTTTTTTCATATTATTATGGCTAAACAATAATTTTGATGTGGTATACTCGGATGTATATGAAAGTTTTACAGTATAATAAATTTCACTAAACATTTTGCTATATTTTTTTTCATTTTAAATAGTAATAAAAAATTTTGCATAACAATGGTTAATTAAAAATAATAAATACATTAAAAATCAACAATTTAAAAGATAATACATATTATCCACGAATCTAACCTTGCTTAATGAAGTAATTGTTTTGAGCACCTTGTAACTTAATATTCGTTTCGGTTGGTTTCAAGTACGAAAGATAAAAAAAAAAAAAAATTATTATTTTACAAAATTAAAGGGACGTTCTTGGAACGCTGATATGTTATTATAATTCAAGGTACTGCTCACGCAGAGGCACGTACGTGTATAATTTAGGAAAAAAACCTTTAAGGTCGAATATGATCTAAAAACAATCAAATGGAGGCTTAATATTGTACTTATTTACCGTACCGCTTATCTTTTAACGGATATAACATATTCAAAGACGAAATCTTGATTAAACTAAAATTATTAAATAAACATTTTCAAAATCAGCATTTAAAATGAAGTCAACTTGTATTAGAGATTGCAATTGAAAAATATTCAGGTCGAAATAAAAGCGCTGACGATTTATCAAAACCAGGGCATCATTGTGAAATAGAGAATTTGCTGCATTTCTGCATATTGACACTTTCGATATAATACACACGGTTGCACAATCGACCCACATATTAATAATATGTGAAATGAGTCATGCAAATGTCTTAATTTTTTAGGGTTCCGTATCCGAAGGGTGCCAACGGAACCCTATTACTATGGTTCCGCTGTCCGTTCGTCCGTCCGTTGGTTTGAGAGCTATAACTCATGAACCGTAATAGCTAGAGAGTTTAAATTTTACAGAGTATATATTTCTATTGCCGATATAACAGCAAATAATAAAAAAAAATACAAGAATTTTTTGTACGTTCGTAATCGATCATCGAAGTTCATATACTACATACATAGAGTAAAATTCACCTTAATAAAAAGTTCATGTACGGTGTTACGGAACCCTTGGTGTACGAATTCGACTCGCACTTGACCGATTTTATTATTTTAATGATGATTCCTAAAAAGTTAAAGTAATGTAGGTTAGAACTGAAGATGCGAAATCAAAAGAGACGCGTTCGAATGAAAATTTATTTTATACAATTAATACTAAAATATTGGAAAACGTTATTTAAAAGGTAACGTTTTCGGGTTAATATTAATATCAAAACGAATGAAATAACTGGTCTTCCATCCCTTTTTGACGTGAAACGTTTTTAAAATCACATTGAAACATACAGAAAAGTGGACCGTAACAAAATAGGTTGCATTAGGTTGCTATAGTAACCGTTGTTATTGTCTGAAAAATGATATGATATTCTTTCCATTGCTATCTTTAAAGATGACTATTTTTACTAGTTTTTTTTTAAATTTGTAAAATATTTTTAAAAACAAAAACACTAAGAAAGGCTCGGTGAGATAGACGTTTTACGTTAAACCAACGGTGTGCCCCGACACAGTCCCACCTGATTTTTGCATTTTATATTTCATTTTATTTTATAGCACAATGTCCTATGACATTTTTTTTTAATAAAATAAATAGTTACTATTGAAATTTATTAAAGATCATGTTTCATATCAGGGGTATTATATCCAACATATTTTATCTAAGTATACCTGTATAAATATTATAAATGTGAAAGTTTGTGAGTATGGATGTTTGTTACTCTTTCACGCCAGAATGGCTAAACGGATCTAGATAAAATTTAGCACAGAGATAGATTATAGTCTAGAATAATACATAGGCTACTTTTTATCCCGGAAAAATATAGGCTTCCCGAGGGATAGATTTGTTTTTGTTTTTCCGAACCCGAGCGGAGCAAGGGCGAGTCGCTAGTTATTTAATAAAACCATAAAGACCTAGACGAGACATAAATGCATATTATATGACTTGATTATTTTAACCGTCTGTTCCACGTTTGGAATCCGGTAGTGACAGACGTAAATTGAGGCGAGACGGAGATAGAGAAACAGTTGCGCGAGAGCAGGAAAGAGCTAACAAGGTTACGCTCAATGCCGCCATTACACTATCGGCGCCAAACTAGAATTATATTATCAATTTAAAAACCTACATTTTGTTAATGAACCTGTTTTGATAATGATATGGATGATTTTTTTTTTCATTAAATACAAGTACTTGTTGATTTAAGGTCGTTTTTTGCATTTTTGATATATATATATATATATATATATATATATATATATATATATATATATATATATATATATATATAGGTTTTATCTGTAACGTGACCTATAAATGTGAACTAGTTATTTAATTTATGTTTCTTTCATCGTGCTATTTACAAGAGAGAAATAATCAAATAAATTTACAGCTGTAAGCTGCTGCTTAAAGCTTATAAAATTAAAAAGCTTTATAAATGATGAAGACTACGTGAGACGTGCGACTTAAACGGTTAAAGTTAAACTTTATTGTCATTTGAATTTTTTTATATCTTAGTTTATTTCTAGACATTGTTTTTGTTATTTATAAAATATTTAGATGTTCAATTACGATGTTATGCGGATCATGATTTTTAATGTCGTGTTTAAAACATGTACCTATTGTTACGAGTTGTAAAAATATTATTAATAATCTATATGTAAAATTTCTTAAACAATGTGTAGATACGATACTTATTTAAATTATTGCTATTTTATCCTTGGTAGATCTCAAATACATCTTTACGTGATAGTTAATATCATAATTCCAAATAAGTTTTATCCAAAATACCATAGCGGTCTAAACATCTATATAAGGCCACAATGAGCCAACCTCACTAGCGATAAGGCCGCGGCTTGACATAGACCCAGATACGATGACATTGGCACTACATTCATGCACTGAGGTCATTCGTTCATTTAAAAATAAACGCGCCGCCATTTCTGCGTTTTGACACTTCAAACTTATTAATTTAATACATTTTTTATTGAGGATGTGGTTATATAAGTTGTATCTATACGTCTTCAAGTTGTTGGATTCCAAGAATATTTTTTTAGTTGCTAATAAAAGAAAGGTTATTAATATTTTAATAAATATAAACACTTGACCGCCAAAATCATACATTTTTGTCGTCGTTTGTATTTTATTACGAAGTAACGTTGTCTATATTTGCACTATATATAAGCACTTGTGACATTATTATCCATATCTCAATGTGAAATAGATCAATAAATTACACAGGCGTGTGGCGTGCCACTTCCAAGGCACATCGGAAGGTCTGCACTCTGCATAAAGGATAAGAGGCATGACGACACTCACGTCAGGAATAAACAAGAATATTTTGATTATATGCATAATTTGTATTCATATACATATATTCTTAAAATGATTTGTCGATGTAAATGTCAAATTAAAACAAATTTTGTGACAAAGAATTTTCATATAATATTCTGTTATTAATCCATACATATAGGATCCGGCGATACCAATAAAAGCGTTTAAAACACACTAATAACTATAATTTCTCTTTAAATTATAAAACACAATGTTCACGTGTAACGTTGTGTCGCCATTAGTACATAACATCCTTCTTTTCTTTTATTCATCTTTTTCATTCTATTCCATTCTTAAAATTCTAACATACCTCTTCTTTTATTCTTAAAATATCATTTCACGCATACTCATCTTGCAAATCCCACATACATATAATGTATTTAGCCCTATTTAACTTCTCACTGCTGGGCACGGGCTTGCCTTCAATACGAGGGGGATCAGGCCATAGTCCACTACACTGGCCAAGTTCGGGTTAGCGGACTGCACATGTCTTTCTAAAACTTGTAAGGTTCTCTATCTCTTACACATGCAGGTTTCTTCACGATGTTTTCCTTCACCGTAAGAGAAGTGGTAATAATGTTGGAAATGATTCGCACATGAAAATATCAGAGGTGCGAGACTCGAAATTTGAACCTGCTTCCCACAACCTTTCCCAAGCGAGCGCGTTACCACTGGACACATATAATTATATGCGCAAATCAAACTGATAATTTTGTATTAGCAGAAGAAAAGTCCACTTTAAAAATTACCAAATTATATAACTAGCATTGATGTTAAACGTTAGTTAAGTGTACATAAATATTTATTTATAATAAATTACTTAATTGTGACAAATTCATGTAAATTTCTTGAAGTGATTTAAATATTCTCATATCGTAATCACTTTCTATATCATAGGACGCTAAAGTTTCATAACAACTTTAAAAATTACATAAGGGTTTTCTAACAACAATTTCCGTATGATTTTCACGTATAAAAAAGTAAAAGTGTAACGTAACATTTAAATAGTTAGGAAAATTGTTATAGTAAAGCATAATATTTTCTAGGAAATTAAGTTTATGCAATAAAGACGTTAGAGTACTACGAGCTACGAGCCTTCTACGGCGTAGTACAGTTGACATTGAATTAGACGTCTTTTGCCGAAATTGACTGTTGTAATAACAGTATAAAAGGCTCCCAAACCAAACCGAATGATACGAGTTCAAATCCCGGGTCTTGCATATCTGATATTTTCACGTGCAAATCATTTCCAACATGATTACCACTTGTCTTACGGTGAAGGAAAACATCGTGATGAAACCTGTATGTCTTAAAGAACCTAGCAAGTTTTCAAAAGAGATGTGCAAACTGTATCCGCCAATCCATACTTACTCAGCGTGGTGGACTATCGCCTGATTCCCCTCGTATTGAAGGAAGGCCCGTGCCCAGCAGTGGGACGTTAATAACGGCTGAATACAAAGTAGATTCGAGCACCTTCTTTATTTAACGTGTAAAGACCGTAATAAAAATCAGACATTTACTTATCCACGTAGATTAAATTAAAATTTGCAATTGAAAATATTACAGTCTCTTAATCGGTGTTTTTTTTAAACTGTACTCTCGATGTAATTTCACTATCGTGTAATTTTAATCTTAAATTGAACCATAATTATCGTTTACTGAATATAATATACTCGCGGCTCATCCTTGCTTTGATCGGTTTCGCCTATAGAAAAACAAAAACAAATCCACTCCACGGGAACCGTACATTTGTCAGACATAAAAAGTAGCCTATGTGCTATTTCAGACTATAATCTATCTCTGTGCCAAATTTCATCCAGATACGTTCGGCCGTTCTGGAGTGATTGAGTAACAAACATCCACACATATAAAGCTTCACATTTATAATATTCATAAGGTCGAGTAATGTTTCAGAGATTATTATATTTTAATAGTTTTTATTAAGAAATAAAGTAAGTGTATTAAGAAATATATACGATACTTTTTGAATGTTTTTAATATAAAAACGATTCATAAAGAATATACAAGTTAAACATTGAAATTTTTGGAATTATTTCTCAATATTTTGAATAATAATAAAATTCGTATCGTAGTGGGTTGGGGGGTGTTCAAGCTCGAGCTCCAGGCAACGCTACACTTGGTGCTCTCGCCCTTTGAGCTAACAATTACGATAAAACAACAGTAATATTATATATAAACTAGTGACTCGCCCTCGCTTCGCTCGGGTTCGTCCCTAGCTTGGATATAGTAAGATGGATATATTATGTTATCCTTAAGAGATAGACATATGCCATCGCGGCCTTTTTTGTAGACCTTTTTAAGGTGTACAATACTGTTGTACATTATTTTGATCTATCTCGTAGGATTCAGCCAGCGTTTGCAATGTAAGCGCAAAAAAATGTGTTTATTTACGACATCACATTAGAAACCTCTATAATTATCAGTGTTTCTCTACTATATTATGCATGTATTATACATATAAATCCTCCTCTTGGCTCACTCTATCTAGTAAAAAAACCGCGTCAAAATCCGTTGCGTAGTTTCAAAGATCTAAGCATATATAGGGACAGAAGGACAGCGGGAAGCGACTTTGTTTTATACTATGTAGTGATGCAGTATTTGTTTATTTACAATGTTTTTCATGCATCGTTTTATTATTATAAAGGAGAAAATGTGTATTTGTGTAAGTGGGTGTATGTGTGTTTGTTACTCTTCACGTCAAAGGGCTGGGCGGATTTGGGTGAGACTAAAATATATACTATGGACCTGGAATAACACGTAGGCTTCTATAAGGCACCAGTGGAATCTGAGCGAAGCGAGAAAAAGAAGTAGAGATGCTATAATAATGATGAAAAATTAAAAAATATTATGAAAGGTGAAGAAAAACATAATGAGGAAACCTACATGTCTGAGAAACCCTAACAATTTTTCGAAAGACATCATGAAGTCCGCCAACCCGCACTTGGCCAGCGTGGTGGACTATAGCCTGATCCCCCTTGTATTGAAGGGAGGCCCGTGCCCAGCTGTGGGACGTTAAAAAGGGCTGAATGCATTTTGAACAATTTTATTCTAGATGATAACAAAACCCCGTATTTTCACGTGTCTTTTACTATGTGAATAATGTATACTATAGTTTAGTGTATAGTATCTAAATGAAAGTTTTGAAATATAAACAATATTAATCTACAAAAATGTCGGTTGCTAGGTTACGGAGATTGTTATCTGATCTCTTCGAGTGAAAAGAAATGACTTGTTATACGTTAGAATATACTAATCAATTACGTCGTAATAATTTTTCAATGATGAGATAAGCTTGATCGAAGGCATTTTAAGGTTTTTTTTTAATTATAAGCTATTAAACGGTAAAAAATAATTGCGTGGCATTTCTTAAAGTTAAAAAGATATTAAATCAGTATAAGAAGATGATTACAGATTATAAAAGTAATACGTATCTTACGTAGGATCCTATTTTGTTAAAATACGAATTTAATTTTTTTACCGAAAATACGTTAAATAGCCTCGTGCCGCCATTCATGGCGAGCGAGTAGGCGCTGAAAAGATGGGGGACCTCCCTCGCGCCACGTGTATACAATGTGTTCAATAAATATATCTACAAAATTATACTAGGGGTTTATCTCTCCATAGAATCTATCTTTAATATTTTCATACTTTATTCTACAAAAAAATCAAGAGAATATTTTGATTTTAATAGAATTATGCCAAAAATTAGTTTTCTTTTGGTATATTTTTGATAAGATTTTAATTAATACTTTCTTAGATTTACGCGGATATTTGACATATAAATAAAACTATCTTTTTGAATTTTTTCGTGAAAAAATCCGAAAAGATAGTTTTATTTAAATAAGATTTTAATTGATACGGTTTCATAAAACGTAAAATATTTCTCTATAACAAGAACAACTATAGATAATATTTTTTTAAGCAAAAAACGTGTATCTATATATTACTCATACTGATGTGACATATTAAATTATAAAAATACATTAAAAAAGATGAAATATTTCTTTGAAATTCAATATTTAAAAAACAATCACAGTTATAAAAAGTTACGAAATTAAATTATAACTTCTATTTTAAAACTATTGCTAGTTTTTGTCTGTTTTACAATTTTAATGCCTCTTTTATTTTAGCGGTGCATATATACATATATTAATTAGACAGACAGTTTTTAACTTATACAACCAATTATAACTGGCATGTTTCTAGTGTTATAATAAAATATTGATTATCAAAATGTATATTATATTCAAAAATTGTTGTGCATTTTAATCAAATATGTAACTATTCGGTATTTAAATAGTTTAGGAGAATGCCTAAGGGTGTTTATAGTACGTAGTTACGAGTACTACGCGATCGATATAGGGCGGCGCCGTACGCGTGCCACCGCGTAACTGTACCGTAGGGCGGGCGGTGCAATAGGATGTAATATGATATGAAGGCATCAACATAGTTTAACTAAACAATTCTTTTTTTTTTAATTTATTTATAAAATACATACGTGTTTATATATATACATATGTATGTATATATGTATATATATATATATATATATATATATATATAGTTTAAACGTGATATATGTTTATAATCTGTATTATTTTAGATTATTTCGTATTATATTAATAAATTGTTACATAAAAATAATGTCAACACAATATGTGGACAAACGTACTATTTTTACTAATATAGAGTATATGACTGTAATATTGTAATATTAGAATTAAATAATAATAATCTAATTTATTATATTTAAATTAAAAAAAAAATTGATTTTTATATTTTTCTTATTACTCTTAAAGCTCCAAAACGTATTCTCATTAACCAAAGCTTAAGATAACATACATTTCGTCAAATAATTCTTTACATTTTAAATAGAAGGCAATTAATTAAAAACCAAGTGCGAGTCGGACTCACGCACGAAGGGTTCCGTACCATTACCTATAAAAACGACAAAAAATCATGTTTGTTGTATGGGATCCCCCTTAAATATTTATTTTATTCTGTTTTTTAGTATTTGTTGTTATAGCGGCAACAAAAATACATCATCTGTGAAAATTTCAACTGTCTAACTATAACGGTTCATGAGATACAGCCTGGTGACAGACGGACAGACAGACAGGCAGACGGACGGACAGCGGAGTCTTAGTAATAGGGTCCCGTTTTACCCTTTGGGTACGGAACCCTAAAAAGCGACAAATTAAAATGGGCTTATGAAAATTTATTCTGGCTTATTATAATTAAATATTTAAATAATTCAAAGGGCCTAGTAAATTATGTACGGATTAGCATATAGATTTATTTTTTACTATATTAAAAGCTTCATTAAGAAATCGTTATGTGTGTTTATATTATACTAGCCATTCGCTGTTACATTGCTTGAGTTTTTACCAATACGAAGTTCCAGAATGCCTTGATCATCTCTAAAAAATAATTTTCATATAACAATTCAATACATTATGTTTATTTTAAGTCTTACATAGTGTGTACTCATTAAATATGAGGTGGCGGAGGCGGTCAGTCCGTGAATCTGACAATAAAACATTGTACTTTTACATAGACGTATAGATATCGCCTATGGTTACTTTAACAAAATTTAATGAAAAAAAAAAAAAACAACGTGTGTGTATTTATGTACGCACGTAAGAATTTCTACATCTTTGGCGTAACAGAACAAAAATGGCTAAAGATTTCATCCCGTATGTCACAACTCTCTGTTTGTAAAAGGAATACAGCTAACTTCATCATGTCGCTTTTTAGCTGTCGGTGTGTGCGTTTATATGCGCATCGTATAAATTTTACTCTCATATTTTTTTCCAAATGTGCCATAAGAAGTATAACTTCAAAAATCTACAAGATAAATACTTGAGATAGCAATACCGTAGTTTATTATATACAGCCGTTCATATAGCATTTGATTCAACATGCACAGTCCAAACTGACAATATAAGTTGTTTGAAACTAATTTATACATATAATAAAATTCTGAGTCGAATCTGTACATTAAATATTTTTTGGAAAATCTTATTGAAATAGTCATTATTATCGATACAGAGACCAAATCTATAGCTTTTAGAATTTTTATCTGTCTGTCTGTCTGTTACCGCATCACGGAAAAACCACTGAAGGGATTTTGATGAAATTTGGTATGATGATAGCTGCTTATCCTGGTCAATATATAGGATACTTTTTACTGCGGGAAAATGTCTCATCTCTGAGAAATCTATACTAAACGTCAAAACGTAAGTAGAGACGATACCGAAAAAGCCAGGGTGAATCGTTAGTATGTAAAATAAAATAGATTTGTTTAATTCTCAGTGTATATCAATCTTTAATTTCGGTCTGTTTATTTACTTAGTGCGTGTTGTGATGCGTGTTGTGACCTGCGCACTGTTATCGTTACATAACATTATTTTGAATGGCAAGTTTGTACCCATAGCTGTTGTTGGAAAAACATTTATTGTAATGGAAAATGTTTACGTTTGTTTTTTGTATCACAAAAAGTAATGAATCAATGAATTTCAGTGGAATTCAGAGCTTATTCCGAGATTTATACTCGAGAGGAGCAAAAACATATTTTTTTTAACACGCCATTTCAATTATTGTCAAAGAAGCTATGCCTACGTATAATTAGATCTAATCCATAGCATATCTGAACTAAATTGAACTATTTAAAGTTAGATTCGGTCATCACTTGTTGAAACTATATTTAGTTAAACATATTTTCTTATACAGATTTGTTTTTGCTTACAATATGGCTAAGAAACGCCATACTTATAAACATCAGCCGTACCACATCTCTATATATATAAAAATCAATTGCTGTTCGTTAGTCTCGCTAAAACTCAATAACGGCTGGACCGATTTGAATAATTCTTTTTTTGTTTTGTTGGGCGTGTGTCAGGGGTGATTTAAATATAAAAATTTTATAGCGAAAACAAAAAAAACAGCTGGAAAATCAAAAAGTTCTGAACTGTTTATTTTGTATGGGAATCACTAACCGTTAAAACGTACCTAGTAACAAACCAGAGCGAAGCGAGGGTGAGTCGCTAGTTCTATAAATATCTCATAGTTAATATACAGCAGTAAACAAGTTATTTCTCAAATAAGTAACAAAACAAAGAGACACTAGCTCCAATGAACATTTAATTGTTCGACTTTCCCTCTCGCTGACGATGACGCAGCGTGTTACGTTGCTGCCTCGTTTTCACGTTTACTTTATTTACTATTTCATATACATACGTAAACTTTTACTCTCTTTTATGAATTGTTTTTGAATACACATAAATTGTTTGTTTTGTCCATCTGTACTGTATGATAATATTTATTTACTACTAACTACAGTAAAAAAATAACATTTTGAGTCATAATTGACTTAAGTAAAAGAGAAATAAAAATAATATTTAATATACAGTTGCGTAAATAAGTTTATATATAGCTTTCTTGTGTAAACTTCATTTAAACATGGCCTGAAAACAACATCCCGGAAATTAACTAAATTGATTACCAATAAAAAGTAATAGCTGTAAATATTTTGGGAATATATAAATTTTATTGGTTTTATTTTATTATTTGACTCATTTCGCGCCCCGGCTTGCCTTCTCGCTCTGCCGTTCTAGTCAGGGTCGTTGACCCCACCGCGAAAGTACTTTCACTCGCGCGCAAGTCTCCAGCTCGCTGGCTTCGTGTTGTATGGACTTGCTTTGATATGTAATTCATAGTTGCTCTTTGTTTTAGTTTAAAACTTTGATTATAATCAAATATTATTAATTAATTATGTGTTTATATATTAAAAATACTCATTTACTCAATGTTTTGCTCAAAATTACTTACATATATTTAAAATTGAATATTCTACTAATATTATAAACGCGAAAGTTTGTAAGAATGTATGTATGTATTTATGTTTGTTACTCTTTCACGCCAGTACGGCTGAACGGATTTGGATGAAATTTGGCACAGAAATAGATTATAGTCTGGAATAACACATAGGCTACTTTTTATCCCGGAAAAATATGCGGTTCCCGTGGGATAGGTTTGTTTTTGTTTTCCTAGAGGCGAACCCGAGCGAAGCGAAGGTGAGCCGCTATTATCCAATATAACTGTAGCATGAGTTTTTTTGATGTGAACGTTTATTTACATTATACATAAATTCATCTTTTTTTTTTAAATGATGTTATAAAAAAGCAATAGTAAACCTTATAAGTTTTATGTATGAAAAAATAAATGGATACGTTGGGGAATTGATAGTCTTAGATGAAAAAAATCTACATAAAAACAATATTATTATAAAATCGATATACGTAATGTTAGAAATGAGAAAATAATTAGAAAATGTGTAAATAACTGCACTTTTGCTGTTATCTAACGCGTTGCATCATTTATGTAACAACATTAATTACTGTCACTGTGAATGGCTACTGTCTGTCTGTCACTTTTGTAAGGCACGCTCAAATAATGCTTAGAACGAGAACATAATTCAATTGGAAAGAGGGATCGTGTTTATTCGCAATAAATAGTATAGCTTCAAGTAACATTGTATTTTAAATGAAAACTAATATAATATTCAATTTAAGCTAATTATACACTTTGTAATTGAATATCTTAATGTGTAATCAACATATAAAATTGTTTTTTTTTTTATTATTTATACATCAGTAGACTTAAGTGATGTACATATATATTAATCATTTATACAGTAATAATTGCTTTGCACATCATAATCAATATATTTTATTACCTAGCCTCTAATTCAAGGGCATTAGAGTCGAAATAGCTTCAGGGTTGAAACAAGGAAATTGTTTTGCTAAAAAAAAACACTAAAATGTTAAACGTAAATAGTAAATAATCGCGATGTCGTGTACCGAAGTAGGAAGCGCAAGTGAAAGCAAGTCCGTCACGATGTGCATGCATCAAATCTTGGACTTAGCGTACATTGTCTCGCATTAAACAGTACATTTATTTACTTTTTACCCGACTACGCAACGCAAAGGAGGGTAATGTATTTATTAGTCTATGTATGTATGTTTGTTTGTTCCTATGTAGCGTTCTAGAGACTACTAACTAGATATTTTAATGATTTACACGTCGTTAGATTCATCTTGATAACGCGAGTGTCATAGGCTCTATAAAAAATAGTTGAAAATTAAAATGGCTGACTTGAGGCGCCAATTTGTGTGTCTTTAAAAAAACAATCTTTCAAGTTAATCGAGTGGGGTATCAAAACAAAGGTTTTGAAGCGGCGATCACAAAATATACACAACTTATATATATTTAAAAGTAATTTAGGATAAAAAATTGCAAAAATTAAAAAGCTGTAAATAAAAAATATATTATAAAAATAAAAACCCGACTGCATAAAAGCTTACTAAAAAAATGAAAACAAGTTTACGAAGGAATATAGTATTATGCAGATAGGAGACATACCTACATATGTACATCTCGCGGCAAGGATTGAAACATGTATGTCTCCGACTGCATAATACTATATTCCTTCGTCAACTTGTTTTCATCTTTTAAATTAGCTTTTATGCAGTCGGGTTTTTTTTTATTTTTATAATATTGTTTTTATTATTATGTAGTCTATGTTACAAATTATTATAAAATATTTTTTAAATTAGCTATTTGTAACTTTTCTTTTATTTTTATTATATTATATTGTGAATAAAAAAAAATCGTCCATAGATAATAGATGTCCGCGTCCGACGTATTGCCTTTGAAATGTCAAGATTAATGTCATCTACTTAGCACTCATTAAAACCCAAATATATTATAATCTGTCACTGTCAGGTGTATATTTTTTATGCTTCTGACATTTTTTCTTTTTATTTTCTTTGGATAATCAAATAACGATTAATATATGAAAGACTGATGACTGATGACTTAATTCCGTCCCATAATTATGTACGATTGACACAAAAATTCCATAAATAATTTTCGTTAATAAATGCACACAATTTAGTCAAAGTACGTATTTTATATGTTGTAGTATATTCGGATATATTCGCAATAACGTTTATGTAAATCTTCAATTTATTATTTAACAATTTTCACAATTTTCAATACATATTTTTTTGATTGACAAATTAGGTACCTACTATATTAGTAATTCGTCACTTATACATTAACTCAGATCAAGTAAAAAAACCTAGATAACGCATTTAGAACAGAAAGTGTAACCATTTTTTACACATTTTTTTGTTTTTTTTTTGTTTTTGTATTATAAAGTATTGTAATAGTTGTTTTTGTGTGTATTTATATTGTAATAATATTCCGTGGACAAATGTTACCTGAAATAGTTTACAAAGGACGTATGCTATAACGTTTTGCAAACAAATCGGTCAGAGAAAATCTGATGGCATAACGGAAGTGGAGGCTTTACATACAACCTGGAGAGCATTGGTTGGAGTAGACCTCATTGCTCTAATTATAATTCTGAGGCATTCTAAATTGCAGTTTGTTCAGCTTTTCTGAAACTGCCGTGTGAAAGAGATCTAAAATGAAAAGGCAATATGGCTCCGTATTAAAGAATTATATAACAGATTTTATGAATATAGGTGTGCACACCACCACACACCAGATAACGCTCTTAGAACGTTAATGCCTAAATACTGTACAGCAAACGGCTGAGGATCCGAGAGGCCTTGAAGGAGGCCCTTCCAGACCAGCCTGGGAGGAATAGTTAGTAACCTGTGTCTAACAGATATGGTTTTACCGCACAGCAAATTACATATGAAATTAGTCAACCTCGCAGATTCCTACGAAAATGCATGAGCTGAGCTGAGATCGGTGGATTTTTGCTACTATTAGTCCTACCCTTTGGACAAGCAAGAATTCCTGTTCATCTGACTAAAATCAGGATCATGGACCACTCATTATGCGGATGGATGAAAATGAAAATTTCATCCAGATCCGTTAGCTGTTCCGGCGTGATTGTGTAACAAACATCCAAACATCTACATTTTCACATTTATAATATTACTAAGATTGCTTTCTATAAAGTAATATAATAAGCACGTCCATACAATGTGAACTAAGCTTAACAGCGTGAGATATGCAATAATTGTCAACAACTGCAATTACAACCTATATAATACAGCGGGCAGTGTACTTGCACAACGTTCAGTGATCGAATCAATAGTTATTATATAACAAAGAAAAAATTTTATTTGTTTGAGACACAAATGCCAAAAGGAAGGATACAAAATACTCTTTTACTTCACACTGTTATCTTGTCGTCTATTGTTTTTGTTCATCTTTTGTTTTCTGACAGTCTGTTTGAGGAACCCCGTAACGTAGTTTGGGAGCTGTATAAAAGAAATGTACATGTATTCACATTAAAAACAAACGCAATTTAAACATGTTGAGGTCAACCGTCTTGAGAGACGTAACTTTGATCATGCTGGTTGAACCCGTTCAGATGAAACAGTACGATGCAAAACTGAGTTTGTTCACTGAGTTAAACACCATCAGATGGTGAGATTCACCATATACTACGATCGAACCTTTTTTTTAATCTTGGGAAATGCATTTGCGCATATCACCTGTATACATACAGGTGGTTATGTAGGACTCACTGGCTAGAAAAACCCGTACTACCCACTAAAACCCAACAGAACCTCCCCCTGTCTTAATAGGGCATCGCAGCATCACTTACGCACTCAACAACAACGCCCCGATGGCAGATCTGCCAAAGCAGACGACACAACCAAGGAGTTGCTCCCATGGTCCACTCTGCTGTCAGAGAAGTACCAGGAGCAATCTGCACGGTACACCGTTCATCGAAGTGGGCCACTGAGTCTCTTGGCTTCACGTCCGGCTGGGTTGCCGGACGTTAATAAACCCCCCTACCACGACAAGATTAACACACATTGGGGAGACTAGGGTCGAATCTGCAGTGAAGCTCTATCTACTCTATTAATTTACCTGTATGAGTTATATCATTGTGAGTAATCGTTAAAGGGCAAGGAGTGGAGTGGCCTCCCTTTGATGTGTCACATGAGTCTTGTTCCTAGAGATATACTCGGTAGCCTTCACATAAAAAGTGACTATGCGTTTTTTGACAAGTGTAGTTCACCTTACTCCGGTTTTAATAGTTTCAGTGGGCGTAATATTTGTCACATAAATCAATATATGTTTTTAAAACTTAGTTCGTGAAAGTATGTATCGCATCGATTGTTATTTATGTGTGGGGGAAAAGGATTCGTGTAACAATCTCTGTTTTAAAAGCCATTTAAAATTCCACCATTTAACTTCTGGCTTAATCGTCAAATCAGCTTAAAAGTATCAAATTATTGTACTCTTATCCGGATTTTATATAAAAAAAATTATTCGATACGGTTGTTAGAAATAGGTTAATATCGACTACGGATTTGATCATATCGATGAATATTTAGTATATTAGGGAAATTAAACGTGTTTATAATAAATGTTATTTTAGTGGTCTGTTTGTTCTCCCTTTCCATCTGTCAAGGAGATAATATAGACATTATACATATTAAATCTATTTATTATAAGACTTAAAATTAAAAAATAAATGATAAATATGTATCTTCTTTATTCTAAACCTAGGTCTAGGTACATTTTAATGGTTAGTATAGAATAGATAGACTATATTATATGGTCTGTAGCCTATAGCCTTCCTCAATAAACGGGCTATCTAATGCAAAAAGAATTTTTCAAATCGGATTAGGAATTCCTGAGATTAGCGCGTTCAAACAAACTAACAAACAAACTCTGCTTTATAATATTAGTATAGGATAATATGAAAATTTAATAGTAAAATTTTTTAGAATACGAACAACATAACTAATTTGGAAAACTTAAATTAAGTGCTAAATGCAAATAGAGGCCGTGAAAATTAATTTATTCAAAGATTTCCATGTCATGCGCCGCTTCAAACGAATTCCGCGCCTACGCGACGCGCAGTTTCATAATTACTGACTCAGCCGCCGACCTTCGCGAAAACGGTCGCAGGCGGGCACCAGGTTCGAATCCGGTTGGTTTTTTATAACAGTAAATTCATCAATATATGCCAATCACTGATACAAATGAACAATAATTAAGATATTTTTAAATAGGTATGTAAAATACAATAGCTTTATGTTTTAAAATATACCTACAAAGAAGATTAAATCACCTCTGCTATACTTATCTGCTTAACTTTACTAGGAAAACCCGCGGCTTCGCTCGCACTAAAATTACAAAAAAAGCTAAAAATGTAGGTTTACAAACTTTCATCCTCTATTTTGTCCTTTTATGGGATGAATTTCGAAAAATACTAAAACACATATTTATTGAATTTTATTGATTTTTATTCATTTCATTAATATTAAATACCAAGTTTTAAATCATTCTAATTATAAATAATTATTTAAGTTGTATTATTAGGTGTTTTCCTGTGGGAATGACATAATATCCCGCTGTAAAAAGTAGCCTGTCACTCTCCAGCTCTTCAAATATTTCCACACAAAAAATCACGCCAATCCGTCATTCTGTTTCGACGTGAAAGAAGGACAAACAAATAAACAAACAAGCAAACATCATTTCACATCTATAATATTAGTTTGGATATACTTACATTCTAGACAAACTCCTGTTGCGACAGACAGACTAATATTAGTATGAAATTGCATAGTTAATTAATCACAAAACAACATAAAATAAAATATCATTCCACTATCACATTCTCAAAGTAACAAAACCACACGCAGAAGCTAAACAATAGGTATATATTTATATTAAATAATTATATACATGTGTATTATAATATATCAGTTTATGTAAATATCTATAAATTCAGCATTTTGCTTAGTAAGAACATAGGAATGAAGTAGCTCGGCACGTGTCGGGCGTTCGAGTCCTGGCTGCGGCTATTTCTAGTAAATGGGTCAAGCGATCCCAAGTTAGCTGCAAGAACGAATACAAAAAGAGTAAAGCAAGAGCGGGGTACACTTTGCAATTAACTACAGTTTAACTAATCGTAAACGGTAACAGTTAGTCTAAGATTATCGTGGAATATATATTCCAAAATATTTATATAGCAGAATTTATTTTGTAGATAATACAATTAAAATGTTTTGTAGTTTTTTTTTAAATATATTAAGTTTATTTGTTATAAATAAGAGGTATCGTTAAGCAAAGCAATTAATAATGACTAACAGAACTACCATTAGTACTATAATACTACCGTAACAAAAACTCAATGCATGATTGTTCTTGGAAAAATCATTTTCTCCTCACCCGAGGCTAAATTAAACTCGTTGTAGAGTTCAAGTGATCAAGGTTTTAGCCGTAAAAGAATAGTGGGTGACATTGGTCGGCGAGTACGTACATAATTTAAATAACATTATTGTCCATTTATTATGAACATTACGGAAGTGTCTCCTTGTCGACTTGTTAGCCTTATACGAGCAACGCGTTCATATTTTATGATTATTGTATGTGTAAAAACGCCATGAACATAAAAGTTCTTTAGATAGTATTGTTTTGGTGTTAACTGTCTCGATCAGTTATGTCTTTTAAGGTTATGCAAGTGAAGATTATTTATTTAGCTGTTGTAAAAATAACATAATTATTTGAATTTAAAATTTTCAAAACTAAGTGCATTAGGTTATTAAATTAGGTTTAAAAAAACATGTTATGCTTAAACCTGTTTCATATAACTGCAAGTTATTTGATGCTATAATATTATAAAACGTTCACAATAAACATGGTCGATACAAAAGAATAAATCATAGACAAACATATCTGTAAATATAAAAATTTTTTTCTTGTAATACTCTATAAAGCACAATATATTAGTAATGAGATCTGTTATAAGCAATAATCTTTGTATAATGACATTTTAATATCAATTGTTAGTTAATCCATGATTAAGTGTTAGTTTGAGAATCGTGAGGCATCGGCCGCGTTGCGCAATGACTCTATATAAACACATGTGGCCAGAACTAGAGCAGAAGCTTACTTGTCGAGCGTACTGATGTTATAAATCCAATATAATGTTTCTCTAAATTATTATCTCTATAATAATTTATTAAAAGTTTAACAATTTTCATTTAAAATCTAAGAATAAGTATACAAGAGCATATTATATTCAATTAAATTTAGTTACGAAAATGAGAAGTATGTCATCAGTACTTTGACTTCATGAGATTGATTTTTTTACATGATAATAATGGTATTTGAACAGGATATAGTAGTAGTGTGCAGTAAATGTATTAGCTATAAGCTTAAGGCGTAACTCCCGGTTAGATGTTGGTGCAACCGAGCGCAGTGCATCGCCCGCGTTGCGCAACTCGCCTATTTATACCGCCCTCTGACTAACATCTCCGGAACTTGGGAAAGTTTGCATATTTCAGCTTCCTTGATTCACAATACAGTCTTTGTTGAATGTACTTTAGTCAATTTGGTCAATATTTAATTATATAAAAGTATCTAAATCGAAAATCAGGGTCTAATTTGTTAATTGTAAGACCACTACTTATAGATTCTTAAAATTAAATAATTATTAATAATATCATGTTTAACTTATAATAGATTCTATTTAATTACAAAAAAAGTTGATTTCGAATTTAAAATTAGATAAAAAGATGTTTTTTTAATGAAGTAGATACATGGTGAATTATTTTACGTAATACAAATACAATTTTTCTCAAATCATAATTTAATCGATTGCGTGCATGTAACTTGCTGCCCAAGAGATTGCGCAATCCCTTCAGCAACTAGGAAGTGCACCTACGCATTGTTCAAAACAATTGTTTTCCCATTTTCATGCGCGTTCGCCCGCGGGCGTCGCTCCCGCTGATGACCGCCGGCGACCGTGCGTCGACCTCGCCCGCCGTCGTCCAACTGCGATATCGCATGTTTTCACGCCATCGCGATTCCAAATTCAAATCGCGATTTTTTTCCAGGATAGGTGCTTATTTTGATTAAAGACTAATTGTATTCAGCCAGTGTCTTGTACTGTGGAAACTGTGCCTTAAAATTTTAGCGGGAGTGTGTTTATGCCTTTATATTTTCACGAAGTCATAACGTGAATCCAACTGCTTTTCATTTACAACTGTAAATAATAAAATCGATAATATGTTTTTAGAATATCGAATAAAGCTTTTCTCTTCTTGTCAAATGAAGTATGTAGATGTAGATGTTATATTATTTTAAAATATAATGAATTTCATGTACATCGTTAAGTGAAAATTACGAAAAATTACAAAAGTATGTTAAAATCCGAGATAAAAATGTTTATTAGGTGTTAGATCTATTTTTATATATTCGGTAGTAGAGACAATGTACGCGGGTGCGTCGCCCTGGCGGAGGTCCAATAACCTAAGATTTGGGGGTGGAAAGCGATATGTCAACATTTGTGAGAAATAAGTCGCTAATTGAAAATATAGATTTATACAAATTGTGTATTCTGAAACAAATGGATAGTTACGTTAGTATAATATTTTTGGTTTGAAGACATTTTATAAAAATGGGAGATACGATTTCATATTCATAGAGTCGTTTTATTATTTTAGAAAATATTGGAAAAAAAGTTGGTAAAAAGGATTCTTTGTATAAACCCTGCATATAAGCATAGAGCTTATCCATTTTCATTCCGAATCTCAAACTGGTTGTGTCAAAATCAAGCTTTGTGCTTTTTTGCAACTCACGAACGTTAGTAAGTACTTGTAATAGTGTAATGAGTTAAATAAAAAAGTTATGTCATCTAATATATAAATATCTCGTGTCACGGTGTTTGTGGTCGCACTCCTCCGAAACGGCTCGACCGATTTTAATGATATTTGGTAGGTATAATAATAGGTCGTAAAGAATTTTTCACCCTCCTACCCCCACCCCCCATTTTAAAATCGCGATTTTAGTATTTTTGTATAAATAATTATATATCGAACCCGAGCGAAGCGACGGTGAGTTGCTGTATATAACATAAAGCCAGAGTTTTTTTTTGTAGATTGAATGCGGGCAAAAAGCGAAATTAAAGCTGAAGAATTTGTTTATTTGTTTGGTTGAACGCGTTAATCTCAGGAACTACTAATCCGATTTGAAAAATTCTTTTTGCATTAGATAGCCCGTTAACTGAGGAAGGTTATAATCCTGGAAAAATATACAGTTCCCGTGGGATAGATTTTTGTCTACGGACGAACCCAAAGCGAAGTAAGTGTGAGTCGCTAGTATTTTATAAAAGCATAAATGCTTAAGCTATCCTATACTAAAAGGTTTTATTTACTTATACCTTTTAATGTGGCGCCATTATTTTTTTATTAATGTTACAAAATTTAAACAATTCATAATACCAATGTCGTTTAATCGATAACTACAAAAAGCGCGGTAAAGGACAGCCATTCGCCTTTTTTATATCCTTACTAGCACAGATTGCAAAAAAAATGCATTCAATCGTTAATTATGTTTATACCACTTAAATGTTTTGTTTTTAGAAAGTGTCGGTTCTCATGTGTTAATTACTCCCATCAAGAGAGTTGACTTCAAATGATACGAAAAAATGATTAATTTAAAGTATTGTAGTACTTATTCAAAATTAACATATAAAAAAGTATTAAAATATATATCAAACTAGCGACTCACCCTTGTTTCGCTCGGATTCGTCTCTAGGTACGTTTCAACGGTTAGTATGAGATAGATAAACTATATATGATATATAGCCTATAGTCTTCCTCAATAAACGGGCTATCTAATGCAAAAAGAATCTTTCAAATCACATTAGTAGTTCCTAAGGTTAGCGCATTCAAACAAACAAACTCTGCCTCTTTATAATATTAGTATAGATTAAAATTATCTTCTCACTAGTAACATTTTTCATTTCAATTATTCTTAGTAAATTTGCAACTGTACGCAACATTGTTGTTGCTGTTTAAATGCACTTAGAATAATTTAAAATTTTACAATTATGCTTCACATACTGAAAATGAAGAGGATGTCATTAAATAAAGTGGATGGTATTTTAACATGCAATGTAATCGCTTACACCGGCCAATCACGAACTGTCTTACATATAAAAACTTTTTGAAAAATAAAACAATATACTAAATAGGATAAAAATATTATATTTCCTTTTTACAAAATATATACAACTTTTTAAAGCACATCGCTTTAAGGTTTTCAGCTAACATACCTACAACACTTTATAAAAAATCGGTCGAGTGCGAGTCGAATGTACAAAGGGTTCCGTACCATCGTACATGTACTTTTTATTAATATGACTTTTACTCTATGTATGTAGGATATCAACTTCGATAATCGATTACGACCGTTAAAAAATATTTCTTGTATTTTTATTTATTTTCATAATTTTTTTTTATAGAGACAATAGAAATACACACTTTGTGCAAATTTCTACTCTCAACCTATTATTACGGTTCATGAGATACAATCCTCTGACGGATGTACGGACGGACGGATAGCAACGTAATAGGGTTCCGTTGGCACCCTTCAGTTACGGAACCCTAATAAAAAAACAACAAATAAGTGTTTATTTACAACTAACAGTTTGCTTTATAACAACACAAGGAATGCTGTTAGATATAAATTATAATTTTACTAAAACGCGTAAAATGTTGACTTTCCATATAAATGTTATAATAACTTAAGCAACACGGAAACAATTCATCTCATAAATAAAATTGCATCAAGAGACCTACTAATTGCCTTATTGCTTGCTAAAAACAGCTAATAAAATAATATATATTTACTTAATTTACACATAAAAAGTTAACGATGTCCGCTATTAAGGCCGTGGTCGCAGGTTTGATTCCCATACATGTTAAATATAAGTTGCATTAAGTAAACGTTGCTAAAATGACTTAAAATTAAAAAAAAATTAAAGAGTGCGTATATGAATGTGTACACGCGGAAGAAATAAAACTTCTATAGTTTATCGATACTTTATACGGAATTCATTCATTTCACAATTCAGTTTATGTTTTAAATAATTAGAATAGGAGAGATACTAAAAAAAATAATTTTCCATTTAAAAAGGAATACAATATTTTATTATTCACACGATGGTGTTAAAATAAAATTTAATTTCCAATCAAATGTTGTAATGATTCAATAAATTATATTACACCAATAAAATAAACAATAATACAGGGATGTATTATAATTTTTTTAGTAAAAAACAAATTGTAAAAAAAATATTTCAAGCAAATAATTTTTTAACAATATTCATTTGATATGATTCCATCGCATATTTAAAAAAAAATAAAGAAGCATTTTTGGAGTGAAACTTCTTTAGAATCGTTGTGAATTGAATCTCGATGAAACGGAAATGCGACACTAAAAAGAGACAAACACATAAATATATAGGTTCAAGCCGGGGTGAGAATGAGATAGAATACATTGCCATGTTACCATGTTAACCGTTGTTATTGTCTGACAAATATATAATATAAAATTTTACTTCCACTTTTTTCTATTTTTATTTCAATAATTCTTTGAAATATTCCTATAATAGTTAAATAATTTTGAATTAACGATTTATTCATTTCCGTAACAACCGTTTCCGTTACAAAAATCGTAACACCAATACTTTTTTCCCTTTCATGGCGCGCCTAAAGTAGTGTCACTTCAAAAATCCCACGTCCTATATCAAAAGAACAGATACATACGTTATCTATTTTTTTTAATATTAATAACAGTTAGAGTAACATTAAACTTAACAGAGATTATATACAATATTATAGATGCAATATTATGTAATACTCGTACCATACTTTTCTTAATAACGTTAATTACTTGAAGAATTTACTTTCTAAAAGGAACTTATTTTACTTAATATCTTTAGTGACATATCCTCAATTTGCTCGCGTACGTCTATGGGTGCCTTTTGTTTGTACAAAGTAGGTTGCTTCCCCATACAAACTTTCATCCCCATTTTCACCCCCTTTAAGGGATGATTTCCGGGATAAAAACTATCCTATATTCTTCCCAGGGTCTCAAACTATCTTCTTACCAACTTTCATCTAAATTGAATCAGTAGTTTCGGAGCACTTTCGGTACAAACAAACAAACAAACAAAAAAAATCTTTTCTCTCTATAATATTAGTATAAAATAACCACAATGCCAACTTTTGGCATATTTTATTACAAACAGTAGTGTGTTACCCCAATCGTGGTCTATCTGTATACTAAGTCTCACCTAAATTTGTTCAGCCGTTTCAGAGCAACGAACACACACACAAACATTCTCATATATAGTTTTATGTGGTGTGATGAATCAGATTCAAATTCAACATCAGCCTTATTTTCCAAATCTAGATTCTTTAAAAAATACAATATCTATCGTTCAAATATATTAATAAGGACCACGTGTTCTCCCCTAACTAGGATTTGTGGTAAAAACCTAGTGCATTCTAATATACCGCCTCCTACAGGAGTCTCGGTGACTACAGGAACTGCTGATATCGCGGCGGCAGTGCCTTTGGGTACTGGAGTACCTGGAAATATTAATATTTTAATATATTTAAAATTAAAGCAATTATAATATCCCAAGAATATTTTTTCTTGGTACATCTACTAATTAATTTTTAAAACGATGTATTCCACACATACCAAACATACATATGGTTTTTTTGAAGTCGTTCAAAAACGTATCAAATTAGCGCTGCCAATATCATTTTCTTTAATATAGTGAACATTTGTAAACTGTGAAAGTTTTTATAAAGATTTCATTTTAAAGAAATAATTTTCTTTATATAATATATTCATAGCTAAATTATAAAATAAAATAAAAAATTTGAACTGTTCATAAAACTCCGTATATTTAGCATAATTTATTAATAGTTAATTAATCTTACCCAATCCCGGTGGGATCTTTCTCTTCTTGGGAGCTTTTCGTTTCCAAATCTCTAGCACATCAGATAGAGCGAGATTCCACTGCTTGTCGAAGGCCACTAAGGTTGCATGAAGAACACCGCGTATACCATTTGCGTTACGAGTTATTACCTGTTAATTAGTAAGAAAATAATATTAAAAAAATACTGCTTGGCATACACTCCAACAACGTTTCTTATAAAAAAACCTTTACCAGACCGATGTCAGACTGAGAACGGACTGTGGTTGGCACTATAGTGTGGAACGGCCCTTAAGGGAGAAGCCCCTTTCGGGTGATTATAAAATTGTATATGGAAAAGTAGAAAATTATATCATACTAACTGAATATCGACTAGTTGTCGCTCGCGGCATCTCTCGCGTGGTATCAATCAAGCGTACATAACAGAAAAGTACATATTATACTAAAATTTTCTATCAGTGCTTTTTTGATATCAGTATTATCGTTTTTGCGATTATCCTTTACACGCAAATAGATTCAATTTTAAAATACTTTTTTGTGTTTATAAAGTTAACCAATTTTTGATAACTTACGTTGTTTCATAATTCTCATATCGAACTTGCTCAAACCATAAAAGATAAATAACTCTTTATTGTACACCAAAAAAAAAAAAGAAAAAAAATATACAAAATAAAGAAGATCCAAGAGGCGGCCTTATCACTAAAAAGCGATTTCTTCTAGGCAACCTTTAGGTGTAAGAAAATAGTGTTTACAATTAGATAGAAAGGGCGCGAATAATAAATAAAGCGACAGTAGAAAGAGTACATATTCATACATACACGTATCATACAAATATATAATAAATACAAGTAAAATATAATCTCCTATATAAATAAAAATGAATGTTGGTAAGCGCATAACTCAAGAATGTCTGGACCACTTCGTCTAATTTATTTTTTTGTATGTTCCTTAAAGTCCATGGAAGGTTTTAATACTTAAAAAATAATAATATCCATCTTACTATATCCAAGCCTATCCAAGCATAGGGTGAGTCGCTAGTTAATCAATTAATAAATACTATAACTACATACACAAATAATATATATATATATATATATATATATATATATATATATATATATAACTACATACACAAATACAATAAATAAAAACATATTTTAATGCCGCTATGCTTAATCATAATAATCAATTATACCGATAAGTATTTTTTAAGATAAACAGCTAACAATAAAATGAAATAGAAACAATAAACAACAGATCCTTTGTATAGGTTTAAGCGAAGCATAACTATTGTAGAAAATTAAACGTCACATAAGTTACCCTAGCATTATTGTCCATTCATATACAGGGTGGAACAAATGGATGGGACATGGAAGAAAAGTACCTTAAATATTGAATTTATCAAAATTTTACTCAAAGGAAACATTCCTTTGTTTTAAAAATTATAATAAATGCATTTAATTATATATTTTTAAATTACTTGAACAGGTAATCGCACCAATTATAAATACAGTAAAATGCACCTTCTTCACTATTTTATTGAACTAAACGATAGTCTATGCTACGGTACGGTAGGTAAGTTTTAAAAAAAAAACAAATGCAGTTATTATCATTTTTTAAAATAAAGGAATGATTCCTTTGAGTAAAACTTGATAACTTTAATATTTAATGTATTTTGCTTCTACATACGTCCCATTCGTTTGTTCCACCCTGTATAATCGTACTCATAAGTGCACTCTACGATGAGGTGTGCACTGGATGCGGCTGGTTTGAACTCGACAAATTTGCTTACTATACTGTAGTATACATCGTAATCACGTGACATTACTCTAGATTAATATCTACGACTTTGTACTAGAAAATTATAGTTCTAGTCTTCTAATCAGAATAATTAAAGTATTTGTATAATAATCCCATTATCTAATAATATATCTATACTAATATTATAAAGCTGAAGAGTTTGTTTGTTTGTTTGTTTGGTTGAACGCGCTAATCTCAGGAACTACTAATACGATTTGAAAAATTCTTTTTGCATTAGATAGCCCGTTAACTGAGGAAGGCTTTAGGTTATGTATCAACCCGGGAAAATGTACGGTTCCCGTGGGATAATTTGTTTTTGTCTAGGGACGAACCCGAAGCGAAACGAGGGTGAGTCGCTAGTAATATTACAAATGCGAAAGTTTGGTACTCAATAAAAGATGAAATGTGGCACAGAGGTAGATTATAGTCTGGAATAGCACATATGTTACTTTTTGTCCTGGAAAAATGTACGGTTCCTGTAGGATAGATTTGTTTATGTTTTTGACTAGGACGAACCCGAGCGAAGCGTGGTTGAGTTGCTAATGCTTTTAATAAAACTTTAGTTTAAATGAAGTACGTCCATTCCTCAAAGAATATTTTAATGAAAACCATTATGTATTTTTATATTTATTACTAACGATTGTCATTTGTAAAACTAATATTAGGTATCTTTGTTTCAGGATTCGTGAATGATCTGAGGATTCTGCTAAATGTGTTCAAATGAAATATTGCCTTCCATTTTATACATCAATATTTTAAGAAAAGTAAGTAAAACTAGAGTAAAATCGCATTATTTCTAACTAAAAAAAATTACAGGACATAATAAAAATTTTAAGGCTTCACAATTTTTAACAAGTACGACTCCTATTAATTTTGGGAGTAACTTCGTCTGAGTTTTGTTTGGAATAATACAAATAGGTGTGACATTTAGCTTTAGCCTTGAATTACTTAATGACATCGAATGCACCACTTATAGCTTCTGAGAAACTAGCCTGCACAGACGAGTCAATATCCGTAACGAGTACGTTTATTTAAACAACCTATATTCAAGACTATCAAAACTCGTTCACAAAAAAAAAATTACAAAGTCCTTGATGGCTGGGAAGAGGGTTGTCCAGTCAATAAAATTATATATTATACTAATCTATATATATAAAAATCAATTGATGTCCGTTAGTCTCACTAAAATTCAAAAATGGCTGGACCGATTTGATATTTTTTTTTGTTTTGTGGGGGTGGTTAAGTATAAAAAAAATAGAGAAAACCGATAAGAATAGCTGGAAAACCTAAAAGTTCAGAACTGTTTATTTTGTATGGAAATCACTACTTCGGATTAGTTTCAATAGTGGGGGACCTACCATCTACAGCAATGCGTCAAGTTTAAATTGCAAAAAAAATATATGTACATAATATATTATAGTCTATGTATTCTATAATGGCAGTAATATGAAGGCAGTGGTAGCCCAGTGGTAACGCGATCGCTTGGAAAACCGAGTCACGCGGGTTCAAATCCATGGTCTCGCACCTCTGATACTTTCATGTGCGAATCATTTCTAACATGATTACCACTTTCCTTACGGTGAAAAAAAAAATCGTGAAGAAACCTGCATGTCTGAGAAAACCTAGCAAGTTTTTGAAAGACATGTGAAGTCCGCCAACCCGCACTTTGCCAGCGTGGTGTGTATTGAAGGGAGGCCCATTCCCAGCAGTGGGACGTTAAAAAAGGCTGAATACATACATACATTCTACAATAATCGTTAAAATGTATCTAGGGACGAACCCGAGCGAAGCAAGGTGTGAGTCGCTAGTCTATATATAAATAGGCAAAGACAAAACAGTTCAGTAACTTTTTCTCCTATTTGTCAATTGATTTTCATTTACTACTGACGACGAGTTGCTATTGAAATTTTGGAAACAGTATAATAATTTTTTATATAGATAGGTAAATTCATATATTTTTTTCTCAGATTTTCAATAATGACTGTGGAATTTCCACCATTGGGCGAACACTAAGTATAATAATTGTATTAATTTGTTATTTTCCATCACCAACGGAATACTAAATTGAAATTAATGTTATATACTTACCCAATTAAATAAAATTATATAAATATTATTTTTACTGTTGGGAAATTTAAAAAAAATTGGGAAAGACTCTTCCACGCTAGTAGCTTCCTCACATACTTATAATAGATACGTTTAATTAAATGTATAGATTAACGATTCAAAGAGGTCTGTAAAAATCTATTTAAATTAAATATATACGAGTATATATATATATATATATATATATATATATATATATATATATATATATATATATAATTTGTAACATACACCTTATTTATTACTAATAATTAAAAACATTATTACTTTCGTTAGGACCATTATCTATTAATTAATTATTATTAATAGTTTTAATTGTGTTACTACAGGAAATCTTTTGTAGCGTGTTTAAAGCTACGTTTTATTCATTTAACGAGCTTATTGCAATATTACATCAATAGAAATATATTTATACTTTAACTAGCGATACGTTTTGAGGTTTAGTATAGGTTTCTCAAAGATGAGAGATTTTCCCACGGTAAAAAGTATCCTATATGTTGACCCGGATAACCAGCTATCGTCATACCAAATTTCGTCAAAATCTGTCGAGTGGTTTTCCCGTGATGCATTCCCAGACAGACAGACAAAAATTCTAAAAACTATAGATTCGGTCTCTGTATCGTTAATAATAACTATTTCAATAAGATTTTCCAAAAAATATTTAATGTACAGATTCGACTCAGAATTTTATTATATGTATAGATTAATTGACCGCATGATAGCTAAGAGTAGATTAAATACAGTTTGAGAGCTCCAATATGGGCTAAATAGGAATAGTTGCTAGTGAGTAATACATCGTTTAGTTTATTTCCGAATAATGAAAAATAGTTTCGTTTTGCCATTTGGCACTCGTACCTTATATCAAAATAAACAGTTTAAAAATATTTTCGGCACATGTCTTGTACAGCCCTCAGAAGCGATTTCATTAAGAGCTATTAGGTAGGTGTCGATTACAAAATAAATATATGGCCCTCGTAAATAACCAAACAATTATAAAAACTGTATAATTTGGCTATATGAAACGTAATGTGAATAACAGTAGATGACACGAAGGACATCACCCGCTTCTAGACTGACCTATAATTCAATCAATCCTACATACATCTAACACACCCGTATGTTTATCGTGTAACCTCGAGCGGGGCCGATTCAATTCGTAAGTACTCAGCCAAGGTACGACCGAAAACGTTTCATATAGTATATAGCACGAAATTTTTCCACTGGACTTGATAATTTGAATACACTTAAAAGTTGAGGAAGATCAGTTTACAAAGAGAAGGTCAACTACTAGATAAGTGTCAAAAAGGGACACATGTAGATGGAATGAAAACGTTGATGTAATCAAATGAACTTGAAATGATAAGATTGAAGACGTAACTGACATCGATATAGCTTGGCTATAATTATAATTACTGTACGTACGTACAAAAGAATCATATATCATAAATTATTATAGTGACATTATTTTTAATAACGTACGTATTGTAGTAGTTGCAGAAGAACATAAAAATTAGATCGATACTACTAATACTTGAATTATCTTTTAACCTTCCGAAATTGTTAAAAAAACACTATCGAGCAAGGTCCAAAAAAGGGAACCCGCATATACACGGTGATAAAAAAATGGCGCTGTGTTTTCCGGGTGGAAAGTTGTTCTGAACAAGGTCGAAGGCGAGGGCGCTCCACTCGGCATTACACGTCGCATCTACTGTTGCATATAAGTCTGCGTTGATCTAAATATAAAGTCATAATTTAAAAAAAATGTACAATAAAAATGCGTAACTTTACGTTACTATTATAGTATTTTTAAATAATTAATTCGATTAACAGTTTATCAATGACGTTACAACGTTTTGATTAGGACAAAAGAAACTTATATAATAGCAACATCAGCTATATTAAACTATATTTAGAATCTCGTTATAAGCTAGCTCCATCTCCAGATTTTGTCTGCACCGTTCATATTAAAAAAAATATTTTTACTTTACATTATCTACATATCTTGAAAATTTTTGGAAACTTTGAATTTGCTGTTAATAATATTTTAAGAATTGTAAAGTCATTTTAGAAGAATTCTCTTTGTGTAGGATTCAAGGTAAATTTTAATGGAATGGGTGCGTAAGCTTGACATATAAAAACGTTTTAAAGATAAGACTGTTTGTCAGTGTTTTAAAAACCAACATTTAAAAGTTCAGGATGTTATTATTGATGTTTAAATTTTCCAAGATTCATTGATAACAGTATCCAATTTACTTCAAAAATTGCTATAGAGGATGTAAAAAATCCTGTTCTTCGAGCCTAAAATATATATTACATATGTCATTTGCGACCTTAAGGCCAGTAGGCGGGACGTCCCTTCACCTGCACTTTGTCGACAATTGCGCATGTCCCGCTGTTGATTGTAAAATTGCATCTCAATGCTCTTCCTACATGTTCCCACACCAATGCGACCTCTGGATAGAGCTGACGTAACGCTACGCTATAAATATTCTCATATTTGCCATGGAATTTATTGATGCATTTGATTCTGCATTGAGAATATCTAGAATATTCCGCTCGTGGAAATATTCAAACCACAATATGTAAATGTATTTGGATGAACGTTTTCCGAAAATATATTGTAATTTACTGTCTCTTATTGAAAAACAATTTAGATGAACAGTATTACTATAATGGAACTTTTAAAAACTGAATTTATCAGTAGATATATTTTTATCACAACGACATTATAAATTGCTACACAGCTTCTTGTATACTTTTTGCAAAGTTTCATCATTTAATTACAAATGGATTCAACAACTAATAATGTTCCTGATTGAGTATTTTCCGATGTCGCCACTAGGAAGTAAGTTGTTTGTTATTGATGTTAACAAACAGAGGACGTTTGCTGTCGTGAGGTCAATGCCGATTAAACAAGTATCGATACTTGATAGATAAAATGAAATTAAAAGTCAGAAATTGAAATCACCACTAATATAAATGCAAATGTTTGTACGTGTGTATGTTTGTTACTCGATTATGCTTAGACTGGTCAGGTTTGGATGAAATTTAGTATGTAAATTTGCCAAAAGGTAGCGCTAATCGTTTATCGAAGGATGATTAGATACATGGGACGCATATGGGCGAAACTAGGATAAGTTATTAATAATGTGTAAGCTTCCGAATATCTTACATTACATTTAACATCAAATTAATTAATTCCTAGCAGTAGTATTCCTGGAAATTCTATACATGATATACACTTATATATATTTTTCAGCAAATGTTAATAAGATTGAAAAATATTCTAAACTCGCACAATTATATAAGTAGCCGTTTGATTAACTGTTATATCACATCGTATAATCTACGTGGTCACTGGACCGCGCCCAGCGCCCTTCGCCTTGGCACTATGAGCCAAGTATGCTAAGTAGGGCTGTGCAATGCAAAATGATGTCATATTCCAAAACTTTACCTAAATATTATTAAAAACATCATCGGCATTACACAAAAAGATAAAGGTGTAATATCCTTGAAAAAGTTATTTCTATTTTGGATTACATTTTATATGTTTATACAGGCTCATATCAAGAAGTCACATTTCAACGTACTTTAGACATAATATAATATTTGGCCCTTACATAATATGATATTAGCGTTTTGTCGAACTGGCCACTTTGATCTCAAATATCTGGCTTGTGGGCTATATAGGCTTGTGTATTTGTGTTTCAAAAGTGATTCATTTGTTTTCGCGCTATTTGATTTTTCTTTGACATCGTCGCGTTCTGTTCACAATATGGAAAACTTAAAATAAAATACTGCGTTATTTACGAATATGAGTTTCACATTAGCACCAGCGCTACAGAAATAGCTCGAAGAATTAATTTTGTGTATGGGGAAGCTACTGTAAAAGAAAACATGGTACATTTTTGGTCCCAACGTTTTCGTTCTGGAAATGTTGACCTACAGAACAAACCCCGTGGACGACCGGAGACCCTTGTTGCAAGTGAAGAAATAAAAGTGATCGTGGAAGCGGATCCAGCAGTCAGAGTTAGCGGCAAGTTTCATTGTGAATGATAAAACAATTTTCGTTCACTTAAAACAAATTGAAAAAGTGAAAAAGCTCGAAATATGGGCACAGCACTAATTGAATGAAGCCACCAACAAACACGCGTCGAGTGCTGCGCTGCATTACTCAACCATCACAATAACGAGGGGATTATGAACCGTATCGTTACTTGTGATGAAAAATGGATCCTGTACGATAATTGGAAACGCTTATCATATTGGTTGAACCCAGGAGAACCAGCCAAGTCCTGCCCCAAACGAAAGTTTACTCGGAAAAAGGTTTTGGTGGCTGATGACCAATGCTGGTGTCCTCCACTACAGCCTCCTAAGATCTGACCGGACGATTACAGCAGTTCTGTATTATCACTAATTGTAAATTACGATGGAAAATTTAGCAGTTAAACAACCGAGACTGGTCAATTGCTACAGCCCACCGCTGTTTCAGAACAACGCAAGATCACATATTGCACAGCAGACGGTCGCTAAATTAGAAGAGCAGCTATTAGAAAGTTCCCGTTGCCCACCATACTCCCTGGATCTCACTCCAATAGTTAGTAGTCCAATAGTAACTTGTTTCGGAATTTGGACAATTTCTTGCATGGAAAAAAAAACCGAAAAGATAGTTTTATTTAAAACGCCTTCACATATTTCATTTTTGATTTTATATGTAAGGAGTAACAATATTATACGCTAATAATATTATACGCTAGTTAAGTGAGTTGTTGACACTATTTGCTTAGCACATGATTCTACTTCTTATGCGACACAGTGTTATAACTGTACGTATAAAAAAATAAAATGCGTGAGTAATCTTCATATAAAATGATTATTGGTATAATAAAAGTTTAAAGCATCGAGTAGCCATAAAAAGAATGATAACATTAGATGAAGCGAAAAATTTTCTTCCATCACAACTGCTTTGCCTTATCAAAACATTTTAAAAGCAAAGTGCAGCTTTAAAAACAATATTAAGTTTTAATAGCTTACTCATTTAATTCTTAAATAGCTACTTATATATAGCAAGTATCGAAATCATCGATCAACAATAGCCTACAAATTAAATCACCATACGACCTCCACATAAATTTATACTTTGTGTATTTCCTCAATTCTATTCTCTATTAAATCGAATTAAACTTTAGCATGTTGTGAATTAAGTGCTATTTCCTGTGAATTTAATTTTAGATTTGTTACGTTGTAATATTATGCTAAGCGTAATGTAAGGAAAAAGTTGTAATTTCATAATACAGTAAGGTTATATAGTTAACCGTGAACATTTTACAAGGTAAAGGATTTTAATTTTGTCTGAAGTTCGTTCAGGAAATTTCCAAGCAATTAGATGTGAAGTCATCTTCAGCTCTTTTTAACGTCCCACTGCTGGGCACGGGCCCCCCTTCAATACGAGAGGGATCAGGCCATAGTACACCACGCTGGCCAAGTGCGGGTTGGCGGACTGCATATGACTTTCCAAAACTTGTAAGGTTCTCTAAGACGTGCTGGTTTCCTCACGATGTCCCTTTACCGTTACATAAATGGTAATCATATTGGAAATGATTCGTACATAAGAATATCAGAGGTGCGAGACCCGAGATTTGAACCCGCTTCACTCGGTTTCCCAAGCGAGCGCTTTACCACTAGGCTACCACTGCCTTCACTCATCTTCATATTTTTTTATTTTAGAGCTCTCACTGATGGTGTTTGACTCAACAACTCCTATGATTTCTAATTCTAAAAAGGAATAAAAGTACTTAATGCAATTAGTATTTTTTTCACAAAAGTAAATTATAATATTATAAATTATAAAATATTCTTTAGGTAAGCGTTATAAATATATCACATTACAACTGTAACGATAAATCAAAAAATAACGAGTATTATGAGTCAACTGATCACGGATGTAAGAAAACGGAAAAGAAACATATATTTGTGATAATACCAGTATTAAGGGGATACTCGTAATAGACTATTGCATCTAACGTATATGACATAAGTTGAGTAAGAAAGTGTTAATAGAAGTTTTACCGTAATCAGTAGAACCACACGTCACATTCCCACGAGCGCAAGTGCCAAGAGAAAGTCAACAAAATATGCAAGTCGTGTTGCGCACTACGGTTTTAGCTCAACACAATATTGTCATAGTGTTAACTATAAATTGCATATTATACTGGTGTCATAAGAAAGAAGTTTATAACTTCGTCAAAGTTGATTTCGAGATATTTCAAGTTTTGTCTTAATACTACGTCAAAATTACTACTAGTTTTGACGTAGTTACGATTAAAATGCTTATGGTATCTCCGGATTCATAAAATTTAGAGTTTTATGAGTAAGACTATCAAGTAGCATTTTTTTGTTGATTCTGAGTCTGCATATAAGTCATTTTTGACCAAATTGTTAGTTACAGCCTCCATTCTTACGACGGCAGTATTACATTATTATATCTCATCATATTAATATTATAAATGCGAAAGTTTGAATGAATGGACGAATCTGGATGAAATTTGGCACAGAGATAGATTAAGTATAGTCTGAAATAGCACATAGGTGGTTTTTATCCCGGCAAAATGAACGGTTACCATGGGATAGGTCTGTATTTGTTTTTCACTAAGGACGAACCCGAAGGGAAGCGAGGGTGACTATTAATATTAAAAGTTTTGATGGATGAATGTTTGTTACTCAATCATGCCAGAACGGCTGAACAGATCTGGATAAAACTTGGCACAGAGATAGATTATAATCTAAAATAGCACATAGGGTACTTTTTATCCCGGATAAATTTACGGTTCCCGTGGGATAATTTGTTTAGTTTTTTTTTTCATTAATAATAATAGTTCTAAGCGTGGTAAAGTCAGTTTAAAGATAATCTTATATTTATTATTATAGATACGTAATATTTATTATTTTATTAAATTTCAAATATTTCATTAAAGTAGTTTAGTGACTACCTTATTGTTTGTTTTACTTTATTAAAAAGCTCGACCTTGGGTAAGCTCAACCTAAATGTGTATAGCAAAACGCCAAAAGCACTGACCATTGACCGCTATAGAAAGTAAACAACTATTTATCCACTGCATATGACCTTCAAGGCCTCACTAGAAGAACAAGCAAAAACACACCTTACTTTAGTACACGAAGTTTTAAAATATTCAAACATATAAGAGGAGTAAATCAAAAAACCGACCTGCAACCTTGGAAACTAGACCTTATTCTTAATAATTAAGGTATATTATAGCAAAATTAGTCAGTTTCTGCAGCTATCGTATCTAAGTCAGGCAGTCCCACCACGTCGTCGCATAGTGAAAGTGAACGGTGACGTGAGGTACGCGGAAGCGTAACGTAGTAGCTAAGGTGAAGGCTCTACATTAATACTTTTTCTTACTAAGTATTGGCTGGATTTTCACCAACTTTTTTCATATAAATCATCGCTTAATATAAGAAATTATAAACTGAATACAAGCTAATCTTAACTTGTGCTATACGAAGACCTGTTTCAAGAAAGTTACTTTCGAATACCGGTTAGCAAAATGATGCAGACCTAAAAGGTCAATGTTGAATACATAACAAAGGAATCCGCGAGGTCGCAGCGTCATACAGTGGGTGACACCAGCTATTTTGGCTAACAAGTGCGTCGGGTGCTTGCGCAAGTCGTGTTCCAGATATTCTCGATTTCGGCAAGCCACGGTCACGGACACTCAGACTGTTTTGTTTTTTGTTTGCCATTTTTTCTTAGACTGTTGACATTGATTTGGATTATCCAGATTCTCAAGTGAACCTTGAACTTTATCATAGCAATTGTAATACGATTTTTGTAGCCTCACAACTTTGAGTTGTAGAAACGTCTAGAGATTACCGGCAATGAGTTTATTCCATGCATTCTGAATAACATCTCATAGGCCGTGACTTCCGCACTTTTTGCTGTACCTGTTAACCTTCGGCATAAACCAATCAATTTGGTGCATTGAAATGATTAAGTTTTGAATATATTATCTGGCTATTACAATTTCAGATGACATTGAAGACTGTTATTCTCTTTCAAAAATAAGAACATTTTATAAACTTAAACATATTTTATAAATGTGTTATAAACGCGGAAACTGGTAAAGTATTTAAATTCGAATATAAATAAAAAATGACTAAATGAAACCGTGAATATAATAATGATTCAGAATTTTTGCTGACTAATTTTTGGAGCACGAATGACCATGTGGTTTATTTGGGTAACTTTTAAAAAATAAAATTTTGACAAAGATTAAACCAGTAAAAACTTAAAAAAAAAATAGTAAAAACCGACTTGCAGGCACTGAAAAGTAAAAAATAACTAAACGGGGTTTTCATTAAAAATAGATACCTAATCAGATATTTTCGAAGTCGGTGTGCTTTGATTTGTATTGGTTGGCGTTTGAGAACCTCCTCCTTTTTGGAAGTCGGTTTGAAAAAGATTTTAGACGATACATCATTATAACAAAGTTTTACAAGGCACATACTTTGCGGCCTTGCTTAAGCATCTCTTTGCATTGTGTAACGAAAATCAATGAGGAAGGAAGGTTAAAAGGAACTACCAGTCATGCATAAAGATCGCTAACGAAAAAATCAACCGGAATCGATTAGCGTTCAAATGATACGCAACAAGAGCAAGCCCTTTATCATACAATAAAAAAAAATTGATAAGAGCGTTTGTACAAATCTAAAGCAAGGTCTCGGTCCTAAGTCAGTGGGTAAAGGTCAATGTTATATTATGGCTACGAAGTCAACATCGGCTCTGGAACTTTTTCTGACTAGCAATGTCACAGTAAAAACTGTTAACTGTTTGTGAAACTGAGATGTTTGCTTAACACAACCTAATCGAAAAACTAAAAACTTTTAGAAGGTTCCATCAACTCATCCTAAATTCAAACTATTAATTTTCTATTGATTTTAATCGCATTAAAATATATAACTAATTTTAAATTTTGTAATGGCAATTTAGCTGCAATCAATAAACTTCCTTAATGCATTTCAAATTATGTAAATAATTCAAAATGTATGCTAGAAGGTCATATTCTTGAAACTGCGTAAAATTATATTGATTTTTAAGACGTAATTGAGATCCGTTATATTTAAGATTACTATAAAAAGGCAGTGGTAGCCCAGTGGTTACGCGCTCGCTTGGGAAACCGAGTGAAGCGGGTTCAAATCCAGGGTCTCGCACCTCTGATATTTTCACGTGCGAATCATATCTAACATTATTACCACTAGCTTTACGGTGAAGGAGAACATCGTGAGGAAACCTGCATGTCTGAGAGAACCTAGCAAGTTTTCGAAAGACACGTGAAGTACGCCAACCCGCACTTGGCCAGGGTGATGGGCTATGGCCCAGTAGTGGGACGTACCCAGCAGTAGGACGTTAAAAAAAGGGTTGAATACATCCAAGATTACTATGACTTTATATGACGAGACTGACAATATCATAATCATGTTTCAATTTTGATTTTTAAAAGCGCGCAATATATTGTCTTGTCTCGTTTGAACAAAGTGTGTAGCACCCATTACATGTAAAGGTACGTTTAATTTTTCCTTGTATAAAACTTCTCGATTGCCATGAGTAGTTATACTGCTTAGATACTCTGCTATAATAACTACTTAGATTCTCTGCCAACAGCATTGACTGGAATTGAAATTACTTCAAAGTAGTTTCAGTAGGACGATGCGCGTATGTTGTTAATAGATGGAATGCAAATGGACGAGAACATACTCAAGTTTCACTTTTGATTCAACCGCTCTATAATCGCTTTAAAATTATTTTAAATGTAATAATTTCATTTAAAGATGTTTTTTTTTATAATTTATATAGGACCATTCTTGAAGTAAAAGAAACAAGTACCCATATTGAGTAAATCCCGCCTTTGTAAATCTACACAAATAAATAATATTGGAGATGTGGTAAATTAGTTTTTTAATCATACAAAAATATAATTAGAACTATCGTTTTCGATCTAAATTCTAAAAAATTCGCCTTTAACCGTAACTGATTTACGGTAACATCTGAAAATAAATACATTAGTACAGGCTTAGAAAGAAAAGGCATTAGATATTAGAATAAAAACAAAGTATTTATTATTTAGCAATGACAAAACACGAGTGGCGTCGCCGGCGAGCAAGCGAAGACTGACTCGTCGACAGGCGCACCGCGCAGGCGGAAGCGCACGCGCAAGGCTGCGCTCATGACCTCGCGTCGTCTTTGTCTAGCACTATCTAGCGTTTGTTTACCCGCGAGGCCGAATGCATCATACCTTCGACTACTAAATGATTATTTAAATAATAATAAAATGTAACGTCCATCTGTAGTTAGCGTTTCCCAGCCTTGAAATTGGGGGCCAAAAGTTCTTAAAGTTTATACACACAATGCCTCGAAATATATTGGAAAACTGAATTTTTACTTCTTTATCTGCGACGCATTTAATTCGGTAACTTATACGCTCTTCCGCTTGCCACTTATGCAAATTTCAGGAAAATACCAGACAGATATTTCCGAACTTATTTTCGTAAGTTACAAAATCGTTCTTATGACCAACTAGCGACGTACTCTTGCTTCGCTCGGGTGCATCCTTATATACAGTATTTATAACCTTACATACAGGTAACGCCATCTTTTAGCAAATTTTATTACTAAAAAACCTGTGTATTACTAAAATTAGTTTATCTGTGTATTAAATTAAATTTTATCCAAATTCGTCCAGCCATTTTAACATGAAGGAGTAACAAACATACGCATATAATATATAATATTAGTGTAATACATACATATATTTCACTGAAGTTTGAACCCGCAAAACTTACCCAAGTGCCAAATATAAACAGTACGTTATCATCCCGCAAGGCTAATTAAAAAAAAATTAAAAATTAAAGAGTGCATATATGAATGTGTACGCGCGCAAGAAGTAATACTTCTGTAGGTTATCGGTACTCTTTATGTGGTTTAATAAAAATAACGCATATTAGGCATATTACAATTGTTATTAAACGGTTACCATGGCAATAAACGTTCGCCTCGCCCAATCACACTTTTCGTAACGCTCTCGTCAAGCATTCACTAGCTTACTCCCCAAGTCAAGCGTGCGTAAAGAAGTTTTACTTCAATAATAGGCATAATTTTTTTGGAACACACGAGAAATATTGACACAACGTAGTTACAAGATTCAATGTCTAGGTCCATTCAATTGTTAAATCACAAGGCCACGTCGAGCACCTTCGATTATAAAACGATTGTTAAATCTATATATTTATCAAGATTTTTTTACGAAAAGCCTTGCAAGTAATTGCCGCGATAGATTTTCAGATATGACTTCATATTTAACTTTAGTACTTAGTGGACAATGAAAAAACTTAAGCTATTTTCATTGCGAGCTTTGTTCTCGAGTTTTAGTTTCATTTAAGTCGTATCGCCTTCACAATGCGAAGATGAAACGATAGAGTCGAGGTTAGATATAATTCGCTTGATAGCTCCGAGTGTTAAGTGAAATATCGAATTAAAGGTTTTAAACTTTTTACAGCTTTTTATTATCTTTTAATTTCAAAATAACTAATATTAAAGATGTAATAAAAATATTTTTTTCTCAGGTACTGGCATGGAGTTATTAAACCTTGGACAACGTATGAGATTTCGCGTGCTCCAATAGATCGTAAGTAAAGTTTTTATTAATATTTTGAGGTCAATATAAATTATGAATTCATAATGCACAGCATAACTATAAAATATTACAAAAAATGATATAAAACCTAATAATTCAAGGTAACCTGAATAAAAAAGATACACAGCGAGTGCAATTTAAGACGTATCTCAAACTCGAGCAAGTGCTACGCACCTGCAAAATAAAACAGTAGAGGCGGAGTCACTTAAAAACAAAACTGGTTCAAATACGAGTGGTAAACGTCAATGTAAAACGAAGGTAACGCTTGTATGGAAAAAAAGTTTAGCTTGGCTTTCTTAAACAAAAGGAACACAATTTATGTAATCTTTAGATGATTTTTCCACAGAGCAAAATGACATCATAAATATATAGAAAATAATATAGTATTTTTGTTCATTTACTTTTAATGTCATTAACTAAATCGAAACCAAAAAAAATAACTTTGCTAAGAATCAAACCTAATATGGTGACTCAGAAAAAGTTTTTATTTCCAATCATACCAAATAAAATGTACGGTAAAAAGAAAAATATAATGTTTGATTAACCGACAGACGGTAACAAAGATAGCGAAGGTTTGTGTGTAGCCTCAGTTCGAATGTTGGCGACCTTGTGGTTCGCTACAATTCGGGGTGAGCCGCTTCAGACCTCCGTGAAAAATAAGAAAAATCTGTCAAAAAGGAATCATCTGTTTTCATTTACTAGAACAAAATAGTGTTTCATTCAATACATATAAAAATAATATTAAATACAATGAATAAAAACATTTATTTACCTTTAAATGAAAAAATCAACTACCAACCCTTGCCGCAGAAAAGCTGCCAATAAAAATAAAGAGATTCTAAAGTTGATCACATAATAAATATTTTTGAAAAGCTTTTTTGGACTACCCTCAAAGATCATAAATAACTTTAATATATAATTAAGAGCTTTAACTAAACTAAATTTCAACTAAAGAGTCTGATATGCCATTACTTTCTATACTAATAATAACGAGAATATATTTTAATATATTTTAAGCCGCCATATAAATAGGATTTTACATTAAAACAACGCAGTAAAACCATCGCGAGATACTCGTGTCAAGTCTCAGTTAATATGTTTATTATTAATATCAATTTGACCTTCAGCTTGATTTTTTTCATTTTGTTTTATATTTGGTATAAAAAACAAACTTTTGTATAAACAAATAAACACTTGATATATACCTCATCTTGGCTAATTTTGTGGGGCTATTTCAGAGGCGATCGATAGCTATATCCTATAGAAGCGATTCAAGGCAAGCTCCAAAACAACTAATGAGTGATAAACGGATTAAATGTATAAGGAAGTATCGCACGATTCGTCCTAGCAAGCCCTTGTACCACACAAAAACAACTCTACCACAGACGCACACAAATGAATATGGCAATGAGATAACTAACATCACAGCAAGGTCTCTAGTACTGGCGGCAGATAAGATATTATTAAAAATATTAATCAATATAGCTATTATATTCGATATATTCGTACATTTCTTTGTGAATCTTAAACAAAGATAGTAGTTTTTTTTTACTTTCAATGTATGTATGGGCATAATCTATACTAATATTATAAAGAGGTAAAGTTTGTGAGTTTGTGAGGTTGTAGGGGGTAATCTCTGGATCTACTGAACCGATTTAGATGAAATTTGATAAGAAGATAGTTTGAGACCCTTGGAAGAACATAGGGTACGTTTTATCCCGGAAATCATCCCTTAAGGGTGTGAAAATGGGGATGAAAGTTTGTATGGGGAATCAAGCTAGGGATGAACCCGAGCGTAGCGAAGGTGAGTCCTAAATAAAGAAACAGCTTTCATATAATCTAACAATAATATCACGACTAATACTGATAGTATGCAATATCTCTTGCATTGTTGGCAATTGGTTATAGACAGTGAAGGGCAAACATTGGTAAGACCAAATAATTTAAGAAAAATTTTAGTCCAAAATCATTATGAGGCACCAAACCTAGTTGGAAGTCTATGACTTTTAAATTGTTTATATGTTGTTGTTGTTTCTATGGTATAGTAACCTTTACTTTAGATAAGTACAAAGACAGACCATTTTGCCTAAGATCCAGTCATTCATAAAACTTACTAATACTTTACCTGCGGACGGTACACACGTGGATCACGCATGCGAGTAACACGCAGTAATGACAATGTCTCGCGACAGGCGGCGGCCTTCGATGAAGCACCGCTGAATATTTTTAACTTAGAATTGCGCGTGCGCATTATTTTTGATTCGTGCATCGATACTGTGACCGTTGAGAATTTAAATTTTATTTCGGTTTATATTTGTGTTTTTATGGGAAATAGTTGCAACCTATACGTGTTACATATTATGGATTTAATAAAAAATGCTATGATCTACCGTCCTAACTGTAGACTTGAAAGAATCAACTTTAAGTGATATAATAAGTAAATAGCGGCTTACTTTTGCTTCGCTCCGGTACGTCCCTAGGTACACGAATTTCGTTCGCAATTTTATGGGTGTTAGGTTTTTTGCGCGGAACCCTAATCCTTTATTAAATAAAAGTAGCCTAAGTTACTCCTTATAACATCAGCTATCTGCCAGTGGAAGTTCCATCAAAATCAGTCCAGCCATTTCGGAGAGTAGCCGGTACAAACAAACAGTCAGATATTTTTTTTTTTTTATTATAAGTACCGTATCCACCTTCATATTTATTTAGTAAAAACCTATTATTTGGACATTACAAACAGACATTTAAATTTTATTTATCTGTATAAATTCGTAAAAAAAATAAGAAGCAGCAGTTTGATAATTTTTTTAAGAACCTTTAACATAAAAAGTAAATTAGAAATTAAAGACAATTGTTCAGTCATAGATTATCCACGGTTCTTACTCCAACAGGATCGGCCGCGTTGATCTAAAAATAGTGGACAAATGAATCATGTGACCATAAATCATAATACAGTTGACATTTTAAGCTGGACTTACGACCATACCCATCTATTCTATAGTGAAATTTAGCACGTTCGAAAAGCTTTCTATACCTCGCTGATAAAATGTTACGAACGAGTCACTTAAATCAGAGCTTTAAGAGTAAAATAGTTTGAGAAGACGTGGTCATATTTAAGAAATAATCCTGCTAATTTTTATTTCAATTTCTAAAAAAATATATAAGAATACAAATACCGTTTAATCCACCTAAGTTAATGAAGAAAGCCTTGAATCTCTATTGTATAATTATTTATATATATAATAAAATTCTGAGTCGAATCTGTACATTAAATATTTTTTGGAAAAAATCTTATTGTCATTATTATCGATAGAAGCCGAATTTTTTTCAAAATTTTTGTCTGTCTGTCTAGGAACGCATCACGAGAAAATCACTTTTAATGAAATATAGTACGATGATAGCTGGTTATCCAGGTCAACATATAGGATACTTTTTACTGCGGGAGAATATATCATCTCTGAGAAATCTATACCTAACTTTAAATCGCTAGTAGATTAATAAAAATCTAATGTATTGCCAAAAAACTTTGGAAACTTCTGCATTTTCAAATTTCTCCCTAAGAGAAATGGGAGAAACAGGCTGAATTAAAGACATTCGTCGTGTTCCCTTTCTCTTCGTTTATCTGTAACAGCGGACTTTCATCGCTGTACGTTGCATTGTAGTTGTCGACTAAATCCGACGAATAAACCAATCTAAATAACAACCTAATCTCGGGAAAAACGACGTTAGATAACAGAAGTTTCCAATTGAATGTAAAGTTTATATTTATAATAAAAGTTCAGTATTGCCGCGCGCAATCTTATAGAGATTTGTATTTAGATGACATAACTGAAAGGGACTTCTTTAGCTTTTTTTGATAATAACATTTTACTAAAAAGGTACGTTTTCTTTGGGATGGCTTTAAAAGTATAATTATTCAGTCCTTAGGAGAATTTCTTACTTAAAATGTATGTGGTACTGCCCTTGAGGGAATCCCCATTAAAAGAAATCGTTTCTGCGAAGATATCGTGTAACATATATAAAAAAAACATACACTCATGTTAAAGTATCCACCAATGTATCACATATTCTGTTAAAAAATCAAGCAGGAACGTATCATGATTTAAAATAGAGCCCTATAAGGTAGGAACAGCGTAAGCCTAGTAATATGGTTCCAACTGAACCTTTTTTTAACGAAATTTTAAAAAGTGGTCACCAACGGTAGTGGTAGCTCAGTGGTAACGCGCTTGCTTAGGAAAGCGAGAAAAGTAGGTTCAAATCCCGGATCTCACACCTCTGGTATTTTCATATGCTAATCATTTCCATCACGATTACCGCTTATCTTACGGTGAAGGAAAACATCGTGAGGAAACCTGCATGTCTGAGAGAACCTAGCAAGTTTTCAAAAGATATGTGAAGAGCGCCAACCCGCACTTGCCCAGCGGGGTGGACTATGGCCTGATCCCTCTCGTGTTGAAGGGAGGCCCGTGCCCAGCAGTGGTTTATTTAGGTCTCATATATTTAATTACTTTTATTTCCAACATAATATGTGCGCTGTGCATCTTTTTTCGTGTAATAAATGAATTAAAATTCAAGGTAAAGATAGGTCGGGCGCATACCTACTTAAAGTATACAATTATTATAAAATAAAAAAATATAAACGAGGTCATAGAGACAATAAACTTTGAAATCTATCCTAATTATGATAAGATGTATTACGTCTTAGTTTTGTAAAGGATTTAACTGACTAGCAAATATATAAAAACATTTACATGTATTTTTCATAATATTTATTAATATTATACGTAGTTGTTACAACTTGAATTTCAAGCAAATGGCACGATTGTATAAAAATCAAATTTTGATACACTGAAAAATTTTATTCAACTCAACTAGACATAATGAATTTATTTATATTGTTATATTCAAAACTAGCGACTCACCCACGCTCAGCTCGGGTTCGTCCCTACTTACGTTTTAACGTTTAATATAGATTTCTCCGAGATAAGATATTGTCCCGCAGTAAAAAGTATCCTGTGCGTTGTCCCGGGTAACCAGCTATTACCACACCAAATTTTATCAACATCCCTATAATGGTTTTTCCGTGATGCGGTCACAGACAGACAGATAGACAAAAATTCTAAAAACTATAGACTCGACCTCTGTATCGATAATATTGTCTATTTCAATAAGATTTTCCAAAAAATATTTAATGTACAGATTCGGCATAGATACAAGTTTATTATATGTATGGATAATTTATTATCAATAAAAAAAAAACTAAACAAAAAATATGTTTTTATTTTTAAACGTCGCATAACAGTGAAATGCGACTGCATTCGGCGATAATCGAACCTGTGTTTCATTTAGTAGCTAGCCATTAAAAAAGCCGCTGACTTAAAGATTGTATATTCAAAGATGACTGAAATGATTGACGAGACCACACGCGTCTGAGGAAGCTGGGTCCCTTGTAGAAATGATGATGGATGGACAAAGTTGCTTATGCGTTTCAGTGTTAATAAGATAAAAACGAATAAGTTAGCCGTTAAATTATATTATGTTATGTTATGAACGGGAATTATTCAATTTCACCCGCCATTGACTACGCCTGAAGGGATACTGAGAAGTTGTATAATATATTCATATACATACTTGTTAATAATAATATGTATTATTTGCATATTATGGGCGTATTTTAATAAAAAAACATACTAAAACAAGATATACCATTTATAGGTAGAGTTAAAAATCGTTTACAGAAGGATTTTTTGCAGTAAGCTTTTAAACGTTTGAACAGGACATTTTTGAAGTATTCTTAACAAAATTGAAACATTCTTTGTGTGCTAACGTTACAAATTGAAAGCCATTAATAGACGTGCGCCAGCGCATCGGGTGACGTACGACAAGGCTCTTCCTAGGCCTTTCTGAGTCACTGGGCATTTCTGTTACTTGGCAAGCGCCATAAGATTGGATGCTGTATGTATTATAAGATATGTACCATTCAATAAACTTTCTACGTCTCTACATATGTTGAAAACATAAAGTTTATATGTTTTTAAAATGTTAATTATGTTAAATAGTTTGTGTTAGATAATACTTCCTTAGATTTACGCAAATATTTGACATTTTTAATAAAACTATCTTTTCGGATTGTTTCGAGGATTTATTTTAATTTTTGGTTCCCGGCGTTTCGAACGCTTTACAGCAATCATAGTCACGAGAAAGACTAAGGTTTTAGATGTCTCTAAGGCGTTATATACTTGTTACAGACAGTTAGTGTATATTAAAAATGAATATTGTTATTGATTTATGTAGGTATTCTTTATGTAATTTACTAGTACCCAGCATCTTTGTATACTCAGCACACTGTATGCAACATTCCAACTTCTTTACACCGTTTCTGCGTTGAAAATGATAATACACACTTTCACACAAAATATACTAGTAAAAAAGGATGTACTAATAGCAATTTTGTGTATATTTAAGAAAACTACGAATAGATCTTCATACTAATTCAAAATTGAACGATTCTCTCCTGGCATAGCTACATCTATTTTTGCGCAGCGCCGTCTGTCATCGGTTGATATGTTCCGGGTTGGCATCCCGCCAGATGCACAAAGGATGCAGACCCTTTGTAGTTATGATGACCGAAAACGCACGCATTAACCAGATATTATAGTCTGGATAGTAACGTCAAATATTCAAATAACGCCGATTTATTTTGTAACTAGCAGAACCCGCGGCGTCACTCGCACTAAAACTCATCCCCTATTTTACCCCCGTAAGGGATGAATTTCGAAAAATGCTAAAACACATATTTATTTAATTGTATTGATGAGCATTAATACCAAGTTTCAAGTAATTCTGATCATAAATAATTTTTTGGGTTGTATTATAACGTGTTTTCAAAAAATAGCTTATGTCACTCTCCTGCTCTCCAGCTATCTCCACATAAAAAATCACGCCAATTCGTCGGTCCGTTTTGACGCGAAAGAAGGACAAACAAATAAACAAAGTAAGTAAGTAATAAGTATAGATATCTTATACTTATAAGACATAAAAAGTATAAGATTGTTGAATTTAAAAGCGATATCTACATATGCACATTACATAGCATTTAACACTCGTCTAAAGGTGCACTCAGATTTGCTATTCGTCATTATCTATCTAATATATATATATACGAGCAATTCTTGTATATTTATACCGGCGATCTCGGAAACGGCTCTAACGATTTCGCTGAAATTTGATATGTGGGGGTTTGGAGGGGTGGGGGGGGGGGGGGGATTCGATCTAGATTAGTGTTATGTCTAGAAAAACTCGTGTTTTCGAGTTTTCGAGTTTTCATGCGGTTTTTGCGCATTATTCGTCGCAAAATATGGTCCCTAATTTCGCATGCTTGGGTATAAGCATCGTGGTCAAGCGGCCAAGGTGCAAGTTTGACAATCACATGTGTACGGGTTTTGGAGCGAGTCAATTATACACAAATAAACAATATGCGAACAGAGTTGTGGGAATGTCGGACGTTATTAAATGTATATATGTATGTGTCTGTATTCAGCTCTTTTTACCGGCCCGCTGCTGGGCACGGGCCTCCCTTCAATACGAGGGGGATCAGGCCATAGTCCACCACGCTGGCCAAGTACGGGTTGACGGACTTCACATGTCTTTCGAAAACTTGCTAGGTTCTCTCAGACATGCAGGTTTCCTCACGATGTTTTTCTTTACCGTAAGACAAGTAGTAATCATGTTAGAAATGATTCGCACGTTATGCACGTGGTGTATCAAAGGTACGCAACCCGGGATTTGAACCCGCTTTACTCGGTTTCCCAAGCGAGCACGCTACCACTGGGCTATCACTGCCAATGTTAAATATATTAAAGATTATTATATTAAATATTGTTACAAAACTATGTATAAATTGAAAAAAAGCTCACCTTTATTCTTAACCTTTGGTCAACACAATCTTTAAGGGCGCCGAGAGGACCGACCATATCGTCTATACGCGTCAGCACATTTTTGATCTTTTTCCTCCTCTTTGGTACTGTAACAAGACCTAAACAAAAGAAGTTATTTTGAAATATTTGGATACATGAAATCTGAATTTTACATCTTTAATAATTTTTTTTTAATATTTAGGGGTCGTTCATAAAATATTAAAAAAGGTAAAAAAAAACGTGTGTGTCTACTTATAGTACGCACGTAAGAAGTTATAATTCTTTGGCGTAACAGAACAAAAATAGCTAAAGATTTCATCCCGTATGTCACAACTCTATGTTTGTAAAAGGAATGTAGCTAACTTCATCATGTCGGTTTTAGCTAACTTCATCATGTCGCTTTTTGGCTGTCGATGTGCGTGCGCATTGTAATTACTCTCATTTTTTTTAACAAATGCGCCAAAAGAAATATATAATTTCAAAAAGGTAAAATAAATAATAAATTAATTGGTAAAATACTTGGTAAAAATAAATTTTTGATATTACTTTTACTTTAGTTTTATTTTTTTAGACATATTACCGATTTAGGTTTAAACGATTTAGGTAGTTTTAAATTTATGACAGGTATTAACCTAAATAGACCCGAGGATGTAATTTTGCTTTAATATGACAAAATAAAAAGGGATACATACAATTATGATATCTATTTGGTATATGAATTTATGCCGATTCCTGATTTAATATTGACATGAAACTTTGCAAGTGCCAGTACAATAATTCAATATCATCGAACTTATCTAACGGTAAAGCCAAGGGGTGGTGGGTAGAAGTCTTCAATTACTAATGGTTTAGACAATTCCAATGCTTTAGATTTAAGTCTAAGAGGCTAATTTTAAATCTGTTACTGACAAATTTTTAAATTTTTTAAATTTCTTAGTAAAATATAAATAAACTCGTATGAATTTTGTCAAATTAAATAAATAAATATGTTAAGATATTAACACACAGAAGTATCTAGTTACAATTCTAGCTTGTAGTGACCCTACTTGCTGTAACAGTCGCGGGTTCGAGTCCCGCTGAGGGCATTCATTTATGTGATGAAAATAAATCTTTGTACTTCAGTCATGGGTGTTTATATTTATAACATGTATGTATTTAAAGTTATATTACATGTGTAGTGTATCAACTATCTGGTATCCATAACACAAGCCTTGTAGCTTACCATGGAACTAGATGGTGCCAACATTTTATTATAAATGATGGGGCGGGAATATACTTATGTATACTATACTGCTATTCGCCTATTTTTTTATTAGACGACTCTAGCAAATAAAAAACAATACTCAATCTTAATAGTGTATCGAAATCGATTTACATTTTTTTAATTTTTCTACAGACATGCCAAATCGATTATAATAAGACTTATTATAATTAGATATTATATATGTATTTTACTACAAATGTTTGAAATTAAATAAATCTATATATTATGTAAACAACAAAATCGATCAATCAATTTTTACCAATCATACTCATAAACCTGCTATGTTGAAAAACATTAAAAAAAACTTTAAAAATTACACATAATTTTTCTTGTCAAATCCTTTAAGCGGTAAACTTTAAAGTTATTTAATATTTAAATAAAACTATATATTCGGATTTTTTCGCGGATTTATTTTAGACTGACTAGAGACTGAGTCTCTCCCGTGACCATGATCGCTGTAAAGCAATCGAAACGTCGGGAATCAAAAATCAAAATAAATCCGCGAAAAAATCCGAAAAGATAGTTTTATTTAAATGTCAAATATTCGCGTAAATCTAAGAAAGTTATTTAATAACTAGCAACTCACCCTCGCTCCGCTCGGGTTCGTCCCTAGTTACGTTTTAACGTTTAGCTCAGAAATGAGATATTTTCCCGCAGTAAAAAGTATCCTATATGTTGACCAGGGTAGCCAGCTATCATCAAACCAAATTTCATCAAAATCCGTCCAGTGGTTTTTCCGTGATGCGGTAACAAACAGACAGACAGACAGACAGACAGACAAAAATTCTAAAAACTATAGATTTGGCTTCTGTATCGATAATAAAGTCTATTTCAATAAGATTTTCCAAAAACTATTTAATGTATTACAGATTCGGCTAAGTTACAATTTTATTATATGTATAGATTCAAAAACACAACATCTTCGTATTATGTGACTTCCAATGAATATATTTTGTACGGAATACTTTCTACGTAAGGACCGATGCACTTCAAACCAATACCGCTCACCTTTACCATATAGCACGCTAGAAAGTTGTGAGGTAACCGATAGAATTTATAAAGAAACTTAAGACCCTTGCACTTTGTTATCGCCTAATGATAGACTAGGAGATATTAGAAATTTTAAAGTTATCCTATTAAACAGTTCTATGGCATTTTATTTTATAGTATCTATTAAGAGTTTTTACTTCTATTGCTTATTATAGCTCGTGCTAGAATACCCCTTTCCCTTCCTTTATTTACATGTTATTTAAGTAAACGATCCTTATTATTTTTTAGTAGGTATCTACTTTCAATCTATTAATAAGCCACGTTTTTAAGAAATCAAGCAAAAAAATCTTTATTTAATAATTAAAATTTATACCTACTAATATTATAAAGAGGCAGTATGTTCGTTTGTGTGTTAGTTTGTACGCGCTAATATAAGGAATTACTAATTCGATTTGATTTTTTTTTGCATTAAATAGCCCGTTTATTGAGGAAGGCTATAGGCTATATATCATCATGCTACCCAAGGGAGCGGAGCAGACCAGACTTCCATACATTATTGTAAACAGAAGGGTCTAGGGACGAACCCAAGCGAAGCGAGGGTAAGTCGCTTCTTAGAGATATTTTAGTACAACATAATTATCATTCGTAGTACACGTAAACTAAATATTAAGACAAGGCTTATCTGCGTTCTTCTCAACACCAGACCCGTTAGAAAGTAGGTACAATACAATTTAACACATTGTAACAATTACAATTGATTGGAAAGAAAGTGCAGTAATTATTTAACGAAGAACCCTATGTAATGCCAAACAAACGTTATTTGGACAGGTGTTTTTCATTACACCAAAAACAGAGATCAACGACTCTTGCGAATACGTCAACCTTTTTACACACCGTAAAGAAAATATAAAGCATATGGTTCTCTTAAACAAACGCTATAAAAAGATATTGTGGTCATCGATTTTAAGATGAAGTCTTTTATAAGAAATTCCGATATAAGCTAAAAAAAAAAACAATACACGTTACAGGTCGTTGAAACTAAACATTTAAGTCAATGAATAAAACTATTAGCTGTCAATACACATTGATAAACATAAATGATATCTAATAAAAATCATCGCATATAAAAAATGAACTCGTAAAATTGCATGAGAACGTCCATTAATACGGTCAAATCTCTTAAAACACAAACAGTGATACAATTAAGTATAATAAAACATAAAAAGTATCTCATAAAAGCTATTATAACACAAATTTTCTTTTTTACCACAATCTAATTTCCCTTTCCAGATTTAATCTAAAGTACTTTACATACAGTTTTATCACAAAATATTACCTAAAAGATATTGTCCATGCAAAAAGACGTAACAAGTAATAAATCTATGCAACTTGGTGTAGCATGCGGTCGCCGATCGCGAATTACTTTCACTATGGGGCGGTGACCGCGCGCGGGGTCGTCGGCCGCGAGCGCGGGAAACATCATACCATTCAGAAAATCTGGATGTAAGCCACACGGCCTGAACTTACCGGGACTATTGATACAGATTAAAAATAATCCTCATTATTATTTATAATCTGTGGAATTAAACGAAGAATAAATATATTGTTCCGGTTGCTATTGATATTTATTGTTTTATGTTTTTTCTTAATTTCCTAGATATATTTGATAAAATATTTATGTGTACTACATATATTTTACTAACAGATTTACTATCGTGAATGTGTACATTAGACAGTTTATTATACTATAATACATGAAATAATTCAAATCGCTTTTGTTGTTATAAAAGTTTAGCTGGTCTGTTGTCTCAAATTAGAATGAAATTCTGGTCACGTTAAACATACGCCATGTTTACACAGATGCGCGCCGAATCTGTTGCATCACTTCCGTTTGCGTTCCGTTGCACGCGTAACACGTGCCGATTTTATCTAAATACTAGATTTATAAGCAATCAAATATCAATTTATTTTTACACTTACCATTCATAATATTAAAATAATTTTATTTAAAACAAGTTTTTTGCAAGTACAAGTTCTATTTATGTACATGTTAAAAAGAGACCGTTGCTTTAATTTAATTGTATAGTAAAATAGAAATAATTTTAATATATATTAAATACACTATCATTTGTGTATTCCTAACCTACTGAGACTAATTTATAGCGCGTCGTTTAAAGTGAAGTAATACAGAGATAAATATAGCTACGATAAGATGTAGCACGCGCAGACGCTTGCCGGCGCGATAACACGCGCCATTATACTACATCACCAAGTAGCTTGTCCACAATTTTGTGGATATTACATGTATCACGACTAATAATCTATATGATGATAAAATTTAGACAAAATCAGTTCAGCACTTAAAATTGTTTTAAAAGATGTATAAACTATTATAAAGCCTCTTGAGAGTTATAAATAATTTAAAGTAACTGCGACCCTCACACGCGTTGAAAAAGAACTCATACAGACTACTGCTCATACCAAATTGTATTATTTAACGTTTGCTAAACATTTATATGTTGGAGATATTCAAATAAAATTAAAGAATTAAGTGTGTTAATATGGAAAGTCAAAAAATATATACTTTTAGTAAAAGCTTCAAAGCGTAAAAGCTGAATATGAATTGAACTATGATCTTCGAGATACGCAGACATTCCATCACCACTTCTATACTTTACTAATTGGCATTATAGAATGTTCGTTCATATTTATTTTTCTATCATCTATACAGATAAATAAAATTGAAGTGTCTGTTTGTAATGTCAAAATAACAGCTTTATACTAAATGCATATGGAATTATATACGGTACTTATAAGAAAAACATAATTTTGTGTGGCTGTCTGTTTGTTCCGGCTAATCTCCGAAACGGCTGGACCAATTTTAACGGAACTTTCACTGGCAGATAGCTGATATTATAAGGAGTAACATAGGCTACTTTTATTTTAGAATAAGAATTAGGGTTTCGCTCAAAAAAATTAAACGTACCTAGGGACGAACCCGAACGAAGCGAGGGTGAGTCGCTAGTAAAAAATAATAATGACTATTTTGATTTGAAAGTTACCCAATTTGGTTAAACATTTTTCAATTTATACACTGTATGTTAATTTCTAATATTTTCAACGACAATATAATAAAATATTATATTGCACTTAATATTTTTACGATTATGCATCGATTTATTGAAACATTTAAAGCTAACAGAAGTATAGAGTAGATATATTTTTCAGTATAAGATCAATGACCGATGTACCAACCATGGGCTGAACCATGTATTTTTATCCGACATTATAAAAGGAAGCAGTTTTCAATTCGATCCGTATGTTTGTTTTTATATCAAACACTTGGTATAAAAACAGAATGTAAACAAGTTGTGCATGTTTAAAGTACATTGTTACAAACAGCATTTATCGTAATATTAAAATTGTAAGATTTTATGGCATCATACGCTTCAGACTCCTCAGTCCAGGTCAATCGTACCTTACAGATTTTGGAACCAGGACCCTACACTCACTACTTGTAAATGTTGACGACACGTTTGGCTCCGTTTGTAGTGACCCTACTTGCTGTGCCAGCGATCGCGGATTCGAATCCCGCTGAGGACATTCATTTGTGTAATGAGCACGAATGTCTGTACTCCAGTAATGGATATTTATATTTATAATATATATGTATTTAAAATTATATATATATATATATATATATATATATATATATATATATATATATATATATATATAAGTGTCTAAAACTCTTGAATTGGTGATAGCGCAGTTTTTTATCTTTTTTACTGGTCAATGATCTTTAAGTTTAAGTCCTAAATATTGTTTTCTTTACGAAAACACAATTACGTAATTAAGTGAAAAATTCTCCAAAAATGTTTACACATTAAAAGTCATAATGTTTAATTAATTACAGCTTATCGTATATGCGTAAGTTTTCATCAAATAACGTGTATAAAAAGAATTTATTAAGATTCCATTGCAAATTTGGAACCGATCGAGCTTTGTAAAATTTCGAGAATTTTCCATGTATTACATAGAATTCAATGGGATGTCAGTGACCGATACTTCAGGGCAAGCATTCTTATGTGGAAAGTGGTTATGCAACACGTGCACGCGAAAGTCTAAATGCACATTAATAAGAAAATTAATATATTTATTAAAAAAATTGAAAACAGTCTAAAAAGGAAATACTCGTAGATTTAAAATAAAAACAAAATCCTAAAAAAAAGAATAATAATATTTTCTAAATATTACTGAACTCGCGGCTCACCCTCGCTTCGCTTCAGGTTCTTTTTTTTTTTTCAATTTATTACATCCACAGGCTTTAATTGCCCGTGCTCTTTTTATAACATTGTTTTTATGATTGGCGATTACACTTTTTTTTTATACTTAGAACTAGCGGTACTTAAGGCTATACATTGAAGGACGTGGTCCGACACTGACTGGCATTAATTAATGAACTTAACATGCAAATTTATATTTTTTTTTTGTTTTTTGTTTTTTTTTCTTTTTCTTTTTTTTTAATATACATTATATACATATCGCTTCAGGTTCAGCTGTAGACAAAAACAAATCTATCCCACGGGAACCGTACATTTTCCAGGAGGATATATAGCCTATAGCCTTCCTCAACGGGCTATCTAATATAAAAAAGAATTTTTCAAATCGGATTAAATAGTTCCTGAGATTAGAGCGTTCAACCAAACAAACAAACAAACTCTGCCTCTTTATAATATTATATAATATATAATGTATAATATTATATATAATGTATAATATTATATAATCAAATACATATATAGGTTTAAATGTCTCTACAATTTCTATTCATTTAGTTATGTACATATCATGCATATGCATGATTTACATACATACATACATACATACATATTTAATAACGTCAATAAACATACATGACCTGATACAATTTTCATTAGTTTATGGCGATTTTATAGTGTATTTAATTTATTACTCCACTATAGCGAGCGTGTCATTGACCGATGCTCCAGGGTGCAGGCATGCGTCCCACTCATGTGGAAAGCGGTTATGCAACACGCGAAAGTCTATTGCAACGTATCTCGATGACATGATGAGTTTACGCTTCGATTACGCATTTCATAGACAGCTCTTATAGTTATTATCATTTTTTCTGTTATTTTGTTATATGAACGTGTTATTAGGTTTGATTAAATCGTTGGATTTTGGCGATTATTGAGAATGATTCATTAATCAGTTTGGAAGTCGCAGTAGTGTGGTGCAATCTTTAGAGCAACTGTTTATAAGTTCTCATAATAAATAGTTTATTAGGGTTCCGTGCCCGAAGGGTGCCTCCGCTGTCCGTCCGTCCGTCTGTCAGAGGGCTGTATCTCATGAACCGTAGTAGCTAGAGTTGAAATTTTCACAGAGTATGTATTTATATTGCCGCTATAACAACAAATAATAAAAAAAAAATACACGAAACATTTTTTTACGTTCATAATCGATCATCGAAGTTAATATACTACATACATAGAGTAAAAGTCCCTTCGTGTGCGAATTCAACTCGCACTTGACCGATTTTATTTTTTAGATTCCTGTCATTGTGATATCGATTTTAGATAACTTTTTGCAATTTTCATTACATTTCGTAAACAAATCCAACCGTCATACATATACTTAGTTTTGAACTAAAGCTGTACATTCTTTAAATATCATGAAAAAAATGCCAATGAACTCGTACATTAAATCTGGTTGAGAGCATAACAATAAATTCTATTGCAAACTCATTTTCGATTATCGATTTCAATGTATCGATGCAATCATCACTCGAAATCTATTTACAATCGAATGCTATCTCGATGCAATAGTTTATTCGCTTCCGTATTATAAAACAGTATGGATACTCTAATTAAACAATGATAAAATCGATTTTGTTTCAAATTAGGCCTGTATTGCATTAGTTTATGGTATCTATGGCTTTAACAGTAGCCAGGTGTGCGTTTCGTTTGCGCGCAAACTTTCCCGCACCATTTTTGTCTAATAAATAATTGGCAGTATCACGCAATCGCATGCTCGCCCTAAATAAAATCTATAACGCATCGGTTTATTGTTCAGTAATGATACGTGAAATACGACCTGTTATTCAATAGTATTAAAAAGTGAGAGTGAATAAGAGACGATTAGAAATGCACATAAATGTTACGGAGAAATTTTTATTTGAAAATCGTTGCTGCATCGGCGATGACGAAATAAACCTGTTCTATGATTGCAATTTAATATGTGGGGGCTTTGACATGATGTTATTCTGCTATGGTTAATAAATAAATATGTTGGTACATTAACACACACCACCATCTAGTTCCATGGTAAGCTACGAGGCTTGTGTTATGGATACCAGATAGTTGATACACATATATAACTTTAAATAAAACTTTAAACATTCGTGCTTGTCACACAAATGAATGCCCCCAGCGGGACTCGAACCCGCGACCGCTGGCACAGCAAATAGAGTCAGTACAAACTGAGCCAAACGTGTCAAAAATCTATTAAAAAATAGAAATTTAAAAATATTGGGGGCTAATATATTATTATTTTATTACATAAACATTATCATTTCTACTATTTCTAACGATTTATTAAATTTCTTTTTATCAAAGATTGTAGCGTGACATCTAAGTTGTCTAAGCTCTCGCCTATGTTATTTAAAGCGCCTTTACAGAGATACTGGAAACATTACATATAGATTCTGAAAAAATAAAGCTAAAACAGACTCTGTAAAAATTGAAACTTTGTATTACTTTAATAGATATTATAAACTAGTTTTTGTTCCCATATAAGATAACCAGTTATTCCCATCCCGAATTTCACCCGAATCCGTTAAGCAGCATGAAGAAGCAACAAAGACAGTGTCAAAAGCAGCAAACTAAGCAGCAAGTAGAAAACTTTTGTGTTTATGATATAAGCGGGATTATAATACTTTCTTAGATTTACGCAAATATTTGACATTTTAAATAAAACTATCTTTTTGGATTTTTTCACGGATTTATTTTGATTTTTGGTTCCCTTCGCCAAACCACCAATCAAAAAAAAAATTAAAAAAATTAAAGAGTGCGTGTATGAATGTGTACACGCGCAAGAAGTAAAATTTCTGTAGGTTATCGGTATTCTGTATGCAATTCAATTTATGTTTTAAATAATTAGAATAGGTGAGATACTAAAAATAACGCATATTACAATCATATATTTACAGAATATCATTTAAGGAAAGAATATACTATTATATATCATTTGTCAGACAATAACAACGGTTACCATGGCAACAAACGTACGAACATTTTTTCGTAACGCATTCACCAGCTTACCCCCCAAGTCAAACGTGCGTAAAGAAGTTTTACTTCAAAAAGTTTTATTTAAAATAAGTGGGATTTTACGTACTTGGACCGTACCTATAAGAAAATTCGATGATAATTCTGATCAAGAATTATTATTATATTCACTGCAATGGCGACTGCAACATGAAGCAAATGCAATCATATTAATTATTATTTTTATAACAGCAATACACAATAACAGAACATAACATAAAGCAAGGCTGACGGGTCATGGGCGATATGTTAATTCATGTCATTGTTACTGACTTATATCGACTAACATGTACCTATAGGTTAAGTAAAAGTCTGTATATAGTTAAAAATTAAGCGTCGAGCATATCTTAATATCTCTTGCTTATCAGTTATCTTATCTATCTAACATGTATACCTATATACGATGGGGTAAAAAAAGGTGATATAGTTGGTAATGTTCATTTTGTCTTCTAAACATATAATAAAACTATAACTGAGTCGATACTGTACATTAAATATTTTTTGGAATATCTTATTGAAATAGTCATTATTATCTGGCCGTCTGCCTGGAAACGCATCACGAGAAAACCACTGGACAGATTTTGATGAAATTTGGTATGATGATAGCTGGTTATCCGGGTCAACATATGGGATACTTTTTATTGCGAGAAAATATCTCATCTCTTAAACATCTATTATACTAACTATTAAAACGTACCTAGGAACAAACCCGAGCGGAGCGAAGATGAATCGCTACTATAATAATATTAAGTATTTTTATTTTTAAAGTTGATTGATTATTTTCTAAAATTTTGAAATTTACACTTCGAGTTTTTAAGAATGAAAAAAAGGACATACAATAATAAATACAAAACTATATGTTTCGAGATAATCGATAAATATTGTAATACAAAAAAAAACATATTATCCTTTTCCTTATGAGTCAAACAGTCATCACGTCCAAAAATGCTACCAACGTTCAAGGTAGGCCGGTAACAGTATCACCCCAGGCAAGTGGCAACGCATACGACTGTAGTCACGTAGACATGTACGGGTGTAAATTAGTCAAATACTGTATGTATTATACTACACCATGGTGTCTCATCACGAACAAAGAAAAATTAGTTCAAACAAATATCAATAGATGACGTTACATATATCGATTAGTTATTAAAATTGTATTAATTAAACAAAAGATTAAAAAAATAGATCCCAAAATGGTGTATTTTTTTTTAAATATTCTAAGTGAAGAGAAACGAAATAATATGCCCGTAAATCAAAGCGTAATTTTTCTGAGTGTTGAAATATCAGCAATCAGATGATGGGTTTGTAGTGTATATACACAGATGGCGCTTTTTACTTTTTATGAATTGTCACGGTTAAAAATGGTAAACTCGAAGTTTTTTTTTATTTGATTTATATGCAGGATGAGATTTACAATATTTTCCGTACGTTAGTTTGCATCTATATATATAAAAATGAATCTCTATTTCCCTTGGTCACACCATCACGCGTGAACGGCTGGACCGATTTCACTCATTCTTTTTTTGTTGTGTTTGTTATTATCAGGAGAAGGTTCTTACATTAAAAAATTAAGAAAGTTGCGCAGGAACTTAGAAAATGGGGATGAAAGTTTGTATTGGGAAGCGAGCTAGGAACGAACCCGAGCGAAACGAGGGTGAGTCGCTAGTATATTTATAAAATAAAACAGTTTAACTATTTGCGATTCATAGACATCTATAATATATCTATTCAAGCAAACAAAAATAGCCCGAATTAGCGCTGTCCAATTTCTTTGTATGGAATGAGGGATATTTACTAGTATAGTATTATTTAATCTGTGACTATTTTAAAGATACCCCATTTCATACAAAGAAATTGGATAGACTTAATTCCAGCTATTTTTGTTATCTTACTTAAATACTTACGTGGCGTTGAAACAAACTTTGGCACTACTATTTTATTTTATAACCTAACATCTATGTTTCTAAATGTATATATGTACTAAAATATGTAAACTATACCAAAACTCTTTTTGCGTTTATTTAAAAAAAATTCAGTAACTTAAATTATTCTAAAGCGATTTGCTAATTGACTTACCTAGCTAAAATAAAAGCCTATGTGCTATCTCAAATACTATTTGATATGCCTATAGTCTTGGATTTACGTCCTGGGTATTATCTGCATTTTAGTATTAAAAGTGCAACCCATTCACAGACCATCTAAAATATTTATATTGCTAAAACATTATCACTAGTAATTCCAAAAATATTTCCAGGTTCTGAAAATCACATCTTCACCGTCGTAATGTTACGAAATATATAATAACATTAATATTGTTTTCACAATCTAAATATCTCTTTTAATTTGGTTAAACAAAAATAGCCACAACGGTGGTAATAAAAATTTTATAGGCTCTAAAGTAAGAAATACGGACATGCATCGGTTTTATATCAGGATAGCACTTATCTGCGTTTTTTTTTTTTTGGTAACTTAAAGGACTGATAACGACTTTTAAAAATCTGATTTTTATTTAGCTAAAATTTTATCAAAATAGAAACGATATTTTTTATCGAAATAGTAATAACTTTGCCGTAAAAGTAAAAAAAATCTGAAAATTTACACAGAGTTCAACTTTAACCTAGTATATATTTTGAAGGAGTGAATTAATCGAAAAACTATAAGAAACCTTTTTTGTAGGGCTTTCAATTTTCTATAAGAATATGTGTGTCTCATTGCTGTAAGTCATCTTGTTCGAGAAAAAAAAATTGTAAAAAGTGACAAAATCCCATGTAATTTAAATGGGAAATGCATCGTCTTTATTTTGAATATTAAGGGCTCTGACATTTTTTTTAGAAGATAAATTAAATAATTAGGGGATGTCATAAGAACAAAAATCTAATAAGTAAATAATGGAGACTCTAATGTATAAACAAATACATATATAAAGTTATTATGTGTTTGATTCAGTCTTAATTACTAATTTAGTAGACCAATTGAAATGAAATGAAGACTAACGGTCCATCATTAGTTAGAATTGCTTAACTCTACTGACATTCACTACGCATTAAAGACGTAAAAGGAAAGCGGCTCAATTTATTTGATCTATATTTTTTTCTTTCAATACTCTTGGAAAGCGAAACATGGGACTTCTTTCTCTAGATCCGCCAAAGTTAAAAAAATGTTATATTATATAATAAAAAATAATAAAATTAAAAATAACAGCCGCTAAAATACCTGTATTTTTATACCACACTCGGTTGATTTGGACAAAAATATCTTTTCAAGACACACAAATTGACGCTTAGGATCCGCCATTTTGTTTTTTTTAATGATATCAATATGCCTATGACACTCGCGTTATCAAAACGAATCACATGATGTATGAATCATCAAAATCAGTTAAGCCGTTAACTAATTACGAGGGAACATAGGATCGAACATACATACATACTGTGTCTACCGAGGATAAGTCGCTAGTATAACATAATCATATATATATTGTATATTTAATGTTAGAATACTCGCGGATTACTTATAAAATTTGTTAAAATATAACATCTTCTTTGGAAAGGTGAAAAAACTTATTGATTACAAAAAAAAGCCCTTGAAGAATTCTAAATAAAACTTTATACCTACAGCTATACAACAAAAAAAGCATTTTACGATGTAAACTGTTAAAAATTAAACATCAATTAAAAACGTCAAAATGTTGATTGATAATGATCAATCACAATTAATGATCGACAAATAAGTGGAGCTTTGGGCAGGAAACTTTAGAGTACTAAAGATAAGACGGTTATTCCCCTAATTATTTCATTCACACGCTCCGCGTCCGCTCGCACGCGTCGAAGCCGCACAAGTGGTTGGGTGGCCTGGGGTTACCAGGCGACAGATTAGCGATGGATATTACTAATACTTATAGGCTTTAATATACCTTAATGTTTATGTCTATACTAATATTATAAAGAGGTAAAAAGGTAATGGAACTGGATGGTGCTGTATGTTAATGTTCCAACATATTTATTTATTTATTTATCTATACTAATATTATAAAGAGGTAATGTTTGTGACGTTGTAGGGGGTAATTTCTGGATCTACTGAACCGATTTAGATGAAATTAGGTAAGAAGATAGTTTGAGACCCTGGGAAGGACATAGGATATTTTTTATCCCGGAAATCATCCCTTAATGGGGTGAAAATGGTGATGAAAGTTTGTATTAGTAATCAAGCTAGGGACGAACCGGAGCAAAGCGAGGGTGAGTCGCTAGTAATTGTATAATTTCATTTACTTGATGGCAATACTTTTTAAAAAAAATCGTAATAGAGAGACAGTAACTTTATTTTTAAATTAAAGTGAAATCCAAATAACTAATAGTCGTACTTTTATATTATACTATCGACTTACCCTCACTTCGCTCGGGTGCGTCTCTACGTACTTTTAATTTTTTGAGCAGAACCCTAATTCTTTTTCTAAAATAAAAGCAGCCTAAGTTACTCCTTATAACATCAGCTATATGCCAGTGAAAATCCCGTCAAAATTAGTCCAGTCGTTTCGAACATTAACTGGAACAAACAGACAGCCAAAAATTATAAAAAATGTGTTTTATAAGTACCGTATATAATTTCATATTATGCATTTAGTAAAAAGCTTTTATTTCGACATTACAAACAGACACTACAATTTTATTTATCTTCTGCATAGATAATCTTGATTCAAGTCACGTCATCATTACTCTAAAAAACGGTTATAATTTTTTACTAGACTTATACATAAAATTAAAGTGTCTGCACGTGAGTTAACGTCTCTATATAAAAAAAAATACCAATCGAATTGATAACCTCCTCCTTTTGGAAGTCGGTTAAAAAGAGAACTTTATTGACAGATAAAAAGTAAGCTATCTCACTGTTCCAGGTCGGAAGAGTGAGATAGCATTTTTACGTATGCTATATTTCCTTTTTTGGAACCATAGATACCGGTGAGATTTGTCATCAAATATGTCATATTAAAAAACCAAGGATTAAAGGGGAGTATAGCCATGGGTAAGAGATAGTCAACGAAACGCAAACAGCTTACCTATAAATAAATACAGTTTTATTACCACAGCGATGCACGTGGTAACCCTATCAGGCCGTTTATCCCGGCGGGGGGAACGACCGTCGGTGACACAGAGCCGCGCGTTGAACGGCCTAGACTGACCTCGTGCGTGACCTGGGGTTGACTGGTGTACGCATGTGGGAAAGGGTTGACAGCCACTGCATACTGTTATGTCATTAGTGTTGCAACAGAAGTTATGCGGATATGCGAAATCTATTTTTTTTTTAAGTAAAACTTTACGCACGCTTGACTTGAGGGGTAAGCTGGTGAATGCGTTACGAAAACATGTACGTACGTTTGTTGTCATGGTAACAGTTGTTATTGTCTGACAAATGATATTAAATATTATATTGAATTTCATAAAGAGTACCGATAACCTACAGAAGTTTTACTTCTTGCGCGTGTACACGTTCAAACACGCACTCTTTATTTTTTTTTATTTTTGCACACTTGTACTTTATGCATGAACTGAAGCGTTAGCTGTATACTTCATACATCCATAGTATAATAAAAGTATTAAAAACTATAAAAAAATACAATAAAAGTGTAACTGATCGCTGTCTGTTTATGGAAGAATATTTGAATAACGAAAACGAAGTATTTTTATTTTCTCTGTGTTCTGATGATCATCCCAAAAGTGCATAAGTTATATATGTTTATGTTATCGCCTAGTATAGATTCTGGACTTGGTTCCAGGGGTCATACTAATTTATCAAATACATATAAGCAGTGAGCTATGAATTTTCATATACTTCAATCAAAAAAAATCATACTATTAATTGCAAGTATAAAATCTTAGTAAGAATAAACTGTAAACTGTCTGTTTGAAGTAAATACATTAAAAAATAAACAAAAACAAACTTTAAAGCCGTTATCAAATGAATTTCACCAGTTTATAGGACTAAGTACTTCAAAAATGCATAATTAGTCCTTTACCTCAACTTTGTTTTACGAGAAACCATAGTGCCCAGCAGCTCAGGTTGTGTGTATGTTTGCACTGAATGAATAAATTAATTAAAGATTTTTACTAACTAGATTTGTATGCCCCATGTACAGAATATGTCCCTGAGAAGTGCTGAAATATTATTTTAGTAATCTCCTAGTAAACACACAGTATTTTACAGAATTTTTCGAGTGCAGAATACTAACACATACTGTACTTTACTTTCTTTTTGAACTTCCTCAAATTGTATTATTAACCTTCACATTTTTTATATTTTAAATAACAATAATTGTTATTTAAAAACTGAAAGGAGAAACCGAGTGAAGCAAGTTCAAATCCCGGGTCTTGTACCTCTGATATTTTCATGTGCAAATCATTTCTAACATGATTACCACTTGCCTTACGGTGAAGGAAAACATCGTGAGGAAACTTTCATGTCTGAGAAAACCTAGCAAGTTTTCGAAAGACATGTGAAGTCCGCCAACCTGCACTTGGCCAGCGTGGTGAACTATGGCCTGATTACCCTTGTATTGAAGGGATGCCCAGCAGTGGGACGTTAAAAAGGGCTGAATACATATATAATTATTGAAATTACTGAGTAATATAGAAAGTGAGAATTGCAGTAACTGATTTTCAAATACTTTGCCTAACAGTTAGTTAATAGCAAAAACATAATAACACTTAAGTGCATGCAGTTAATATATATAATGTAAAGTTAATTATAATATTGACTACATTCACCAGCATCACAATTCATTCAAAACTGGGTATGAAATAATGTATACCAGGCCTTTTCCACAAAAATTAAGTGATTTCAAAATTCAGTATAATATGGAGCCATTCATCTATACTAATATTATAAAGCTGAAGAGTTTGTTTGTTTGTTTGATTGAATGTGCTAATCTCAGGAACTACTAATCCAATATGAAAAATTCTTTTTGCATTAGACAGCCTGTTAACTGAGGAAGGCTATAGGCTATATATCATCCTAGAAAAATGTAAGGTTCCCGTAGGATAGATTTGTTTTTAAAAATAAAAATCTTTGATTTACATTAAAATATCAGTTTTAGTGCAATTGAACCTTCTCTAAAACTAAATGAAATCTTACATAAGAATCTGAGAAAAGTTATACAAAAACGTCCATATTGTACTTACATATTTAATGAATGGCCCCTAAGTTTATAATTGCTTAATATTATAACATCTATTAAATATGACACTTTTTGTTGAAAATTAAATACTGTTTTATTTTGTTAAATTTAAAACAAGAAATATGCCTAAGCTCATTACAATTAACATAGGTTCATAAACCATTATATGACATCATGCATAACTTGCAAATTATAGCATAACAAAGGGCAAAGTGACTATTGTAATTTAACTGTTAACTCGTCATAAAAAATTGACATAATATGCAAACTGTTCATGCATTCCAGACTTAATGACTTAACGCATGAATGATTATAGTATTCCAACAGGACTTTTATTTTTTATTATCTAATATAAATCTATTAATTTTATTTCATTGACCGTTTGAACTTTATGATTAATAGTTTAATATCTTAATGCATTTAAGAACATATGAATATGAGTTCAACTAGAAGTGTACATATAAGCTTTCTTTTAAAATATTTTCTTTTACATTTAATTTACCAAACCGTTTAAGAATTAATGTAAATCCAGAATGGTGTACACAATATATTATAGGTAATTTTAATAGACCTGATAGATTGATAACATAAATTGTGACATACAAATAATAACATAACCTAGAAATCATACCTTCGTACTGAGCGAAACGCTGTTTGTTCTTTTCTTGGAGCAACCGCTCCTCTTCTTCCTTTTTCTTTTTTTTCTCTTCTTCTCGTTTATCTACCAACTCTTGACATCCCACAGGGACAATAGAACTACTTTGTAAAGTATCATACTTTAGGGCAGCTTCAAATTGTTGCAAGTTTTCGTACATTGGCGCAGTTTCAACGGGTAGCTTTGGTTTATCAGTGTAAAGGGCTTTAATTGGATCATATTTCGAACTACATGCACTGATTTCCGATTCAGAAGATGATTCTGACGACATTTTTAAAAAAATGCCAAGTGAATAACCACAAAGTACAAAAATATAAACACTAGGTTTGGCAGCTAGTTGTCAAAATGACGGCTGCGTTCCGTTTTCTGTAATATAACGTGAAATGTCAAGCAACATTTTATAAGTACTAAGTTATATTTCTTAATTTATTTTAAAATTATTTAATATGATTTTACATACATATCATATTTTAAACCAATTAGTTATAATTAAGTATTTTTGTTATATTATATTAAAAACATTATTATTTATAATTGAATTATTCATTGTATCAAACAAACAAGCAAAGGAATGAATCAAACCGCGAGTTGTTAAACTTGAAACTTGTTTTTATACTGACATTGCATTCATAGCAATCTCGTGATAAAATGTTGAAGGCTCTTCCTAACTCCAATAATGTATTTAATTGCAGCTATTATGAAAGCAATAAAGTAAAATAACGCTGTAGATTTTTTTTCACAATTTGTAAGTACTTGGGTGTGTTGTTCGCTATTCGATCACAGATGGCGCTATAATTAGTGACAATGAAAATAGTTTATATTTATCAATCAAATCAAAATATTTAACGTCAGCAAATGTAAATATTATGTAAAATTATGTTGTTTGCTGATATTCTGAATAAATTAGATATTATCTTGACATGTCGAACTCATTGCCAATGTTGCGATAGTGTAATAGCAAGGTCTTCATAGTAGCGTGCAGTAGGAAGTAAATAACCAAGGTCAACTGGCATTTATCTAATATACTTCTAGTTACAAGGGAAAATTTTCAACAAATATTACAAGAAAAATATTAATTGCTACGTTAAATTTTTTAAATAATATAAATAAAATTGTTAAAACTTGTTACAAATCATGGAACATTATATAATATGATGAAAAAGACATTTTACTAAATGACTTAATATTGCAATTTTCAATAACTTACTGGCTATACATAATCACATGTTAGTAGTTAGTACTTTAAAATTACTTAATAGATGGCGGTGTAGAAATTATCGCATCATCTTTAGACAGGTATATAATACGTGTAATACGTATAATATTGTAATTGGCCTAAAAATTTTGTAGGGTTAAATATACTAAAACTATTTTTATTCATTGTTTATAGGGTGGCAAAATAAAATGAAAACATTTACATGCGCTATCTTCTTCAAGAAATCACATCTTTGATTACAATCAAAATTGTAAAGCTGAAAAAATTGTTCGTATTTAGACCATAGGATCCAACGTTTTAACACAGTTTTACAATCCGTATGTAAAACTGTGATATTATTACATAACTAAGCCGGTTGGCATGACAACCGTAGTAGTGGAGTCAACGCTCTAGTCACGCCGCGGTACAAACTTAATTTCACTTTCCAATTTTCTCGATGTTCTTTTCTATATTCATTAAAAAATCGCAGCAAAATGTAAATTTTTGACAAAATCCATTAAATCAATGAATTGCGCAATCAACTTTCGTAGTTATATTTTAAAATAGACTTCTCAAGAATATTAATTATTAATCTGAAGACGAAACTATACATAATTTATTAAAGAAATATATACGTGAATTAAACATGAGCGTTCTCGCTTATTATACTTTTATATTGCTCATTTATATTATTACACCAGAGAATATGAATATTCTGTACGTAACTAAATTAACTTTTTTCCGATTAAAGCATATTTTATCTACAATTACAGTATACTTATTTTGTCAACAACAAACGTCTCACTAATTAACTAAAACACATGCACCTGTCACACACTATTAAATATATAACTACTCTATATATGATCTGTGATATAACTAATTACTGTATTTTTTATTAAATAATTTACATATTCAATTATGCTCTACATTCAATTTTATTATGTGAAACCTATAATAATATATAATTACAAGAATAATTAATTATTACAAAGTGAAAGAGAGTAGGAAGCGCGAAAACAAAAGTATCTGAGCAAGTTGTAATTATAGTGAGAGGCTTTGTTCATTGAACACTTTTTATTCAAGTGTTTGTTCTCCACATTATGTTGGTTGCTTTCCGCACATTGTCACTATGTTCATCTGCCATTGTTTTAAATATCATTTGATGATTACCAAAGTTAATAGTTTTTTGCTTTCCATTCATTTTCTGAAATTGAAAAAATATTATGTAAAATCTAAATACCATCTCAAGTATTGATAATTATATTTACATATATTTGATGAATTTTGTTTATTTTCCTTATTTCCAGAGCAACGTGTGCGCAGCGGGTGTAGGTGCGGCCCGCTGCCTCTATGCCGCATCGACGCAGGTTCGATATACACCGGGACGTCGCCAGGTGAAATCGTCACACTACTACTATACAATATTAATATAACAATTTCTTGGCAAGTATTATTAATTATATGCCAAAATATACTTCCTTTCATAGTATAAAAAAAAAACGCTTTCCCCGTCTGTCAGTTTATATATCCGCCAACTCTTCCTAAACCACGGAACAGATTTTGATGTAGTTTTTACTATCAGTTAGATATTTTTTACGGAAGGTTTATATATATACTAAAACTTAATTAAGTTTTATGAAAGTAGAAAAAAAATATATTTTGCAACCAAATCGCCGAAAAATAAATTTACATAGCTCACGTAGATTTACGTTAATTTACTTTCAAAGTTGTTTTGAGAATATTATATTAATCTTTATCTAATTAAATAAGTTAGTTACGTTAATATATAAAATTTGCTTTTTACAGTAGACCATTATCATTAATATTTTAGAGGATATAACAGATTTAAAATTACCTAAAAACAATATTCGCTATATCGTGCCCGAGCGGCGCGGCGGCAGTGTGCCCATAGTTAGATGTAATCGAGTCGTTCGGTGGCGGCGCCGATATTGAACTGGGAAGTTTTATAATTTTTAAAAAGCCTACTGAAAAGTCAAAAAACTATTCTTATCTATTTAAAACTTACCTAGGGACGCACCCAAGCGAAGCGAGGGTAAGTCGCTAGTCTATATTAATTTATTGACTAACGAAAAATGTTAATTATCGACTTAATCATTTTCAAACAAACTTAATAGCAATAAAGCGAACAGGTAATATAAAAGCGTATTTTTTTTAAGATTACTTCCTCATGAGATTTAATCAAAATATATCGATGTTAGAATTAAATTTTTGAAATGCGTGAGAGCCCACTCTTGTCGTTTCCACAGGTCACTGCTGAAGAGAAGTGGAGTGCTGGGAGTGAGGTAACCTGGCGGGAATAGCCAACACCGACAATACAATGTGTTTCACTAAGTACCTAAGCGTCACATAATCTTATACATCGAATAATGTACGATCCGTCCAAACACTGCCAAACTTTTAAAACGAATTTATTAATTTAGTGTATATTCGCGTGTGCGAGTGTTGTGTTAGTGTAAGAGCGCCATCTGGCGTGATCGAGGCGAGGTGGCGGGGTCGCATACGCCGTCGGGGCCTTTGGCGATGCCATTTATTGAAGACGATTGGTGGTCAGCGGAGAATGAGGGAAGAATGGTCGATCTCTCCAATTGCCTTCAGGTAGGACTCGGTTTTTAATATTTTTCAAATTGTAATAAGATTAATTTTAATTTTGTTATGAATTTTGAGATATGTTAAAATCTTGAGGCCTTCTTGATCAATTGTTTTATTACTAGATTAATTTTTATTTTTCAAGCTAAATTTGTAATATTTCTGTGATTTGACCATATTTGAGTTTAAAATTAATTACCAAACAAAGATAACGTAATTTATAAAATACTTCGTATAATTAGTTTAAAAGTAGATAAAAAAAATATTTATAAAACATTAAATAAAACCATTTAGTACTACGATGCTTTCTTATTATATTTTATCATTTACAGGATGCAGTAACTGGATCTGGGCAAACAGCGACACAGTTACAGCTACAAATGGCGACATCTCTCGGTGAATTGTCTCAAGCGGAGCTGTCCAACTTTGTGGGGGGTCTCACGTTGGAAGCAGATGGCTCTGAGGCCGCGGACCCTGATGATATTCTGAAACAATTAGGGGAAACCGCTTTTGATAATTTCGACACCTTTTTCACTGACCTTACTAATTCTACAGCAACAGCACCGCCTGTTGAAATAAAGGTATTTTTTTAATTACTTTTTATTAATACCAAATATCATAAATATCCATCAGTAAAATAAATTATTTCACTGCTAAAAGCATTTTGCAAAGTCAAACGTGTAAATTTGAATATTAACTTTATGCAATAAGAAAAATATTAACACAATATTGTATCTGTATTTTCAGCAAGAGGAGAACAACAACATATCAACGAACAATCAGCTGCAAAATTACTATCAACAGAACCAGCTGGCGTTACCAAACAACGGTCAACAGCGTTTACAACAACTATTGCGTTCTGGTACCAGTGCGATAAATCATGCGGTTGCAAATAATATTAATAATGGCCGATACAATATTGCCTCAGCAAATCCCTTGCTCGCTGAAAAATTAGCAGCGACATCTAGTGGCATAAAGCAAGAACCAATGAATTCAGAATATACAAGTATGAACTATGGAAGCGCATCTCCAATGCAGCGGGTGCCGAGTGGAAAGCCTCAGGTGCATGACGCTGGCGGAGGAAAAGGTAAGTCATTGAGATTTAAAATCCATGTTATTTCTTTGTACATAATATATTATATAAACTTACAATTAGTATATAAAGCGTGTTCTATAATTTTTAAGTGTATTAGATATGATAAGAATATTGTGACATTGATGATTAATTTTTCATTATTTATAACAGCTTTAAAATTTCTACATATGTTTCATAGTGTTTGATATTTATTTTAAAACTTATTTGTCACTTATAAAGCAACTAGCGACATCCTGCGCAAAATAGTAAAAATAATATTTAATCGTAGTTTTATAACGTAACAACAGATGGCGCTTATTTCACTCAAACTTTGAAATGAAACTAAAACATAGTTCCTCTAAGGGATAATAGATGTCGCAAACATCCTCATGACAGTACCAATATTTTAAAGCAGTTTTCACTAGATTTACTCTCAATTTCCGGTCGAGGAAGTATAATTTTCCTTTCTCAAGCTCGCTTTTACTATTTGTGCTATCGGCGAACTTTCTTTATTAAGAAAATATACTATTATTTACGTTTATTTAATGGATCGTTAAAGCGTTTCAGTCTACAATCTAATAATTTCTAAAGATTTTAATATCATTCAAAAGAATACTTAAGTCATAGACACTGTTATTTCAAGTTAACAAAAACAAACACATCTACAAAAGAACATTTAAAATTTATAATGCGTTCATTTTTTTAAATATTGACAACTAATTCTATATATTTATATTAGACTAGCAACTCACCCTTGCTCCGTTTGGGTTCGTCCCTAGTTACGTTTTAACGTTTAATAATGTACAGATTCGACTCAGTTAAAATTTTAATCAAATATTTTCCATGTACAGACAACGAACAGTTACACTTTTATCATATGTATAGCCTAGCGACTTACCCTCGCTTCGCTCAAGTGTGTCCCTAGGTGCTCTTTTTTCGAGGAACCCTAATTCTTTCAGTCCAACCGTTTCGGAGATTACCCGAATCAAACAGACATACAGACCAAAATTTTAAAAATTGTATTTTTCTTATAAATATCGTATATAATTTCATATGTATTGAGTAAGAAGCTGTTATTTTAACGTTACTCGTGTGTATAAACTTAGATTTACATCATAAAGTTTCATCTGAACGGGTGCGCAACTTAGATCAGCTTGGCAACTGGCTTCCCTCAAGGCAGCGGATCCCAGTTACAAACAGACGTTTCAATTTTATTTACTTACATACATACATATAATTATTTGTACGTAAAATAAAATTAGTTTGAGATTTTACTTATTATATACCATGTTTAAATGAAGAAATAATAAGTGCGACGTTTTTCATTAGAAAGTTTCTAATAACCAAAGCTCATCTTAGTAGTTTATTTAATGCACATTTACCTACGTTGTAAATGTGTTTTCCTAGCCAATGGCGCCCCTCGGCCGGAAGGGAAAGCTGAAGTAATACGACTTTCTCCATATCTGCTTATATATAATTATACTATATTTCTTCCCTGACTTCGTCTGTGTACAATTTTAATTTACTTGTATTTTTACAACTTCACATTATTATATATTAAACATTAAACACTAGCTACTAAATCTCGCTATGTTCGGGGACGTGCCTTAGGCTTTGAAATGTAAATGCGAATTTTGGGGACATCCCTTAATTACAAGAGCTGTTTTTTTCATAATTTGGACCCCTCCCTCCATCTTGGTGAGATTTAGTGAGATTTGGTAGGAGCTCATCTCCCCCTCACGTGAGATTTACGCTACAGTTGTTAAAAATAATACAACGTTCAGGCACTCTCGAAATAAATGTTTTAAATAACAGCCGTGAGATTTTTTTCAGCGGGCAAAATAGGGCACTTACAAAGGAAACGCAAGCAAAATTAATACTTTTTTATTATGTACCTGTATATACTCTTTTAAAGTTGACGTGAGATTTTCAATTCGTAAATAAACCCTTTCCCATTTTGAGCTCGCGTAATCAATAGATATCTCCTTTGCGTATTTTTGAAAGGTTTTCGATTTTCGCGTTAAATATTTCTGGAATCAATCATACCCTATATGTAGCCCTACAAACTCCTCTATCTTTCAAAAAAAGTTCCATTACAATCGGCTTAGCCGTTTCAAAGATTACCTCGAACAAATAAAAAGACTGACAACAATTTTAAAACGGGTTGCTTAGATACTGGTATTATATAAATAACTCTATGTCCTTAAGGAAACAGTTATTGCAAAAAAAAACATAATAGTTATTTTCAAATCACATACATTTCAATTTTATTTATACATACATATATATTATAGATAAATTGTGTTGAAATACAAAGTATTTTTTATAAATGTTTTAAGGCAAACTTTTCTGGACCTAAAATGGTGGTGTTAATATTTGTTTAATAGATACGAAGGAAACAGTGATATAAGTACTTCAAATATTTTCATCTAGATTCTGTAACATTGGACCAACCTCTATTAGTCTCAGAGTAATATGTGGAATATATTATATAAATAAAACTATTACCATAGTATATAAAGCCATAGGAAATGAATCCGTAAATAATTTTGAAGTTTTCAGATACATTTTATTATTATTATATATATTATAAGTAATAAAGTATGAGTCAAGTCAAGATTTTTTTTTTCTAAAGATTTTTTTTTTTCAATGATCATTTTGTGTGTAGAAAAACAAACATTAAAAAAATCCTAAATTAGGTATCTGTTATCTGAAGTATTGCGATTTATAGTATATTTTTTGCATGTGTCTTTGAATTCGCCGCCACCACTTAGCCTAGCTCCCTGGAGATAAAGTTATCTTTTAATGGCAATCAGTTTTTGCTTGCGGAAATTTTTTACTCGTCAAGAACTTCATTTTTTTCATTTTTTTCTGACTTCGTATATGGAATTGTTTTTAGTTTTGGTTATTTTAGTAATTTATTAGATACTTGCGACTCACCCTCGCTTCGCTCGTGTTCCTCCTTAGATACGTTTTAACGGTGAGTATAGATTACTCAGAGATGAGATATTTTCTCGCAGTAAAAAGTATCTTATATGTTGACCCGGATAACCAGCTATCATCATACCAAATTTCATCAAAATCTGTCCAGTGGTTTCCTCGTGATGAGTTCCCAGACAGACAAACAGAAAAAAAATCTAAAAACTTTAGATTCGGCCTCTGTGTCGATAATAATGACTATTTCAATAAGATTTTCCAAAAAATATTTAATGTACACATTCGACTCAGAATTTTATTATACGTATAGATTTATTAAAATACATTTTTGTATTTCATATAAAAAATATAGATTATGCTACAACATACACGTTTTAAAAACAATAGAAATGGTAATTTACAAATTAAATCTCAAAAAGTGTATTTTTAGATATTTTGCTAATGTTTAATAACAGAAAAATATGTACTAGGCGTTTACCTTATTTCAGATAGGCGATGGACATTATTAATATTTTGAAAGGAAAAAACAAAACGTGTCCCCAGGAATGTTTTTGCAACCAATCAATTTCCTAGTAACAAATAATTTATATGTGAGAAATCAATACAGGACACTGTGTCAAGGCTACACTGTCATTGCGACCTCATTTTGAAACTGACGTCATTTTAGAGCTAACTTTTAGTTTAGTTAGGTCTAGCCTAGTTTAGACTGACTGTTTTTAGAAATGGATTTGTTTTTTTGTTAAGTCTTATCTGTATAACCATAAAGGAGCAGCCTGACAATCTGGTAGATAATAAGTTCTGTAAGTCTGTAGTAATAATTGCACAGTTCATAGTTATTTAGGCTATTTTGATCATATTTTGGTTCAGTATTTACTAATAAAATGCCCTATTTTGTTACATGATTTATATACTGATTACTGTTTTAATTGAAACTTTTTTCAGATTTTTATTTTGAATTTTTGTTCCCGACGCTTCGAACGCTTTAAAGGAAACATGGTCTCGAGACAGACAGACCTCTCTATACATACATAGTTTTATGTTAAATGTCAAATGTCAAATATAAGAATATCTAAAGTTTTTTAAAATAAAAAAGAAAAAAGGTTTTAACATTTAAAATTCCATTAAATAATAACATTTAAAGTTGTTACAGACGGCATCGGCCCACATTTTTTTCTATTTCTTACAAATTATTGTATAGTTGTCTAGTCTCTCCCGTGACCATGATTGCTGTAAAGCATCCGAAACTTCAGAAAGTAAAAATAAAAAAAAAACCGTGAAAACCCCAAACATATTATATGTATTTTATTTAAAACCTCGAATTTAGATTTTGATGAGAGAGAGAGAGAGATGAGATTCATTTCATTCTTTTTTATGGGTAGGTATATTAGATATATGGCATGTTACAGTTCGTCACAAGTTTGTTTTTTTGCTTTAAACTCTATTATATTTTTATACTTATAAATATATAATAACAACAAAATTAAATTGTTATTTACTGGCGAATAACAAAGAATCGAATACGTCACGAAATATCGATTAAAACACACATGTCCATACCACGTATACAATTATAAGGAAAGTAAAATATTTTCCTCGATGGATGTGCGTAATCATTTGAACCAGTCTTCCCATTAGACCTTATGTAACGTTATAAAATATATGATTTGTTACGTTTTTAGGAATGCTTATTTCCTATCTTTAACCGGCTTCCAAAAAAGAGGAAGTTCTATAATACTTTCTTAGATTTACGCGAATATTTGACATTTTAAATAAAACTATCTTTTCGGATTATTTCGCGGATTTATTTTGATTTTTGGTTCCCGACGTTTCGTCTGTCGCACTGTCTGTAACAAGTATATAACACTGTTGAGATGTCTAACACCTTAGTCTCTCCCGTGACCATGATTGCTGTAAAGCATTCGAAACGTCGGGAACCAAAAATCAAAATAAATCCGCGAAATAATCCGAAAAGATAGTTTTATTTAGGAAGTTCTATGTTAGTCTGTATATCTTTTTTTTGGCACCGACATCGAAAATATCTGATTATGTAAGATATATATAGTAAATGACACCCCCCTTTTTATTTTTTACTTTTTAGTGGCTAGAAATATTTTGTAGTGTAATATTTACAGCGATCATGGCGTATAAAGAATAAAGAAAATTTTTCTATAACAGTTTGTTAAACAACAATATTTAAAATGAACTTTAGAATAAACGATTATTAAAGCTAAACATCTTGAGATTTTTTAACATTCGTCATTGAAAATAGGCAATTATATTTAAATTTCAATGTCAACTAGAAAAAATCGTATATAACTTTTTTAAATTTATTAAAACTTCGATTCGATTATTAAAACTAAATCTAAAATCATTATGAAAAAACACCCTCGTTTTCCTCTAACCATTTCGCCATCTTTTGCTTAAAATATGAGCTATTGTCCATATTGTTAATTAGTGATATGTGATGTTACATCGGAAAAGGAATATTCATGGTGCAGAACGCCTCAAAAATAACTCGTAATAAGTTTACATAATACTTTATTAGATTTATAATATTTGACATTTTAAATAAAACTATCTTTTCAGATGTTTTCGTATGTTTATATTGATTATTGGTTTCCAATGTTTCGAGTGCTTTGCAGCAATCTGCAGGAGCACTCTCCCGTTACCATTTCTTTTATGTTGAGAAATGCATTTACGCATAACACCTGTATACACACAGGTGGTTATGTAGGACTCACCGGCTAGAGAAGCCAGTACTACCCACTAAAACCCAACAGAATCTCCCCCATCTTAATGGGGCGTCGCAGAATCGCTTACGCACTCAACTACGACGCCCTGACGGCAGGTCTGTCTAAGCAGACCACAACAACCATGGGGTTGCTCCACAGTCCACTCTGCTATCAGAGAAGTACCCGAAGCAACCCGCATGGTATACTGTCCGCCGGCCAGGGCGTTTCTTGGTTTCGCGTTCGGCTGGATTGCCGGATGCTAATGAGCCTTCCCACCATGATAACTTGTATGTATCTTGTATCAGCCCTTTTTTTTTTAATGTCCCACTGCTGGGCACGGGCCTCCCTTCAATACGAGGGGGATCAGGCCATAGTCCACCACGCTGGCCAAGTGCGGGTTGGCGGGCTTCACACGTCTTTCGAAAACTTGCTAGGTTTTCTCAGACATGCAGGTTTCCTCACGATGTTTTCCTTCACCGTAAGGCAAGTGGTAATCATGTTAGAAATAATTCGCACATGAAAATATCAGAGGTGCGAGACCCGGGATTTGAACCCGCTTCACTCGGTTTCCCAAGCGAGCGCGTTACCACTGGGCTACCACTGCCACCATGATAAGGTGAACGTATATTAGGAGGGACTCTTCCCAGTAGCGTTGCGGGGGGCGGTAGGGGCCGCGGCCCCAGGCGGCATTTTTAAAGTGGCGGCAAAATTTCACAATAAATATTGTGTACCAACATGAAATAGAGAAAATTAATTATTTGTCACAAAAATCACTACCAACACATTCTATCGGGTTATTGCTAAGTAATTTTCATTGCTGAATAGGAATTCTGATCATGCCGCCCCCTATATAAGCTACTGGACTATGATTACGAAAGACTTTTTACTTTTGAAATATAACGGTGCGAAAAAATTAAAAAAAACTTGACAAAGAAGAACTACTTATTTTTATTATTCAACGAGGTTATAACATCATTGTTATTATTTACTAAATTATAAGATCTCATAAATAAATGGCTCAAACGAAATCTTTAAAATTTTGACATCATCATCATCTTTCGTCCATTTAATTTTACTCGGAAGTTTAGTCATTTTATTCGAAGACTAATAATAAATAATAAAAAAAAAAACCTTTCCGCCCTGGGTGAATCTTCATATGCAAAAGGCGTGAAAAGTGGAAAACATGCAAAATTATAACACACAGTTATATTTATTTAGTTATTTTAGTGTGATAAGGAGTAGGTAGTTATAGTTATTATTAAACAAAAAGCAAATGTTTTGCATCATTTTTGTAATTACTGATCGGTTATTTTTCCACGATTAACTTTGGTTAGTATAAAATTGAAAATACATATTTTTGAGAATATTCTGTGTTCGAGTCCCAGTTTAGACCAGAGATAATAATTCTTTTTTCTGTGAAGAAATTGTCAGTAACATCCCGAAGTTGGGAAGTTGACAATGCTTCACCTTACCTCAAAGAACGCCTCAGAGAGAACGTTTTTCATGGAATATGCGAACACCACATACTCTTTTTCCTTGCCATTATTTGAGATTTTTTATTTTAATTCGGGCTAAATGAGCCCATCGTTGCAACTTTTAAGAGCTTTGAGAGCAGTTGTGCTATAAGTTAGTACTGTGCTTTCAGGTCCTCTTTGCGTAGAATGCTGGCATTTTTGGTGTAGTATGCCAGAGGGAGATTTCCTCTTTTTCTCACGGTGCTCTCAGGTGATGTTGGTGTGAGATCCTGACATTATTGGTGTAGGTTGCCAGCTTCCCGATTGGTTTCTTTGGCTTCCTATGCTGGCACATTTGGTTTAGGATGCTAGCGTTCTGATTAACTCTTCGTCTTATCATCTTTAGTCATTGTAGTATATTATAGCCCTATTTAAGGGGTTTGGTTTTTCCTTCTTCCAACTTTTCTAGTTGCACGAGACCGTGCTTCACATTATAGAGCGCCATGTGATTGGCGGCGTTGCTCCATGGTTTGTTGCCCCTAATGTATTCTGATGTTGTAATGCTTTCAGCAAATCCTCGTTTCCAAGTTCGAAAGGCTTGTCTGATATTTCACATGTTGTAAGGTGCGTTTTCCCAGTTTCTCTCACAACCGCTATATATAGGCGTTTTGCATGTGGTGTCTGGTTTCTTTGGTTGGTGAGAGGTTTGGTGTAATAACCTGTCCCGTGTCGGCTCCTGTCCTATTTGTCTTCCTTGTAATTTTCACTTTTAGCTTCACCAGGCTTATCGGTGTTTGGGGCTGTTTGTGGCTTTGTTCACGTCCCGCTTACTGTGATCGCCATGGCAGGCATCTTCTGTTGCAGGCGTTTTGCGCTACTTTTCTCACGTCACTAGGATATGTGGTATAATGTTTCTGGGGATCTCCCCCGATCATATGCGTAGCAGACTGCCGATAGTATAAGCTGATGTAAATTACTTTCGTGTACGGCAGTTCGTTACGATGAATGAATTATATATTAATGGTAAATGTTCAACCTAATTCTTTAATTTCTATCCACAAGTTACAACCTTTGCTAGATGCCGTTCCAAGTTCTAGTTTAACCTTTTCACCATTCCATCAGACAGCAGATAACATGGCATAATTATCAAGCATATTGTACTCTCATATTATAATCTTACAAACTTCTTGAAGCACATGTGATTTACAGTTTCTTCTTTGATCGCCGTCATTTAATTTCCAAACAATTTGTGATCCCGGACCTGTAGCATTATAGATTTTAACCTATTTTGCGCAATTAAATGCTTCTTGATTTGGAATAGCAAAAGCATTGGGCCTTATTGTTAAATAATTAATCCATAATAAACTGAATTCTCACTTGATGTGGTCGAATCGCTTGCCAAGTTATTAATCGGAAATGGTCCCGATTTATTGGCCTTAAATTAATTGAATTAATAAGATGGCGGCGAATTTGACTTCGGCCCCCGGCGGCATAAGTGCACGCTACGCCACTGACTCTTCCGTTACAATAATTTAAATTTAACTAACATTGTCGTATTTATAATATTAATAAACTTATAAGGACTAGTTAGAACGAGTCATTTTAGCATTAAAAAATGTAACGAAAACAATAACAGCATAGTGTATTTATGTTTATTTAGTTTAACCATTTTCTTTATAGGAAACCACAAATGCCTAACACAAAGAAACCATATTGAAAAACCTCCTTGCCGTTTATTGTTTTTCAAAATATATATCTAGTAATAAACATATTTATAATAAATAAATAAATATACTAACATCATATTATAACTTTGTCATAATTTCGACTTGAAAAGGAAAAAGGTTTCTCTAAAGTTTTTTTTTTTTAATAATATCGCCTATTAAAATAATAGTAGATTGAATTTCTTGACGTATAATTTCATTTCTATAGAAAAAATATGCCTCAATATAATTACCGGCCTTTACACCCGTCATAGAAGCCCAATTTTTACTGTAGGTATCTTTTAACCCACAAGGATGAGTGTTAATTTGAAGTAAAATATTTATTTACAAAATTTATTAATTGAAACGGTTTTTACTCAATTATTCCAATTAATCATACATTTAATTCAATTCAATTTTCTTTTTAATGGCTTTAAAGTTTACCAGTTGATTACTTCGCCAATGTCACGTAGAATATGTTGGGACTTGAACACACAACACCATCTAGTTCCATGGTAAGCTACGAGGCCTGTGTTATGGATACCAGATAGTTGATACACTACACATATATAACTTTAAATACATACATATTATAAATATAAACACCCATGACTGAAGTACAAACATTCATACTCATCATACAAATGAATGCCCCCAGCGGGACTCGAACCCGCGACCGTTGGCACAGCAAGTAACTACAAACTGAGCCAAACGTGCCGTCGAGACACGAAGACGAGAGAAGAAGAATAGAGAAGACAAGAAGGAGATTGGTCGGTAAATCATACGTTTAGAATCAGAGAGACTAAGACGAGATGTCATTTTACAATCATTGATGAAAATAACTCTACAACAATATAAAGTAATGACATATTGTGATTCTATAGCATATCTATACTAATATTATAAAGAGGTAAAGTTTGTGAGTTTGTGAGGTTGTAGGGGGTAATCTCTGGATCTACTAAACCGGTTTAGATGAAATTTAGTAAGAAGATAGTTTGAGACCCTGGGAAGGACAAAAGATACTTTTTATCCCGGAAATTATCCCTTAAGAGGGTGAAAATGGGGTAAAAGTTTGTATTGGGAAGCAAGCTATACGAACCCGAGCAAAGGAGGGTGAGTCGCTAGTCGATATATAAATAGGCAAATACAACAGTTCAGTATTTTCTTTCTATTCGAGTTTCTTCAATTTTTATTCAGGTTTAACAATAAAAAAATGTAAAAAACAATTTTTTTTTATATATGTTTTTCCTCAAGATTTCAATAATTATGATGTTAAAATATTCATATTTATAATATGTATGTATTTAAAAGTTGCCCTAGATGGTGTTGTGTGTTAATGTCCCAACATATTTCATTATTTAAAATCCTGATAGAACCGTTTTTGCGCTAACGATTATAATTACTATATTAAATTTATTGACCCTGCGGCACTATCAAATACTTTTTAATGACAACGATAGGACCTCACTCGCCAGTGGCGCCAACTGGTGCCACCAGAAATGATAACCCTCATTCTACGCCTATCGAGTTGCGACAAAAGAGAAAATGATTCAGAATGAGTGATTAATTGGATTTTTGGTCATAATTCCACAGATAATGAGTAAACGTAAACAAAAATTAAAATAGTTGTACGAGGTGGGTTTTTACTGTGACCGCAAACGCAGTCTATAAAATTATAAGGCCATATAGTGCATATGTTTCATTGAAGATTTATTTTTTGATCTACTAATATTATCCGAATGAATCTGCTACATCCAAAATCGATTTTTACTGTGATAATGAGGTTATTATTCGAATGGGAAGAAGGTAGAACGTTTTATTGTCATGTTACGTCAAATATTATGAACAGCAGTTCTTTTAGATATTGCAAATCTAAGATTACTTTAGAACAGTTTCTTACGATAGTAATTAAAATATTTGTTTTTAGAATCTTGAATTATTCATAGCCTTATCATTCTTGTGTAATATTTGAAAATATTTATATTTTTCTAATATACTTCGTGTAGTGATAAAAAGAAGTAGATAATATCACTTATTATCGTTAACACGAATTGATTCAAGCGTAAAATCGAGTAGAATTTCGACGCATCCGCAATCCGGTGCAACGCAGGGCCATGACCTGGTTTGCGCGTGCGCATATAGTTATGTCACACGATATGAAGTGTGCTACTGGTGATATTCGGTTTCATTTATTTTTTTTATTTAGCTAAAACATCGTTTTGAATAGTTTTATGTAGTTTTAATCGCTATGCAATACGTATATTTTGTATTACCACTTTTCACTCTTAATTTAGATATGAAAATTTTGTTACTTAAAATATATTTATAATATGTATGTATTTAAAGTTATATATGTGTAGTGTATCAACTATCTGGTATCCATAACACAAGCCTCATAGCATACCATGGAACTAGAAGGTACTGTGTGTTAATGTTCCAATATATTTATTTATTTATTTTATTTATATAGGTACATTTTTAAAGTTTTATCTTGAATTAAAGCATTTTTTCTGATATTTATAGTTTAAAGCATGAATATTTTAGCTATTCTTATTGTTGCAATCAAAATAAATTTGGAAAGTCAAATTAGGTAGATAAGTTGATTTTCTACAATCGGTATCGCTAATAATAAAGTAATAATATATCGAAAATAAAGATATACTTATCTTAGATATCATATCAATATATATTTAATTTTTGTTTATAAATAACTAGCGACTCACCATCGCTTCGCTCGGGTTCGTCCCTCGGTACGTTTTCATTTTTTAAGCGGAACCCTAACTCTTTTTCTAAAATTAAAGCATCCTAAGTTACTTCTTATAATATCAGCTATCTGCAAGTGAAAGTCCCGTGAAAATCGATCCAACCGCTTCAGAGATTAGCCGGAACAAACAGACAAACAGACAAAAATAAATAAAAATTGTTTTTATAAGTACTGTATATACTTTCATATGCATTTAGTAAAAAGTTGATACTTTGACATTACAAACAGACACTTCAATTTTATTTATCTGTATAGATAGGAACGTTGTCTTAATAAAGCTCTCCTGTATAATTTAAAATAATAATTCAAACTCAGTGTTTTATGCATTTTACATATATAAAGTTTTCTAATAATATCAAAAGTAAAATAAAGTAGAGCAAACTGTAGTGTAAGAGCATTATAATACGCAAAGTGTTATTAGGATACATTCAATGCGTCGAGTAGTTTACAAACGTTTTCAATTAACATGATAAAATAATTTGCAGCTATAGCTGTTTATTTGTGCTAGATGTTGCCCGCGGATTTCCTTGTTAATTTAAATATAATTTAAAACACGGCAAACCCCGTATAAAGTGCAGAAGAAAAAAGAAGTTAGATTTTATTTAAATGGACAAACAATGAGTGATGAAACAATGGCTAGATGGTGTAGATTATTAATATATAATATAATTATTTTGTATATAAATTTTGAATACGTAAATGGTGGTAAAAACTTAGAATACTACTTAAAACCTCACTCCTTGACTCCTCCTCCTCCTCCTCCTCACTCCTCCTCCTCCTCCGCTTCGCTCGGGTGCATCCCTAGTTACGTTTTAATTTTTTTGAGCGGAACCCTAATTTCTAAAATAAAAGTAGCTTAAGTTACTCCTTATAACATTAGCTATCTGCCAGTGAAAGTCCTGCAAAATCAGTCCAGTCGTTTCGGATATAAACCAGAACCAACAGACAGACAGACAAAAAAATTAAAAATTGTGTTTTTCTTTTAAGTACCCTATATAATTCCATATGCATTTAGTATAAAGCTGTTATTTTGACATTACAAACAGACACTTCAATTTTATTTATCTGTATAGATTAGAAACTTAGACGTGTCTATGTAGGTATACATGAAATGATCTCTACATCCTATTATTCAATTCCAATCTTCAATTCTTGTGTTTAGGCAAAGACGTTTCATAACCATACAAAATTACTTCTATTTTGTATATGAATTTTACTTCTAACTAATACAATAAGTAGGTTGCTTCTTAAATCATTTTTTTATTAAACCTACTAGCGACACACCCTCGCTTCGCTTCGGATTCGTCTCTAGACAAAAACTACTCTATCCCACGGGAACCGTACATTTTTCCGGGATGATTTATAGCCTAAAGCCTTCCTCGATAAATGGACTATCCAACACAAAAAGAATTTTTCAATTCCATCCAGTAGTTCCTGAGATTAGCGCGTTCAACCAAACAAACAAACAATCAAACAAACTCTTCAGCTTTATAATATTATAGTATAGATTAACATAATTTTTCCCATAAACTTGTTATATGTACCTAAGTAGTAAAATATAACAATTCTATCCTATATACATGGACTTAATATGTTATATATTTTTTCTATATGCAATATATATATATATATATATATATATATATATATATATATATATATATATATATACATATATATAAACACATTATGTACATCAAAAAGAATTACATCACATAAAAGAATTACATATCATTATAAAATAAATGTGAAGCACAAAAGGCGGTCTTAACGCCAATTAACGTTTTCTTCCAGAGAACCTTTGTATTAGGAAATGTGGAAGAATAAAATAGGATGTGTGTTTACATGTTGTTATGGAGAAATACTTAATTCTATATACATATTGTATCATATACAATACTTAGTAGTCTTCGCCAGCGGCTTCGCTCGTGGGATCGCGGGGTTCAAGGGTAGTTTATGTCCGATCCAAGGATAAGATCTATATCCTTGCCAATTTTTTTCGAAATCTGTTTAGCGGTTAAGGCGTTACAAGGTAACATACGGTTACTTTGACTTTGACTTTAACATATTATTAGTATGGAATTATGTACATATAATATGGAGAAATAAAATATTGACTTTTAAAGTAAAAAGTTTAAATGCCTTTTTAAATTATATTAAATATAATTATGGTACCTTAAGACCTGGCATGATATATAAAAAGAAAAAAAATAGACGTAAGCGATGTCTATAACATCTTACGCCCAAAAAGTATACACGCAAATCCAGTTCTAGCATCCCCATCTTTTCTTCTCTCTACTTCTCTATTATTCTTTTTTTTAAGTTAGTACATATTTTTCTATAATATTTAAATACTCCAATAAACAAACAAACATATGAACTCTCAGAATCTTATTGAACAAAAGTGTTACAGGAAAATTGGACACCACCAAGTGCCGCACAGCAACCGTTATTGCATTTCAAGGCGACACGCCCATACAACTTGCGAAATTAACGATGACATTTGCTACTCTCATATGAATAAAATTATTGATATGCAAAATATCTTATAACAATCTGTGTAATTTTTGTATTTAAAGATGTTGCAATTCACTTAACATCAATACTGTTTTATTCTTTGCAATATGCAAGATTATGATACGTAAAATATTTACTACTAACGACTCACCCTCGCTTCGCTCGGGTTTGTCTTTGGCTACGTTTTAACGGTTAGTATAGATATCCCACGGGAATCATACATTTTTCTGGGATAAAAGAAAGCTATGTGTTATTCCAGACTATAGGTAATCTATCCCTGTGCCAAATTACATCCAAATCCGTTCGGCCGTCCTGGCGTGATTGAGTAACAAACATCCATCCATCCAAACTTTATGTGATATATGTATATTACAGAAAATATGTGCTAGTTTTCGTCTGATATGACACTGATACAAATATTTACCACATCGAGAATCGAATCCGCTAAAATGAAAATATGCCTCCAAGAAATACTCGTAACTAAGCTAAAAGAAAATTTGCAAATATAATCAGGGCTTCAAATCGAACCGCGTTAATATTTAACCAAAAATGTATGAAACTAGCTCAAAGACTGCATTGAGGTTTAGCATTCATAGACCCGGTATCGCAACGCATCTGAATATACATTTCAAAAACAGTTTTCAGAGACAAAAGTTTTCAAATTTGGTTTTTTGTATTTGAAACATTTAAGTCTGTTTTATGTACAAATATAAAATATTACAGTATTTTAGAATATCGTCCTTCACAAACTTATACATTAGCGTCATTATAAGTTTTTCCTAAAGTTTGAAGGGTGTAGTCTATGGCAAGCTCAAGTTCACCTAAAGTAAACTATCTCTCTTCCATACTGGTAAAATTGTACAATTATCAGTAATATTGTAAAATTATCAGTAAAATTGCAAAATTATGGGAATTTGAATATGATTTCATCGCTTTGCCTTAGGTTGCCTTGCTTTGCTTTTAAAATTAAAATATCATTTTAGGATCGTATTTTTATATAAAAATACGATAAAATATATATTTTATCACATTTAAAACATTATATACATATGTATTACGGCATCTGTTAAAATTTATTTGAACTATTTTTTCTTACTATTTTGTACGGATCTCATGACTAAGGTAGTACGTTTTCGTTCTTTCCATCATGGTGATGTACCCAGATCGAATCCTGCTCATAGTTATTTTTTTTTTAATTAAGAAGACCTTTTTTATACATTCTTGATTTATCTCCCACTGTCATTTTTTTATGTATTTAAAGTTATATATGTGTAGTGTATCAACTATCTGGTATTCATAACACAGGCCTCGTAGCATACCATGGAACTAGATGGTGCTGTGTGTTAATATTCCAACATATTTATATTTATTTATGGTTTAAAAAATATATGTATATCGCCTGGAAAAAAAGTGAGGGGTCCACCACATAGATCGGGGTCTTAGATTATTACGTTACTCGTTACAATTTTTTTATATGTGTCATATATAAAACGTTCTGAGTCAGAGCGCGCTCGTCTATTGTATGACATTGCGGCAATTAACGGAATCATGTTTAGTTCTAATTAATATGTTGAATGACTACTTTGCACTAAATAAATTTATCGCATTTTCTACTTACTCAACATAATACTATTAAACTTTTTAGTAAATATTATGTACTAATAACAAATTAATAAGTGTTCGCCCAGTGGTCGGCAAGTCAAACTAAGTATTTCCTTTTTTTTTTAATTATACTTCTTTTGGCGCGTTATGAAAAATGAAAAACCGGCCAAGTGCGAGTCATACTTGCACACGAAGGGTTCCGTACCATTATCTATAAAAACGGCAAAAAAAATCATGTCTGTTGTATGGGAACCCCCTTAAATATTTATTTTATTCTGTTTTTTAGTATTTGTCGTTAAAGCGACAACAGAAATACATCATCTGTGAAAATTTCAACTGTCTAACTATCACGGTTCATGAGATACAGCCTGGTGACAGACGGACGAACAGCGAAGTCTTAATAATAGGATCGCGTTTTACCCTTGGGTACGGAATCCTAAAAATGAATGATGAGAGTGATTTTTTTACGATGCGATAGATTTAGACTACAGTACGAAGTTAGTCGTTATTGGCTGCAGTGTGAAGTTAGTCGTTATATCTCCCTTTAGTATAGTGTGAAATGTTCGGTGTTGCTATATACACAACTTGATGAACGAAACATAATAAGCAAAGTGACGTTATTGTAAATCAAATGTGGACTTACAAAGATGGCGGAATGTTTTTTATGAACCCCCCCCCCCCCTCTCCCCCCACCATGATATGACTATCATGGGATATGACTGATGGCGGACTGTTTTTATAATAAAGAATAAAGAAATTTGATTGACAAATAGATTAAAATAAGCTTTTGTTGCTGTTTTACAATAATTACAATATAATACATGGGCTAAAGATCGGTTTTTTACAACAACAGCATGTCCTTCGACAAAAGCCTCCTCTAAAGACTCTAGTTGCAGACAGACAAGTTTATATATATATATATATATATATATATATATATGTATATATATATATATATATATTTATTTATTTAAATTATGCACATAACCTATTAAGTGAACTGTTTAGATATATAGGTGAAAACTAAATTCATTTAAGCTAATGTCGCTGTGACACACTTACAGATTGCAAAACTCTGATTATTCACTATTATCTGAGCCTCCCGAATGTATTCATTTGTTTTGGATTTTAACTAACTTCCAAATGGCTGAGTTGATAAGAAAGTTAACTAAGAGTAAATATGTATTTATGTTTATGATTAAACTAATAAATTACCCTCACGTCACTCGGGTGCATCCCTAAGTATATAACAATATCCTATATAATACTTTCTTAGATTTACGCGAATATTTAACATTTTAAATAAAACTATCTTTTCGGATTGTTTTGCGGATTTATATTGATTTTTGGTTCCCGACGTTTCGAATGCTTTACAGCAATCATGGTCACGGGACTAGAAAAACGAAAACAGATCTATTCCACGGGAACCGTAAATTTTTCCGGGACAAAAAGTAGTCTGTGTGTTATTCTGATGTATGAGCTATATTGTTGTAAAGTTTCATTAAAATTCATTCTGTAGTTTTTGCGTGAAAGAGTAACAAACATCCATACATCCATACATCCAGACATCCTCACAAACTTTCGCATTTATTATATTAGTGAGACGTATGACTAAACAACTACTAAAACATATTTAACACTAAATTTTAAATGAATGTACAGCAAAATGGATGCAGAGAAAACGTAACCTAGAGCCTATAGCATAACTGGATTTCGAGCGTCGCCATAAAACGGCGAGATTATATCAGCATAACGTTTAGTGCATGTACGTATGACATGCAGTGTGTGTGTTGTCATTGACACGAATCAGGTTGTCGCACTGACTCAAGGAGCTTGGATAGATTTTGTACGGTTAGCAAAGAAAGTATCAAAAAACTAATTTATTATCTAGGTATACCGATAAAAAAATTGAAGTGTCTCTTTGTAATGTCAAAATAACAGCTTTATTCTAAATGCATATGGAATTATATACGGTAGTTACAAGAAAAACACAATGTTTAAAAATTTTGTCTGTCTGTCTGTTTGTTCCGGCTAATCTCCGAAACGGCTGGATCAATTTTAACGCGACTTTCACTGGCACATAGCTGATATTATAAGGAGTAAATTAAGCTAAGCTTAAGCTTTTATATTAGAAAAAGAATTAGGGTTTCGCTCGAAAAAATTAAAATGTACCTAGGGACGCACCCGAGCGAAGCGAGGGTGAGTCGTTACATAAATAGGCAAAGACAAATAATTTCATACCTTTTTCTCCTCTATTTGTCAAGCAATATTTTTTTTATGTTGAGTAACTGTTGATGAACTTTAGCAATCAGCTAAAATAAGCTTTATAGAAAAAAATATAGTTGAATTTCGACACATGGCGAACACTAGTTAGGTATAAATATGTAAGTTTCTGAAGATGTCTGGATGTTTGTTACACAATAAATCGTTCAAAGGATTTGTACGACTCAAGTCAACACGTAGATATACCATAAACTAATCTTTCATCGATATAATACGTTCCCATACTTCTATAAGTATTTTGATAATTGAAGCTTTAACTTTCGAAAGGTGTGTCATAGATATGAGCAAAACTACTCGAATTGGCTTTAAGGCAGGAAAATTAAATGAAACATACATTTCGATCGAATGTTTTGAAATATAGAAGTAACGTAACTCCCAAAATTGCATTTTGTATGAATGAGGGATCTAATATAGTGACTAACTATTACACATACCCATATGTATGTATGTATGTATATGAGTTTCACGATTTCTCTATCAAATAGACAATACATAGTGGCGTCTAATTTTCTCGATTATAGGCAATGAAGTGTGTGTGTGAATCGATCCTATGACGTTACATCTACAGTAATATTATAAAAAGGCAGAGTTTGTTTGTTTGTTTGTTTCTTTGAACACACTAATCTGAAGAACTACTAATCCGATTTGAAAAAAAATCATGCATACATCAAATCAATTTGCATTAGATAGCCCGTTTATTGAGGTATATACCCAAGGATATATAGCCAAGGGAACGGATCAGTAATCATAAATGTCAACTAATTGTTCAGACTTCCATACATTATTGTAAAGGGTAGTTAAAGAAGAGTTTGTCTTTTTATACTTTGCACGTGGGCGAAGTCGCGGATTCTGCTAGTACAGAATAAAAAGCAAAAATCATATCTCAAATAAAATCAACCTTCTTGAGAACTACCAATACGTATACATTTCACGAATGCCCTAGAGATACACCCCTATACTACTTTAAGTAACTCTATCTTATATGCCGAAAATAATATCGATTCAACTTGTACTGGGTAACTCAGGTAAAAACCAACTAGAATTTATTAAAATTGAAGTTTTTGAAGTAAAACTTCTTTACGCACGCTTGACTTGGGCGGAAGCTGGTGAATGCGTTACGAAAAAATGTACGTACGTTTGTTGTCATGGTAACCGTTGTTATTGTCTGACAAATGATATATAATATTACATTCTTTCCTTAAATGATATTCTATAAATATATGATTGTAATATCTCACCTATCCTAATTTTTTAAAACATAAATTGAATTTCATAAAGAGTACCGATAACCTACAGAAGTTTTACTTCTTGCGCGTGTACACATTCATACACGCACTCTTTAATTTTTTGTGTTGACGGTACTTCTACGCGTAATTAAGGTACGCGTTTCCGTCGACTGCGCCTATACTCGCCGCACGGTAGGCCAGCATATTATGATATAATATACATTAGTATACATACACCCTATGTGTGTTAGTAACCATGTAATACGGTTATACAGATCCTTTCTAAATTGAGTCTTAGACCTTTAAACGGCACTTAAAATTATTTAATAATAGAGTTGATTGAAATTTTTATTGCAATATTATTGCTTTATTGGTTTCAATCAATAGAGGAGCCATAAAATATCAATAAACGTTAAAGTTAATGAGATAAATTTGATTTACATTATCAATTTACTCTATTTATTTAGCTTTAGTGTTAGCGTAAAACAAAACATATCTAGATGTTGATTATATAAAAACAACGATGCACTGAAATATTCTTGTATACTTTATGAGATGTATATATTGAGAAAAAAATTAGCTCATACGAATAAGGGCTGTCTGTTTGTATAACCCATACATACATTTAAAAAAAAAAATATCAGCGACATTTAGTCTATCTTATGTTAGATTTTTACACTTTCTTACGTTTCAACGTTTAGTATAAATTTCTCAGAGATGAAATATTTTAACGCAGTAAAAAATATTCTATATATTAACCCGGATAACCTGCTATCATCATACTAAATTTCATCAAAATCTGTCCTGTCGCTCTCGTGATGCGTTTCCAGATAGACGGGCAGACAGACAAAAATTCTAAAAACTATAGATTCGGCTTCTATATCTATAATAATAACTATTTCAATAAGATTTTCCAAAAAAATATTTAATGTACAGATTCGACTCAATTAGAATTTTATTATATGTAGGTATAGATAATAATCTATTATAGTGGCTAAATAATTTATTTAATATAATTGTATCGATCGAAAAGTATGTATATAAGTAGGCCATTGCACTTCATAAGCAAACAACAAATACTATAGTGATAACAGACAGACAAACATCTGATAAAAATTACACAAGCCCTACACTATGAATAATTGATAAATTCATACAAAATTAACCTTTAATATCCACCTTTAGAGACTATAATTGAATAAATTTATCGCGCTATACAGTTCACGTAGATGATAAACTTGAAATTATGCTCAAGCGATTGTCGATCTTATTGTATAGGTATTAAATGCTAATTTTAGTTATAGTTACGTAAACATGTTAGTCTGTGTATATGTTTGCACGTGAGTGATTTTATACGGCACATGTCGCGCAATTTATTAAGTAACGAAGGACAGTAGTGGAGTGTATTTGCTAGAGGATTGAGTAAGGTCAGTGTGTAGTGGTTAGCGGGAATTGTTAACCGACTATCGAAATGAAAGGTTCTATGTTTAAGTATCTAATGACGTTAGGTCTCCTATTTAAGCCTTCAAACTATTAAGCTCAAAAGATAAGCTTACATTAATATAAATAATATATGGTTGAGAAGTTCCTATATCTTCGTTCCCATCATTAAATAAGTTCATGATAGTGTAATATAGTATAACATATATAAAAATGTCAATTTTACGACACATTCATACATCTATACAAATAAATAAAAATGAAGTGTCTGTTTGTAATGTCATAATAACAGCTTTTTACTAAATGCATATATGAAAGTATATACGGTACTTATACTGTGTGTACTTATACTACGTCTTATATTGCATTTATAAGAAAATAACAATGCTTAAAATATTTATCTGTCAATCTGTCTGTCTGTTGGTTTGTTCCGGCTAATCTCCGGGCTGGACTAATTTTGAGTTAACTTTCACTGGCAAATAGCTTATGCTAGAAGGAGTAACTTAGGCTTATTTTAGAAAAAAGAATTAGGATATATATATATTGATGTTAAACTTAAATATTGAACTAACTAATGAATTTAACACATTAGTGTACAGACGCCATTATTATCGTTAACATGAAGCGACGTATCATTAAAAATGGATAAGTCGTGTCATTGCCTCTGAACAGTTAGCTAATAATTAGGCGTCAAGATGTTAGAGATCCGCGTTCATGGGTGTTGTTTTAAATGACATTAAAATCTGTTTATTTATTATTGAAATACTGGGTAATAGTAACAAATTCTTCCACGAAAGAGAGGAAACTTGCGTAGCTTCTTCCACAGGGACAAACATACGGACGTTTAATTTAAATTTTAAAAATATTAATATTAACGATTGAAAAGTACACATAAGTCTATTTGAATAAAATATATTTTGATTTGATTTGTATTATAATGTAAAGCATTATATGTTTTTGGACATCGTTATTTATTTGTTATATCGATAAAAATTGTTATAAAGTAAAAAATAATAATCTTTTATTTATTTTCAATGAATATAAATCCAAAAGAGATGTTAAAATGATAACTTTCTGTAAACAATAATATAAAACATAGATAATAAAAATAATAAATATATCTAGTTTTATTAACGAATAAAATCTGTATTTATCTACATATAATAAAATTGTAACTGAGTCGAATCTGTACATTAAATATTTTTTGGAAAATCTTATTGAAATAATCATTATTATCGATACAGAGGCCGAATCTATAGTAGAATTTTTGTCTATCTGTCTAGGAACGCATCACGAGAAAACTACTAAACAGATTTTGATGAAATTTGGTATGATAGCAGCTGGTTATCCGGGTCAACATATAGGATAATATCTCATCCCTGAGAAATCTATACTAAATGTTAATTTATACATTATATTTTTATACGGAACCTCATTTCGAACATGCTAGGGTAGTTTTGGTCGACCATTTTTTCTACTTTCCTTAACACGCTCTATTAGTTGTGACGCATAACCTTACGCCCCGCCATGTTGAGACCACTAAATAGAAACATCCAAATGTCAGATATAATTTATATTTTTTATAGCTTACAATAAAAAATTAAAGATTATTCTGAGCGTCCATTTTTTTTTTAATTTTAAATTATTATTTTAAACATAAAACTTATACGAGTACCTCTAAATAACTTTTTACATCAAAATATCCCGCTGTAACACGGATAACAGCTGAATATCACGGAATACCAAATACATTGTGACTAAACAAATGAAAAACAAAATAAGGAAATATATGTTGGACCTGAATAATAAAAAATATATAAATCTATCTATACATACAGTAAAATTGTACATTAATTTTTTTTTGAAAATCTTATTGAAATAGAGTTAATTATCGATACAGAAGCCAAATCTATAGTTTTTAGAATTTTTGTCTGTCTGTATGTCTATCTGTTACCGTATCACGGGAAAACCACTGGACAGATTTTGATGAAATTTGGTATGATGATAGCTGGTTATCCGGGTCAACATATAGGATACTTTTTACTGTAGGAAAATATCTCATCTCTGAGCTAAACGTTATAACGTAACTAGGGATGAACACGAGCGGAGCGAGGGTGAGTTGCTAGTTTATTATAAATTATAATAAGTTCCTAGTTTGTAATATATTGGATTAACTCTAAACGATTCTCTACAACTAATATCGCTAAGAGCAACTTTTTTAATCTTCTATTAGGCATGACTATTGTAAAACTCTATTTTAACACTTTACGTCTGTTGTAACGGTATCGAAGAGGGATTGTGCCACTTGCTAGTAAAATCAAACACGTAAACACGTATCTTGTTTGTCCTTTATCTTCTTCCTCACGCAGGATTCAAACTTATTACTATTAACGAAAACAATAATAATTAATCGTTTTTAAAGTCACATGCTCAAAGAACTCAATTTTTTTTTTGCGACTAAATGACCTGTAGATTCCACATCGCGCCGTGTCGTCACGCCCACTGTCACTGGAGAATTTCACGCTAACCAATTATTAAAAATTTTAATGTTGTGTTCTTTTTTTGTTGTCTATACATCATTTTTGGTGTGACAATCGTGACATATATTTATAATCTATATATGTAAGTAGGTTAGTTTTTGTTCGTGTATATACTAAGTATAATAATAATAATAAAAACTCTTTATTCCACACACAAATGAGGAAGTAATAAAAAAAGAACCATACAGTAATAGGAAAATGCACAAGAAACGGTCTTATCGCTAAAACAGGGATTTCTTCCATGCAACCCTTTAGGTGTATTAAATAACAATGTGTGAAGTGGAAGGGTTTGAACAAATAACAGAGTTAAGAAAAATAAAAATGATACATACATATATACATACATATGATATTTTACATACGTATATAAAATATATAAAGTATTTTTTTTAATTATAACTTTTTTCTTTTCAGGTAAGCTTTTATCTTCAATTATGCATATATTATCACCGTAAGGTAAGTAGTGTTATAATAATATATTCAAATGTAATCTAGAATGAGTTACAAAAATGCTCACTTATATTCATAGGACTTTGAGTGTCTTATTACCTCTTTATTCAGTTATCTCATACAAAAATAAACAAACCCACAGGCGGATATAGTATGTTTATTTATAGCAAGTACTTTTATCCGACCAATGCACTTGCGTCTTGGCGTACGTATGTATGTCATGGCCAGTGGAAAATCTGCGCGGGCGCATGCGACACAACTAGTCTAGTTATATAACGATAGTGTTGCTGTTTGATATGTGGGTATTATGATATCGCAAATAAAGGTAAATAAATATAATTACGAATCGCATCTGTTTTAACAAGGCTCGAAACGTTCTCTCTATTTGATTATATCTTAAATATGAAATGGGTGTAGAGTAAAATAATGTATGTACGAGTATCAATCAGAATTTAGGAAATGAAGAAATAACGGTCAAAAAATGTTTAATTCATTCTATCTAATAAATAGGCAGTGGTAGCCCAGTGGTAAAGCGCTCGCTTGGGAATCCGAATGAAGCGGGTTTAAATTCCATCCCATCAATCCCATACATCTAATAAATGTTTAACTGTTAATATGAAATAGATAGACTGTATATATTGTACATATGACTGTATGTATATATGTGGTGTAGTGGCTAGCATGTACGGCTGCACATCCTGAGGTCCTGGGTTCGAGTCCCGGGTCGGGCCAAGTTTAGTTATTGAGTCTTTCTATTTAGTAAGACTCAGTGACAGCCCGGAGTTGGGAAGTTGGCGGTGTTTCACCCCCGTGCCTCGGAGAGCACGTAAAGCCGTCGGTCCTGCGCCTTAACTCTCACCGGTCGTGTCGAGTAGTCGTCCCACCGGAGTATGAGAGTGACAGGAATAGAGAGTGCACTTGTGTCTGCGCGTACATTTGTGCACTATAATATCTCCTGCGCAGTTGGCTAGTCTCAATGAGATTGGCCGCCGTGGCCGGAATCGGTCAGGAGGACATTATTATTATTATATATACATTATACAAAGATTTAATGAGATACAAATTTCGACTCCCTCTCACCCTCTTAAGGTATGATTTCCGGGATAAAAACTATCCTATGTCCATTCTAGTCTCACATTCTATACTAAATTTCATCTAAATCAGTTCTGCGGATTAACAGACAGACAGATTAACATTCGCATTTATAATATTATATAATATTATATAGTAAGGAGTATGGTTTATAAAATTAGTATTTTTTCTATGCCATTAAAAACTATTAGATTTTAGATTGAAGTTATAGAGTTAATCTACAACGCCTAGGTACGCAATTTGCTTTGCGCCCAACCCTGAAATATTGTCGTACAAACAAAAGGTGTTAATTTTCTTTAAAATATTCGCTAGACATTAATTAAAGTAAATGTTATTAGTAACAAAAGCCGTCGCTTCGGTGTCCTAAAGCTAAGTACACGCAGTAAAAAGGCGATATAGCCCATTGGCATCGCGTTCGCTTGAAAAACCAAGTGATACGATTTCGAACACGATCTTACCACTAAGATGTTCATTTGCAAATTATTTTCTACTAGCGACTCACCTATTCCATGGGAACAGTACACTTTTCCGGGATGATATATAGCCTATAGCCTTCCTCAGTTAACGGGCTATCTAATGCAAAAAGAATTTTTCAAATCGGATTAGTAATTCCTGAGATTAGCGCGTTCAACCAAACAAACAAACAAACTCTTCAGCTTTATAATATTAATAATATAGATATGCTTTCCACTTGGTAATACGTCAAAGGAAAATATTTTGATATCTGCAACAGTACAGTGAGATTATGGCCTGATCCCTCTTGCTTCAAGGAATACATGTATACTGATAAAAAGCACTACATGATTCTCGAGCTTAAAAGCTATTATGAATTAATCGTATGCAAAAAAAAGACATCTACCAATACACTGTTGCCGTTTGTAAGAATTAAAAAAGGATTGCATTTATAATGACTACTAATGTTTTACCCTTGCTTCGCTTGGGTTCGTACTTAGATGCCTTTTTGCGACTATTAGTAAAATATCGACTTTTCTTTATATACCTACATATATAATACAATATTTATGTACACATTATTTTCACAAATGACCAGCGCAACCTGTTGGCAATTTTATTCACTACTAGCGACTTACCCTCGCTTCCCTCTGGTTCATCCCTAAGTAGGTACATGTTAATTTTTTTGAGCGAAATCCTAATTCTTTTTCTAAAATAAAAGTAACCTAAGTTACTCCTTATAATATCAGCTATATGCCAGTGAAAGTCCCATTAAAATTGGTCCAGCCGTTTCAGAGATTAGCCGGAACAAACAGACAGACATACAGATAAAAATTTAAAAAATTGTGTTTTTCTTAAAGTACCGTATATAATTCCATATGCATTTTGTATAAAGCTGTTATTTTGACATTACAAACAGACACTTCAATTTTATTTATCTGTATAAATGTATAGATAATAGGAATATCTATATGTCCAGGTTATATCTATCTGCGTTCTAAATTTCATCCAAATCGGTCTAGCCGTTTCAACTTAAGATAGTAAACAAATATACACACTCTTATGAAAATATTAACATTTAAAACAACAATGTGATTGTACGAACGTATCGTAGCATTTGCAATAACGTCATTAAAAATATTATTATTATAGATGTACATCTATACATATTATAAAATTCTAACTAAGCCGAATCTGTACATTAAATATTTTTTGGAAAATCTTATTGAAATAGACATTATTATCGATGCAGAGGCCGAATCTATAGTTTTTAGAATTTTTGTCTGTCTGTCTGTCTGTCTGTCTGTCTGTCTGTCTGTCTGTCTGTCTGTTACCGCATCACAGAAAAACCACTGGAGGGATTTTGATGAAATTTGGTATGATCATAGCTGGTTATCCGGGTCAACATATAGGATACTTTTTACCGCGAGAAAATATCTCATTTCTGAAAAAAAATACAAAAACTGGTAGGAACAAAACCACGACGATACTATTTGTAAACAGTTTAGCAAGGTAACTTACAAAATATGGTAAAAACTATAAAAATAGCTTATCTTGAAAATCAAATTATCAAAAGCGCTATTTTATCCATTAAAATAGTTATTTTAATTAATATTTATTTATGTGTTATTTAGATATTCGACAATAGATGTCGCCATGTGTTTTTAAAATACATAGTTTTAATCCCAAAAAAAATAATGTACAGATATGACCTTTTTTCGATTTTATTAGCATTACTACTAAATCACCCGCGGCTCCGCCCGTGTTTAAATTATCAGTAAAGCAAACTTTTTCGCTTCATAAATTAGTAACTATACATACAATAAAATTGTAACTAAGCCGAACCCCTAAATTTAATACTTTTTCGGAAAATTTCGGAAAATCTTATTGAAATATTCATTATTAGCAATATAGAGTCCGAATCTATAGTTTTTAGAATTTTTTTCTGTCTGTCTGAATGTGACCGCATCACAGAAAAACCACTAGAGGGATTTTTATGAAATTTGGTATGGTAATAGCAGGTTATCCGGATCAACACATAGGATTCTTTTTACCGCAGGAAAATATCTCATTTCTGAGAAAAAATACAAAAACTGGTTAAAGTAAAAGCACGATGATGCTATTAATACTTTAGCAAGGTAACTTACTTATATATTATGTTAAAACTATAAAAAAAAACTTATCTTAAAAGAAATATTAACAGCGCTATTTTATTCATTAAAATAGTTATTTTAATGAAAATTTATTTATGTGTTATTTAGCTATTTGACAATAGATGTCGCCATGTGTTTTTAAAATACGTAGTTTTATCCAAAAAAAAAAAATGTACAGATATAACCTTTCTATGACTTTACTATAATTACTACTAAATTACCCGCGGCCCTGCCCGTGCTTAAATTTTTAATAAAACAAACTTTTTGCCTTTATAAATTAGTAACATATTAGTAATATTTTGTTGGCCGAAACAATTTTCAAATGAGAATATTTGTAAATTTTTATTGTTTAGTAAATAATGTTAATGTTTTTTAATCTTTTAATGTAAAAATTGGGCAAATGTAAATCCAACTCGCGCATTTTAGGTTTCGTATAGCAAAATGCTATGTTGTTTTTCTTACTTACGTGTTTTGTATGGTTAACACTAAAATAAATACGAATAATATTTACGTTTCCACAATACCTACTCATTTTTTGCACCGTAAAAAGAAGTTCAATTTATATTATTTTATAACATTTTATGGAAAACAAGTATATGGCTGTTAAACTGCCAAAGCGGGTAACTAAAAATATTTCATAATATCTCAAAAACTATGAAAAAGTATTTAAGAACTGTTATACCTCAACTTTTTCACTTTTTCTTGACACCTTTTCTTGGAAGGTAAAGGCTTAAAGGACACACTAAAATGCTTACGACTTTAATCATATTAGCCGAGCCATATGAAATAAAGAAATGTATTCGCTTAGAATTATTTACTTATTACACTTTCTTTTGAAAATCGTTTTGGAAAATATTACTAACTAGCGCTAATTAAGAAAAGTTATCATTATGTAATTTAAATAATCAGCTATATATTGAGTTAATCAATAGCTGTCTATTAAATAATTAGTAAAAAATGATTAAAATTAATTCCTTAGTTTGAGAGTTTATCGCCCAAAACTAAAAAAACAAACAAAACAGAGGTATAGACATACATAAATGTTATTGCTAAAACAAAAAATTCAATTTAACGGAGGAACCTTTGTGGCATTAACAATCACTGCCATTATTTACCAATCATGCGGTGCGCAATGAAAGTAATGTATAATGTAAGAGTATACTAATGTGTAAAACCTAAGAATTTGGTTTTTGATCATCTGAACGCGGGCGGAGCCGCGGGAAATGCTAGTACATTATAAATCAGATAATTCATTAATCACATATAATGCGACAAATCTGTTGGCTATATACGGTTGCACAAGGTCGATCCATTCCTACATCAAAGGAATAACCATTTCCAGCTAACCGTGTGTCACAACCTAAATACCGTTTAACCAAATATGCCGTTCGACTTACGCCGTGTCAAAGTGTACCAAAAATATTATATGAATATTATACAAGTATCGATAAGTTGTTTTGAATTGATAAAATTAACTAATAGCGGCTCACCTTCGCTCGGGTTCGTCCCTAGTGAAAAACAATAACAAATCTATCCAACGGAAACCGTGCAATTTCCCGGGATAAAATCTATGTGCTATTCCAGACTATAATCTATCTCTGTGCCCATCGAAAACCATTCAGACGTTCTGGCGTGATTGAGTAACAAACATCCATCCAAACTTTCTTATTTATATAGTAGTAAGATTATATCGAATCATAATTAATATAATTTATATATTTTACTAAAGTTTATAGGTTTGTAGGTATGTACGTGTATCTACTTGTATATACATTTTTTATGGATGACGGCTTGATCTTTCTCCTCAGACTATAAATGACTAGAACTATATATTAAGAAAAGTGAAATAATGTTTTCGGTATTTGTCGCAGTTTTTTTTATACTAATATAATATTATAACAAGCAAAGATTTTTTAATTGTTTGTTTATACCGAATAGGCTCCGAAAGTACTGAACTGATTTAGATGAAATTTATTAAGAAGATAGTTTGCGACCCTGGGAAGGACATAGGATAGTTTTTATCCCAGAAATCACCCCTTAACGGGGTGAAAATGGGGATGAAAGTTTGTATGAGGAAGTATTTTATATTTTTGTTCCCAACGATTTGAATGCGCTACAGCAAACATGGTCACGGAATAAGCAAACGGGTCTGAAGAGATATTTTCATTTGAAATGCGAAATATTCGCGTCTTAAGAAAGTATTATATGTATTAAAGTACTAAAAAAACAATCTGGTTATGAATCAGTCAATAAATCAAACTTCACATTATTAGAATTAGAAAATTAATCGAGTTGATAATAAAATAAAACACGTAATTAAAAATCGATTATTTATTTTAGACGTAATGAAAGACCGACAATGAATACAATTTGAAGAATTTGTTATATATATGAATAAAATCGCAGATTTTATTATAATTAAATAAATAATATTCCATATTCAATTATAAATCCTATTGAAATTATAAAAATGTTTAAAATTACAGTTAACAAATATGGTAAGGTACTTTGGTGCCATTTTTGTATTTTTTGAATTCATTTTGTTATTTTGTGGGTAGGCTGTCTGTAACAACTATATAATTCCTTTGAGACATATAACACCTTAGTCTCTTCCGAGACCATGATTGCTGTAAAGCATTCGAAACGTCGGGAACCAAAAATCAAAATAAATCGTCGAAAAAATCCGAAAAGATACTTAGTTTTATTAAAAAAAAATTAAGCTTATACTTGTTAAATTATTTTAGGAAAAGTTGTTTTAAATGTTTGCTCGTAATCAAAAGTATTTTGATAGTTGTATAGCACACACTCGTGCCCAAGGTCTATCGTTTCGCAACGCGCCACATGTCCGGTTTCGATTCTACTTTTGAGTTGAGTAAGAAGAGGTTCTACTGCAATTAAGCACAATCAAAACGATATGTCTGTATGTGACCATGTATATTGCTAACATCAAAGAAAGTACTAAGTTCATTGTAAATTTAACGATTATACGCCCTATTGTTAGAGAACGCAAAGAACAAGATTGTAACACGTTAGATGCCCACGTAAACCCGTGAACTTATTTGAAAAGCCTTCTCGCAGAACTATTTTGGGGAACAATTCACTTGTGTCGCGATTATGTAAAATTATAAACGATTATAAATGCTTGGACTTAAAAAACTGTATTATAAATGAATAATTATATATATTAATTCGATTTGTTTGGTAGATTTTGTTTATTTGTTTAATTTCTTTAAATCATAGAACTGTTGTTTTTATGTATAACTATTTCACACATATTTTCGCATGCGGTATCCACCTCAAAAGGTAATGCATTTAGCAATAAGAACATTGTAACATAGCATAATTGTTACTTTAAACTTTAAAATAAATATATAAATAAAATAAAAAAAAAACACTATTCTGAGGTATTATAAAAAATAGAAATTCATTTATCATAATGAAATTCTAAATTGGTAAAAAACTGAGTTGCAATATTTGTTTTTGCACGTGTCGACATAATGCATCACAACCCATGTATAGATTGCGCAGCAAGCCTGAGCCTGATTTATCCTCCTCTTTATCCTCCTCTCACACACTCAATAGGTATATGTGTTTTTAGATATAACAGCTTTTTGGCTAAAGAATAACGTTTTATCCCGGTATTAAACGATTTCAACTGATTGAAGCAGGAAGAATTTATTATAGATTAGATGCGTATTTTTACTCGACTGCGGCTAAACTCAAAAGATAGTTATGTTGTATGATTGTTTTTTTTTTTTTGATTTAGGTGCGATTTTGCACCTGCCTTGTAGCTTATGCCGCAAAAACATACTGGTTTCTACGATATCTATTAATATTAACAGCGTAGATTCAAATTTCAAAAGCGGCCAAAATAATCTTCTATAAAGACCCCAGCCCCATGGACCATGGTGGTTGCAACGTATTCAGCCTGATTTCACCAAGACCCAAAATTCATTGCATCTGAGAAAGAAGACCTGACCTCGACAGGCAGAAGCTTAGATACATAGTTTTAATTTATTTTTAAGTAAAGATTCTAAGTGTTAATCTAACCGGTTCACCTCACTATGTGGGACAGGATGCAAGGCGCGTGTTATGTAACTTACGTGGAGCAAATTTGAAAGGCTAGTCCCATAGAGTGACCTCTAGCTGTATATGTGGATAATGAGTTTAGCCAATTAACTGTCAGCTACTGTGTTGTTTATATATTTAGTATATTCTAAAGCTAGTATGTTAGAATGGTGAATATTTTTCCATGTATCAAGGGGTGTCTGTGTAAATATGGCGTTTTAGTAATTCTAACTTATATATTAGATAAAATTATTGTATGTTTGTCTTATCGTTTGTAATGTATGCTCCTTAATTATTACATTGCACTCACCCAATTGCAATGAAACTCCAATTGAAATTGAAAATCCAATTGAAATGAGTCTCTGATATACCTATGTAGTTCCATCTACATATGATAGGTGGTACGTGCACGTAAGCGGAACCAGAGCTATTCGCTAGTAATATTGAAATTAAAAAAATACTAGTTTATAATTCTTAATCAGTAAAAAATCATAGACTAAAATGATATTTTTTTAGATACATATGCGTAGCCTATAGGTTGGAGTGATCCACAGAGTACTTGTTATCCCAGTATATAAAGTGGTATCAAAAACAGTGAGCCCGATAGGATTCCCATCGGTAACATAAGCAAAAGCTTGAACATAATTTTTCTAACTTAAATAATAACGAACTTCCATAAAGCCTTGTATATCTTGTTCCCAATTTCTTTTAGGGATATCCATATTAAAAAATCATCATAGTATTACCATCGGTATATAAGGAACACAGCATTGTGCTTATACCCGGCGGTTCAAATGACCATTTTATCAATTAAATTTTATTATCAAGTACATTGTAGTAAGTAAATATAGAGCTCAGCTTCCCTTACAGATATAGAGGTACTTTTATAGAGGGTAAGCCATCCTAAAGAATAGTTCTGTGTACGAAAAGAAAGGGAAAGTATGAAGTCACTACGTTTCTCGCAATGTTTATAATCTATAGTTTCATAAAATTTCTGCAAAACGTAAAAAAACTTCTATAATACTTAACAAAAAATGCTATTTTTGTATTAAAAGCCAGCCCCATGGCTATCGTTTGTTATCTTAATTTTTAAATAAATATAAATATGTTGGGACATTAACACACAGCACTATCTAGTTCCATGGTAAGCTACGAGGCTTGTGTTATGTATACCAGATAGTTGATACACTACACATATATAACTTTAAATACATACATATTATAAATATGTATACCCATAACTGGAGTACAGACATTCATGCTCATTACACAAATGAATATCCCCAGCGGGATTCGAACCCGCAACCGCCGGCACAGCAAGTAGGGTCACTGCAAACTGAGCCAAACGTGTCATCAGTAGGGTCGTCGTTATGTTTATTGACCATGACACTATCTTAATCTAAAAATAATTTTACCAAAAAAAAGCATATTAAAAGCATGTACTAAATAAGAGTAAAATGTAAGAAAATTATTCAATAATACTAAATTTTGAACACGAGTCATGTTTACAGATAGATTATCTTTTATACTTCAAATTAATGAAAAATATTTCTATTTTAAAGTTTCACGTAATTACAGTATTTTGACTTCGATTGAAATAAATAATGCCTTTAACTTCTACTATTTATTCCCAAAAACACCATCAAACCCCATATCAATATTACAAATTAAATTAGTATATTTATTATAAACTACTTAATTAGTAAAAAAAAGAATAAAATAGTATTCTAACGTTTTTGTCAAAAATTATTTTATAAAAACTTTTTTTACATAATAAATTAAAAATTATAAAATTAATTGTATTTAGATATAAACATATATAATTACATTATTTTAATAATACAATTGCTAAATAAAGCTCTAAATTTAATTTTTTTACTAGAAAACTGTGTTTTGAGTTTTTCTCTTACGTTAGTACAACTATCATCAATCCCAACCTGTTGATTCTATTTGAAAAGGATCTCAAAGACCTTCTATAATTAGATGAAGTAAAAACCTAAACACATAAACATCTTTCAACAAACAAATATGGCAAATCATTTTTTATAGCGATTACGCTAAAAAGGAGCTCATTCGTGTCACCGTCTCTATCTAAACGTATTTGAAAAACACCCTTATACCTATTATAATAGAGGCTATAAAAACTGCAGCTATGCAAGTGATAAGCAATCTTTAATGTACAGTTGTGTTAAACGATTGTCAATTTTAATGTGTATAGTAATAGAGTTGGTGTTGTGTGTTTTTGCGTTGGTCAGGAATGTAGGCCAGGCGCCTTGAGAGTTGCATTTACATGGATCGACCTCGCAGGGTCACTGATCTCTGTCCTTAGTCGTATTGCAGAGTGGTTTCCTTCCTTCCCATCTATACTTTTAATAATTATTTATTTGTGCTATTTGAAATTATTATATTTATAGTTAAAAATAGTATGTAGAGTTTGGATTTGTATGTACATAATTTATTTTTACCTATTCCTTCATACTTTTGCTGATATTCTATCTCTATGTAATGGCGTAGACATATAATCTGTGCTCTGTTATTTTTTTTATTTAATTAAATAAGTTTATGATTTAATATTACATTATTCGTAAATTTTTTTTTGGTTTTTAATTATATACTAGCGACTCACCCTCGCTCCAATCGGTTTCGTCTAGTTACGTTTTAACGTTTAGTATAGATTTCTCAAAGATAAGATATCTTCCCGCAGTAAAAAGTCCTATATGTTGACCCAAATAACCAGCTATAATCATACCAAATTTCATCAAAATCTGTCCAATGGTTTTCTCGTGATGCGTTCCTAGACAGACAAACAGACCGACAAAAATTATAAAAACTATAGATTCGGCCTATATATCGATAATAATGACTATTTCAATAAGATTTTCCAAAAAAACATTTAATGTACAGATTCGACTCAATTACAATTTCATTATATGTATAGATAACGTTATTTAAAAAAAATGGGAAAACGTTATAATACTGGTTGGATGACGTCTCATATTGACAATAAGATAGAACAATACAATATAAATTAACTATGACACAAAAATCAATAAAAATACTGTAAATAATTGGTTTTATTTAAGATTCTACGAAGATTGTGCAACACGCGACAAGGTAGTGTTTTGTAAGTGGAACGGAAGCTCTGTACAGCCAATTGATTGCCCAAATGCGGTAGCTGAGACAGTCACCCTTGTGGCTGCATAACCTTTATTAATTTTTACATATTACACGCTAAATCCAAAACATTTATGATTCATCTACTTACTACTATGTATTTAGTGGGTATATATGCATGTATGTATTCGTAGGTTAAATAATACACACACAGCATTTACCCGCGGCTATAGCTATATCTATAGAAACAAACAAATTTGGATTCCATACAAACTTCTAAAACCTTTTTTTTACCCCTTTAGGGGTTGAATTTCCGAAAATCTTTTTTAGTACCTACCTACTCTATGAGGAATGTACCAGCTAAATTTCAAGTTCATAGCATTTGTAGTTTATATTTTCTAAGAATACGTAATTAATACATGAGTTGTATTTCGCTTTTATATGATTATATTAGAAATTAGCGAGTCACCCTCGCTTCGCTCGGATTCATCCCTAGCTTGATTCCCCATACAAACTTTCATCCCCATTCTCACCTCCTTAAGAGATGATTTCCGAGATAAAAGTATCCTATGTCCTTCCCAGGGTCTCAAACTACCTTTTTACTAAATTTCATCTAAATCGTATCAGTAGATCCAGAGATTGCCCCCTACAACCTCACAAACTCACAAACTTTACCTCTTTATAATATTAGTATACATTAAAACGTTCACTGCTACCGACAAACGCTTACATGGCCAATGATAAAAACGATTGTGCAGGGCTTGAACCCACAGTCTCTAATTAAATGAAGGACCCCCAGGCGCCGCACTAGACGGCTGTTGAATCACATTCATCCCACGTGAAATATCGTACTATTAATACGAAAGTTTACATATGTGTATGTTTGTCACTCGACGCTGGACGTATTTAGATGGAATTTGATAAAAAGATATACTATGACCTGACCAATAGATAGGGTATTGAGGCACCTAAGGACTTGAGCAAAGCTAGTATAAAAATATATTGTTTTGGTAGATGAGAAAGAAAAAAATTCTTTGGCAAATATTGCAATTAAATTAAAACAAATCAATAATTAAATAAGACATATTAGGCATATTACAGTCATATATTTATAGAATATCATATACGGAAAGAATATAATATTATATATTTGTCAGACAATAACAACGGTCACCGTGGCAACATGCCAATGTATTTTATCTCATTCTCTCTCCAGCTTAATCCTATGTATGTGTTTGTCTCTTTTTAGTGTCGCATTTCCGTTTCATCGAGTTTCAAATCACAACGATTCTAAAGAAGTTTTTACTTTAAAAATAATATCAATATTGTGTTCATGTCAATATTGTGTTCACAATCGACGTTTCCTTAAATAGAAATAAACGAAACTTATAGCACATTTTCCCTTTCAAGTTTAAAATATGATGGTGCAACTTGTCGTGACTACATAGTTTTAGACGATAAGCGCATAGCTTATATCGAAATCACTTTATGGGTCTCTTCACCTCTGGAAATGTCGTGTTTTTGGATAGTTTTAACTTAATTTTATTTTATAACTGCAGCTATTTATGTATGCCGTTTGAAGAGCAAAGGTCTAACTTATAAAATTTAAACTCAATCCATACTAATATTATAAATAGCATATATGTATATTTATTTGTCCTTATTTCACGTCGAAACAGAGTGACTGATTGGCGTAATTTTGTGTGGAGATAGTAAGAGGGCTGAAGAGTGACATAGGCTGCTTTTTACCGCGGGAGATTATCTCATTCCCACGGGAAAACATGTTATAATACAACCCACAACAACTCATCATATCTATGTGTGTGTACACATATATATATATATATATATATATATATATGTGTGTGTGTGTGTAATCTAGTTAAAACGTACCTAGGATGAACCCGAACAAAGCCAGTGTGAGTCGCTAGTGTGTATATGTTTTTGTAATCTTTCTATACTAACAACTGAAAGGGTGCTCTCTAGCGTTAGAGATGTTGTGACGTCTCACTGAAAATTGACTTTATCATGTTTATTCTATAGTACTCAAGGATAGCGTGTAGCTACGATACGTAGTGTAACCAATTAACAGTAGTTTTTTTTAGTACAAATTTGAAAAAAAATTATAGCGCGGCGAGCAAGTAGGTACGCAAGACATTACAAGTATTTAAGCGAAACGAGGATAGATCACTAAACCAATTAATCTAAAACAAAATACTTAACTAACGGCACACCCTCGCTTCGCTCGGGTTCGCCTCGAAAAACAAACACAAATCTATCCCACGGGAACCGTATATTTTTTCGGGATAAAAAGGGTAGCTTATATTCTATTCCATACTATAGTCTATATCTGTGCCAAATTTCATCCAGATCCGTTCAGCCGTTCTGGCGTGATTGAGTAACAAACATACATCCAGACATCTAAACTTTCACATTTATAAGATAATAATAAGATAAAATCTATACTAAAAAGAATATATTTAAATAATAATAAGAAGGTAAGATTTATAATTAATAAAACTTTATAAATATTTATATATTTAACAACAAATAACAAAACAAATTCGCTTATAAACGTAGTATGTTTTAAAGTGAGGAAAGAAGTGCATCGCATGCGAGCTCAGTCTGTACTTTTCCTCTCAATACGATTGCAGAACGAACGAAATTAAGGATAAGCCAAAATTTATTGACTAAACAAACAAAGGATACAAAAATGACGAAGTAGCGATATTTTCTTATATGTTGTCTGTATTCACGATAAAAAAATAGTATTCGTATGAGAACATCATAAAATATTGTTATTAAACCAAATTATTTCTAAGATTCAGAAAATTTATTGATTGTATTCAAATACTAGTGACTCACCATCGCTTCTAGGTACATTTTGTATGGAAAGATAGACTATATACTATATATAGATGTGATGAGTTTTATATCCCTTACTTGAGAAATTATTGATTCTGCACACAAACTTCCACCCCCTTTTCACCCCTTTAAAGGATGATTCCGGGGATATAAACTATCCTATATCCTTTAAGAATCTCAAACTATCTCCACACCAAATTTCATTTAAATTGATCCAGCGTATTGAGCGTGAAAAGATAACATACAGACAGATTTTCGCATTTGTAATATTACTATGAATATTCAATAATCTGTACATATAATGAAACTTAAATTTCAAATGACCAAGTTCTATTAAATAATAAAAAAAAAAAAAAACAGAAAATTCCTAAAACTCACGTGTAATAAATACAACGAGCGACATCAAAATTGGCACAATACTATGAACACAAACTCAATAAATAAAACCTACTGCTTTTTAACATAACGTTTTTGTATAGAAATAGTATAATATTGAGTAAATAATAGACAAATCAGTACAAACTTAGAATCACGGCCATTCCACACATTTCTAACGTGACGTCACTAGGACACTGCATTGACCTAGTTGCGCGAGTTCGATGCTCGACTGAGGTCTTCCAATCTGGTTATCTTATTGACGATAGTTTAGCGGATCGTCAGCAAGGTCGTGTTTATTTTAATTATGTTTTGTGCTAGGAAGATTCTACTTTATTACTATACATAAAAGCTAATGTTTTAGATACGTTTGTAAATACTTTTGTATGATAAAATAATAACAGTTACTAATATTATAAATGTTACTGTGTTTATGAATATAGTTTTGTTTTGATTTTTTTTCAGTGTTTGTTTTATAACATAAATAGCTTTCCCCGCGGCTTCGCTCGCATTTTCTATTTACGTATAACCGTTTCGATCTAGAAAGGTGTAACGTGATGTTAGATAGCCTATAATCTTCAAATGAAGAATCTTAAGAATTGAGACATCATATGCAAAAAATATTTGTCAAATCCGACTAGTACTTCCAAAGCGCTTTCAAACAAAAAAACAAACAAACTAAGCTTTATTATATTAGTATATTTATATAACTGGAGAAGGCATAGGAGGACTAAAGAAAGGATGTAAAGATTTATATACATATGTAGATAAACAATATGTCAGCACTATACTACTTTCCGGTTATCATAACAATGCATGTTTTTTTTTGTGTGTTTTTTTTTTAAATTAACCCCAAAAAAATATCAATAATCACCAATTCGTACTCCTTTAATATTAAATAAAAAAAGTTCCTCTACATTAATATAGGAATATGAAGCAAATCAAGCAAATTAATCTATATTAATATTTTAAGAGGAGAGATTTGTTTGTTCGTTTGTACCGAATAGGCTCCGAAACTACTGAACCGATTTAAATTTTGGTACGAAGATAGTTTTGCACTCTGGGAAAGACATAGAATAGTTTTTATGCCGGAAATCATCCCTTAAGGAGATGAAAATGGGGGTGAAAAATTGTATGGCGAAGCAACCTAGGGACGAACCCGAGCGAAGCTAGGGTGATTCGCTAGTTTTGAATAAGACTCAAAATGTCAAATATTCGCGTAAACCTAAGAAAGTATCAAACAAATTCAATCTAGATTTCGCTATAACATTAGTGGGTTGGTCTATGCGATGATGAATCAACCACGAAGACCAATTATAATATTAAATTAGCACTTTATGTATATAAATTAATTTCTTGTATCTCGGAAACGGCTCTAACGATTTGGATCAAATTTTGTATTTAGATAAGGTTTTGCTTTTTAAGTTTATCTATTTAAGTGCTTTTCTGAAAAAAAAACACAATTTTTGTATGTTTTCTGAAAAACGCTGAGCGAAACTCTATCGCCTTCTTAGCTTAACATAGTTCATCATATTACATCAGAATCACTTTTACTCTTTACTAACGACAAAGAAAAACAAATCTATCCCACGGGAACCGTATATTTTTCCGGGATAAAAAGAAACCTACGTATTAGTCTGATGTATGAATTATATTATTGTAAAGTTTCATTAAATTACTATAGTTTTTTAACTATCCCACGGGAACCCTTTAATTTTCCGGGATGGAAAGTATCTAAAATATTGACCGCGGATATAAGGGGAATTTCATTTAAATCGGTCCAACAGTTTCGGAGATTAGCCCGTACAAAAAAACAAACAGAAAAACAGACCGAGAAACAAAAAAAAATAAAAAAATCTGGATTTGTTCTATTTCTCTTCTTACATCCCCCTGACTCGGTTTTTAGGATTTTTTCTATGTACAGACATTCGACCTCTTCAGTTTTATTATATGTATAGATTTTAACACTACACGTATTATATATAATAAATTGACCTCAGCAGTCATAAAGTTGCTTGTTCGAATCTGATTTAGAACGGTAATGAAATATAATATTTATTTACGGCACGCTTTTAGTCCAAATTGAATAAACGTACATACATACTCGTATGTGCAGTAATCTTGTACTGAGTCGGAAAATTAAGTTATTTTTCGTTTTAACCGACTTCTTTTTAAAGTCGTAGGATGTTCCTAATTTATACCCGACTGCGCGACGCAAAGGAGAGTAATGTGTTTATCAATCTATGTATGTATGTATGTCTGTTCCTATGTAGCGTTCTAGAGACCAAACGCGTGGGCAGATTTTGATGATTCATACGTCGTTAGATTCGTCTTAATGACGCTAGTGTCATAGGCTATATAAAAATAGTTAAAAATTAAAATTGCAGATTTCAGACACCAATTTGTGTCTTTAAAAAAAAATCTTTCAAATCAGTCAAGTGTGGTATCAATTTTTTGGGTATATACATATGTTTACCTACGTCATATCTTGGCATACTGTTCTTTTTTAATAAATACTAGTGCTCGTTCTTAGTCATTTTTTTTTTATTAATAAAAAAGCGAAGCTAAGCTAAAACTCTTCAGCAGCTAATAAAAAAAAAGGTTGACAAACAAAGGAGAAAAGGATAACTGTTTTGTTTTACATATTTATATATAAATCGGTAGTGGAATCATTTAATTAGTAACACAATGTGTTTCAATAATAAAATGTAAAATAATTAATTAAAAATATAAGAACTGGTGGAAACAATATAGCGGGACAATTATCTTAGTTAGTACTATAACTACGTAAAAACAGCTTTCGTGCGTTATTTATTTACGTATTTCGTTTTTGTGATAGTCATTAAAACTAGTGAAGATTACTTTTTAGGGTTCCGTACTTGAAGGGTGCCAACGGAACTTTGTTACTAATCCTCCGCTGTCCGCCGGTTCGTCCGTCTGTCAGAGGACTATATCTCATGAACAGTACTAGGTAGAGAGTTGTAATTTTCACAGAGTGTGTATTATTACCGCTATAACAACAAATAATAAAAAAACAAGATGGCGAATTTTAATGTAAATTTAAAAAAAACGGTTAAGGTACCCTTTGTGTGCGAGCCCGACTCGCACGTGACCGACTTCAAATGTGGTGTGTTGGAGGTTTTAAAGATAAACGTCTTCTTCGGTTGGAGACATACCTATTTAATAATCAAAATATCTTAAGTATAATTATAATGAAAACTTAGCTTAATGGGTGGTCGACCATATATGGATGATATATGAGCGCTTTATATAAGGTAGAGCTTACATTAGACTTATAAAATTAAGACTTATAAAATTTGTCCTGTGGTTTTATCGTGATACGTTTCCAGACAGACAGACAAAAATTCGAAAAACTATAGATTCGGTCTCTGTATCGATAATAATGACTATTTCAATAAGATTTTCCAAAAAAATATTTAATGTACAGATCGACTCAGAATTTTATTATACGTATAGATTACAGATGTATCTTTTAAAGTTTGTAGATATTCTTGCGATGACACGAGACACGAAATGAATTGCAAATAGAAATTGAGCATGCAACCGCAAACGACTTCGCAATAGTTCGTAAACAATACATACATACATAGATACCTGGTGTCAGACCAAAATTGGAATCGCTATGCAGACCACGGACGTGGCGGCAGATTTCGGGAAAGATGTTTAAACACATACATACATTTTACAATCTCATGCCATGGTACTCGAAGCTTATTATTGCTTTGCTGAAGCTTTGCACTTTGCCGTTTTTTTACTTGAGTAAGTCTAATGCCCACAGACATACGTCCGGGCTTTTTTTGAACTATTTTTATGTTTTGTTATTATTTTTATTTTATTTTATTTGAGATGGATTCGTGCGTGTACAATTTCAGAATCAATGTACATGTATTTATCTTTTGGAAAATATCCAGTGACATCTTTTGGTTAGTTACAAAATTCTAGCCTTATTAATTGATTTTTCAGAATTGAGATATTTTCCCGCAGTAAACGGTATCCTATATGTTGACCCGGATAACCATTTATTATATATATCAAATTTCATCAAAATCTATCCTGTGGTTTTTCGTGATGCGTTCCCAAATAGACAGTTAGACAGACAAATAATCTAAGAACAATAGATTCGGCCTCTGTATCGATAATAATGATTATTTCATTAAGATTTTCAAAAAAAATCTATGTCCAGATTCGACTCAATTAGAATTTTATTAAATGTATAAATTAAAAAGAAAAAAAAAATATCTGTAACAATTAAAAATATAATGCAAGAATGTTATAAAAATTAGGTTTGCGGTCATGTTAAACTCGCGTCAGGTCACCGCTACTTGTTTACACAAATATAAAGATTCAGTTACAATCTAGTTCGCAAATCTAGCATAGCTGTTGTCGACGGTTGTGAATTGCGTGAGAAAATAAGAAAAAAAAGGATTAAACTGCAATATTTTTAGTAGCGATTTATATATACACCGTGCAAAGTGGAGAAGACTAAGTAGGAAGGCAGACCCTGACAAAAGCCGAGATTAATAATTGCCAGGCAGAAGAAAAAATTTTTTCTACTTTTATTAAAATGTCTCACGATAACTACATTTTTAATAAAAAAAATTAAAGAAGTAATACTTCTGTAGGTACCAAAAATAACGCATATTAGGCATATTACAATTATATATTTATAGAATATCATTTAAGGAAAGAATATAATATTATATATCATTTGTCAGACAATAACAACGGTTACCATGGCAACAAATGTACGTACATTTTTTCGTAACGCATTCACCAGCCTACCCCCCAAGTCAAGTGTGCGTAAAGAAGTTTTACAAAGAGGTACTGAACTATTACTATAGTATATATGTACATAATAAGGAATATTTAGTTTTATATCTTAAATGTGTCTATTGATGATAACATCCACAATGCTCTCAAAGTCTAATATTCGTGCAATGCACCCAAAGGGCGTCCTAAGGCCGTCGCTCGCGCCGTCTGAAGGGCGTCTCATATAGGCTCTACAAAACAGAGCGGACAACATGAAATTTCAATTTGTTATAATAACGATATTTATGACTCAATAAGTGCCAGTAAAAACAAGAAAATTGCCTTATGACGCAACGGTAATGTTTTAAGAGACTGTTGGACACTAAGGTGGTAGCTAATTCGATAAAGACGTGTATTTGCATGTGTTTTTTTAATATATTGGACTTTATTTGAAGTAAAGGAATATGGAGGAGTAAATAATAAATAAATAAATATGTTGGGACAGTAATACACAGCACCATCTAGTTCCATGGTAAGCTACGAGGCTTATGTTATGGAAAACAGATAGTTGATACACTACACGTATATAACTTTAAATACATACATATTATAAATATAAACACCCATGACATGACGTTCGTGCTCATCACACAAGGGAATGCCTCCAGCGGGACTCAAACCCGCAACCGCTGGCACAGCAAGTTAGGCCACTACAAACTAAACAAAACCTGTCGTCAAAAATGGTGTGGTTTTAACATAATTTAATCTTGTTCTATGTAAATTTTATGTAATATTGTAGTGATTTCATACTTTTACTATACAAGAAGGATGCTAAAAAAAATTAATCATACCAGGCTTACAAAATAAGGAATACTTTGATAAAAAAAACAACACTACGCGTAGCTCTGGATGTCGATTTGTCTTTGTAGTGCTGAAGCCAAATAAGAGAAACATGTAATTAGAATTTTGTCAACACGAATAATAAATTGATAGTTATCATATGTATTTATGTAGTTCGAAACCTAAAGAATTTTCCAGATATTTTCTTTGGGGAACAATTGAAAAACTTGGTAGCATTCACATATAATTCAGACAATTTACTGTCCCACTACTGGGAGGCTATATACATATGTATATATATATAGCTCTTCAATACAAGGACGATCGCTTTGCTAATAAAGTGCACGTTGGTAAAGTTCATATGTCCTTCGAAAACTTATTAAGCTCTCTCACATGAAGGTTTCACGATGTTTCTCATTGCCATGAAACGATTTTCACACATAAATATGCTTAACTCGATTTTTCAAGCGAGTGCTTTTTTCTGGCTATCACTGCCTATTAATAGGTAGTGATTTAATATCAAATCAAATAAAATATCTATATATATAAAATATAAGTAAACAAAACAATTTAATACCATTTTCTCTTCTGTTTGTCAACGGATACTCTTTTTTTATTTTGCTTAGTAGCTATTTACCATTTGTTCTTTATCTCAAACTAGCAACCTTCCTACGTCCCTAGACAAATCTATCCCACAGGAACTGTACATTTTTCCGGGATGATATATAGCCTAGAGCCTTCCTCAGTTAATGGGTTATCTAGTGCAAAAAGAATTTTTCAAATCAGATTAGTAGTTCCTGAGATTAGCGCGTTCAACCAACCAAACAAACAAACAAACAAACAAACTCTTCAACTTTATTAGTATAGATTTCCAAAATGATTGTGGCGAATTTCGACCACTAGTCAAAATAAATATTTGTATCTTTCAAAAACAGAACCTGCACCTTCCACTGAACACGTTTAAACCTAAATTCTCTACTGGTTACTTCTTAAACGTTGCATGATAGACACATTGTTATTAATACCACACTTTGGTTTCTAACAGACAGGAATGTGTTGAAAAATAATTAATTAATTTGACACGTGTGACATTTTTTAAATTAAATTGAACCTAATTGAAATATAAGTATGAGAAAAACTAAAATATTTTTTCATTTCATTCCGTATATTTCATGTGAAATTATATTTGTAATAAGCTAAAACAGTATGACAAATGGTCAACGACATACTCGTATAGGTAGTCTGGAGGTCGGGCGGTCGTCCTTGCGACACAGTGCAATATAGGGTTTTATATAATTAGACTTGTCTAGTGATTACGTGGAAAAGGGAGAAAAGATCAAGTTATAAAATTATTTAAATCTATGAATTTTATCATATAATGTCGACTTTTGTATTCAGAAATAAAAAATTATAAAGAAAATTTTGAAGAAATTTCTAAATATCATAAAAAAATAAGAAAATTGATAAGATATTATTAAATCTTAAATCATTATAAATTATATGAATCTATTTTATCAGCTTTATTACAAAACATTCTGAGTATTTGGCAGCGGTGTCGATGATCCAACGACTTTCCCCCGGTCGTAGCTCCGTAGCGTCCTCTACGCCGTAGCGGGGCGTACGGACATAGGCAGGTGATCAAACTATAATTTTAAAAATCCGCTAAATTGTGTTATTTCTGACAAAAACTTCTTATTAATATAAAATATATATTTTATTGTTAGTTTTTTTTATTTCTATGAAATTATAAAATAATATTTTGATAGAATCTTAGCTCTACGTTTAAAAATAAGTTTTTTATATCTATTGTATGCTCAAAAAACATAAGCAATAAATACGCTTTTTAAAAAATCAATTGCGTCCAGTCCTGTACCCAATTCTGCTATTTTATACATAATTTCATCTTTAACATAAAAGTTTTTTTCATTTATTAAACATTACAAAATTGTACATTTTTACAGATTTTTTGTAGAATCCAAGTAGTACCTACTTTCTTAGATTTACGCGAATATTTGACATTTTAAATAAAACTATCTTTTCGGGGTTTTTTTGCGGATTTATTTTGATTTTTGATTCTCGACGTTTCGAATGCTTTACAGCAATCATGGTAAAGTAAATCCGCAAAAAAATCCGAAAAAATCGTTTTATTTAGAATCCAAGTAATTTCTAAAACTGAAAAACCTTTACAAACACAAGCGTAAGCAGTAGTCTGCACCCTAATGGGTGCATGTCGTCGACCGCGCTAGGAAGGACGAGTCGACCCCAGCGTTACGAGATGGGCCATTTACATTCTAGTTCATACAAAAGCTACTCAGATTTTATATATAAAATATAAAACTAAATAATAAATAACGCCAAAGAATTTTGCGTCTAGTAAGGATACAATAATGAAACCTCTATAAAGCGTAGGATGCAAAGATAAACATATGTAATTATTTTACTTTGCCTACTTTATAAGCAATAGCGACTTGCTCACGGTACGTTCCTAGGTACGTTTTAATTTTTTTGAGCGAAACTCTAATTCTTTTTCTAAAATAAAAGTAGCCTAAGTTACTCCTTATAATATCAGTTATCTGCCAGTGAAAGTCTCGTTAAAATTGGTCCAGCCGTTTCGGAGATTAGCCGGAACAAACAGACAGACAGATAGGCAAAAAAATTAATAATTGTGTTTTTCTTATAAGTACCGTATATAATTCCATATGCATTTAGTATAAAGCTGTTCTTTTGACATTACAAACAGACATTTCAATTTTATTTATCTGTATAGATATTATTTGATCGCATGAACTATTCATTATATAACGGCCATTATTAATCTATCTTTCGATTATTTTGTTTATTTAAAAAGATATCTGACATACAGCCTATTTGGGCCCAGACAACATTTGCCAAATTTTGGTCTGTTTGTAAAATAGACCCGCAACAACTGTTATTTCTTTTGTCTTATTATTTTAATATATATTTTGTAAACTATTGTAGATCTTTATTTTATAACGAATCGCTCCGTTTTAACATGTAATCAGAGCTAGCGATTTTTTCTCTCTTTTACCAGTCATCTATACCTATATGTATATAAAAGGCAAAAGTGATTGACTGATGTATCAACGCTCAGACCAAACCCTTAAGGCTAGAAAATTGAAATTTTGCATACGTATTCCTCATATAACGAAAGCATCCCCTAAGGAAGGATTTTTAAAATTCAACCCCCAAAAGGGTGAAATAGGGGATAACAGTTTGTATAAAACTTTTTATTCCTTGGACATATTTGCATGAAATTTCGTATTTTTCGTAGTTTAATCGCGAGCGATGCCTCGAGTTCTGTTAATCCTCAATATAACGTGTTTTCGTCATTCTACGCGACAGTGGCGAAGTAAATTGAGTTAAACTGGAACTCCTAGAAGCCACTAAACAATATAAATGAGATAAATTTAAAATAGTCCCGCCCTAGGCCCGGGGAAGTCACATTAAGATAACGTTCACCTCGTCTAAGAAAGCTAGGACGAAAGGACGGAGACCTGAGTGCATTTGCCGACAAAATATGGAAAATTACCAAACTTAAATTTAATTTAAGTTTTGATTATGGTTATGACATACTCTATATCTACCAATAACGTCTTTGATGTTTTATAATTATCTGTCAATAAAATATGAGCAATCTATTAAATATGATTTAAAGCAATATAGAGATATTTAGATTTTTTAACTACTAGAGACTCACCCTCGCTTCGCTCGGGTTCGTCGTTACGTCGTACGTTAATCATATAATTTTTTTTTCGTTAATTTTTCATTTTTTCTCTTTATTAAAACCTTCCGTGGACCTTAAAAAACATACAAAAAAATAAATTAGCCGAATTGGTCCAGACATTCTTGAGTTATGCGCTTACCAACATTCATTTTTATTTATATAGATAATCTTGTTATTATTTAAAAATATGTTTAGTTGGATGTTATTAATGCATGCATTGCATGCATCTGCATGCATTTTTAAAATTCTTCTATACAATAGTTAAAAAATAGAATGATCAATTCGATGGTACTATAGACACAGGAATTACCATAGAGTCATAAGAACTTTATTTCTTTTATGTGTAATTTCTGGAAGTCACATAAAACCCACACTCACCTCGTCTGGGCTCGGTCGAAAGGGCAGCGACCTAAGTGCATACCCCTAGGACTTTCAAATTTAGGAATTCAGAGTTTCGTATAACTGTATTATTTTTAACTCATATGATTTTTTAAATAAAACTGTCTTTTCGGATTATTTCGCGGATATTTTGATTTTTGGTTCCCGACGTTTCGAATGCTTTACAGCAATCATGGTCACGGGAGAGACTAAGGTGTTAGATATCTCAAAGGCGTTATATACTTGTTACAGACAGTGCCTACCCATAATTTATTTTTATATAGTTGATCTGAAAAAAATGTAGTTTTTAAAATGATTATTATTACACCACCTGTGGAATTAAATTAACGATTTTTCGTGTATTTACTAAACATTGCTGCCATGAAATGATTTTCTAAAAATTTATAATTGACATAATTTTACTCCTTTTGTAATATTATAAAGAAGTACAGTTTGTTTGTTTAAAACGCGCTAATCTCAGGAACCACGAGTTCTATTTGAAAAATTATTTTTGCATTAGATAACGCTTTTATTGAGGAAGGCTATAGGCTATACATGTATAATATAGTCTATCTATTCCATACTAACCGTTGAAACATACCTAGACACGAACCAAAGCAAAGCGAGGGTGAGACGCTAGTAAAAATATTAAATTATATATCTAAAGGCTGTTAAAATTTAAAATTGATTGTCAAAAACAAATTATATAATATTATAAAATCAAACACGTAATATATAAAATGTAAATATTTCATGTGAATTGCTAGTGTTTCCTTCTAAATGAGCTTAATCTGGCTGGCGAGCTTATCTGGGGGTAGTGGAAGTCACTAAAAAGTTCACCTCGTCTGGTGTCCGGGCGAGGGGGCAGCAACCCGAATGCATAGCGTTCTAACGGGAATTACGAAACTGTTTTTGCTACACTACAGCATTGTTCGCATACGGAATGTATGATGAATATTTTTGCGAAAAATTTTTAACTAGATTGAGTTTTAATAATAAATTAAACACTTTTAAAGTTATATACCTTATGTGTGTATATAAAATAAAAAAGATATTTGCAGTTTATTTATGCCTTGATTTAATTAGATTTTGGTTTTCAAAAATAATCATTCTTCTTCACTTAAAAGTAAAAATCTAACATTTAATGAATTTTATTTCAGACGTTCTCAGTTCGTCCCTAGGTTGCTTCCCCATACAAACTTTCTTCCCCATTTTCACCCCCTTAAGGGATGATTTCCGAGATGAAAACTATCCTATGTCCTTCCAAGGATCTCAAACTATCTTCTTACCAAATTTCATCTATATCGGTTTAGCAGTTTCGAAGCCTATTCGGTACAAATAAACAAACAAAAAAATATTTCCCCTTTATAATACATATTAGTATAGATATGTACCTACTATGTATATAAATTTCTTTAAAAAAATAAATAAACATTATATATTATAGATATATTAATAACAAGGACTATTGTAATCTTTGTTTCATTCGAAACTTATGTAATAACTAATAACTTGTTTTAAATAATACCATTCAGAACTCAGTGATAAGTTATAATATCTGACTCAAGGAGTTCGTCTGTTATGGAAGTCAGTTGAAAGCCTCTTTGCCCGGACGAAGGGTTACTGAACTTATGCAATAAGGGAGGGGGGTTAAAACACCCCACAAGAGCAAGCTCAAATATTTTTTTTTTCCAAATTTAATAGGTATTTATTTATAAATTCTTTAGACTTTTTGACTATTTAAATTAAATTAATCTTGATAATTTTATAAAGGCTCAAATTGATAAAAGTAATGTGAACACATACTACTAGCAAATACCGTCGGCTTTGCTCGTATAGTTAGAAATTACAGATTTTCATACTAATAACCCCTTTTCCAACCCTTCACAGTTGAATTCCCAAAAATTTTTTATTGTGTTTTCCCGTGAGAATGAAAAATGTTCCTGTAGTAAAAAATATCCTAATTATTGACCCGAGTAATGATTTATCACTACCCAAAATTTAGTTAAAATCTGTCCAGTACTTTTTGCGTGAAACGCGAACACACAGAAAAACAGACAAACATTTTAATAATAATAATTGTTTTGGGGTCTATATTCTATACACAACACGTTCCAGTCATTGTTTTTAAAAAATATTTCATGTACAGATTTAGCTAAGTTACTGCTTTATTATAGTATGGATATACTTTCTGAGATTTTGTTATTAATCAGTATTAGGTATTTCGCTTTTACATAGACGTTATCTCTTTAAATCCCACACAGAACAACGGTCATGCAAACATTTGCCCTTATCAAACTTGTTGTTGTGTTGTACTTGAATCGAACATCACTGTTGGTGGGTAGAAAGTATAGAACGTTTTATATATAAAAAAATATCGAATATTCCATTTATTGCGTGGGTATATAAGAAAAAAATATAGATACATATTTACTAACATAGATACTGTACTTTGTCATTTTGACGACACGTTTGGCTCACTTTGTAGTGACCCTACTTACTGTGCCAGCGGTCCGTATTCGAGTCCCGCTGAGGGTATTCATCTGTGTGATGAGCACGAATGTTTGTACTCCAGTCATGGGTGTTTTTATTTATAATAAGTATATATTTAAAGCTATATATATGTAATGTATCAACTATACTTAAAGTAAAGGTATAATAAAATCACGCCATTCGGTCATTATTGTACGAAAGAAATTAACGCACTGTCATTTTACACATTTACTCGCACTGGTATTCACCAGTGGTCGAAATCTATACATCTACACAGATAAATAAAATAAAAGTGTCTTTTTGTAATGTCAAAATAACAGCTTTTTACTAAATTCATATGAAATTACATATGGTGCTTATAAAAAAACACAATTTTTATCTGTCTGTCTGTTTGTTCCGGCTAATCTCCGAAACGGCTGGACTGATTTTGACGGTATTTTCACTTTTAGGCTATACTATTAGGCTACTTTTATCTTAGAAAAAGAATTAGGGTTCCACTCAAAAAAATTAAATCGTACCTAAGGACGCACCCGAGCGAAGCGAGAGTAACTGGCTGGTAATTAATAAAACTGAGCGATTTTGCCTTTACCTATCTCTATAAAAAAAAAACTGTTTCCATATATTTTTTTTATTGATAATAAAGCTCTTCAAGCTACGAATTAAAAAAAATACAGGGTTTACAATAAAATTACAGGAGAGAAAGATACTAACTTTTTTAGTCTTTGTCTGTTATGAATAGGCATTATCAACTAAAATCGCAAAAAAATCATTTCTTTTGTATCGATATTTTCCGCTACGCTATCGTTTTTACATAAGAAGTATAAGTAAGGCGTAAGCTCCAAACACGTCTACATTTCCAAGCTCACGCTTACTTTGAATATTTCATCGAGTATTGTTTGTTTAGGCTCGTATATATGGTGCGTGATGTTACTGCGAATTCTGAACTAAGCCTTACACCGCAGACGATATAAAAACGCTGAGAATATATAAATAATTTTATTTAAAGCGAAATTATAATTGTTGTACTATTTTTATAACACTTTTACAGTGTTATAAGCTTTGCGTGCATTTGCATTAAGTTAATTTTCCTGCTTTTTTTCTATATATATGTATACTTACGTTTTTACCAAATTTCATCATAATCTCTCTAGTGGTTTTTCCGTGATGCGGTAACAGGCAGACAGACAGACAGACAAAAAATATTTAATGTACAGGTTCGACTTAGGAGTAGTTACAATTTTATTATATGTATAGATTTTATATGAATATCACTTTTTTATGTATTTTAAAAATATAGCTCACGCAATTTGTGCTGACGGCCTCAAGCAGTGCTCTTTATCGCCTCATACTAAATATCTGACAGTACTCTCCTTTGTTTCATATAATTTTCATGAAAATCGCCTGCAGCATAGCTCCTAACTAATTAATCTCTCATTAACTTACAAAGGTAGAACTTGTCTAGACTAAAACCTATCAAACTTTTCAATTTCATGGATTACGTGTTGAAAATTATTAAAAAAAATCATTATGTAAATTAAATAATAAATATAATATTAATAATTTATCTGTATTACTAAAATCACCTACAATTATTATTATTATTTATTTATAATTATTATTTAATATATGTTCAATATAAATATATGTCCCGAGTGTCTATTACAAAGAGGCATAGTCACACCAATTTTAAATAGTTACCAAAAGTAGGAAAAAGAACATTTTCTCCGACTTCTCCGTTAAATGAAACGTGAAAAATCAAAAAAGAGAATAAATGTAATATGTTTAGTTTTATACCTATAACTACATGTTTTAAATAAAAGTATCTTTTAGGACTATTTCGCGGATTTATTTTCATTTTTTGTTCCCGACGTTTCGAATGCTTTACAGCGATCATGGTCACGGGAGGGACTAAGGTTTTAGATATCTCAAAAGCGTTATATACTTGTTACAGACAATGCCTACCCACAATTTTACAAAAATGATTTTAAAAGAAAGTATTATAACTACATGTGTTTATTAGTAGCCTCCGCGAGCAGCGGGTCCAACACAGTTCATATACAGTAAGACCAAGAACGGCTTTTTATCAGCAAGCAAGTACAAATTACCATGTATATAACTAAGTATATACACCTCGATATGTCGGGTTGTACGTGAAAATTCCTAACCACGAGAATAATTAATAATTCAAACGCACACATACTCACTGTACAAATAAGATAAGAGCACACATAGACACGCCGCACACATTCACAGAACGCACACAGACATGAATGTCTAGACAACTTGTTAAAATGCGGTGTTCCGGGACTCGACATTCGTGAGTAGGATAGGTCACGGACCAAGTTATTTCTTTCTATCCTATAGCAGCATCCCGCTCTATCCTCAAACGCAACTCTACATCCCAATATCAACCTTATGACTTACATATAAAACTTAAAATCCCACAATAATTACATCAGGTACAAATTTCGCTTTCAAAGCTCGAAGGTACCGTCTCAAAGGGATTAAGTTAGCTTTATGTCACGGGATATTGCGCCTTACTGCAATATGATAGAGATGATAGTCGCGTTTGTAGACGGTTAAGTCTTTCAGGTCTCCCAGTTCTAGGTTTGTCCTTGAGTCGGGACGAATTAGTCGGGAATAATAATTTATGTAAATGTGCGTGTGTGCTCATAATACAAGCGGGTGCGTGTGTGCCTTAAGGCTGTGTCGCGTCGTCACTTATTCAAAACCTCTGGGGTTTGCAGAAAGGATATTTAGGTTCGAAGTCGAGACTTAGTATGTTATGTTTTATTAATCTAGCCTACATTTAGTGACTTGGAAGTGTTAGATCGAGCTCAGAATTCACTATCTCTCTACGGGGAAATAAATAATATGTTATGCTACAAAATTAACATAGAATAACGAGTTATTATATGCTTTTTAGGTATGAATTTATCAGTCAATTGGAATTGTAAATGTAATTTGTATTGTAAGGGTACAAACAAGTAGCCAATACTCGATCATCACACTACAACGGTTATTAAAAATACATATATCGATTAAAGTATTATTATATTATTTGACAACATTCATCCAGTTGTAGCTCAGATTCAGGAAAGTAAAATCAATAATATTATGTTTAATAATAAACTTGCGTTTTTTCCTTACGATTTACATAAATTCGATCTAAACTCTAACACATCGGGTTAGTTCTTATCTATACTAATATTATAGAGGCAGAGTTTGTTCGTTTGATTGAACGCGTTGATCTCAGGAACTACTAATTCGATTTGAAAAATTCTTTTTGTATTAGATAGCCCGTTTATTGAGGCAGGCTATAGGCTATATATCATATAATATTTAGACTACCTATTGCATACTAACCGCTAAAACGTAACTGGGGACCCGAGCGAAGCGAGAATGAATTGCTAGTAAGATAATAAAGAAATACTGTTTCTAAGAACCCTATATTAGACATATAAACAATAATAATTTCGACAATGTATAATATTGTAGTAATAATGTCTCCAGTGTACGATAACTCTTACAAGGCTTCATATATGTACCATATATAATTAGTTTTCGCTTTGTAAAGAAATCTGCTACGGACGAACGGTCCCTTTATTTAGGTTTCAGTCAATTTCAGTATATAAATAACGAAAGAATAACTAAAATTCAGCTAAAATCATTTGATAGAATGTTTCAGACGTTTTTGTAAAGTTTTTATTTTTCTCTGAAACAGAAAATTCAATTATACAATTTAGTTTCAGATGTTAACGGGGTTGAAAAAAAAGTTACAATACACAATTTTATTTACATTATAATATACTAGCGATTTGCCCTCGCTTTGCTAGGGTTCGTCCCTAGATACCTTATGACGTTTAGTATGGAATACATACATATACATAGGTATGATGAGTTTTATATCCGTTACTTGATAAATGATTGATCCCCATACAAAGTTCCACCCCCCTTTTCACCCTCTTAAGGAATGATTTCTGTGATAAAAACTATCCTATGTCCTTCCCAGGGTCTAAAACTATTTCCATACCAAATTTCGTCTAAATCGGTTTAGCGGATTAAGCGTGAAAAGGAGACAGACAGACAGACAGACAGACAGACAGGCAGACAGACAGAGTTACTTTCGCATTTATAATATTAGTATGGATAACATATTTATTATCTTAAGTTATCGAGTAATTCTTAAAAATACCTCTGGCAATTAAACTTACATTTAATCTATGTATGTATGTATACTATAATATTATAAAGAGGCAGAGTTTGTTTGTTTGAACGCGCTAATCTCTGGAACTATTAATTCGATTTAAAAAATTATTTTTACATTAAACAGCCCGTTTATTAAGGAAGGCTATATATTCCATACTAACCGTTAAAACGTACCTAAGGACGAACCCGAGCGAAGCAAAGGTGAGTCGCTAGTATACATATAAATAAACAAAGACAAATTAGTTCACTACCTTTTTCCCCTCTGTTTCCTCAACCGATTTTCTGCTTTTTAGTTTAGAAGCTATTGACGCTTTAGTATTATCTATACATATAATAAAATTGTAACTAAGCCGAATCTGTACATTAAATATTTTTTGGAAAATCTTATTGAAATATACATTATTATCGATACAGAGGCCGAATCTATAGTTTCTAGAATTTTTGTCTATCTGTCTGTCTGTTACCGCATCACGGAAAAACCACTGGAGGGATTTTGAGTAAAAGTATGATGATAGCTGGTTATCCGGGTCAACACATAGGATACTTTTTACTGCGGAAAAATATCTCATCTCTGAGAAATCCATACTAAACGTTAAAGCGTAAGTAGGGACGAACCCGAGCGGAGCCAGGGTGAGTCACTAGTCAATAATAAAATTTTGAAACAGTTATTTTTTTTATATAGAAATGCAAATTTCATTCATATATGTTTTTCTCAAATTTTCAATAATGAATATCGCCGAATCCCGACCACTGGGCGAACACTAGTTAACATAACGTATTATTATCGTCATATAACCAAATTTCGGCGACAGTAGTGGATTACAAATATAAAAAGTTTTCTTTTCGTTATGTTACATAACTATATATATATATATATATATATATATATATATATATATATATATATATATATAACGTTAAAACTGAAAAATGTTGAGATTTTATCTAAATATATAAATGATTCACTTAATATAATATAAATAAAAATGAATGTTGGTAAGCGCATAACTCAAGAATGTCTGGACCAATTCGGCTAATTTATATTTTTGTATGTTCCTTAAGGTCCACGGAAGGTTTTAATACTTAAAAAAAAGGGGATGAAAGTTTGTATGGGGAAGCAACGTAGGAACGAACCCGAGCGAAGCGAGGGTGAGTCGCTAGTATTTAAATATATTTAATAACATTCTTCGATCGCACTGCCAATTAGTCGAGCTAGCTCTATGAATTCTACCAATTCGTTCTACGAATCAATATATGCTTAAATTGCCATATACAGTCGTCGTCCATACATTTCTATCATCTATACCGCGATACCTACACATATCCAAAGCAAAACTTGTACTAAACAATGTAAGTTTTTTTCTATTTACATATTTATCATGTAACTGTATCAAAATTTCACCAATACATCATAGCGAATTCGTACCCAGACCCCACGTAACAAATATTCCTCGCGGCACGAAAGGCTTCCGAGACGCCGCCCACCGCCCTGTCTGAAGGTCGTTTGGGAGGACGTTACCCTCCGTCTACACCCACAAAACCAACCGAAAACCCTCTGTGTTCAAGTTTCTTATACAACCACCCTATACTGTAGAGGCACTGTAGAAGGCTGTGTGCGTGGGCCCCTCTGTGTGAGTATATATGCCTGTAAATATATGTATGTCTGGCTGAAATTCACGTAATTAGATGATTTATGTCATGAAATGCGGTGGAAATTTTTATTGTAACAATTGTTGCGTCACAGCCTTTCCCCATATAAAATAGAATTAATATTTAACTAGCGCCTGGAAAAGTTCGGTTATATACTGATATTTTCCCGTAAACAGCACATTGAGAAGTGGAATATTTTTAAATTGATCTTATTTTTTGAATGTAATAAAAAGGTGTGGCACAAGTAAATACAGTCATCGAGTGGAAATTGCAAAACAACTTCGCGTCACAGTCATAAATATTGATAATTTAATTCTACAAAAAAAATATTACCAAACTAGCAGCTCACCCACGCTCCGCTCGGGTTTGTTACGTTTTAACGTTTAGTATAGATTTCTCAGAGCTGAGATATTTTCTCGCAGTAAAAAAAATTCTATATGTTGACCCGGATAACCAGCTGTTATCATACCAAATTTCATCAAAATCTATCCAATGGTTTTCTCGTGATGCAGTCACAGACAGATAGACAAATCTAAAAACTATACATTCGGCGTCTGTATCGATAATAATGACTATTTCAATAAGATTTTCCAAAAAATACTCAATGTACAGATTCGACTCAGAATTTTATTATATGTATAGATTACATAACATTTACGCTAATTGGTATCCTGTGTAAGCGATAATAAGCAAACCCCAGGAATGAGGTAACTTAAAATTAATTATTACCAGCATCCTAATGTTAATCTCCACAATGGAACTTTTTGTACAGCCTTGTATGCCTTCATGTAGAACCCGTTTCTAGAACCTACATAATATGTAATATATAGCCTAGAATAACGTACATAATGTGATCCTGTTATAACATGTTCAGCTTTTTTAGTATAAATAGATTCTCGGGTCGTTGAGGTGGAATATTTATATATAAGTGGCGCTATCTACTGTATTAGAGAGCATGGGGTTCGATTCCGATTTAAGGGTTTTAAAATATGACCATTGTTAATGGCGTTACTAAGTAACTTAAAGATATCTTAATCTATACAAATAATAAAATTCTGAGTCAAATCTGTGCATTAAATATTTCTTGGAAAATCTTATTGAATTAGTCGTTATTATTGATACAAAGGCGGAATTTATAGTTTTTAAAATTTTTGTCTGTCAGTCTGTCTGTCAGTGTGTCTGTCTGTCTGGGAACTCATCACGAGAAAACTATTGGATAGATTTTGATGAAATTTGGTATGACGACAGCTGGTTATCCGGGTCAACATATAGGATACTTTTTACTGCGGGAAAATATCTCATCTCTAAGAAGTCTATACTAAACGTTAAAACGTAACTAGGGACGAACTCAAGCGGAGCGTGGGTGACTCGCTACTATTAACTATAATCTTACAATTTTTCCTTTTTCATGGCACACCTGCAAACGAACGCTTATGATTTTTATATATCATAGAGCGCTTATTCCAGATACGTTTTTTTATCAAGAAAAGGTGTTATTAATAAACAGCTATAGCTCATATTAGTTTATATTAAGAGATATAAACTGTACAGACATGTATTGTTGTATTCAACCCTTATTTAACGTCCCACTGCTGGGCACGGGCCTCCCTTCAATACGAGAGGGATTAGGCCATAGTCCACCACGCTGGCCAAGTGCGGGTTGGCGGACTTCACATGTCTTTTGAAAATTTGCTAGGTTCTCTCAGACGTACAAGTTTCCTCACGATGTTTTACTTCACCGTAAAGCAAGTGGTAATCATGTTAGAAATGATTCGCACATGAAAATATCAGAGATGCGAGACCCGGGATTTGAACGCGCTTCACTTGGTTTCCCGAGCGAGCGCGTTACCACTGGACTACCACTGCCTTAGATACGTATAGTATAGATATAATTATTAAACAAATGTAAACCTAAATTAGACTAAATAAATTAATTATATGTTTTCTAATAAATTGATACTGAAATTATATGAGGCTATGTACTAATATTAAATCTAGGCCGCCAGCTGAAATATTGATTGATGTTTTTAATACGATATAATGTTTAGTACTATAGACAGATAAAAATCTTTTTTTACTAGATATTTTTTAGTATCTACATTTTTAATCAACTCTCAACCCTATGGAGAGCTTTTTAAAATAAGCTTAATTAGTATTAAATATCTTTATAATATAAAAAATTTAATTAATTCATTAAATAATAAAAGCTTTGAGAACTAACTTTACCTTGAAAATAGACATCAATAAATCAACACGTAGCTGGCAACACAAACATTCTATTATATTGAACTTAACGAATTTTGATGGCACGTTTGGCTCAGTTTGTAGTGACCCTACTTGCTGTGCCAACGGTCGTAGGTTTGAGTCCCGCTGGGGGCATTCATTTGTGTGAAGAGCATAAACGTTTGTACTCAAACATTTATCCTCATCACTCTTGTATTTGAAGTTATATATATGTGTAGTGTATCAACTATCTGATATCCATAACACAATCCTCGCAGCTTACCATGGAACTAGATGGTGTTGTTTGTTAATGTCCCAACATATTTCTTTCTTATTATTTATATAGATTTTTCTGTTTCACAAATTTTGCTTTTATTTTTGGTATTATTTTCTAATATTTAAAAACTTTTTGTCCTCTGGCGGTCGGTCGGCATTTGATGTCGGTCTGACAGTTGACAGTAACTGTCAAATACTCTAACAATGTTGCAAGTCCCATGACAGTTTTCACAGGAACTACCATGTTCCTAGTTCCTACAAATCACATGTAGATTTTATAGCAAAAAAAGATGTGACTGTATCAACAAAAAAATATGGTTTATCGTTTTAATCTCATATAAATAAAAATGAACGGCTAAATGTGTTGCTAAACGCAAAACTTGAGAACGGCTGGAACAATTCGGCATTTTTTTTTTCAAATATTCGTATAATCATATCATAATTATATATATATAAATTATATATATATATTAATTGTTGTTCGTTAGTCTCGCTAAAACTCAAAAACAGCTGGACCGATTAGAATAATTCTTTTTTTTCTTTTGTTGGGGGTGTGTTAGGGGTGGTTTAAATATAAAAAAATTTTAGCGAAACCAAAAAAAAAGCAGCTGGAAAATCAAAAAGTTCTGAACTGTTTATTTTGTATGGGAATCACTAACCGTTAAAACGTACCTAGGGACAAACCCGAGCGAAGCGAGGGTGAGTCGCTAGTAATAAGTAAATAATACATATTAATAAATAAACATATCTTGTTAGTTCAATGTTATATCTTATTTTATTAGTTATATCATTTTATTTTATCAAACAAAATATATTAGTATTTATTCTAGATAAATTGTGTTTGAAAATAATTGTACTTAATAATCTATTTTCTTGTCTTTTCCAGGTAAGACTGACAACGTTATTAAACGAAGAACGTTAAGCTCCCATCATGTTAGATGTTGATATTAAAAAAATAGGGTATGTAACACAAAAAAATAAATAAATAAATATGTTAAGACATTAACACACAGCACCATCTAGTTCCATGGTATGCTACGAGACTTGTGCTATGGATACCAGATAGTTGATACACTACACATATATAACTTTAAATACATACATATTATAAATATAAACACCCATGACTGGAGTACAAGTATTCGCGCTCATCACACAAATGAATGCCCTCAGCGGGACTCGAACCCGCGACCGCTGGCACAGCAAGTAGGGTCTTTACAAACTGAGCCAAACGTGTCGTCAAAACAATAAATTACACATAAAACGGTAGTAACTCTCTAAAACAGTTGAATTGAAGAAAAACCATATATTTTATAGAATTCTACATACAATATTCAATTTAACTTAAATATTTTATTAAGAAAAAATTATTTCACAATAAGAAAAAATCACAATTCCTTCCATCTTATAAGAAGTATTAAAAACAAATAATAGTACAACGTTCATTCACAAACTTTCGTTTGCCAGCGCGTTGTCGCTGTGTGCAATGTGCATAGATCGTGGCTGTGTGCAGGAAGAAAGTGCATTCTAGCCGCTAGGGAAACCTGACATTGAAGAAACGATATGTCTCGAGATAGAGTGACCTACTTCGCGTTACGTCAAATGCTTGCAATTATCCTATTTAAATAATAGGTTATTTCTATCAAATTGTACCCATAATGATATAAAATTTGATTTGTATAGACAGGTGATATGTATGTGTGTACATATGTATATGTCGACATTATTTTTCAAAACTTTTAATATTAATTGAAAAAAAATATAATTAAGAATTTTGTTTCAAAATCGTATCGAATCTATGTCAGTAAAAAAAAGCTAAACATGATTAATTAATTATGAATAAATAATTCTTGATCAATCATATTATTGGAGGCTATGTCATGTGTTGAATTTGTAGCATGTTTGAAGCTGCGCGCGCGCATCACTCCGTTTCCCTTTCTGTTTTGCTTTAATTGAGACGTACGAGATTTTCCTTTGCGTGTATAATAACTACATTGGTTGTGAATTCTTAACTGTTCTTCATAATTTTAGTGTTTAATATATATATAAGTATATTATTAGAAAATAGAAGCATATTTTGAAATTATACCTACTGTGAATTCGTGAGTATTCACTTATTTTTTTTTTGAAATCTAAATAAAATTGTCTTAAACTTTTAATGTAATAAGTTAAAATATAGTATAAAATATGAATTTTAGGGTTAAATCTGCCGTTTTCAACATTTCACATTAATAGTTTATTATAATAGCAATAAACAACGTAACATCGTTACTAAATCTAAATAAGACAAAGCAACAATGGTTTTAATATTAATTAGGTATCCAGAAATTTGTCTAGACTCCGGCCTTGGATAGGCCTTGTAGGCCGCGGGCTACGGGAGAAAATATTATTTATTCATGAAACAGTACTTGAAATCCTATTTCAGAGGTATAACTACGCCCAAACTCTAACTATATAGGTATTTTAGTATATTTTCATATATAATTTGCTGATATATGAATTACCTTATTGAATATTCCTCATATTTATATTATACTGTATAAATGAATAATTTGCTTGTGACTGAATGTTCTAGATAATTTTGTTGGATATTAATGTAATATTTCCAAGCTTAAGTATATTTTTCTCTTGTGAATCCAGTAGTTTTCTCATTTAATACTATTATAATATATTATGTGATTAGCTAACGAGTGTTTCTAACTAACATATAAATTTTCTTCTCTTTTGGTCTTTATCAAATCGTTTTATTCATGAAATCTAACATCTGTTTTGCAAAGTCATGATAAAGTGTAGGAATTTATATTGGAGTTAACGTAAAAATAGCTATTTTCATGTATTATGAACTCATTTTCTTGGAAATAGTTTTGATGACAGCATAATTTACATAATAAACCTAAATAAACAGTTCCAAACATATTCAGTACGTTTCGCACCGGGAGTAGGTCACGCACGGCTAAGGTGACTTTTCTAAACTTCACCTCCCGTGCTGGAAAATAATTCATATGCACTGGTGCCCTTTCTGTTTGAGTTCATGAAAATGTACATATTTCTTTATATCAACGATTGATGTGGGTCACAAAAGATACGGCGTTTGTATTGAGAATGTTCCAAATAGGAATAAGTTCTGGGCATTGAAAAGTCAATACTACAATCTATATACATAATCTATATATTATATTTTATCATTAGTAAAATTTTATAAACTACTTACTCTTATCTAACAGGAATCATATTGATTGGGCAGAATATCCATACTAATACTTATATTATAAATATGAAAAGTTTGTGAGGATGGATGGATGGATTGACGGCTGAGCGGATCAGGATAGAATTTGGCACAGAGATAAATTATAGTCTGGAATAGCACATAGTTGTTTTTTATCCCGGAAAAATATACGGTTCCCATAGGATAGATTTGTTTTTGTCTAAGGATGAACCCGAAGCGAAGCGAAAGTGAGTCACTAGTAAAATCATAAAAAAAGTTATCTATCTAATTCTCTAACTGTCAAAATATCACTATGCAAAAAAATCGTTGCGACGTAATTTGTGTAAACACTTTAACATTATTAATATTAATACCTGCGTAGCTGCCACCTCGCACTTGGCCAGCGTGGTGGACCATGGCCTGATCCCTTCGTATTGAAGGAAAGCCCGTGCCCAGCGGTGGGACATTAATAAGGGCTGAATACAGTATATATAATTCGTATTTATAGCTAACGTATACGTCACCATCAACGCATCTTTTTCACCTGAAGACTTTTACTATTCAGATTGTCTTTTAGATATAAATGATAACGTATCTTCACATACTATTGATTTTATTGCGTACAACAAAGAAAAAAATCTACGTAACATTTTTACTAAAGCAATGTATTTGAAAATAATGATAATGCCCTCCTGACCGTTTCCGGCCACGGCGGCAAATCTCATTGAGACTAGCCAACTGCGCAGGAAATATTATAGTGCACAAGTGTACGAGCAGACACAAGTGAATTCTCTATTCCTGTAACTCTCAAACTCCGATGGGACGGTACTTCGACACGACCGGTGAGAGTTAAGGCGCAGGATCAACGACTTAACGTACTCTTCGAGGCACGGGGTTGAAACACCACCAACTTCCCAACTCCGGGCTGTTACTGAGGCTTACTTAACAGAAAGGCTCAATAACTAAACTTGGCCCGTCCGGGGACTCGAACCCAAGACCTCCGGATGTACAGCCGTACATGCTAGCCACTACACTACCGAGGCAACATAATAATATAACATTACTCTTTAGCAAGAAAAGATATATAAAGTAAATCATTTCTACCTTCTTACTTTCCGCCTATTTATGTCTTATTCACTACCAAACAAATCCCAACACTAATACGTTGAGATGTATTCCTTCTTTTTGATTAGATCCTGAAGCGCTAATGTAATTCTTGTTTACTTTCCGTAATCACATTACCGGCTATTTATGCCTCAGATATCCTAGGTTTTTATTACTTCAAGAACAAAGAATTGGAAATTCCGAACATGTATTACGCGCCTGATAATATAATTAAACGTACTAGGTACATTTAATTCTTCGATCTTTCGTGCGTTTTATCGAAATTATTTACTAAGGGCTCATCCTCGCTTCGCTCAGGTTCATCCTAGATATGTACGTTTTAAGGATTAGATAGATTTCTCAGAGATGAGATATTTTCCCGCATTAAAAAGTATCCTATATGTTGACCCGGATAACTAGCTATCATCATACCGAATTTTATCAAAATCTGTCCAGTGGTTTTCTCGTGATGCGTCACCAGACAAACATACAGACAAAAATTCTAAAAACTATACATGAAGGTTTTCCAAAAAATATTTTATGTAGGTACAGATTCGACTCAGGTAGGATTTTACTATATATATATATACATATATATATATATATATATATATATATATATATATAGTAGTATATATATATATGTATATATATATATATATATATATACATATGTATACAGTTCAAGACATTCTTATGCTATCATTTGAATATTTCTTATTGATCGAAAATGGAAACCCGAAAATGTAACACTGAAACGACGGCCACCTAATGTTAGGTGCGGCTAGTTAGACCAAAATTTATAAGAATATAAATTTACTTAATCATAGTAAGAAAGACATAAACAAGCCAAATGCCATAGAAGAAAATGGTAAGTGGAGTGAATACTTTCAATTATAACTTCTCTTATGGTAATTCGTTACAATTGCCTTAATTGATTATAGGTTGATTTAATCTATACATATAATAAAATTGTAACTAAGCCGAATCTATACATTAAATATTTTTTGGAAAATCTTATTGAAATAGTCATTATTATCGACACAGAGGCCGAATTTTTAATTTTTAGAATTTTTGTCTGTCTGTCTGTTACCGCATCACGGAAAACCCACTGGAGTTATTTTGATGAAATTTGGTATGATGATAGCTGGTTATCCGGGTCAACATATAGGATACTTTTTACTTCGGGAAAATATCTCATCACAGAAATCTATACTAAACGTTAAAACGTAAGTAGGGACGAGCCCAAACGGAGCGAGGTTGAGTCGCTAGTAAAGAATAAGTTAGACGGAGACTGCTGAAGATATTGAATGAATCCTGAAATTCTAGTATAATGAGCTGTTTTATATTTATTATACCACTAGCGACTCACCCTCGCTTCGCTTCGGGTTCGTCTCTAGACAAAAACAACTCTATCCCACGGGAACCGTACATTTTTCCGGGATGATATATAGCCTAAAGCCTTCCTAGATAAATGGACTATCCAACACAAAAATAATTTTTCAATTCCATCCAGTAGTTCCTGAGATTAGCGCGTTCAACCAAACAAACAAACAATCAAACAAACTCTTCAGCTTTATAATATTAAGTATAGATTCCTGTCGCTACCTGACCGCCATATGTGAAGAAGAAAAATAAATGAAGTTATCATACCGACACATATGAAATGACACGCAAAGGAATATTAAAACAATAATTAATTGAAAGAATTATTAAAAGTATGTACATAATTCTAAGATTGAGATATTTCATTCTGACATTGACAGTTCCGTTTGGCTTCATTTAATGTTGTATACGCTCCGTCTATTTTGTTCTCGTCATAGACGTAGAGAATGGAATGAGCGATACTCTGATGAATTTGACCATTCTCTAGAAAGAGAGAAAGCGAATGTGCGGCCAATTACGGGTATTGGCCTTATTCCAATTTGAATTTATAAATTGAATTTTAAAAAATAATATTATTGAAACTTATAATATTATAATCTATACTAATATTATAAAGCTAAAGAATTTGTTTGTTTGTTTGTTTGGTTGAACGCGCTAATCTCAGGAACAACTGGTTGGAATTGAAAAAATCTTTTTGTGTTCGATAGTCCATTTATTGAGGAAGGCTTTAGGCTATATATCATCCCGGAAAAATGTACGGTTCCCGTGGGATAGATTTGTTTTGGTCTAGGGACGAACTCGAAGCGAAGCGAGAGTGAGTCGCTAGTAGAATATAAAATGGTTATACATGTTTATCTTCATTTATCATATTTCAATTAATACAGAAGTTCTTCTGGCCGCACATTCGTTTTGTCTCTGTCGCGCCTATCCGCCATTTTTAGCTGACGGCTGACAAAGAAATACTCAGCCCACCTTGTCTATGATACAGACAAGCCACAGACGCGTAACTATCATTGATCGACATGTACAGAAATAGTTTAATATTGAATATGGAAAATTTCCCCGGTCGCACGGCAGTCGCACGGCAGTCGCGCGCTTTTTCACGCAGAACAATGTCATAATTGCGACAGTTTCCACTTTCAATTTCGCTGCCGCTGCAAAAACTGCATACACTACCCGTCCTACGTAGAGACACCAAACAAAACTCTTACTTCTTAACTTTCGTCTATAATTTATATCAATCTTATTATTTTCATATGTAAAAGCTTACAATTTTAGATTTTTTTAATATAATACTTTATTAGATTTACGCGAATATTGGATATTTTAAATTAAACTACCTTTTCGGATTTTTTCGCATTCGCAAATCGTCCAGTATTAATTTTTAAATATTAAAGATGGACGATTGAGCAACGTTGCATATACTACCTTCCAATTAAACTATACTAAATAGATTTTTTTTTAAACTGTGTTAAATTTTATAAAAAATACTATTATAAGTATTTTATTTTTGCATTAAATTATTTTAAAATAATTAAATCAATTTATTTTTTTTAAGTAACCGTTTTCTATTAGGGGATTTCTTTTCTTAAAATTTAAATTAATGATGAAAAAATAATGATTAAATAATTTAATTTAATCCGAATTAGCGAAAATATCGCGAAACACATTAACTACGTCTTTCTTTATAATACCTATCCAAGTCGCTTAGATCCAAAAATTATATATTACACAACTATATAGTAAAAACATTTAAACATAATTATAGTTTTTAAAAGCTAGTATAGTTTTTAACTAAGCTCGTATAAGGTTTGTCCAAGACTAATCTAATGAGCCCAAAACCTAACGCTTTTCTCGTAGCCATTGAGGAGTATTGCTACTTTCGTTCTGTTTTCCTTTAGACTACATAGTTTCATAATCAGATCAATTCGATGTTATCAAATAATTTTAAAGCTACCAAATAAATATGTTGGGACATTAACACATGGCACCATCTAGTTCCATGGTAAGCTGCGAGGCTTGTGTTATGGATACCAGATAGTTGATACACTACACATATATAACTTTATATACGTACATATTATAAATATAAACACCCATGACTGGAGTACAAACATTCGTGTTCATCACACAAATGAATGCCAGCGGGACTCGAACCCGCGACCGCTAGCACAGCATAGGATCACTACAAACTGAGCCGAACGAGTCGTCAAATTTTTAAAACAGACAAAATTTAGATTTTAATTTTTATATTCGCTTTCACCTACCGATGCGGACGGTACAAATACATAACGTGTTTGTTTACAGTTTTCACTATCTATATATCTCGCGAGAGAAAATTCCACGCGATTACCGCTTTTTTCTTGCTCTTCTAGTCCCAGTGCATGCCGATATAGTTAATAAGATCAGTGGATCGTAATGGCGATTATTATATGTTTAGTAACGCGATGCTACTGTTTTATAAAATGTAACTAAACCAAATAGCTTCACGCTATCTGACAAGAGAGAAATAAATAAGAAATATATAAAAATTGACATATCTGTACATATATATAATAAAATTATAACTGAGTCGAATCTGTAGATTAAATATTTTTTGGAAAATCTTATTGAAATAGTCATTATTATCGATACAGAGGCCGAATCTATAGTTTTTAGAATTTTTGTCTATCGATTATGAGGAAACCACTGGACAGATTTTGATGAAATTTGATATGATGATAGCTGTGTAGGCACACACATAATGTACATACATATATATATACATCCTTTTTTATGCTTGTACATTTTTTATTAAGACCTTTTTACTAATTTCTTTTTTATAAACATATTTGTGACATATGAATAAATTATAAAGCATTAAAAAGACGTATAGTAATTCAAGGAAATTATTTTATTTATATTTCAAGTAAAATAACGAAATATAATAATATATCGCCGCCACGACCATAGCTGGTTATCCGGGTCAATATATAGGGTACGTTTTACTGCGGAAAAATATCACTGAGAAATCTATACTAAACGTTAAAACGTGGGGATAAACCCGAACGGAGCGAGGATGAGTCGCTAGTTATCTTATATAGTTATTTTTTTAGTACGCACTATCTCTTTTGCTTGTCAAAACCCCGTAAAATTCCGTAGTCCCAGTGCCTCAGTTAATTAGAAAGGTCTAATACTTAGTCCTGATGAATATTATAATTAAAGATACATTGAGTTAAATAAATATGTAATACATCAGAATATAATTATTATGTTAAGTAAACAACATGTCAGTGTAATATTTATTACGCGAAAAGTAAATAAGAAAGTATATTTGTGCAAATGCGTGCGAGAATAAATCTATTTTATATAATATAATGAATATATTTATCCTACTAATAAATGAATGTTTGTTACTCTTTCACGAAAAAACTACTGAATGGATTTTAATGAAACTTTACAATAATATAGCTCATACATCAGAATAACACATAGGCTACTTTTTATTCCGGAAAAATGTACGGTTCCCGTGGGATAGATTGTTTTTTTTTTTGTTTTCTAGAGGCGAACCCGAACGAAGCCAGGGCAGCCGCTAGTATACCTTTTGGAAATGTTGTGTTCAGGGGATGTTTTATAGTTGTTTTTTTATCTATGGTATAGTGATGTAGTCATAATGGCATTACTTTTATCTGTCCGTCTATTTAATACGGCATAACTTCAAAATAGCTAGATGGATAACAATTAGTCTTTTGTTGTTGTTAAAGCAATCATATCACCTAGATTCTCTTTTATATTATAACCAGCGACTCATTCATCCCTAGGTACATTTTAACGGTTAGTATAGAATAGACAGACTTATATACTATATATATATATCTAATGCAAAAAAATAATCAAATCAGATTAGTAGTTCCTGAGATTAGCGCGTTCAAACAAACAAACAAGCTCTGCCTCTTTATAATATTAGTATAGATTGCATTTCTTGAGAGGTAGAAAGCTATTTGACATAACATTTCACTACATTTCCACATACTTTGACACATCTCATAATATTACATTATGATTAATAACGTTGGCTTCAAGGATTGAACACGTAACCTCTGACGCACGTTACCAATTAACCGTATTTTACTACGCTATAATGGCTACCGAATCCTGTTACTATAGCTTTCGCTTTCTTTCTTATCTTCCTTGTCTTTACATATCAACTAATCAACATAACATTTTTTTAACTAACTTTCATACTCGCGTGTATATATAAATATACATATATATATATATATATATATATATATATATATATACTATGTGTTATTTCATATTATATACTCTTCGCTTAATTGTCGAAAGTCGACCATAGTCTTTATTGAAAATTTTAAGAAAATATATTACATGATTTTAGATATTAAATTTTACCTATCTATATAAGAAACTAACTGTTTCCAATATTATTTACCAATAACACTCCTCATCGACTCGTATCGATAAAGCTCATCAATAGCTACTAAACAAAAAAAAAAAGAAAATCAGTTGATAATTAGACGAGAAAAAGGTACTGAACTGTTTTATCTTTGCCTGTATATATATATATATATATATATATATATATATATATATATGTGTGTGTGTGTATATATGTATGTATATATATATATACAAGGATATTAGTTGAATCTTGCGTTCTTATTTACATTGGGCAAGGTAAGTTATTAGTACATAAACACTTGCCACTATTTACTTCAGAAATTGAACGATATTTATCTGACACTTTAAGTTATTGTTTTTTAACGGTATCTCGAGTGGTTGGTGTAAGCCTTGTAGCATTCGGTGAGTAAATTTTCCGGAGAAAAAGAAAAACATGATTGACAAATGTTAGAACTTTACTTTTGTTACTTAATGTATTTATTTCTACCTAATGGTATGTTTCTGTGCTTATGTTCTATGCTCTGTGGCTTATAGGCGTGTCATTTAAGAACTTAATTGTATATTTTTTATTTAAAAGGAACGTTTTTTTGAAGTTATACTTCTTTTGGCACGTTTGGAAAAAATATGAGAGTAAAATTTTTACGATGCGCGCGCATACCGAGTGCCAAAAAGCGACATGATGAAGTTAGCTGAAAGCGATATGATGAAGTTAGCATTACTTTTACAAACAGAGAGTTGTAACATACGGGATGATATCTTTAGCTATTTTTGTTCTGTTACGCCAAAGAAGTATAACTTCTTACGTGCGTATATAAGTACACACACACATTTTTTTTTTAAATTGAAAAAACGTTTCTTATTACGGATATATTTTGTCATAATAATAGATACAGTAGATAGTATTAAATAATATGTTTTTATTTATCTCACTCCTTTTATTCTTTATCACAAAAGATATAAGAATTCGTGTACATTAATGATACTTTACCGCTCAGTTTTAGAGTTTAGTTTTTTTAGAGTTTTTAAAAATAGTTGCCAGTAAAATAAGAAAAGTGGCATTTACTAATCTAGCCGGCGCCAATATTCTATTTATATGACAAAAAAAAATGAAAACCAGCTTCCTGTGCTAATCGTTGCCAATTACGAGCATATCTGAGTGTGTGAGTGCGTGCGTGTGCGCAGGGTAGCCTTGAATCCGGCCGTCGACTGCACTTGCCCGCGCTATCAGTTCGGAAACGCGAGTGGTCTATTGTAATTTCTTTTGTAACATATATTTTTTTTAATTTAATATTATTATGTAATTAGTGAAATTTAATTAAGAGTTTAAATATTGATTTAATTTAGGTAATTCACAAAGGCTTGGTATTGTGTAGTTTTTAAATACAGTAAATATTCCAATAAAAAAAATTAATTAAATTAAAAAAAAATAACAGTTTCTTTTTTTATTTGAAATCGCTAATCTCTGATCACTAGTTCACTTTATTTTTTTCTTTCTTTATAGGATTTTATTAATAAACTAAGCGAGCGAAGACGCGGGCAGAAACTAGTAATACAATATTGTTGCATAAAAACTTTTGAATAAAAAACATTTCCATGTAAATTACTTCTATTTAAAGATAGTGTTGAACTTTAAATATAATTTTTATAGCTCATAACGGTTTATATTAGCCATTGAGTACTCGAGTGTAACTGCAATCTTGATATAACCTTTAAGTGAGTGCAAGATATTTTTACTATAGCGTGTTAATTGGAATAGCGCGCTTATCACTTATTAATGAAACTCAATCGTTAAGGTTAATTTTTAGAATAAATAATTCAGATTATTAAACATTGTTTTTTTTTTTCAATTTATCAAAAGTCAAAGTAGAGATTTTAATAAGCCTTCATTGGGATTTTTTTATATAAAAGAAAATTTAAAAATTAAAAAAATATAATATTTAAATTAAAACTCTAATCTACGCTGCGAATATCCGAACGGATCCTGAGCACCATCCTTTATGTCTTATAGCGATCTCTTTCTTCCTTTCACATTTGTACACCTGTCTCTGTCTATCGCGGATAAATTGGCGCGAAGGAAGCGAAAGATTGATGATCTAAGCACAGGATCGATTCTTGATGTTTCCTTTTACTTTGTTTCGCATTTTTTATTATATTCCTACCTCGTATTAGTTCAGTTGGTCATCGTCAGTTTTTCTGAGAGACATTTTTTCCAAGACTTCTATATTTATAAGGAGCCAAGTTACTCGTACGATGGGAGAGCACCGTTATTAAAAGAAGAAGTTGTGTTACAAACAAGTTTATCATAGAATGGTACAGCTTGTTATGTTGATAAAATCATTTACACTTTTAAGATAAAATACATACATATATACATACTTATTTTAATTTTCCGAAGCTTTAAGCTGATATTTCACTATGTTAAACTTTTAGTTTACACTAGCGACTCACTCTCGCTTCGCTCGGGTTCGTCCCTAATTACGTTTTAACGGTTAGTATAGATTTCTCAGAGATGAGACATTTTCCCGCAGTAAAAAGTATCCTAAATGGTGACCCGGACAACCAGCTATCATCATACCAAATTTCATTTAAATCTGTCCAGTGGTTTTCTCGTGATGCATTTCCCAGACCGACAGACAAAATTGTAAAAACTACAGATTCAGCCTTTGTATCGATAATAGTGACTATTTCAATAAGATATTCCAAAAAATATTTAATGTACAGATTCGACTCGGTTAGAATTTTATTATATGTATAGATTTTAATTTTCCTCAAGCTAAGGTTTATGCTTATATGTATTTCATTCTGTCAAAGTTTAAAAATAACTAAAAAATGAAAAAAAAAATTAAATTAAAAAAACCAAACCCATCAATTCATTACACTACACAATTTATGATATAAATATATTTAATTTTTATAGTTATTTCAACAAGTCAATTACATAATATATGTATCCATAATTTCTTTTAACAATTATAACTTATTGTCTTTGAGTTCCACTTTATTTTGCGGTGTGATATCGCACGTGGGTCAAGTGACGTGGCCTAGTTGGTTAAGCAACCTTGATTCAAGTTTGTTACTTAATGGGTGACCGATTCTTTATTTATACAATAGTATAAAATGTATTGAACAATTAGTTATACTCATTTTTATATTATTTTTGGTAATATTTCTATAAATTATATTATTTTATTATCTCACCCTCTTTATTATTATTACTTACGCTCGCTTCACTTCGGGTTCGTCCCTAGACAAAACCAAATCTATCCCACGGGAACCGTACATTTTTCCGGGATGATATATAGTCTATAGCCTTCCTCAGTTAACGGACTATCTAATTCAAAAAGAATTTTTCGAATCGGATTAGTAGTTCCGGAGATTAGCGCGTTTAACCAAACAAACAAACAAACTCTTCAGCTTTATAATATTAGTATAGATTTTTTATTTTCCTGCAAACGATAAGTGAATCCTGCATACTAGGAACTGTAGGATAAGCATACGTATGTACTTGTTAGTTACTTACGTCATAGCCGTTGACGAAACGGCAAGAAATCTAAAAGGATATGTTATATTTTGAATAGTTTTAAGCATTTTAAAGTAAACTTAACACATCTGTTAATTTTTAACAGATTTTAATACATCCTATCCCGTGAATATTATAACTGCGAAAGTTTGGATAGATGATACTCAATCACGCCAGAACGGCTGAACGGATCTGGATGAAATTTGGCACAGAGATAGATCTGGAATAGTTTATGTTACTATTTATCTCGGAAAAATTTACGGTTCCCGTGGGATTTGTTTTTTAGACAAGTGTATATCTATAGTAGAAATTCGTTTTGGTAGTTTAAACTATAAATAAAACTATTTATTTACATTTTTACATGGAATGAACCTAATACTTTATACGTCCAAGATGATAGACACACAAGGTGCTCCACTGAGTTATATAGTAATGAAGCAAGTACTAACTAATAATGAGTACATGTTCTCAAAACAAAGTTAATTGAAATCGGTCGACTGTAAAATTATATGCCTAAATGAATGCCTATTTTACTTAGTAATAATTTAGATGTTCTAAACTATTCAGACTTATAATTCTATCCCTTTGAATATTCACAGACAGAACACATAATAATTTTATGTAAATTCCTTTTTACCTACTGTAGGGAAAACTAAAAATGTCTTAGCATTTCATTACTTTTTGAGAACAATTCTTTTGTTTATCTATAAATTATTATATAAACGCGTTAGTGGGTTCGATGCCCGATGATGTGATAGCATTTGACCCGCGATACCCTATCATATAAGAGACCATCTTAGATTCCTGTCAGAATTACCATTATTATAGCGAGAACATTATTCCTATTAGATTTTTATATATAGCTCTACATTCTCCAACAATTAAGTTAGATAGCTTAGAGTTAGCTGTTATTACGTTTGTTGATAAAAAAAATTATGAAAATAATGTATTTGCATATTAAGAGGTCATGGTTTCGATTACCTGTCACAAGATTTTAATTATTCGTACAAATTTAGTGTTTTTTTTTAGATTTTCGCTATCATTTGACATCCATACTTTAATATGATAAATGTAGATGTGTGTTTATTTGTTTGTTCTTTTTTCCATGACGAAAATGATTGGCGTGATTTTTTGTGTGGAGATAGTTTTAGGACTGGAGAGTAATATAGGCTACTTTTTACCATGAGAGATTATCTCATTCTCACGAGATACCCGGGATCACGTTATAAATTATAATACAACCAACAACAACTCGTCATATAATATCTATGTAGGTATACATATATAACAAATAGTCTATCTATTTCATACATATCATTAAAATTTACCTAGGGATGAACCCGAGCGATGCAAGGGTAAGCCGCTTTTTTGGATTATTTCAGGGATTTATTTTGATTTTTAGTTTTCGACGTTCCAAATGCGTTTCAGCAATCGAGGTTACGGAAGAGTATAATGTTTTAGACATCTCAAAATTATTATATTATTGTTACAGACAGAACCTACCCTCACACTATACAATGATTTTAAAATAGTAGAAGGAATCAAAAATCATAATAAATCCGCAAAAACAATCCGAAAAGATAGTTATTTCAATATTTAATGTAAAAATTTATTACATACTAGCGACTTACCCTCGCTTCCTTCGGGTGCGTCCCTTGGTACGTTTTAGTTTTTTTTTTTGAGCGAAATCCTTTTTCTAAAATAAAAATAGCCCAAGTTACTCCTTATAATATCAGTTATCTGCAAGTGAAAGTCCCGTTAAAATTGATCTAACCGTTTCGGAGATTAACCGGAACAAACAGACAGACAGACAGATAAAAATTTTAAAAATCGTGTTTTTCTAATAAGTACCGTATATAATTCCTTATGCATTTAGTAAAAAGCTGTTATTTTGACATTACAAACAGACACTTCAATTTTATTTATCTGTATAGATTATACATATTTCACTTAAAAATAAATAAATTAAACCCCATCAAGCATTTTACTATACAGTTTGTATCTTTTTGTTTTCTTTCTTATAGTTCGGCTCTACAATCGCTCACCTACAATCTCTACTTGTTACGCTGACACAAATAACAAATTACTATGTATCAAATGAAGTTATGAAGTTATCACTTTTGTGTAACCTAAAAACAAGTGTGTTGACAATATTTTAAATAGTAAATATTTGTTTAACAATGAGCCTATCATAGCTAAAGGTCGACCTATTACCACGTCAATTTTCATTGAATTTATCATGCGTACAATTGCACCAATAAACAAAAGGTTCCATAGATAACACAACCCTATATAAAAAAATGTGGCATAATCTAATAAGATAGTTGCCGCAAGTTTGATTTCAAATGTTTTGCCAAACAGCAATAGAAATAATAAAAACATTCAATTTTTTCCACTTAAAAACGTCGTTATGCTTGACTATTTCCTTAAACAACAAGAAAATTATCTTCATGGGCCAAATATGCTGGTGACATTGGCTCTATATTCTCGATTAATCAAATCTAGCAACTCAACAACCATTCAAAGCTGACCTCTTCAAAATATATCATCACATACGTACATTTCCACAAGCTTACGATAGAAGAGATCGCGTCAGGTCTCTTTATAGTGGTTTACTCAGTGTGTCACGTGGTCGGCGCACGCGCAACTTTATTTGTAAACTCGGTCAATGCCCCGGGCGTTAGATAAAAAACACACAAATTGTTTACGTGGTTTGTTACGCAAATTGTGATAAAGATAGGCCTAGCGTTCCGGCTTATAATAATATTAAATTTGTATTTATGGATCTGAGTAATTGACGTTCTTCGTTATCTATGTAAGAGTATGTATAAGTAAATGCAACGTATGCAAAAATCACTTATTTCCATGCGACACGTGTTATCTCATAACCTGTCACTGCAGGAAACGATTTATTAGATTACTTTATCTTTTACACTAACATCTTATTGCATAATAAGAATGTATACGCTATAATCTACAGTATATAAACCTAGACATCTATTACATATATATATTTTACGTATATAATTAGGTCAGTATAAAATATTTAGTTAAATTTATATAGCACCATGAAAAACGATATGAAATATAAATTCCCATAACACAAAGTTTTCTTATCATAAAGTGTCTCGCAATCGCACATCAAAGTAACGGATTCGCATTATATATAATAGACGGGTTTCAGTGAAAACCTGTCTGGCAACTCGGGAAATTAAGGAAAGCTCGCCGACGACAGTGGAAAAAGCTCACACAGACTCAAGAACTTACACATGCGCACGTCTGTGAGCGTGCACGCACACACGCAGGCGTACGAAAACGAAAGTGTCCGAACGGCGCCGAACATAGCCGAAGCGAGCTCACCGAGTCAGTGGAACTCGAAACTGGGACATCAGTCCGCAATTCGACGCGATCGCCGGCGGACGCGGCGCACGGCTACATTACGCTATATGACATAACTGGAACTTGTGATTATGGTGTCTGTGTGAATAAATAATCATGATGGCAGTGGAGGCCCGTCCGGCGAGTGCCGGGCCGGAAACCCGCCGGTCGCCGGTACCGGACCGTAGAGCGATGAGCGCGGACTCGGAACCACGCACCCTGGCCGCTCGCAAGGCCTATCCTGAACCCTCGGAGGAAGATGCTCCACTCGATTTAACAGTTCATACGCGAAAAGAGATCACGGTGAGAGATTTTGCCCGCCACCCTTTCGCGGACCCAACGGACTATGTTAGAGCACAGGCTATACTGAGGCAGTCGAGGGGTTTCCTGGCCGCCGGAAGGGATTCTGGCACCGAATCAGATGACTCCGCCGGCCGGATGAGCCCCGGCGAGGATCCTACCTCCGGCAAAGCCTACAAAAAATCCCTGATGAAGAGATACAGTAAGTTTATATTAATTTCTTTCGTCGCCTCTACCGGTGTATAAAACCGGCCACTACAAATAATTATTATTTAACGCCTGGCTTATGTACAACTGCAAGAGGTGTGTCTGGATTGACGTGAGCGATCCATTTTCCCAAGAAATCCGGACTCTGACTGAATGTTTTGGTAACTTATTTATTTCTTGTACGCTTCAATTTAAATAGCGTACGACCTAATTGTCTGGCGATTTTCCGCGTTCTTGAGAAAAAAATTATCATAAAATTACGTTAGCGTTATATACTGTATATAATAAAATGTATAAGACACATGATGTTTCTGCGAATGTTACAATGTAAAAATTGATAAAAAACAAGACATTTAGTAATGCCACTTATAAAAGTAATATTCACCCTGCGAAATAGCTGCATAAACATTACATTGGCATTATAATTAATAAAACATGGTGTTTAAACAATTGTTTATGCATAAATTAGATATATTATCAAAAAAAAAGCTAAAAAAGGTAGCGTCTACGCGCGTAGCAACTCTACGCCGGTTACGATGTGTCGCTACATTACTGGAAGTATTATATACTTACACACAGTAGTATCTAATGAACATAATTTACATAAATGGTTTTTTCACACCCTATTAACATATATAGACTGCTTTTTGAATGAAATTCAATGAAAAACTTCAATAATATTGTGTGATTCATACAATGCTTTTCTACTTTAGACAAAGTTTGTAGTATGCAAAGAAAAATATATTTTGTAAATAATCAAGTGTATATTTAATTTACATATTAATAACTTAATAAGTTTTAAGTTTTTTCATTTAAGTTGTCAAAAAATTATTAAAATTTATTTTAATTTAGTATTTATATTTTTGTATCTATATACACAAATATTTGTACGTAATGTTGGTTGGTTGTTTTAATAATTTAGTGATCTTTTTTTTTACAATTTTTACATATTTATATATGATACAATTTTTTTTTACAATAAAAACGAGGAAATTATTGATTATCCTCATAATGTACGTATATAATGACTTAAAATGCATACGGGAAATTAAAAAGCTGGTTCTTATTCTTTTCTTTTATATTTAAGTATAATATCTGTACATATAATAAAATTGTAACTAAATTTAATCTGTATATTAAATATTATTTGGAAAATCTTATTGAAATAAACATTATTATCGATACAGAGGTCGAATCTATAGTTTTTAGAATTTTTGTCTGTCTGTGACCGTATCACGGAAAAATCACTGGTGGGATTTTGATGAAATTTGGTGTGATAATAGCTGGTTATTTGGGTCAACATATAGGATACTTTTTACTGCGGGAAAATATCTCATCTCTGAGAAATATATACTAAACGTAAGTAGGGACGAACCCGAGAATAGCAAGGGTGAGTCGCTAGTTATAATATAAAAATTGCAAATGTTAAATATACCATAGCTATCGATTTTTTCTACGCTTTTATATTTGAATTTTATATAAATGGTTATGGCCATTAATGTTTTCTAAATACTTTAAATTTTTATTTTTTAATGTGCAATAAAGAATATATTAAATGGATAATAGGTATGATCTAACAAACTAACAGTCCCGGTGAGTGCGATGGATATTTCAGTAGCTCTACATTGACTGCACAATGCGTATTGTTGGAAGAATACTAAGTGCAGCATCCAGATACGATAACAATGTGTGAAATTGTTAAAATTGTTGTGCCATTCTATACACACACGTTGTTAGTATATTTTAGATCTTTTCAAGTAACTAAAGGCATTTATATTCTTAAATTACTATTTTTTAAGCAAATATTTACAGGTACGTTTTAACGGTTAGTATGGAACTATGTATTGGTATATATATGTGTATATATATACATAGATGTGATGATTTTAAATCCCTTGAGAAATGATTTATTCTCCATACAAACTTTCATCTGCCCTTTTCACCCTCTTAAGGGATGATTTCTGGAATTAAAACTATCCTCTCCATCTACCATTATCTCCATATACCATTCTAAATGTCTAATTCATACCCATCTAAATAGAGTTCAGCGAATTTTTAGTTTATCCATTTTTACACAAACAAACATACAAATATAAAAAAAAAACAAGAAAACTTTTTTTTTCTCTTTATAATATTAGCATAGTGTACAATATTCAAATAGAAATGCTAAACCGAAAAATAATTTGTGACCACCATATAGCATTCATATGGGACAGTAGTCTAAATATATTTTTGAGAATTAACGTATACATAATTTAGAACCTTATAAGGAACACATTTTAAAGTTATAATATAGAATTTTATATTTTATTCACTTATTATGTTATTACCATTTATGAATATAAAGCGATATATTTTAAATTCGACACATACAGCATATTAAATGCATCGAGTGTCATTTCGAAAGTTTCCGCCTACGAAGCGATATGTTATGTACTAAACGTTGCCCTAACATACATACAGGTCATCGACGTAACGCGGAAAAAGATATTATGCTTAACTAATAATATAATTCATTTTATATTCAATATGTACATATGTTCCTACCTACATTTATGAAAATTACATTTACGATAGCTAGCGATATTTTACAAACAAAATTAAGCAATAGATAACTTTTTATCATGTTATATTTACATATAGCGACTCACTCTCGCTTCGCTCGGGTTCGTCCCTAGGGCCTCGGATGTTTCCCAAAACAAAATTAATTAATTAATTTGGTTTTAATTTTTTTCGTGAGACCCTATTTTTTTTTCTAAAATAAAAGTAGCCTAAGTTACTCCTTTTAACATCAGCTATCTGCCAATGGAAGTCCCGTCAAAATCAGTCTAGCCGTTTCGGAGATTAGCGAGGACAAAGAGACAGATAGACAGACAGACAAAAATTTAACAGTGTTTTTCTTATGAATACCGTATATAATTCCATATGCATTTAGTAAAAAGCTGTTATTTTGACATTACAAACAGACGCTCCAATTTTATTAATCTGTATAGATGTTATATTTTATTAGATACTTATATATTTTTTTGTTTCATACAAAACATTCAACATTCCGTTCCCAATCGAGTATTCAGTTCGGAACCAAAATCCATTTGTAACGTTCGCCTCGTGTAGCAATCAAACTCACGACTTGTGAACATCGACTACTGCAAATGGCCATAAAATTATTTATTATATTTGTCTAATATACGTATCTTTTATTCAAAATAATATCTCTATAGTATAATAGATTAGTTCTATATTTTAACAATAAATACAAATTACCAAAGCATGCTTTAAAGAATAAGTTAATTTATTTATTATATTACTAGCGACTCGCCCTCGCTTCGCTTCGGGTTCGTCCCTAGACAAATCTATCCCACGGAAACCGTGCATTTTTCCGGGATGATATATAGCCTATAGCCTTCCTCAGTTGACAGGCTATCTAATGCAAAAAGAATTTTTCAAATCGGATTAGCAGTTCCTGAGATTAGCGCGTTCAACCAAACAAACAAACAAACTCTTCAGCTTTATAATATTAGTATAGATATTACATTTGTGACTTACCCTTGATCGCTCGGGTTCGTCTCTAAGTATATGCTCATAGCGTTTCTGTAGTTTAATAGGAAGATCGTTTTCAAGAGGAATAATACTGTAATACATTGTGTTCATATAACTTTATTAATTTACGCGGTGCACGCAAATAAAGCACCCAGTCTACATAATTTCCGACATCTTCAACAATCATCGTCATATTTCAGCCAATTTACACAAAACCTTAATGAATTATACACATAAACATTCCTCATGAATCACTCTATCTATTGGTGAAACTCGTATGAAAATCCGATCGGTAGTTTTTGTGTTTATCGCGATCAAACAGACAGACGCGACGTGGGACTTTGTTTTATAATATATAGTGATTATTAGATTTTTTTTTAAAAATACATTAATTATATAAAACCGATGTGTCTCATATTATAGATCTTAACGCTTACAGAAAATTCTATATACAGTTATATAAGATACATAGAAATACTCCACGTATGACTCACATAGTTATATATAAAACTAAACAAGGAAGGAAAACTGTCGACGTTGATATCGAAACGACGCGGGAAATGCAATTAAAACACACTGCATTCTAATCAATGCGCCATATTATATTTACAAACAATGTATAACAAGAGAATTATAGTAGTTTTTCATTATTTTCATATTATGTTGTCGACAAATTCCTTTTTGAGTTACACCATAACTAATATTTGGTCTCTAGATCAGTTTTTGCAATACTAATATCACACAATCACTTAATATAGCAGGATAAAAAGCCTATGTCACTTTCCCAGTTTATAAGATATGTTCAAATTTAAAAAATCTCATCGATCTGTTGCTGCGTTAAAGACAAACAACCAAACAAACAAACAAAAACACGATACTATTTAAAATAATATGCAAATGGTTAAAATCCTTTAAAATAACCGCAGAAAGCGAAACAAAACTAGTATTTAAACGTACAAATCTCTTTAAACAATAATAATGTAGTGTCAGCGTCAGCGTACGACGCTGCATCATCATTTCGTGGTACTACGGGTTCGATGCCCCGGTCACTTCCGAGTATGGACTGAATTGATACACGATTTGTTTTATATATCGAATTACATTAGCTATCGCTAAGTTTGCAATAATATTAAAACTCAAACCGACTAGCTATTCTTCTTTATTGTATTAGTGAGTGGCGTCCGATACGTGCGCTTACGTACCTACTAAAATGATAAATACGTACGTTCCTACGTAATAAATGTGTATGTAATTATGTATGTATAATAAAATAATCAAATTATACACTGTACTTTTAATTGTTTTTTTTATTTATGACGTTGTATATAAAAAAAAGTAAATTAAATTTTATATGTTTAGCGATGCATTGGTTCTCCACACATTTATAGTATACCATTAATGTTTACTTGAAAATTAGTCAAGTACGTTCCTATTATATCGAAAAGTCATCGTTTTAACATTAATATTAGTCAAACGAAAGTTTGTGAGACTGTATGTTTGTTTGTAACTTCTCCAAGCTATAACAAACATAAGAGACAGCTATCTTATTGTCTTGATTTAGTACATAATCTAATTCTTATCGACTACCACGCGAGTAGAGCCACGGGTAGAAACTATTATTATAATAATAATCTATATATTGATACGTGAAGCAAAAACTTTGTACCCCTTTTTACGAAAATTGCGTGGACGGAGGAGTATGAAATTTCCCACACTTATAGTTTATATAGAGAAGGAAGGCAGAATGCTATTTTTTTTTTTAAATTATGCTTAAAAAATACATTAAATCAATAAAAAACACATTACACACACTACCATGTATTTGACACACACACGCATATATACTCTTTTGTTTATTGTTAAAGTGTGTGGTCAAATTGAGAATAGATTAATATTGTAATATACGCAAGACAATAAATATATAACTTAATGAATTATGGTTGATTTTCAACCACGCGGCGATCACTAGTAATATTAAATTTATAACACTTCCGTACAATAAATGGGTCAACGTTACGTTACCTGTTTAAGATACACGCAAAAAATGAATCTTTCCCAAGCATATCGAAGAGTGCAGGAAAACAGCTGCATATATCAAATTCGGTACCTGTGATCGGAAGTGAAAGGTGGAAAGGATATCAAAGGTTTATTTTGAATTTCTATTAACTTTATAGGTTCCAACTCTAACAACTAGCCGTATTATTAAAAACTAAATTAAAATAAAACCAATAGTTTACTGAATAATTTCTTGGATTTGCCCGAACATTTGACACCTATACATATAATAAAATTGTAACTAAGCCGAATCTGTACATTAAATATTTTTTTGAAAATCTTATTGAAATAGACATTATTATCGATACAGAGGCCGAATCTATAGTTTTTAGAATGTTTGTCTGTCAGTCTAGGAATGCATCACGGGAAAATTACTGGACAAGCATTTGATGAAATTTGATACGATGATAGCTGGTTATCCGGTTCAACATATAGCATACTTTTTACTGCTGGAAAATATCTCATCTCTGAGAAATCTATACCAACCGTTAAAAGTCGCTAGTGTATATGATAAGGAACGAATCACATTTTGAATATATCTGCATTAAGATTGTGAATACAGATTGTGTTTAAGGAAACAGAATTAGCTGGCTAATCAGTAGAACATGTATAAAAATTACTTAATTACAATTATTATATATATATATATATATATATATATATATATATATATATATATATATTATTTAATTCACTAAATGACCATCGATCTTTAAAAATACCTTTAAAATTAAAGCAAAAATGTTAATATTTAAATGAATAAACATTCAATTATTGTATAATAAATTCAAATAACCCTTCCACGTAAAAGAAAGGACGGAAACAACAAAACAATGCAATTTAATGAATCAGTTAGATGTAACTCGTGGTATACAAATAGGTATATATACTATATATATGTAGTACGTGTAGAGTTCACGTGTTGAACTCATGTCCCGATCACAAACTGGTTTGAGGATCGCTGCCATAATTTTTATATATTAATGTCATTTAAATTTTATAAACTATGTGAATACATTAGTATTGAAATAATAAAAAAATACTTTTTTACTTATCTTATTAAAGACTATTTTGGTAGAATGAATTTATGTACAAAGCGTAATCTTCCTGGTTCACTTGATAATATCATCCTATTTTGTTTTCAAAAATTCATAAGGCATTAAGTCCCTTTGATATGCTAAAATTTATAAATGTAGAGTAAGGAAAAATGTAGCGATCCCTTTGTTTTCTTTACTTGGATTTCATCTTCATTGGACAGGACTAGATCTCTATAGCGAATATGATGTTAAAACAGTATATTTATGTTACATACTACAGCTATATATGGAATTATATACATATATTAAAGATTTAGCAAAGAAATCTTAAAAAACCGGAGCCTGCCGACAAAGGTCGATGTTCTCGGAAATATTTGCATAAATTATTTCTGAAGCGTCAATTATTAGTCAATAAGTCCTCTAATACAGCGAAAGATCAAAACAGACTACCTGTTCGTAGAAAATTATAAAAAAAGACTGATTTATATTAATATCTTCTACCGTATCCTATCTAATGTGACAAAATTAACGCAAACCAAACTAAACCGTAACTTAATGAGCTTAATCTCAAAATTGATCGTATTTTACGTTGTCATAGGTCATTTTGAACCGATTAGCCACGGAATGGCCAGAAGGGGTAAGGAAGGGTTGACCTTTTTTTGAGTGACATCCTGATATCGTTGTCTCGTTCCGTCACAAGAAAAACTACACTTCGAGTGTGAGACAGACGTTTTTTTTTAGTATGCAGTCTGTATTCAAATGACGCAGACGCATCCGTTTATAGAATTTTTATAATAAATAAATAGATACCAATTGGTAATCCGAGTGTAGAGTTTACAACTTCCTCGCCGAACAATGCTCGTGAAAACTAACAAATATGTTAAAAAATTAATAATTATTCATAGTTTTTGCTACAAGTCGAAACTGTTTCGTACATCCGTCCTTTATACTTTAGCGCAGATAAGCCTCTAACCGAAGACATTGTGGATAGAGCAAAATATAAATATTAATTCACTTTGCACATACAACATTTGTTAGACATCTGTCTGAGTGTGTATTCAGCCCTTTTTAACGTCCCACTGCTGGGCACGGGCCTCCCTTCAAAACGAGAGGGATCAGGCCATAGTCCACCACACTGGCCAAGTTCGAAAACTTGCTAGGTTCTCTCAGACATGCAGGTTTCCTCACGATGTTTTCCTTCACCGTAAGGCAAGTGGTAATCACGTTAGAAATGATTCGCACATGAAAATATCAGAGGTGCGAGACTCGGGATTTGAACCTGCTTCACTCGGTTTCCCAAGCGAACGCGTTACCACTGGGCTACCACTGCCTACTACTACTGTTTGAGTACTTATCATGAATTATTTCTAAATTTACTAATTAATAACTTTAATAAAAAAAATCTTGTCTAAATATTTCAACAATAAAATAATCTGTGCTAATAATATAATATCTAAGAATCAAGATGCTTATAATTTTTATAACAGTTGCGTTTGAGCGCGAATCTACGCGTCCGACCTTCAACTCGCAAGGCTCATTTCACAACGACCGACCTGTGGGGAGGCCCGCACTACTGGCGGTGTGACCCGAAATCAAATTAAAAAATAGAGCTAGCTTCGAAATGAAAATTATTAGTAGATGAAATCTTAGAGTATATAGAAATTAATTTAAAAAAGAAATAGATTTTTGCATATTATGTAAATTCATAATATAAAGCAATGAATATTCTTTCTTAGATTTACGCGAATATTTGACATTTTAAATAAAACTATCTTTTGAGATTTTTTCGCGGATTGATTTTGATTTTTGATTCTCGACGTTCCAGTCTCTCCCGTGACCATGATTACTATAAAGAACTCGAAACGTCGGGAACTAAAAATCAAAATAAATCCGCAAAAAAATCCGAAAAGTTAGTTTTATTTAGAATATATATACATACATATTATGTGTCTAAAATTAGTAGCACGTTCTTCACAAGACATGCATCATATTTTTAAACCACTTCAAAGTTTTTACCACTAAACATCTGAAACGATTATCCCACATAATAGGGTCATACCGTTGTAGTAAAAAAGTTTCCGTAACCATACACCTCAGTTCATCTGGCATAGAAAAAAATAGTAAATCTTAACCCAATTTTGAAGTTATAAAAACTACCTGCCTCCGGTAGCGGGTGTACACCCTTCACAAAAAACTAACTGTAAAAAGCAAAAAAAAAGCAAAGAAATTTCATTTTTTTACATTTTTTGCCATTTCTTTAATGGCTGAGTTCAATTTTGCAACGGTACCCTTTGTCTATACGTTGCAGATGCTTTTTGCGACTCCTTTTTTTGGCGTTGCAAATTGTTTTTTAGTTTTTTTTTTTAAGTTTTATATGCGTTGACCCACTGTTGAACAAACAAATAGTTTTTATGAATATGGCCGAGTAAAGAAATAATATTTTTAACTTGTTATCTGGCATGTTAACATTTAAGATAAATTCACACCTAATATCCATGTAGGTACCTAATTGAAATAGATAGCTAACGTAGCAACGTAACGAACATACCCATATAAAAATGTCCGATTGTGTGATCTATTAAAATTAATTAAATTACTATGTTTTTGAAGGCAAACTAAAAAAAAAATTTAAAATGTCAAAAATTAATTGCATTTTCAATAACAATTGGTAAGATAGCCGCGTCTAGCTCCATGCGTCATCAGACGGCGATAATACTGTGATGTCAGCTTGGCTTCCGGTCACTTGCATATAATATTTTCCTCATACACATTCATAATGTATAGACACACTTAACTATATCCTACATCTTCTTTTCCTTATCCATAACATTTTATTTGTGAATCTGTTTACTTTCAATAATCTTACTAATATTATAAATGTGATAGTTTAGATGGATGTTTGGATGTTTGTTACACAATCACGCCAGAACGGCTGAACGGATCTGGATGAAATTTGGCACAGAAATAGATTATAGTCTGGAATAGCACATAGAGTACTTTTTATCCCGAATAATATAAGGTTCCCGTGGGATAGATTCGTTTTTGTTTTTTTAGAGGCGAACCCGAGCGAAGGAAGGGTGAGCCGCTAGTCTTTTCAAACTTACCTTACCTACTTGCCTTAAACTCAATTTAGTACAATATGCTTATACTATCTTACTATTCTTATAAATATGATGTATGTTTGTTACTCATCCATACTGAAATGGCAAAATTTGGGTGAAATTTAGTTCAGAAATAGACCTGGAACTTAAGACCTAGAGAAATACATAGGCTACTGTAAGGCACATAGGGACATACCCGAAACAAGAATAAGTCGTTAAAAAAGAAAAAAATATTATATAATATTAGGTGAATGTTAAAATTAAATCTAATAATAAAAATCGTAGAAATGGGTAAAAATTAATTAAAGCTGCTATGTAAACGTGAACCAAATTCACTGTTAACTGTTTTAGGCCAGACGATCCGCAAACAACGTAAATTGATGAGAGCACTGTTTGAATATGAATCTTTTTGAATGGTAGCGCTAGGCGTAAGCTAACGTGTTGTGAATAACTTAAAATTCTAGCACATATTTGGTTTATATTATAATTTATAAAATAACATACATAAATATGCGAAAAAGCAAATTGTAATAATAAAATAATATGTAAAAATGTGTGCCAACTGTTCATAAACTTCACCTTACATGCTTTTTTATAAATAAGTCGAACTGTAGTTAATATGGTATGCAGCCCTTTTAACGTCCCACTGCTGGGCGCGGGCCTCCCTTTAATAAGAGGGGGATCAAGCCATAGTCCACCACATTTGCCACCGGCTTTCGAAAACCTCCTAAGTTCTCACAGACATGCAGGTTTCATCCACCGTTCGTTCCACCATAAGAAGTTGAAAATGTTTCGCAAATGAAAATCAGAGGTGCAATATCCGGGATTTGAGCCCGCTTCATTCGGTTTCCGTGCGAGCGCGTTACCACTGAGCTATCACTACCTAGTAATTATATTAATATATAATATTAACATGTATAATATATAGTATTATAATATGCAGCAATATAAAACGCTGTACACGTGTCTAGTACATTAGGTTTACACTTGTACCCAATGTTTTCTCAGTAAACTCAGACAGGAGCTCTAGACTAGATAATTTGAATATTCTCTTTGAGGCTGACTGTTCAAAGATACAATTATAAATCATAAAATATAGGATTAAGTTAAACATACATATAATCCATAAGTGCTTTACAAAACATTATTTTTAATGAAATATTTCATCATACGTAAAGAAGTTCATTCACTCTTGATCTTCTTTTTAAATTTTTGTGCGATAGAAAAATGAGAAAACTCAAATAATCATCTTTACTTCTTAAGGTTTTTCATGAGGCAGTCGTTATCTATACGTACCATATATATGTATACCTAATGCAACTCTGAGTCGAATCTGTACATTAAATATTTTTTGAAAAATCTTATTGAAATAGTCATTACTCATTATTATCGATACAGAGGCCGAATCTATAGTTTTTAGAATTTCTGTCTGTCTATCTGTCTGGGAATGCATCACGAGAAAACCATTGGACAGATTTAGATGAAATTTGGTATGATGATAGCTGGTTATCCGAGTCACCATATAGGATACTTTTTACTGCGGGAAAATACCTCATCTCTGAGAAATCTATACTAACCGTTAAAACGTAGGGACGAACCCGAGCGAAGCGAAGTTAAGTCGCTATTTACTTAATACATATTTTAGTGTAAATACTAATTTAACCGTTAAAATAAATATAATATAACTTTAACGTCAACTTATTTTTGCTAGTTTCTTACTAAAGTTAAATTTCTGAATATTCGTAAATACAATATACATCCCACCACAGGGTGTGTTTTTCTAACGTGAGTTCGATTTTGAAGTCGGTGTATATACTTTTTTTGTACTTTTGTTGTAAAAGAAATGTATGTATGTATGTATTCAACCCTTTTTAACGTCCCACTGCTGGGCACGGGCCTCCCTTCAACACGAGGGGGATCAGGCCATAGTTCACAACGCTGGACAAGTGCGGGATGGCGGACTTCACGTTTCTTTCAAAAACTTGCTGGGTTTTCTCAGACATGCAGGTTTCCTCACGATGTTTTCCTTCACCGTACGGCAAGTGGTAATCATGTTAGAAATTATATACACATGAAAATGTCAGAGGTGCGAGACCCGGGATTTGAACCCGCTTCATTCCGTTTCCCAAGCGAGCGCGTTACCACTGCGCTACCACTGCTTAACAAACACAACATATATGTATAGAAAACTTAATTCTCCTCTTGTACATAATTCCTAGGTCCTAATAGAAGATGAACTTGTACAATGTACGTACACTGTTAGTGCTTATAAATAATGTAGGCCCGCGAGCGGCTGGAATCCAAATGAAACATAAAGGTTAGGGTTGTATGATGAAGTAATAAAAAAATGGCACCGATTTTGCTATTATAACAAAAAACTAATCCTTACCCATACAGAAAAATTACATATATCTTTTTTATATACAAGTAAAAATAGATATTTACCAACTTTGACGTCATTTAGAGAGTCTTACACCGAAGTGAATATTGTTAGTTCAACAAACTTCTTAGCTTAGGATTAGAGGAAAGAAAATTCTAAATAATTCATCTCAATTATCAAAATCCTAAAACATTTTAAATGAAACACTTATGATCTTATACTAAATAAAAAGCAGACTTATAATCATTAAAATTCATAGAGCTACACAAGCCGACCTTAAAAAGCGTAACTGTCTAAATTAGAGGACCTAAGACTTGAATTTTTTGTGCCCAAACTCCGGTAATGTCGTTTGTAGACTTATTTCTTATTCTGAGCAAAACATCGACCTAGAGGTCAGACATTTTCAGATATTTCAAAGAGCCAAAGGCAATCGCTTTCATTCTCTATAAAGTATAATAGAAAAATAATATTTCATAAGCGATCAAAATAAGTCTCGAACTATACCGCTCCTAAAAATAACAAAGGAATATGAAGAATCTAATATCCACTTTTCACTTATTTGTTAGTAAGCTGCATATTAGCGATGTCACGCAACGCCTCGTTCAACAATAATTACAGTTAAAAGAGAGAAACTAAAAAAATACGTTTTCAGCCAACTGTGTGGGACTCAAAAATTCAAAGTCGAATGACCAAATTCGATGGTTTTTGAAGCCATTGAAGGGTACAATCATATTAAATAAAACTATCTTTTCGGATTTTTTCACGGATTTGTTTTGATTTTTGTTTTCCAACGTTTCGAATGCTTTACAGCAATCATGGTCACGGGAGAGACTTCGGGAAACGTCGAGAAACAAAAATCAAAATAAATCCGCGAAAATATCCGAAAAGACAGTTTTATTTAAAATGTCAAATATTTGCATAAATCTAAGAAAGTATTATGAGTACAACCATAATCAGATCCGCTCGAAGATATCATTATTATATTATCATCCAGATTTCACTTGTAAAATTTGAAATCGATACGACAGTCTAGTTCGATGGTAAGCTACGAGGCTTGTGTTATGGATACCAGATAGTTGATACACTACACATATATAACTTTAAATACATACATATTATAAATATAAACACCCATGACTGGAGTACAAACATTCGTGCTCACACAAATGAAAGCCCCCAGTGGTACTCAAACCCACGAACGCTGGTACTGCAAGTAGGGTAATTACAAACTAAGCCAAACGTATCGTCGTTATATAAAAAACCTTATTTAAAAACAACCAAACCAAATGCAAAAAGCTTTAGGCAACAGTTAATAATATAGTGTTTCCAGACTAAATTAATGAATGTAGGTGTTAAAGAACCGCGGAACAAAAGTTCGAAAGGATTACCAACGTGGGCGCCCAAGGTCTGACGGTGTAGGCCTTACCACAGTGTAATACGGACGATGCGAGCAACTTGTTAAATGCAATGCAGAATTACGACACGCGGATATTGACTTGGCGATGTCGAAAATTTAAAATTTTGCAAAGTTTTATATTTGTGGTTTGTGCCTTTTCATATGGAGATTAGGCGATAAATAATAATAGCAGTTTTTTTTATGTATATTCATTATTCATGTATGATATCCAAATGACTAATAAATAAATATTTAAATATTTTTCAGGCGTTGCCGATTTAAAATATTTGTTTTGGCGCTTATTTTAAATAAATTATATTCTTAGCGTTGTTTTGTATTTATAACTATTGACTTACCCCTGCTTCGCTCGGGTTCGTCCCTAGGTACGTTTTAAATAAATATAAACAGTTATTGACCAGCGCTAGCCATGTATTTTTTTTGTGAATTTTCCGAAGCTTTAATAGCTAGTTATTTTTCTATTCGGGGCGGAGACGAATCCAACAAATCAAAGATCATAGAAATCCGTCCAGCCGTTCTTGAGCTATAAACGGCGTAACTAACCCGACTTTGTTGTTATATATATATATATATATATATATATATATATATATATATAGATAATGGTTATCTTATGGTCCTCTATAACAAAATATAGAATAACTTAATATAAATATAAGTACATGATATATAAAAAATGAATACTTTATACTATTAAGGGACTAAAACACTTTTTGTTTTCTATCAATAGTAAGTGAGTGTATAATAAATTATCTAAATTGCTGTTAAGTCTTGACTTTGGCAAACGATTAAAAACTCGATTAACGACTTCGTTTCCTGTATCAATATATGCATGTAATTAGATGTGAGGCAATATCCGGTTTAATGGCACACTTAAATTAATCGATTTTATCACGCGGAATGTTTTTTTTTTTTTAATAAAATATAGTTCAAAAATAATATTTAACTATTATTTATTAATGTTTTAATTGCTTGTACTAAGTGTACGGTAAAAATTTACACAAAATTTTCTTTCTCGTCGAACGATTTGCTCGCCATACAATGATTTACTTCATTACTAGTTATAATTACTAAAAGTCCACAATCTGCAAAATGTACTTAAATAACAGACTTTAAAATAAAAACTTGCTAATATCGTAACAATAGCGTACATTTCCAAATATACACCGGAAACTATTGAATGCCACAGCATTGCGCACGCGCAGCACAAACAAACAAACAGACACTACACTATATTGTTTCTTCCTTTGTTTCAAAAACAATTATTGTTACGCCGACTTCCTTCATCTCGTATGAATATCCGGTATCTTCGCTAAAATTAATAATTTTAATAGCATTATAAATGCACCTTCTCTTTAATTAATTTTTACTAAGATAAATAAATAAATAAATATGTTGGGACACTAACACACAACACCATCTAGTTCTACTGTAAGCTACGAGGCTTGTATTATAGGTACCAGATAGCTGATACACTACATATATAAAACTTTAAATACATACATATTATAAATATAAACACCCATGACTGGGGTACAAGCATTCGTGGTTATCACACATATGAATGCCCCCAGCGGGACTCGAGCCCGCGACCGCTGGCACAGCAAGTAGGGTCACTACAAACTGAGCCAAACGTGTCGTCAAGATATTCAAAACCTAAGTACTTTGTCTTTTACTAGAGTATCAAGACAAAGCTGGCTTCACTTCATGAAAGAGCAATAGAATGAAAATATCTAGTGTTAGTCAGAAATTAAAAAATTGAATCAAGTCACATCGTTAATCAATTCTAAAGAAGCTGTAAATTGGATGATTCGATGTATTACATGGCAACACTGCCATATGTTCTGAGTATCAATCGTGATCTCTTAAAAGCCTGATGATTCAAAGAGAAATAATCTTTGAAAAGATAAAAAGAATAATTTCAAGCTCTAAGGACACCGTCTCGTTGAGCAACAAACCGGTAATATCGTAACCGAATTAAAACATGGAGACAATTCGGATTACGCAAGACTCTCGTATGAGCAAACAGGAAAACACATGCCAAATAACGCACACCCATTCATATAACCGCAGAACTGCTAGTCATCGTATACCTATAAACTTTTAATTACATACATATCTATACTAATAACTTTGGTATACTATATATTAAATTTTTGTTTCTCAAACTTATACAAAATTATATTAAACTCAGTAAATGAATCGTTTTATTGTCACAAATCATGTTGTCTATACTTAAACTATAAAGAGGTAAGATTTTTTGTTCGTTTGTACCGAATAAGCTCCGAAACTACTAAACCGATTTAAATGAAATTTAGTAAGAAGATAGTTTGAGACCCTTGGAAGGACATAGGATATTATTTTCTCGGAAATCATCCCTTAAGAGGGTGTAAATGGGGATGAAATTTTGTATGGGGAAGAAGAGACGAACCCGAGCGAAGCGATGCTGAGTCGCTAGTATAATATAAATAACCGAATCGCCTCCTGTTGAGATTGGCTAACATTTCCGCCGCGCCGACCACTACACATAGTAAATACTAGAACAATTTCAACGCATCACGCCTTATTACCGATTAAATGTTTTCAAGAATATGATGTATAATACTTTCTTAGATTTACGCGAATATTTGACATTTTAAAGAAAACTATCTTTTCGGATTATTTCGCGGATTTATTTTGATTTTTGGTTCCCGACGTTTCTAATGCTTTACAGCAATCATGGTCACGGGAGAGACTAAGGTGTTAGACGTCTCAAAGGCGTTATATACTTGTTACAGGCACTGTCTGTAACAAGTATATAGCGCCTTAATAAATATAATATAAAAGATAGTTTTATTTAGAATATGATGCAATCATAACATAGACTTTGACAAAACCCATATGCGAAGGGGAAAGCTAGAATTTCTAAATACTATGTGAGAAGATAACCAATTGTTTATTGTTAATTGTAATAAGAATTGAATTACTTATAATTTCCTTTAAGTAGCAATAATCGCACGTATAAAGCAATATGAAATACTTTTATTTAGTTTGTACTATAATATAATATTATAAAGAAGCAGAGTTTGTTTGTTCGAACGCGCTAATCTCAGGAACTACTAATCTGATTTGAAAAATTCTTTTTGTATTAGACAGCCCGTTTATTGAGGAAGGCTATAGGCTTGTATATCATCTATAGATATAATAAAATGATAACTAAGCCGAATCTGTACATTAAATATTTTTTGGAAAATCTTATTGAAATAGACATTATTATCGATACAGAGACAGAATCTATAGTTTTTAGAATTTTTGTCTGTCTGTCTGTTGATTTTTTTTTGTTATTTTTTTTGTCTGTCTGTCTGATTTTTTTTCTGGGGGAAAATATCTCATCTCTGAGAAATCTGTACTAAATGTTAAAACGTAAGTAGGGAGAAACCCGAGAGAAGCGAGGGAGAGCCGCTAGTATTCTATAAATACACTCATTTAGTTAATCATTTAAACAATATCTTACACATTATAAATTATCAAAATGAAAACATACTACAAATAGTATTAACGTTCCAATTTCATCAAAGAGATAAAATAATTCATATTTCGTAAGACAGTCAGTCCCTGAAACATTCCACGAGCTATCAAATAAAATATTTGATAACGAGTTCATTTTTACTCAAAATGATTTCATCAGAGATTTTCACATCCAAAGAATTATATTTATTACATTAATAATAATTAAGAGAGATGTTTTCAATGAAGAAGAATATTTAAAAAACGCAAATATGGTTTAGTGGTTGGTATACCTACATAGGTACATATTACGCAGGTCGTGGGTTATATTCTCTTGTTCCGTAGTCCGTCCGTAAACTGTAAATAACAAAAATGTTAATTCATTATAATTGCGATCATAATAATTCTTATTAATTTTTAGATGTAATATGTAATGTTAATAATCCTACGTCTTTTATCCCACAGACCGCACACAGTCACCGCGGTCGTAGTAAAGTAGTACAGTAATAGTGTATTATAGTATATGTAAGTGTAGTATAGTTACGCACAGCTAGCTCTGATCTAGTGTCTATTCGCGGGGGGGCGGTAAGCAGGTCAAGGGAGCCGATGCACCGCGCGAAATCTCACTTTCGCGCTGCACCAAACATGGCCGACGTTCGTTCTCGTTGACACGTTTTACGATTTTCCGGTTTTCTCCTGTTTTATTGTGATTTATTACCGGTTTTTTTTTTATATTTAAAATATATTATACATGTTTTTTAGAGTTTGCTGACCTTAATTATATAATAATCTAATAAATACTTTGTTATTGTTCCTCAATAACATACATATTTTTCAATATCGCATAATATCGTTTTCACCTCGAACTACGTATGTAGATTTTCCAGGAAAATAAGGCCATAACTGAAATCCGTATGTTGCAACAACTACACGTGTACGGAATTGGATAACACAACAAACAAACATATCTGAGGAATATCCTTGTCCCTATTCTTGTTTCCTACGAGTATCGTATCGCGATAACATATCTAGTAGCTTATCGAGCAATGATAAATAAGATTCGGCTATGAATAATATTTTGAACCTCCTTTCGCCTCATCCTGTTAATAATTTAAACAAAGGTCATCTTTTTATTATTACCGATAAATCTCACAAATTTTGACGTTCTATTACATAACATAATAACATATGTAATAACAAATACAAACGTACAACTGTTGTGACCTATTTTATTTGATAAATATGATGTTTTTTTCGTCGCAACAAACTACCTAGTTATAACAGTGACAAAAAATGATTGAAGGCATGTTTATGATACGGTCAAAAACATATTAAAGTTGATAAGGAAAATTACTCTTTATCACAATATAATAAATCAGAAAATTGTTTGGATTTACGTGCATCTAAGCGGCCGTGAGCGAGCGCGTTAGCGGCCTGCACGTAGGCTTGCTGTTCAAATCCAAGGTGAAAAAAATAATGCAACCGAAAGAAACCGAGCTTTTAGGACATGACTAATAGACAATGGGTTGCGAAATGTTTGCCGGATTGTTTTGCTTCGTTATGTTTCAACTTTTGTTTGTATTACAACGCTTTCTAAGAAATCTGTCTGGATATGCTCGATCGTCTGGTAGGTATCGGAAGCTCACATATTTTGACAACCGTTTTGTTTAAATAGAATATATTATGTAAAAATTAAAATTCAAAGCTATATGATCTATCGAAAATATGTTATTTCATATAATTATGAATATTTTCATGTAAATAACAAACACTTAACATACACCCGGACATAGCAACACTGGGTATACATCGCCCTTCGCCGCTGACCCAGTTTACTGCGCGCGCGCATGATAGCCCGCCAGATCTATTTCAATGCATATCTATACCACTTTCCATCTTGTTGGGACCGGAAAATAGGGAAATTTTGCAAAATGTCACACATTTCTTTAAAAACTATAATTTCTCTAGAAACCTTAATATTATAATAAGTGGAATTCTTATAAGCTGAAGCCTTTACGGCTTGTTTAATAGTCTCTCAGCTTGTTCCTTAAACTTTATTTAAGTTTATAATTTCAAATTTTCAAATTCAATTTCAAATTTCATAAACCTGAATATACAAATAGCTAATACGTACAAATGCATACGACCTAAGAACCTATTTCTAAAGTGGGTCATATAGAATCCCCGAGCGCGTATTAATTATATTGGTAAATAATTTTGTAATGTATCCAATAGTTATTCGGTACACGCAAAGTGGCCGGATAAACAATGTTTTGACGGCCTTTCCACTTGTGACTCATTATTAGTGTGGTTACGTAACCATATTTACATAAACATATTTTCATTAACGTTACCACAGGTTAAAAACCTAAAGGATGATAATTAAATTAAACCCTAAAAAATAATATTTATGAATTAATAAAAAACTTGTATTCTGCAACATATATTCTTATCATTTATTTCTTACAATAACATATAAACAACATATGTACACAATAAAATAAAAATGGTTTTTATAATCTGTATTTATATATGTTATTTAATGAGTAATCTGTATTCGGGCAGTTGTAAATTTATATAATATTTTTTTTCTCAGCACTAAGCATTAAAACTTTCATTAATTGATCGCTTTCAATCAAGCTAAGGAAATTTTTATTTAAAGGAAAACATTTGAAATTATTAATAGGATAAGTGCTATCAACGTAATCGTGACGGTTTCCATTTCGCGAGACTTTCTTTCGTTTCCCACGCGGGGAAAGTGCCGGCGTTTTTCCGACGCCATCTTTGAATGTCGAGTTATCTTTAATATATAAAAAGAAAAACAACTTATTTATACCATTTTTCCAATTTGATACTTCCATTGTTATTAAAACGAACCAGTTCAAAATTTAAGAAAATTTAATTTAATTTTAATCGTATTAAAGAGTATTTACATAATTTTATGAAAATGTAGTCAATATTAACAACTAGCAATATTATGTAATTTGATGTAATTTAAAAAAGTACTCGTGAATGTCATAAAGCACGCAGGTGCGTTTATTTTTGGCGCGGAAACATTTGGATCGTAATATTTTTACATTCAAAATGACCGTCTTAATTTACTGTAAACAATACCAAATGGAAGGAATAAGGTGACCGGGGATTTAGCAATCGTGACTCGAACACGACTGCCAAATGTTTTTATTAAATTCGATATTATTAAACGTCTGTGGTAAAAAACATTTTTTATTGCCATACTTAAATATATTTTAATCTTTATATAATGCGACATAAGTTATTAAGTTGTTATAAAATTGTACTTACTCATTGATCCATTTTGATAGTTATATAATTACCTGAAACAAGTTGACAACAAGTTAAGCAGTTTATCGTTGTTTATGGAGGACGCCATATTTAACAGCGAGTAACTATTCAATAATTGTTCGTTCTTAATATGAATATCTATGTAATTATGATATTATTACCAATATATAAGGATCTCTTGGCCAATACAAATCATAGGAAGCCGTAGTTCAGTGTTCTCGACCGTTGTTTGAAATAGCAGAAGCTTCCCGGATGTAAGACTTTGACGTCAGCCATCTCGTAAGATTTCCCGAATCAGTTTACATTTAAATTGAATCTTATCGTAGGGAAATAGGGTGGCAATTCCTTTAAAACGCAGATGCAAGTACTTCCTTTACACGTTTGTTATTGCAAGTGCGAATTACTCTATTGACAATGTTGATTTTTTTCTAAGCGCTACAAAAGGAGACTTTTGTAAGATGAAAACAGTCGTTTCCATAGTTTTTCTAAGTACAATGTTGCCACTAAAAAATTATTAACAGCCTAAAAATAACTTAATCTATTGCCAAACATAAAATTTCATTATAATATGATAATAATAAGTTAAAAATATCATAGGTTTTTTTACATTGTTATTGAATATCTTTCCAGTTAATTTAAATAACTACATATTAATTAAGGCTGACATAACAGAATCACGGTTAATAAGGATTTTTTTCTTCTAATACTCACCAAATAATAATATTTCTAAAATAATGTTACCAATTAATTAAATGTAATTAATATATATTTAATTAGTCCGCCCCTCGCTTATACTTTGTGCGCTAACTGACGTCACCCGACGCTACGTGCGAACACCATCGTTCCGACTTCCTCGTGCCATGCTTGCGGGTCACATTGAAAACTAGTTTGGCGTATACCACACTGTTTTTATATAAATCGACTTCTCGCGATATTTTTATTCATTTTTAGTACATCTGTACTCATGGATTTGCTATCAAAGAAAAATGTTCCTTATGAGTTTAATCCATGTATACTAATATTGTAAATGCGAAAGTTACTCTGTCTGTCTGTCTGTTACCTTTTCACGCTTAATCCGCTGAACCGATTTAATTTAAATTTTGTATGGAGATAGTTTGAGACCCTGGGAATGACGCAGGATAGTTTTTATCCCGGAAATCACCCCTTAAGGGTTTGAAAAGTGGGGGGTTTGTATGGAGGAATGAATCATTTCTTAAGTAAGGGTTATAAAACTCATCATACCTATGTAAATATACATATATCGAAATCGCTAAAGTAACACCGATTTTGATGATTCTTCTGTAAACTTATAGGACAGCCGGTTGGTTATTAGACATAGTTAGACCCGGTAGGTGACACTGTCGTGATTTGTCGATTGCCCACATAACAACTACATAATATAATATCTTAATATATGACAATTCTAGCGTGGTCTGTGACCAGACAACGTCTGCTAACCGGGTTATTATAAAAATCATTCTAGTTAAAAGTTTTCCAGTTAATGTCAGTTTGATCCCTGTGGCTCATGTATACCCATGTATGATCTATCATATCAGCCGCAATTAAAACATAATGAACAGGTGCCTTGTTCATTACACACTAGTAATCTATACTAATATTATAAAGAGTTTGTTTGTTTGTTTGAACGTAGCAATCTCAAAATCTACTAAAGCAATTTGATTTTTTTTTGCATATATCATATAATATACAGTCTATCTATTCCACAGTAACCGTTAAAACGTACCTAGGGATGAACCCGAGCGAAACGAGGCTGAGTCGCTAGTAGTATATAATAGGAGTATTTAACATTACATTAAGTGTCTTAGATCGTGCTACGTCACATGTCGAGTACACAGCTCTAAATACATATTTAATAACTTTAATCAAGTACGATTAACATTCAAAATCCAACACATCGCGTAGGAGTTAGGTAATGAGTTAAATAAACAGCAAGTACTTTTTGTTTTCTTACCAATTTATTGCAACACTGATATCGTAAAAATCTCAAATCCTCACCTCAATTCAAGAGGATATTTACGAATCATTAATCCTTGTCTTAATTATTTCCTTTTGTCAGTGAAAATATAAATGGCAAGTCTTTTGTGTCCAATTTCAAAATAGCTGGCTCGAAATTATTTTTACACAGAAGATGTACTCAATTACAGAAAAATATAATTTTTAACGCTTGCAACATTGTCGCAATTTAAACACTATCTAATACTAAAATTAAAATCTACATTGCATTTATTTTACATAGATTAATAAGATATTACCGTCCGTAAAGGATATTACAATATCTGTTAGCTTCCTTCCTTTAATACTTATTTTGATTATTCAATGAAATATCTACATACGTAACGTTTTAAATAGCTGATAAAGTAAACATGTTTTTTACTTCACATTTTCTTTTTAATAATAAAATTTTAAACCTAAATGTAAGCGAAACGGACGTTGAACTGCATAAAACACGCCAGTGTTTTAGCAGCTAAAATAATATACTATATGTCCCCCTCCTCCCTAGTGCATTCACCTGACCCCTGTTGAGGATGGGGGGGTCTTGGGAGGACCAGAGGGAACACCTTTTGCGGGTTAGTTAATATTTCAGCAGGAAAGTAAAAGTAGGGGGGGAACTGATTACAAGTCTAGGTAGCAAGCGCCTTTGCTCGCGGTTAGGTATAATTTAGTGGGATACCTGGGAACTCTGTTAGATAAGATGTAAATATATGATATAGGTACTAACTTTAACTAAGAGTATATTATAAACATGAATTTGAAATTTTATTGAAATAATTAATCTCGTGAATATAACATAACATATATACGTTTTTTGACAACTTTGTCATAATTTTACAATCAATATATGAAGAATAAACATTTATTAATACACTGAAAAGGTTTAATTATAAGGAATATGTATGATAAATTCATATTATATAAACGATATTCAAATGTAAGCATATATTTCTATTTCACCTAACAACCTATGAACTTCCCACTCTGTATAAAATTATTGATTACACATATTCTACCCAGTTTTGTCAAAGGCTGCCGTAGTAGGCGGAAGTCTAGCTCGAACCGGATGCCCTGAATTCAGTGCGTATCGATTGACACGAGCCTACTGTACTACAGTATACATAAATATGTACGTATATATTGACTCAGTTTAACTTTATTACCTTTAAAGTGACGAATTCAATTAAAATGTACATGAAGTTATAGTTTGACGACACGTTTGACTCAGTTTGTAGTGACACTATTTGCTGTGCCAATGGTCGCGGGTTTGAATCCCGTTGGGTGCATACATTTGGGTTATAAGCACGAATGTTTGTACTCCAGTCATGGGTGTTTATATTTATAATATGTATGTATTTAAAGTTATATATGTGTATCGACTAGCTGGTATCTATAACGCAAGCCTCGTAACTTACAATGGAAATAGATGGCGCTATTGCGTGTGTGTTAATGTTCCAACATATTTTTTTATTTATTTATATATTATGAAATACTATAACAGTATTTTTTGTAAAGTTCCTCGAATATGCTAATATCGACATAGTTCTAACCACTTCAAGAAAATTGAAACAAAGAAATGTTCTATTTAAGCAGTCAATTTTCAGTAAGTGCAAGTTGGAGATGGAATAATTCCGTTGAACGTCCGTCGACCCCCTTGAATAATGCAGCATCCGCAGCAGCTTTCTGCTCTCAGCTCTTAACACTAATCTCGAGTTCTTTGCCTGCATTCCGAATTAGATCGACGTATTTTTGCCAAGAAATAAAGAAAACTGTCCAACTATAGTTATACCTAACTCATATGAGACCAAATTGACATTTATGATACAAAGTACGCAAAGTTTAAGTTTGGAATACCACAAAAAGCCTTTAGTCGAACACCGTCTCTTAAATGCCTATCAAGTTGTTACAAAAAGCCTAAATATTCAGAGCACTTTTCGAGTTTCACCTTTCAACAATTTAGTTGTAAAGTTTTTCAAACAAAAAGTGTCGAAATATAACGTTTGAGCCCCAGTAGTCACTTTATCGCCCGATAAAGGTTTTACTGCGGGAAATTATTCATAAAGCTTTCGAAAACACACCTTACTGAAAAAGCTTTGTACAACTCGTATTTATAACGAATGAGACAATAATATAAATATTACTTGTAAAATATTATTTTTATTCATTAACAAATCCTTGATCCTTATAATTGAAGAGTATAATCATTATTATGCCACAAAATGCTTGTGACATATTATCTATACATATAATAAAATTCTAACTAAGCCGAATCTGTACATTAAATATTTTTTGGAAAATCTTATTGAAATAGACTTTACTATCGATACAGAAGCCAAATCTATAGTTTTTAGAATTTTTGTCCGTCTGTCTGTCTGTTACCGCATCACGGGAAAACCACTGGACAGATTTTGATGAAATTTGGTATGATGATAGCTGGTTATCCGGGTCAACATATAGAATACTTTTTACTGCGGGAAAATATCTCATCTCTGACCTAAATGTTAAAAGGTAACTAGGGACGAACCCTAGCGAAGCGAGGGTGAGTTGCTAGTTTAATATACATTAAAACATTTCGATTTCATTTAAGTCAAACTGCATTGCATGCTCAGATTTGCATCAGACGGCCATGTTACCGTAAAGAGTTCATCCGTCTAGACACTTCGACCTAGGAAAGGGAGAGTGTGCCTCTCTCTCTCTGCGCAAACATGCGCACTGGGGGAGGGGGAGGGGGGGTCAACAGGTGGTCCAGGGGGTCCAAGGTCGCGGAAGCGTCTGCCCCCAGATATTATATATTGAACGAAATACTTGCTGAAAATTTCATATTATTAACGATCAATTGGAGAAATTCGATGGTTGAAAATTAATTTCAATAAATCTTATTTTTGGATTTCGTTTTGTTTATACGTTAATAATAAAACAACATCGTTCAGAAGAGCACTTGTCAAAAAACATTGTTATAGCGAAAATTATGTATGATTCTAGCTAGTTTTTGAAACAAATACATCCAGAACTGTAACATAACTTGAATAAATTAACCAAAATGTCATAACAATGATTGTACTAAAGAAAGTTTCTTAAGTAATTTCTCTTAAGCATACAATTCAGTGGATTAGAAATAATACAGAGCTATATTACTCGGTTTGGTGCCTAGGGATGCGTTTGCAACTTGGTACCTGGGTAAACCGCGCGAATTCTTAATAAGAACCTCAAGAATAATTAAGATTTTCTTGAAGTTATCATAAACTAACGACTCATCCTCGCTTTGCTCGGGTTCGTCCCTAGGTTGCTTCCTCATACAAACTTTCACACCCATTTTCACCTCCTTAAGGTATGATTTTCGGGATAAATTAAGAAGTAGATAAATTGTATCCATATGTTTTCCTCAATTTTCAATAATAATCAATAAGATCGAATGTTGGCCTCTTAATTAAATTATTAATTTAGTATACGTCATACTTACATTTTAATCTGACGACACGTTTGGCTCGATTTGTGACACTACTTACTGTGCCAGCGTTCGCGGGTTCGTACTCCAATCATGGGTGTTTATATTCATAATATGTATGTATTTAAAGTTATATATGTGTAGTTTATCAACTATCTGGTATCTATAACACAAGCCTCGTTACTTACCATGGAACCAGATGGTGCTGTGTTGACGTCTCAACAAAAAAACTGTCAAGCAAATATTTAATATAATAATCATTATATAAATCTAAAATAAACTACGATAGCGGAATCACCGGCTATAACTAGTATAATTATATAACGTAAAAAACTAATTAACACCTCGAGGACCGCGAGCACACCGGTGTGCTAGATAACAATTGAATTCTCGGAAATTCGCACGGATTTCTTAGAATTTGTCCGGGAGGGATTAAAAGTATAAACATATATTATCTCCATTTTGATTATTTTTTTTTACGCTCCATAACAATTGGTAACATCGCGACTTACACTATCGTCAAGAGTTTACGATAAGTCCAAACAAAAACAGCGTCAAAGTCATCATTGTTGATTAAAGATTTAAATTTCAAATTAGTTTTTTATATTAATATGCTAAATCCAATGCGTTACTAATATGTAAACAATATATTGTATTGTATATACACTAGCGACTCACGCTCGCTTCGCTCGGGTGCGTCCCTTGGTACGTTTAAATTTTTTTGAGCGCAATCCTAATTCTTTTTCTAAAATAAAAGTAGCCTAAGTTACTCCTTATAATACCGTTTCAGAAATTAGCCGGAACAAATAGACAGACAGACAAACACAAATTAAAAAAAATGTGTTTTTCTTATAAGTACCGTATATAATTCCATATGCATTTAGTATAAAGTTGTTATTTTGATATTACAAACAGACACTTCAATTTTATTTATCTGTATAGGTAATATTATAAAGAGAAAAAAAAAATGTTGTTTTGTATGTTTGTATATTTGTTTGTAATGGATAAACTAAAAATCCGTTGAACCGATTTAGATGAGTACGAAGATAGTTTGAGACCCTGGGAAAGACATAGGATAGTTTTTATCCCCGAAAACATCCCTTATAGGGGTGAAACGGGGATTGATTTGTATGGGGAATCAATCATTTCTCAAGTAAGGGGAAATAAATCTCATCATACCTATGTATATACATTTATATACTATATAATATATAGTCATGTACCTATGTACCTATGTATATACATTTATATACTACATAATATATACTATATATATATAATATATATTCTATCTATTCCATACTTACCGTTAAAACGTACCTAGGTTCGAACCCGAGAGAAGCGAAGGTGAATCGCTTGTAATGAATATTGCTAAAACTTCTATGAGATTGTAATTTCCCTGGTATAATCACTCTATTGTATGCTCTCTAACTGCATTCGTATTCTGCCTAATTAGGCGAAAGAAAATAATATTTTAACTACATCTTAATACTTTTAATGTTATTTAACAGATAATCTAATTTACTTTTATTGTTTCAGTGGACGGCGAACCCACCACGTTGTCGCTGGGCGCGCGGGGTTCCCTGGGCAGGGCGCTCCTACACGGGCTTTTAGCCCCCACGCCGGCGCCCCGGCACCATCTCTATACAGCACCCAACACAGGTAAGATACTGTTGACTTATAATGTATAGTTTTTTTGGTTTACAGCGTTCAAACAAAAATTTAATATCTTATTCCTACACTAAAAAAAAATTAAAATATATAATATTATTTAATAATTTAAATGAATAGGAGCTAAAATAAAATTTTTTATACCATTTTCGTCTTATAATAAGTCGCAAGAGGCTTCTAGCAATATAATGCTCACATTCACTTTACCACCTTATTAAGAAAAAACCCCATAAAAGCTCCACAACAAAGAACAAGTGTAGCTTCAGGGATCCCTAAGGATGTACATAGAATTATGTAATAAATAAGGCAAGCTAGCAGACTTTACCCAGAATATGGCTCCTTTAGAGCTTTCACTAAACTTTTGTAATACCAGCGATTTCCACAACTCCACGGACATTTTGTATGTTACATTTCACACAAAATATATATGAATATTTATTTGAGTGCCGATAATAATCTTTTGGCAATTTAAAACGATCAGTTAAACTAAATTAAACAGTTTTTACAAGTAAAAAATATAAAATGTATATGTACGTATAGGTACCTGCGGTACAAATTCGGTACAGACTTTCTTGGATATAAATAAGCCGGCAGTTTGTTTCTTATGAAAAATTTCTTTATAAAATATTCTCAGACGCTTCAATAAATAAATTATGAGATTAGCTTCCATCTAGGTGCCTTTGATTCGGGTCAGCCTTTCTGAAGTTTCTAGAAGCCTGGCACCCTTTGTCCCTAGATAGTGCCGCCGGCCATTCTCGCATCGTAACAATCTGACATTAACAGATATGTAGGTACCCTTATTTTCTATTTATAATGTAGTATATAGTCTATATATAATGTACATATTTAAATCCAACGTGCGTCCCATCCGATCAATATTTTATGCTATATCTATACATTATAGTAAATTCTAACTGAGTCGAATCTGTATATTAAATATTCTTTGGAAAATCTAATAGAAATAGTCATTGTTATTGATATAGAGGTCGAATCTATAGTTTTTAGAATTTTTGTCTGTCTGTCTTTCTATCTGGGGACGCATCAGAAGAAAACCACTGGAGAGATTTGATGAAATTTGGTCTGATGATAGTTGGTTATCTGGGTCAACATATAGAGTACTATTAACTGAAAAAAAACGTCTCATCTCAGAGAAATCTATACAAAACGTTAAAACATAACTAGGGTTGAAACCTAGCGGAGCGAGGGTGTGTTGCTAGTGTAAAATAAATAAAAAAGCTGTAAGTTATCTTCGTAAACATCATACATTTTATTTTTAATCTATAATTCCCAAACAAAGATATTGCTACGGAATAAAGGTAAAGGAATTATAACGATAATTTCGAGTAAAGCTAATATTATTTCTATTATTACAAAAGACAAATTTGTAAGCAATTATATAAAAATATATTTGGCGAAGTTACGAGTATGGCAACACGGCGGAAATTGCTTTAGGCCGTCTGCGTACATAGCAACATATAGTGACCGATGAAATAGTTCGCATGGATTCCCAACTAAACGGAGTTATTTATATTAATATTTTGATATTAAATAGTTTAATATAATAATCATCTATTTGATCTGATTGAAATTGACTTATTTCACAGAATTTTGATTAATTTCAGATTTTTTCGCTATTTTATTTTAATTGCTTACTCCCGATGCTTCGTATCTATGCTTTACAGCAAACATTCTCATGGGAGAGAGGGCTCATCTCACAATTTATAGATGTTACAGATTTCTGCCCATAAATATCTATACTTATAATATTATAAAGCTGAAGAGTTTGTTTGTTTGTTTGTTTGGTTGAACACGCTAATCTCAGGAACTACTTATCCGATTTGAAAAATCTTTTTTGCATTAGACAGCCTGTTAACTGAGGAAGGCTATAGGATATATATTATCCCGGAAAAATGCATGGTTCCCGTGGGATAGATTTGTTTTTGTCTAGGGACGAACCCGAAGCGAAGCGAGGGTGAGTCGCTAGTTATACAATAATTTGGAAAAAAAGTAAAATGGCGCCGAAATACTTACGGTTTTTATTTTTAATTAATAATCAAAGGGATTTGTCAAAAATTCTGTTGATTCGAGCGCGCAATGTCTTCTTAAAATCCTTTCACTAAACAAGTTATATATCAAAGTAGCTTGTAGCGAAAGCAATTTCCTGTGGCAAGATCGCTTGAAGATTACTTACTAAATTCATGTACCATTTAAGGAATTCAGTACACGAACAAATTATGTAATTTTAGACTAACAAACAGAAAACATTTTTTTTTGTGTTTTTTATAGGTATGTATGTAGTTTGAACCCCTAGCTTAAACCTCAAAAAATTATTTTTTTAAGTTCTCTGTTCATATATTCACGATTGTATATATTTTTTATACATAAATAGATGACTAGGATTCAATTTTAGTATGAAAACTGTAAAAGAATGATTAGCAAGAATTGTTTCTCATCCGGTCCCATTCGCAGAATGCAATGTAGGTACTGATAATGGTTAAAATTCTAAATCGTACTTATAAATCTTAATAATTATTATCCTAAAAAGTTTTATACTGTTTTTTTTTAATCTATCCTACTGGAACCGTACATTTTTCCGGGATAAAAAGTAGCCTATGTGCTATTCCAGACTATAATATATCTCTGTGCTATCCAGATTCGTTCAGCCGTTCTGACGTGAAAGAGTAACAAACATCCATCCTCACAATTTTTCACATTTATAATATTAATATGGATAAAAAAATAATATTAATGGAATTATAAAAAATTACAAACAAAAAAGACCTACCTATGCTGTACATTTGTTTAACTATCCGTGCTAAGTAGCTTCATCCAAAAAGAATCGAACTAGCGACCCATAACAGTATAAATAATCATTAATATTCACTTCGGTAAAAGTGTCTATCTTTTTCGTACTAAGCATATGCTCTTTTTACCCTAAATCTGACGTTTCAGACCTGTGAAGAGGGATTACGAGAACTGCCTACGAGAATGTACCGTATGTGCTAAGCCTATGTATTAAATTTAGTACAATTCTAAACCCTTTTTGACAATTTATTTCTTAAACCTTACAGGCTATTGTAGACAGTTTAGATAAAGTTTTCGTATGGAAATTATTCTGGGATTTTATCTATTTCAATTTACTTTAAGACTTTTTATACATAATAAATTTGAATCTACGTCGACAAATAAAACAACAGGATACAGTTACGAGAAGCAACAGTTACTGCTTAGTATTTAAAATATTAATAAGTATTACGACAACTTATTATTTAATAAAAAAAAAATCAAATTTCCCATCTTCGCTTAACTAAATAAATTTATAACTATAACATTTTCAACGTTAAAATCTACAAAGTGCGCCTGAAAGTGAAAGATCGCGTCAAAACAAGCTACAGAGGCGAGCCATGAAAAATTCATAAAGAACAAAGAGGAAGTGCTGGCAAATCGATAGCAGCTGATCCCAATGTCACGAGCGCGCCGCCCTGCCTCCCCACGCGCCCCCAGCCACCGGCCACGGCGCGCCATTCACACACAGACAAACACATCACGCTAGACGCTTTTATTACTTAAATATGCTTATTAACTCTTTGTTTGGAAATGGGTGGGCTATATTTCGGTTATCACTTTCTAAGTCAATACAAAAACTAGATATTACTCGCCATTTTGTAACGAAAATTTTATTTCATTTTTATATAAGGGCTTCTAATTCAATCATTTTATTTTCATGTCTACATACATATTGGATTTTTGGTGTTAGATGTGAAACATTTTTTCCGATACGATATTATGTGGGTGGGATAGAAATATAACAATAACACTTTCACTCTTCACAACCCTTCAACGTCATCTGGTCCAGATGGGCCATTATGTAGGGAAAAATGTGCAATTCGGCAAAATTCTCAATGTGGGTGGATTAATTTGCACAATGTATCAGTTATTATTATTTCAAATTATATTCAAAGGGGTATTTCCTATTGTCCGAACCTGACAGCTTTTGATGTATTACTTCATACGCCATTACGTCGTGTATTTATTTTGGGACGAAAGTAAATAGTGTTTAATAAGTGGACTTTTAAATAACATTCGGTATAACTGGATTGTCAACTGTAATAATGTATTGAAATTTACCTCATGCTTGAACGTAGTTAGCTTTAATAATTCTCATAATGACAAACTAAAAATATATTAGAGAAACCCTGCGTTTAACATAATTAAGTATATATGTAACCAATGGTAAGGTGATATCCACATATTCGAATACTTGACAGCGCAAAAACTTTACACATTAACCCACAAACGGTCGGCATTTCAAACGTAACCCTTACAATGGTGCACCAGGTTCTCGATCCTAACCAAACAATAACGCAGATGCTTGCACACATTGCGTCCAAATATCTATTTGTGCAAAAATGGGTTAAACACCTTGCGCCGCGCAGCATCACAATCTAATCTGCCATTCATCTCGTTTCGAGCTCTAGCTTTATCCCTTTTCCCTTTGAATTGGTTTCCGGCGCTGACACTTTGAAATTAGAATGTCACGCGTGGGTGCGCAAACGCAACTCATTGTTAGTTATGAATGAGTACGAGCAGTATTGATATTTCGAGACGAGAATTGAATGATTAGTCCTCAATGTTGCATATTGTAACAATATGTGAATAAATTAGAACGTTTATATAAAGATAATATTGCCTATATACATAAACTCAAAACGTTTTGGATGGACATCCTGCATATATTCAAATTTAAATAAAAAAAATTGCCATATTATATATTTGGCATAGTTTTAATGACATGTTCACACGTATGAAGAAAATATTGACCCTCATGATTATGTAACATGTATACAAATGTTCAACTGACCAACGGCACATCTAAATTATACAGGGTCTAAGCAAATTAGCATCTTAAAGGAGATAAATAACAAAAGGAGACGCGGAAAGGGTTAAAAATACTCGCAAAGTGGAGATATAAGGGCTTTGTACTGAAAATACTTAGTAGTCGTGGACGCCGGGAGAGGGGTGCAAGGGGGTGCACTTGCACCCCCCTGCCATGAAGGAAAATATATAGAAAAAGTTAAAGATATAAAGTTGTATGAATAAAATCCATGTTTTTTAGATATCTGCAAAAAAGATGATAAACAAGGTATGATTGAAAATTATAAAGTTTATTATTTAAATATTAGTTAGCAGTTTAATGTGAAGAAGCAGATGCACCCCCTTGGAAATAATGCAGCCGCCGCCCATGTTAGTAGTGTACTTTAGTTATGTACATTATTTTGGTTTGGTTATCTAATGAAAAGCAAATTTCAGATCTTGATTTCTCTCGATATCTTCACACACCGAGCTTAATGAGGTTAAACAATTGACGACGAGTGAAAGAGAAAAAATATAATATAGAAAGATATAACTAATTATAATAAGATACACATAAGAAAATGGGATTTCCCCTTTTATATAACTTTCGTGCTATGTGTTGCCAATTGTCTATATTGTACCAATCATACGAGGAAAACAGTTGGAAACAATGAGGAATAATTTAATTTCATTATAAAGAAGACATAAATTATGTCAATTGAATGGTATATTATCGAATATTTATATACACATTTCCTTACGTCAAACCAATTTCGTCTTGCAGATAAAATAGCATAAGAACCACAGTTTTATTTTAAAATTTCAAAACTTCTTTTTATTGTTGTGTAATCTCACTATTTTATCTCTTTTAATACCTATTGTACCGACGACCTTTCTTTTAGTTATTGACGTAGGACTATTTATGTATAATTAATAATACATATTTATATATTTTTATCTATACAAATATTATAAAGAGACAGAGTCCGTTTGTTTGAACGCACTAATCTCAGGAACTACTAATTCGATTTGAATTCTTTTTTTCATTAGGTAACCCGTTTATTGAGGAAGGCTATAGGCTATATATCATCATGCTACTACCCAAGGGAGCTGAGCAGTTATCATAAATGTTAACAAATCGAGCAGACTTCCATACATTATTGTAAAAAGAAGGATAGAAGAGTTTATTTTTTTGTACCTACTTTGAACGCGAGCGAAGCCGCAGGTTCTGCTAGTTAACCATATTCAAATATTTTTATTACTAGGTAACCACAGTATAAATTATCACCATATTTTTTACGAATCACTTTGACAGCTAAACAGTTATTATATTAGAAAATTAATTAAAAAGGATACAACTCAATAGAATAATACGTAATTAAAGTAAAATTATATTACAAGATTTAACGAGCTATTATATTACAAACATGTTGAGAAAAGATCAATAAGACACAGCGAGTTCACTCCACGTGTACCTAAACAAGATCTATATAGAGTCTTATGTACTCGATTCACCGCACGATTATTCATATGCAAAAAAAAATCTAAGTCACAATTCGCTTGGATTATGGTCTAACGCCGCTTTTGGCACAAAAGGCGATGGACAGCGGTCACTCTATAAAGATGGGCCGATTAAAAAAGGGTGGGGTACTTTTGTCCCGTATTGTGATATTTTACTAATGGGACCGCATTCCGCTCTGACCGGTAGACCTGATCCGAGTCGGAGGGTGCAGCGATCATTATTTATAGTTAATTTATTATTATTTTGATACGTGAGATGAAAGGGTTACACAATACCCCAATTCCGTGTTCCTGGCCGTTGGTCAAACGCTTGTGTGGCGTGACAACTAAACTTGAAGTCGATTAGAAGACGAGTTTCTTAGAAATCTGACATTTTAATATAATTAGTTTTTTTTTAAAAAGTACAGATTAAAACTTTGTTAATTAGACATTAAAGTACACCATAAGTGATAAATGCCACATTACGGTATAAAATGTGAAATATTTTAACGCCCTTCAAACGCCTTAGTATCTAGAGGTGAACACACAGACGTGCAGCTGCATCGCTTATTACTCATGAAAAATAAATAATATCCTTATAAATTCAATGTTATAATTTTAAACACATTTGCATTCACAAGATATCACTATACAAGGTACGCGAAATAGCGTAGGTATCTCACGTGCTGCGGACGGTATCATAAATCTTTTAATTTATTATAGATTAAAAAAGCTTGTGTTATTGTTGCTAAAGCTTGTTCTATCCGCTAGTGATTATACAGTAACACTATCCCATTCTCAGTTTAAATGGTCAATAGTGTCCCGCGAGGCGCACCGCGCTTCCCGGTTCCCATACGCATTGTCCGGCTGAAGGGTTGACAATGGCCACAAAGGGGTGTGGACAGCGCATTTACTCGCACCGGTCAAATGGTCACTGCTCTCAATACCAGTAATAGTTTCAATGGACGAGGAAACACATGAATAAAACCTTTCTTTTTAAACTCCTAGTCGTATGATTATATTATTTAAATACCGTACAACCGTTATACGTCAAACTTTTTTATTACAACGGCTTTGACATGAGAAAGTTTCGGCCAACTTTTGATTTCCATAATTGTGTTTAAACGATGCTAAGCCCGAAAACGACGTGGACAGCAGGGCTACTTCGTAATATATTATATTATAAGAACAATTAATAACTGCATTTCGAGCAGCAAAATGAAGTCCAAATTATAAAATCTCACATGAATATTAATGGAAAGAAGTTACTTGTCAGCTACTAATTATGCAAGCATAACATACCAAAGTGAAGCATTCTGTTTGTGATGCAAAAAAATGCAACCCTAATCGACCCCTCGGCCCTTACGACCCTAAGACACAGTTCTGCATAATTATAAATTAAAAACGTATGGTTCCACATTATAATAGTTTTTTGGACATTCCCACACAAGACAAACAGGTTGAATGCAAAGTGCATTTCAGCATTTCTAACGGCTGCATTGTTTGAGTGGCCGTTGGTCACAGAGACCCGGGATTAGTGGCGGGTTGCACGCGAATTATGCAAGATGACCGTTAGATACGACAAAAGATGCTGTCTCACTGATTTATACGCTTTTTATTCAAATCTCTCATTCAACGGTTCTGCGCAACGCAGATTCATTATGATTTTTCAAGAAATTAAGAAGGGTTTAACCTTAAAAATATCAAGTATTTTGAATATAACTGAAAAAATATTTTTGATAATTTATAATAAGCAGTTAATAGATATCATTGTGGATATATTAAGACGTAAAACACAGTAGTGATGTAATCCTAACTTATAAAATTTTCCAGTAATAATAAAAAGTACAATTCATTGTTTAAGCGCAAGATTCTTGACTAATTCTTTGTCATACCTATTTATAATTTCACTTACAAACAAACTGTCCTGGTTCTATTTGTGTGAGGACATCTCTTATATTAGGCTGCGTTTGACACAATTGACTCGATTCGTACCTACGTCGCGGTCAACGGTACTGCGAAATTTATCCAATAATAATTTACTTATAAATAAATATCATTATAGCTATATTAAATAATGAAGCGCCGCTTATTGTTTTAAATACAAGTTATTCTCATTGAAATAGCACGAATATTTTCTACAAACAGAAGGAGCTTGCAAAGATGCTATCATTGAAGTAGTTAATCGTTAATTAAACCTCAGTTAAATATAATATCAGTTAAAATTATATTGCGTGTGTCGTAATTTAATATCGCATTAAGATGTATGCGAATAATTTTTTTATCTAATCTTTTATATCGGAAGTACTCACAATTAATTTGATAGTTATTTTTAAAGTTACTGATACTAACTTGCGCTTCTTGTCAGATTTAAGTTCAAAAATACATTTTATTAAATATTCGTGTCTTCCCCAGGGTCCCTCCCACCGTCACCAGCGGACAGCGGAGTATCAGATGTAGAGTCTTCATCATCTGGCGCCGGATCCGCCGAGGAGTTGAAGGCGAGGCTTCAGCCACCGCCTACACCCTTCCACACGCCCTTCCTGCCCTTCTACCAGCAGCATCAGATCGCGTCGCTGCAGCATCACGCTCACCCTAGGCCACCTGGTAAGTTTAATGAGATTGCTAAAATTACTTTACCATTATATAGGTAATTATATTTACTTGTAATCAATTCTCCATTTTATAAAAGCTGAATATTTATAATATACCGTTTTTAAAACAATATGTATAAATCAGATACAGCTATCACTTGTATCAGCTATCTTAAGACGGGATATACTCGTAGGTAGATCGTGTATAAGTAACGACGAGAATACAAAACATTGGACTTCCCAACGAAGATCCGCAACGATGATATCTTAAAAGTGACGAAACGTTTTGTTGTTTCATAAAGCAATATTTCCTCTATTTAAAGACATTTCAAATTTAAAAACAACCAATTAGTCAAATTATAACCGTTAAAAGTACGAATTTTGATTTAAATAAAATGTGTAATTATAAAAAAAAAACATACCTATATTATAATATATTATTAATATTATAAAGGTGAAGAGTTTGTTTGGTTGAACGCGCTAAACTTAGGAACTACAAATCCGATCTGAAAAATACTTTTTGCATTAGATAGCCCGTTAACCGAGGAAGGCTATAGGCTATATATCATCACGGAAAATTCTCGATTCCCGTGGGATAGATTTGGTTTTGTCTAGGGACAAACCCGAAGCGAAGCGACGGTGAATCGCTAATTTAACATTACTCATATCATCAATTAAAGATTTTATATATTATTTAATGCAAACGAAAAATAGCAGAGCAAAATTAAAGATGGAGAAACAATAGCATTGTTTGGGTGGGAAGGTGACCGACGGTGAACGCCCCACCCGGAAGGTCACCTTACCGAGCGCAAGGAATTTGGGAATTGTAGACTGTTGTAACCCCAAATTATATATTATATTATATATACTCTTCAATATTCAAAATTTACTTCCAAAAATTTCATATAGATTATATTTTTTTTAAAACATTGTTATTAATTATAATTAATTTAAAAAAAAAACTATTATTTTCGATTATTGCGAGAAATTAGTAAATCAAAATTGGGTTAAAAATATTTTTCAGTGTGAAAGAAACAAGATAATGATTGCAAATCCTATTCGTACTTCCGGGGGCGTGCATGCACCCTGGCCGCCGGCCAGTTGGCTATCCACATCCCATTAAATGCCCGAATTACTTAGCGACCCGACAATAATTCACGTTGCATTTGTTACAATTTGTATGAGAAAAACACGTGTGATAAGTTTTTATAAACAAGACGATCAATTGCGACACGGAATTAGCCTGAAATGCATCAGGATTTAACATTCAATGCTCTCGGAGATACTGACGTTTTGACGACGAGAATATTCTGTACCTACAAACATAACGCATATGAGATTTTTATATTCAAATTAAGTTTCAAACTAATGGACAATGCCATTTATTATGAAAAACAAATCTATCCCACGGGAACCGTACATTTTTGCGAAATAAAAAGTAGCCTATTTGTTATTCTGATGTATGAACTATATTATTGTAAAGTTTCATTAAAATCCAATTAGTAGCTTTTGCGTACTAAGCTGTATAAGTTACTAAAGTTTTTTAACTATTCCACGGGAATCATTTAATTTTCCGGGATGAAAAGTATCTAAGATGTTGAGCGGGAATATAAGGTACCACCATGCAAAATTTCATTTAAATTGGTCCAACAGTTTCGGAGGTAAGCCCGTACAAACAGACAAACAGAGAAACAAAAAATTTGAAAAAAAACTGGATTTGTTCTATTTCTCTTCTTACGTCCGTCTGACTTGGTTTTTAGCATTTTTTTCTATGTACAGACATTCGACCTCTACAGTTTTATTATATGTATAGATATATAATATATATGTAGGTACATTTAGACGTTTCGAAACGCTTAAACGATCGACAAGATTTTCCTTATTTAAATGACGCATGACCTGTAAATATTGTTATATTCTCTCTAATTATAACTTAGCGTAACGCTCAACTTGACAAAAGTAATAAAACACGGGAAGTACTCGTACAATTCTGTTTGAAGCGTTTGTTTTTGTTTTACTCCCACTTGCCATGTTCTGTGTACGTTATATAATAATATGTATTTGTATTTGTGTATGCGAAAGGGCTATGACTCAGAATATAATCAAGGAGATATCAAAATTCATAGACATGTTGACGATATAAATATTTTTACCTGTTGTCTGTTGAAGCTTTAATTTTTGTAACTAGTACTTGCCCGCTACTTTGTCTGCATATTTTTTACATATAATTGTTTCGCTTCTAAGGCTCTCAATATGAACTTCCTTGATAAATAAGCTATAAAAACTAAAAAGACGTCTTTAAATCAATCTGGTAATTCCAGAGATTTGCGCGCTTAAACAAATAAAAAAAACTAACAACCTCTTCAGCTTTGTACATTAGTATCGAGTATAGATATAAATAAAAAGCTACAAATGACTATTATTTTATTAATTTTACCTTAAAAATCAAATATAGATATAACTACTCGAAGGGAGGCCAGTGCCCAGCTGTGGGACGTTAAAAAGGGCTGAATACACACAGATATAACTACTCACCATCAAATATTATTAGATGTATCGACTTCTACGTGGCATGAATGAGATCTCAGTCCAATTATAAATATAATAATTGAACGGCGGTAATAAAAACATCTCGATCGCTCGCTACACCCCTAGCGAACCAGTTGGCATAGCGATGCATCGCTTGTCAGCTATTTGACATTGTGCAAGGTCAGTGCTCCTAATATAAAGATGCAAAAACTCGCACCGCGTATGCGCAGCGCGTAGCGGCGAGGCGCATGCGAAGCCCACCACTTTCGATTGCATTTTAATATATAATTGTTGATATGGATTTTTGTGTTTGTTTCTTATAATGTTGGAAGTTTATAATTTTTTAGATTGACGTTAAAATTAGTTTTTGTATTCAAATTTTTATTTAAATCAAGTCAAGTCAGAGTAGAAGTAATTAATAAATATTTTGTTATTAATTGTTGATTTGTCGTAGTTATTATGTAATTTAAAAGTAAACAAATAAAATGGAACTACACATAAGCATTATTAGCTCAGTAACGGAAAAGATAAGATTCGTCACAAAACCGATAAGCGGACAGGAAAAGTAACAATGATGTGTCACGTCCCTTGCAGCGTTATATATACATACATACATACATACACTCGAACATAACTCGCAAAATGTTTTATTACTCATTAAGTGCAGTTTTCGTGAGTGAAGCGTGAAATTTAACATCAACGTTCAAACTATAAGTAGACTGTACTTGGCTTTCATTTCTTTAAATTATTAGCTACCGACCCGGCTGTAACAAGATATTATTGAGTACCTACTGGCGGCTCGCCCTCGCTTAGCTCGGGTTCGCTCCTAAAAAAAAAACAAATCTATCCCACGGGAACCGTACATTTTACGGGATAAATAGTATATAGCCTATGTGCTATTCCAGACTATAATCTATCTCCGTGCCAAATTTCATCCAGATCCGTTCAGTCGTTCTGGCGTGATTGAGTAACAAACATCCATCCAAACATCTAAACTTTCACATTCAAAATATTTGTAAGAAGTAAGATTCATTATAAATTCATACATAAAACAAAATTATCACCCATTTCACGTTTAAACCGCTTCATACTACATTTACTCTTGTTTACAACATTAAATTATAAAAAATCTATACAAAAACAGCTATAATGGAGTGGTCAAGAACAGTTGTAAGAAATATTCGAAAGAAAAAAGTGAACTAAAACAATAAAACAACGGAAATTACCTATGTTATTACTCCTAAACTTAAGCGAACGGAAATTTAAAAATATGCTTGAATTTTGTTTGTTCTTGTAATATGTTATATATATATATATATATATATATATATATATATATATATACATACATACATAATTTAAAATGTTACCATACTCGTAGTATCACTTAATTTGTATCCCAGTTACTTTCAATTATCATATTAGAGCACAACCTCCAATCATTAATAGCATTTATATTAGAAATACATTTTAAGTGTTAGATAGATTTCTCAGAGATGTAATATTTTCCCGCAGTAAAAAGTATCCTATATGTTGACCCAGATAACCAACTATCATCATACCAAATTTCATCAAAATATGTCAAGTGGTTTTCTCGTGATGCGTTCCCAAACAAAAATTCTAAAAACTATAGATTCGGCCTGCGTATCGATAATAATGACTATTTCAATAAGATTTTCTGAATATTTAATGTACCGATTCGACTCAAAATTTTATCATATGTATAAATATAGATTCTTATAAGATCTAATTTAAAAGTAATATTTCCGCGAGCGTGTTGCCATTCCACAGTGTAATAGCGATATAACTATACAGTATCGAAACATAAACAAGTCTCATCAAGTCAATTGTTCGGAGGCTGCATGCACGGTATTGCGCTAAGCACACACGAAATTTCGATGTTGCAAACCTATTGCGAAAGCTACCGGCGCCATTGTCAGCTGGCGAAACAACGACCTTACATATTGGGCACTCGAAACCTGAATCGTATATGCTATACTAGAGTAACCAATTATCACAGCAATTTCCGGATTATTTCGATTAAGCGATTCTTATGAAATAAATATGTTCTTGAGTCAACGCTTAACATTTTTTCTTTCTTTTTTTATTACGTTTTTGGTGTACAACTTTAGATTGTCTGTCATTCGAATATCCAATACTGTAGCAGGATGTCTCGCGGACATTCGGTCATCTGGCAACACTAGCAATGTTCAAAAATATTGTAACAGGTGTCGTTACGGAAATCAAGAAAATACTAATAGAAGTGAAACTTTTCGAGGTCTTTTAAAGGAAGGAAAACGAGCACGCTGCTAATATAATTCCAAATGTTGTAGAGAATGTACTGTAAAAAATATAGTAGCCAGTAGGTATGTGTATTACATTGGATGGAGAAAAAACTAATAAGCTTTGCAATTTGTGTGATATACTAATATTATGCAGAGACACAGTTTGTTTGTTTGAACGCGCTAATCTCAAGAACTACTAATTCGATTTGTTTTTTTTTTTTTTGTATTAGATAGCCCGTTTATTGAGGAAGGAGGCGTTCGTATGGTATAGGTATGGTTCGTATGGTATTGAAATAGATATTATTATCGATACAGAGGCCGAATCTATAGTTTTTAGAATTTTTGTCTGTCTGTCTGTTACCGCATCACGGAAAAACTACTGGAGGGATTTTGATGAAATTTAGTGTGTTGATAGCTAGTTATCCGGGTCGATATATAGGATACTTTTACTATGGGAAAATATCTCATCTCTGAAAAATCTATACCAAACTTTAAAACGTAAAAAGGGACGAACCCGAGCGGAGCTAGAGTGAGTCGCTAGTATATTATATAGTCTATCTATTCCATACTAACCGTTATATATATATTTAACTTGATGGTAAAATGTGTTGAAACGAATAGGTGTAATTTAGATATCTCCTATCACTAACTTAATAATCACAGCCTTGACTGGCTAGATTGGCTAATTTCATGACGTAGAGATGTGAAACGTTCTGAGCGTGTTAGTAAACTGAGAGGTCCCAAAGCGTTGTGATGCGGGTTTCATCACCGCTACGTTTTGAATACATGAACACTAACTATTTATCAAACTTTATAACTAGCTATTTACCACGAAAACGCTGGCATTTGAAATATATTTGTTGGTATAACAGAAAAAAATGGTAGTTATTTATAACGTTCTGTAAATAACGTCAGAACCAAGGTAATTATATAAGATTATTATATTATTATTAATTTATACCATGAATGCAGATTATTTGCGGTTAATTCTATCGTTGATTAGGAGTAACGCCGTTGATTACGAAGCATTGATTTGTGCTAGGTTGCGTGATATCGTCTTGCGCTGAACACGCCTGGTTATTTCTCTATTTATCATCGTGACCCAAATCTGTCTACACGACACTACTAAATCTATTAAATTCTTCGACGAAACTTTTTCTGGAAAAGTTAAAATATATTGAATTTACTATATTTCACTCCTCAAAGACTCAGAAACTAAATTCTAAATCCATTGGGATGGCAAAGAGCTCAAAGAAAGTCTAAGAAACTCAAATAAAAATTCCAACAAGACATTTTTCAATTGTGTTTACCACTTAACAGAAACTTACGTGACCGATATACACATTTAAGAAATTTGCAAGCAAAATTGAAATTAAAATGATCGTAGTTATTTCGCAGTGCATCGATAAGCTTTGTATGTGTAGTGCGCGTGAGTGCGCGAGGTGATCGTCCCGTTTCAAGGGCAGTGCAGCTAGCGCTCATATTAATAGTTGGCGACTATTTTCGCCGCGCCGCCGCTGGGGGACCGGAACGTTATTATTGACATTCGCAACCAAATTGAACTTACATCACTTTTCCTGTTTCTTCTTTTAATCATTTGAACTTTTGATTTTAATACCACATTTTTAAGATGTTTTAAAACCAGATTTCTCAATTCCAATTGGAATTTTAAGCTATCAACAAAATGATATACACAAAGTGATACATTACGGTGACATTAGACAATTTATAGTAGATAATACGTTGAAAACGAAAATTTTCATTGATCTATTCAAGCGAAACGAAGGCGTTAGACCACAAGTGTCTTTTGTCCAATCGTGGCCGTACAAGGAAGACGCTCGCGCCATCTGTCGTTCGACTCGCTTGCGCAACTCGACCCACTTGCGCCGCGGCCGCTGCCAAACGCCTCGACTCTACAATTACATATTTCGGTGTCGCAACACTCGTCGCATCCGAGTTGAACGGCCCGCGACCTTGAGCGTTGCGCAGCGCACGCGCTGCTGAAAGCGAAAGGACTGTGGATCCCGGAATTTAGTGCAATGAGTAGTATGGAGGCCTGTTTTGTAGTTTGACTGAAATAGGCGGATGGAGATTGCGAAATCAACACGAAAACATAAAACGTTTACATCCTAAATCTTGTATTTAAATAGGTACCAAATATTTACTACTTCTTATTTACTACAAAGCATGTAGTTTATATGCATATGCATTAGAGAAATGCTAATAGTTAATTGAATAATGTTATTTATGTTAGGTCATATGCGTACGTGACTTGCCAATAGCAACGTCACTTATCACAAAACCACATAGAAGTTCATACCAGTGAATCACGCCGACGCGAGCTGGTAATAGTGCGTCACCTTGGTCTGTTTCACACGCCCTGCGCCCGCGCAGTCTCCGCCATCTTCCTTCCGAAATACACCAATTACTTTTGTGACAAACAATTAATTAAAGTGAATAAAGTATAGTGTTTTTTTTTAATTGTGTACATAAGTATTGTTGTATATAAAACGCTAGAACATTAGCATACTTAACATTAAATTTTAAACATCTACACGTAAAATACATAGTATCTACTGAAAACCGAAACAAAATATATTTATATAATTTACTTAATATTCAGCATTGACTGATTGCGTGAAACGACCCAATTTCACTTCCAATCTCAACCCACTTCCCCGGAAACCTCATAAGCGAGCTTCTTTTACGATAGGTATAAAAACAGAGGGGCGGAGGAGTCCAGGCGGCCTACATACGCGCTCCACTGGTTTCCTGCCCGTTTTAAAATTATCCGCTCGTTCACGGCGGAGCTGCAAGGGCGCCCTTTACAGACCACAGCCCTTTATACTCTAAATAGATACAGCCCTTTGTCATTGTTATAATTCCGATTAAATCATATCACTGGCCGCTTTACTTTCATTGAATAAACATATATCTAACAAATTATACTTATAATTATACTTTTATCATATTTTTTTTGAATCTGTGGCATAGATAATTTTAATACAATACACAAAATATATGCTTTCAGTTTTTATTTTCCGACGTTGAAATAAACTAGGTCAACCTTATATCAATATTCCTGAAAGTAGAGTGTATTTTTTTTATAATCTAAATAATTTCGGCATTATCACTTCCAGTGAATAACTTGTTTGTAACAGTAAAAAATATTTCAATTTTATCTGAAACTGTTGTTCCAAAGGACATGTTGAAATGAAAACGAGGAGATGGCGAGGCTGCTATCCTTGTGCCGCGCGTGGTCTAACGGGGTCAGTGTTAGACCGCATAGCGCTGCATAAATAGACGCACTCCCTCCCCACACTTCCCCTCTCATTGCATTGCATTTTAAGATCATCCAGATTAGGGACGTCCTATATAAAATTCGTAGAATCAATTCATTCTTCAACAAGTAGGTTACAATATATTTTTGAATTTAAATCATCAGTTTAAAATTACAATTCAGGAAAATAAGCTTCTCATGTTTTAGTGTGAAAGAAAACATGTAATTCACGTTTTAGTCCCCTTAATTATAAATAACTAGCGATTCGCTACGCTCGGGTTTGTCTGTAGGTTTATTCCCCATACAAACTTTCATCCCCATTTTCACCCCCTTAAGAAATGGTTTCCGGAATAAAAAATATCCTATGTCCTTCCCAGGATCTCAAACTAACTTCTTATCAAATTTCATTTAAATCGGTCCAGTAGTTATTGAGTTTATTCGTTACAAACATACAAAAATACAAATCATTCCTCTTTATATCAGTGTAGATGTCCGTTTACACAAAACTCTGAAATTGTTAAAACAAAATACGATATTGCTCAAGCTCAAGCAGCCCTAGGAAGTAACCGATACAAAACGCGAGTGGTTTTAACATTTCGCAACGTGTTTACGCATGGGTCGTGCCAAACTGAGGGATTCCAGCACAGTCGATGGTTGCAAAACTGTAGTTTTAATAAATACAACGCGATACGACGCGAGCCGTGGGAATATGGGACAGGCAAAATTAGTTGTGCTATTTTCGAAATTTTTAACCTCCATGTTAATTATTATCAACGTATTTAATTTATCATATTCAGAAAACTACAGGTTTTTTTTAAAACACTGAGATTATGTATAATTTAAATCATATTTATGTGTTATTTATTATAAAGGTTTTTTTGTATCGGTAAATAAAATAACATAGTCATAAATTAACTGTAATATGTAAACTAATAAATTACAGATCTAAAATTCGCAAAGTTCTTTGGAAAATATATTTAGAAATTCAAAAAAATATTTTACATTCAGGAAACACATAAACGTTAGGGAAGATATTATGTTTGCTCGATTGAATCGGCCGTATACGCTCCAGGAGGAAAACCTTTGAGTAAACAGGTCCGAAATGAATGATGAAGTATTTTATCGAGCTTAGTATTTTTATAAAAAAAGTATTAATAGCCATTCCTGTCGGGAAATGTGAATATAAAAATTACATATATATTTTTAAACGTTACCTAATTTTAGACTTTACCTACATTACTTTTTTATTAATTCCGGTGATATTTTTCTAAACATTCATTAACTATGATAAATTAATAGAAGGGACTTACAGTTAGGGAAAATTCTGTCACTTTCAATGTGGCCTCTCGAAAATTATTCAAAGTTACGCGTTTAGCACCAAGTCCAATAGTTCAGCTAGCTTCATTACTAGTGACAAATCGTTCCGGCCTGTTTGGCCAGGGTCGAGTGGAGCAACGATGAAAATATGAGCCTTGACCGCTAGTGGCCCTCAACCCGCTGTGCTAGCCTAGTACTGTGAAGTTTAATAGCTTTAGTTGTTGACTTCCCTTTGTTTTGAAATCTTATTCCTTTAATTTTTTACCCTAAAAAGCAATTTTAAGTAAAGCTAAAAAGCCGCGAGTCAGCTCGCGTGGTGAATACATCTATAAAAAGCAGTCTGTACGTAAATCCAGGATATTCCTATCTCTATACCCAATTTTATTTAAATCTGTTGTGTCGGTATATAGAGAAAAAATAACAAACATATGTAGGTACTCTCTCTCTCACAAACTTTCGCATTCATTATATTAGTGTGGTATAAAAGTTGCCCAAAGTACAATATATCCAACTCCAAACTCACATCATTTAATCTTCGAAACAAAATTCGGACTTTTGTTTGATATAGACCTGGAATATCTAAATTTAACTTGAGTATAATAATATTTTGTTATTATGAGCTAAATTCCTGCATTAATGTATCTCAGGCCCGCCTTCTGATGGTAGATCAAGTCACAGCGAAAAATAACATACACACAAAGTACTGGTATATAATACGTACGATCATACTTATTTTATAATTAACTCCATTAATTGTACGTTTATGAACAAACAATAAAATATAATGCGGAGTTCATGTATGTAGGCCGCGGATAACAGTCAGCAGCCGGAAACCAATATTAGAGATGAACGGAAGGCGAAACTCCTCGAAGCACACGCAATCTGCGCCGACGCAGGTTCCCAATTAAAACATCCTAACCTCAATTTGGAACTGAGACTGGTAATTAAAATATCCAGTCAATTATATAAACTTATATAGAAGATAGGTACTATTCTGTCTAAAAGTAGTATTATTAATATTTATGATCATGTCAAATAATTTGCAGTTTGGGTTTTATTGCTTACAACACGTTCCAATATAAACAAAAAATTATGACAAGATATATTTTATCGTATAACTAACTTAAAGCATAAAATAACAATTTATAGTAGTAGTGTGCGGACGGGAAAAATAAAAATATCCATATTTCTGTCCGCTTTCAGCGTAAATCCTGAAAGCACTTTCAGTCTTATATAAAAGTTGTAAAACTCGCGAGCAAAATAGAGATCTCAAGCCAATAGCCAATCAAGTGATTGATCCAAGATGGCGTCCCGCAAGGAAGTGCAGGAATTCGCAAGGCGTTAGAGGACGCGAGGGGTGGCGGGGGCGCCGGGGGCCTGTGACCTTCGCGCGTTGATGCAATGTCGCCGTGTCATTGACCACGCCGCGCAAACAGTTGCAGCTCGCCCCCGCCTCCCCCCACGCCCCCCAGCCCCACCATCTATCACCCGCCCGCCAACCGCACTCGCCCGCTGCCCCTGCACTCACTTTTACCCGTAACGATGCGCTATCTTATCAAAACATTCAATAAGTACAAAAAATTACTTGCACAATAAACACTTAACCAAAGTACACTACTCAAGTTCGTAGTTATCCGTAACTAATGTATAAAAACAACACTAGCCATACAAAGAAACCACTACAATTATTTTAACGGGTGTCTGCTGTGACCTTGCATAGTAAAAACATTAAAGCAATATTATAATACGGCGACATTTTCTTTAGTTACATATATTTACGTAAGCGGGGTGCACGAACTCCGTGTCGAATCACCTTCGCCGCGTCCCAATATACAGGTTGAGGTCGAATCGACAATAAAAGTAGTTTTCGATAAAACTGAAACGACAAACAAGATGACTTTCGACGCGACGTCATTAGCGCGGGAAAGTTGACAATGTCAAAAGTACAGACGCTGTTATAATCAAAAGATCGCACTCACAGATATTTATTAAAGGATTGGGACGAAAATAGTTTAAATAAAAAATATTCAACAATTCAATTAAAATTTAAATACTTAATTTCATATTTTTAATCTTTTATTTAATATTTAAAAAAAAATATATGTATGTATAAGACACTACGACATACAGCCTATGTACACTAGTGTTCTAATAACCCATAGAATAGATAATAGTTCTAGTATAAGGCATAACCGCTCCTGACCTTCCACAATACACGTATAACCTAAATAAATAGCACACAAGCGTACATACATCGAACAGATAACTGCATCCGGCACGTTATTTGCATTAAAAAAAAACTTTTAGGCAGATACCCTATCCGCTATCGGGTTATCGACGTGAGTGCGCTTGTTCCCGTCTAAATGAAAGTTATCAATATTATTGGTTTATTCCCTCTTGTTTTTAAGTAAATTATATAATCTTTAACCTTTTAAAGTAATCTTATTTTCGTAAATAAATACATAGGAAATGTTATTCCATGCTAATATTATAAATGCGAATGTAACCCTATTTGTTTGTTTGTTTTTTACCTTTTCACGACTAAACGGCTGAAACAATTAAGATGAAAATTGGTATGGAGATAGTTTGAGATCCTAGGAAGGACATAGGATAGTTTTTACCCCGGAAATCATCCCTTAAGGGGGTGAAAATGGGATAGAACTTTGTATGGAGAATCAATCATTTCTCAAGTAAGATATAAAACTCATCATGCCTATGTATATATAATCTATCTATCACATAGTAACCGTCAAAACGTACATAGGGACGAACCCGAGCGAAGCGAGAGTGAGTCGCTAGTATGTAAATGTTTTAACTTTGACAGAGAAAGTAACACATTTTATAATAGACTTTAAATTTTATCTTATCATTTTTATAATATACTTTATTGATTGCAATTTAACTATACACTAGTAATAATGTATAAATAATGGAATGACATAAAATGTGAATTAGATAAGTGGTTACTTCCTATTGAGATAATGAGCGACCAACGAACCGCGAAGTTAACGCAAAAAGTATCATTACTGCAGTAACTCAATTCATATATTGAAAATTCAGAAGAAATATCTTATTTAAAGGGTATGATATAACTTGTAATAAGTTAAAAATTAATAATTTATTAATCGCTTGAGATATTTCCAAACAGAAGAAAACGAGAAGCAGTTTATCTTTGCCTTGCTTAATCGAATTAAAAAAAAAAGTACGTCATGTCGAAACATTATTGCAAAAATTACCAATATCGTAATGACATTCACTTCATTTTTACTTAACACTTACCCATGTTAATGAAACGACATATATTAATAACAGCAATGAATCAAAAATTCCATTTAGTTATTACGTTTCTTATGGTCGCGCATTTGGGTAAATAATAATACAGTATCTGGGCGACCGGGCTTCGCTCGGAGTTCTTTTCTGCTATATCGTATTTTTTAGATTAAAAAAAACTAAAAATTTGAATAGATAAAAAAAAAAACAAAATTAAAACTTTGTATCCGACCGGGATTTCGAACCCGGACACCTTGTCAATCTTGCGCCTTGGTAGCTTGACCAAGATGCTTATGCCTGAGCGTAATAAATTAGCGACCATATTTTGCGTGGAATAATGCGAAAGAAAACTGCATGAAAACTCGAAAACATGCGTTTCCCAGACGTAAGACTAGATTTTTCGCCCCCGAAAACCCCCACGTACCAAATTTCAGCGAAATCGTTAGAGTCGTTTCCGAGATCGCCGGTATAAATAAATAAAAAACTTATAATGCCCAAACTTCCGTTTAATTAATCATACGATAGTTTCCTCATAGAGCATTTAATTAAAATGTAAAAACTTAAAATTGATTATTGATATTTAGATTCAAAACTGATATGAGTATATTTTGATTTGATTAATTAATATGTGTAAGGGACAAGGGTTATCTAATTTAGAAATAACTTTAAAAATGTACTTAGCAAAATGATTTAAGCATAGAGTTAATACCATAACGGGTGACGTCAAGTATTACAAAAAGTTACAGAGGTTACGCAAGGCATGGCCCGCAGGCCGCAGCAAACCGGCCGGTGACATTCGAATGCAAATACTTGGGTCGACACGCAATATTATATTTGCATATTTCAATAAATGCATCGCAGCTTCCGTCTTAAAAGCTCAACTTCATGAGATTTCATCGTTTAAAAGCTCAACTTCATTAGATCGCAGATTATGTAGAATAAAATATTTTATACGTTAATTATAAATACATAGTTTCTATGTAAATTCTTATAATCAAAAGTCTTGAGTCTTAATGTACAAAATAAATAACGATTAGCAAAATATATAGATATTTTTTTTACATTACAGTATCTATACTATATATAATATTATATATTATAAAGAGGGAAAGTTTGTTTGTTTGTTTGTTTGAACGTGCTCATCCCAGGAACTATTAAACCGATTTCAAACATTCTTTTTGCATTAGGTAGCCCGTTTATTGAGGCTATGCAAAAGAGCAGAGCAGTAATCATAAATTATGTCAACGAATCGGGCAAACTTTCATACGTTATCGTAAAACTATATACATATATTATAAAGCAATAAAACTAGACAGTACAAAAAAATCTTTAATCTAAAATATTATTTTTATTTTTCCTTAAGAATAATTAAAGTTCTGGAGAGATTTAATCAGAATTCCATCCAGAATACCGTGTAACGCCCACGTGACCCCAATACAAGTGTCGCCCTCTGTTATCGCTTACGTAAGGTGCGCCCGCGCAGCGCTGACCTTACTTAACTGAGCGCAAGTTCGCCACAACGGGGACATTAGCGTAATGGCCGAATAAACTTTGGATATTCACTTAATATTAATTAAACATGTAGTATTAACTAGAATACTTAATTGCTTTTGGAGGCACGATTAGAAAAAATATATAATCTGTAAAAAAAAAAAGAAATTAAATTTCGTATATTTTACTTAAGATTTACTTTTTAGAAGAAAAAAGCATCTAATAAAAATGAAAAAATAAATAATACTTGAGCTAAACCAACAAAATATTCTTTTTCAGTTAAAAAATAGTCCTTTACCTTTGAACTGAATCTAATTTCTAATTTTTAGTACTCTCGACATAAAAATTCCAGTCATAATATATGTATGTAATTAAATTAACTACAAGAAAGTGTAGATAAAAGTTGTAAAATTGGAGCGCTCACACATCGCACTAATTTACGATATTTGTTAGTGATTAACCGATTAGAACCTTATCAACTTGCAAATTTTACTTATATTTCCTTGTTTTTAATAATAGAAAGTGCCAAAATATATGATATGCGGTATTCATATGTAACAATAATACAGATGAGATGATTTGTACCTTGGTTTTAGTATCGTCTAAGCCCATACATGTCCACTGCTGGATATAGACCTCCCCCCCAAAGATTTCCACGACAACCGGTTTTGTGCCATCCGCATCCAATAGACTCTAGTAACCAAGTATCCCACTTGTGGGAAACCTGCTCACGCTTCGCCTTCCGGTGCCTTTAGTTTACTTACTAAATGTAAATTCAATTAATATGTATATTATTTTGTATGTGCATGTTATGAAATATATTTTCTATATATGGACTATTACTTTTGTATTGATTAGGTTATCTAGATAGGTTATCTCTTAGTGATCTATAAATTTTAAAAAAATGAAGCGTTTTTGAAATCGGTGTTGCCTTTTTTCACTTTAAGCTAAACTATATTTGATCAAACCATAATAATTGTGTAACGTATTAGTTATATTTATATTTTATTTAGTTTATCACAAACGCGGATATGAATTTAGTGTTTGTTATACATTGCAAAGTCACCTTGATAAAATGTGCAAAAATCTTTATCTCTAACGTACACAAAGCAATATGCTTAAGTTACTTGCCTTCCTCTTTGTTGAAATAAAGGAAAATTGTCTAATTTTAGCTACACTTGCTCTAAAAAACATTAGTAAGAACAGTCTTAGCTTACTAGTTCGAGAGCATTCTGAAGTAATTTGTAATCATCTTATTTTATTCTCAACAACAAATAAATAAATAATAAATAATCGTATGTACTTTGCGTATTATACATAACTGGCGACTCACCCTTGGATATAGTAAAATGGATATAGTATGTTATCCTTAAGAGATAGACATATGCCATCGCGGACTTTTTTGTAGACCTTTTTAAAGTGTACAATACTGTAGTACATTATTTTGATTTATCTCGTAGGGTTCAGTCAGCGTTTGCAATATAAGCTCAAAAAATGTGTTTATTTACAACATTAGATTAGAAACCTCTAAAATTATCAGTGTTTCTCTACTATATTATGCATGTATTATACATACAAACCTTCCTCTTGAATCACTCTATCTATTAAAAAAACCGCATCAAAATCCGTTGCGTAGTTTTAAAGATCTAAGCATATATAGGGACAGACAGCGGGAAGGGACTGTTTTATACTATGTAGTGATAATACTCACGTCATTACCGGAATCTAGAAGATATATCTGAAGATTGTTTTTTGTCATTATACCGATAAATGTTAAATTAGGCATCAAATCACTTACATCTAAAACAGATAGAGTAACATATAATATTATTAATTTTAAAAGAATAATCCCATTATTAATTTATATTATGAATGCGAAAGTTTAAATGGATGTTTGTTACTCAATCACGATAGAACGGCTTAACGGATCTGGATGAAATTTGGCACAGAGATAGATTATAGTCTGGAATAGTACATGGACTTTTTATCCCGGAAAATTTACAGTTCCCGTGGGATAGATTTGTTTTTCACTAGGGACGAACCCGAGTCAAGCGAGGGTGATTTACTAGTAATAATTCAAAAGCATTTCTTAAATCATGTTACTAAATAAAATAAACGCACTTATAACTAATAGTGAAATGGAGATAAGTAAAAATAAGCATATAAGGAAAAAGCGACGCAAAATCTTGCAAGCACTAAGATGGGAGCGTTAGGGATGCGCAGGCGCAGGTTATGCTTGTGTACGCGTGTGCTTGTGTGTGTTTGAAGGTCAGCCGGCGGCGTCATTTCCTGGTCATTGCCTGCACGCACACTTGCAATATGCACTAAGACACCGCTTTCCGGTCCGGACGTAGATGTATTGTATCTCTATGGGAGGATATGAATTGCATTGTTTATGCATGACAATCAAACTAGGATACCTAGGTGTCTTACTAGGATACCTAGTGTTTCTTTGTCTTTAAAACTAATGTTGAATCCAAAAAAAAAACTCTTTCTAATAACATTTTATGATTATTTCTAACTTCATTATTGTAAAAATGTATATTTTTATTATTCACAAGTAAATTAACTAATTTTTTATTTTTAAATATCGTTTCTTTTAGAGTATGATTGTTATGTATACTATAATCCCGCAATACGCGTTATCTTTTCCGGCAAAAAATATTCGCGAGATAGCATTTGTTTGCCAAAATTTCACAGTTGCTTGGAGGAAACGCTCAGTGCAATCTAATCTTATCTCGATAAAAGTTTGGTAACTGGTCGTCATAGATTAGGTAAGTGACGATGGTAGCGGAAAATACTAATAGCTAAAACTGCATATAGGTGTTTTAATATTCCCTATGAATAGATATCGTAAAGTTATCGCAATATCGTTAAACTTTCTGAATGTATCACCTTATTACTTATTTTAAACCATATAGAGCATTTAAAAAGTACAGTTAACGTCAGTTAGCCATATAGTCCGCATCTTAGTATAAAAACAAAATGTCTGACTTGTTCACATTAAATCGATCGATGCATCTTCCATATACAACAAAAATTATCTATAAATTGCTTATATTCTATAAAACAATGGTGTTTTTATCGCAAGAGGTTTGTAGGGTAACCCATTTATTGCGGGATGCGCGACCGGTTGCCCCTCTACATTCCCCAGGAATGAAATACCGTCATAACAACACACAGTTAAGTTTAGACTCTACCCCATCTATTATAGGGTCCTGTTTAATATATATGGTATAGTGAGTAATTTTCTTTTCGCATCAAGGAATGGGATGACATTCTAGATGTACGGGTACGTAACCTTGATAATGCAGCACTAAAACCAGTAGGATGCGTCGCTATAAATAGATCCGCCAGCGCGTTATATTTTTTGTTGCGTTTTGTGTTAGTGTTTCCAGGCTTGAGCGATTTTATACACGGTTAAATGAAATAATATGCTATACACGTTCATCTAGTTCATTGGTGTTGATAATAAGATATGTAGATATTAATAAAATGTCGACAAGTCTTTCATATTTTAACATTTCACCATTTCACATATTGAAATATGTAAAAAATTAAGTATAATACATTTTATATTCCAAATTGATTAGATTGCCTAAACTAACTAACAAAATTAAGGAAAAGTTGAAGTATTTCCATCACTCAGTATCTAGTATCAAGAGATACAAATAAAGCACTGAAAGAAGACAAATAGTATACGAATATAGCCTAAAAGATACTAGGCATTATTTAATAAACTATGTTGATACTGAAAAGACGTATATTAAACTATTTGCGATAGTATAAACAAGACTTCCAAACTAGATTAATCTAGCTTTTCAGGTTTTATACGTGTAAATAATTTTTAAAGTCGTAATATCAATATTTATTTTAAGAAATCGTTATGTATTATCTAATCAGTAGACATTGCGTTATATGTATTGAAAACAAAAGAACTTCATTTATATATAGATCGAAAACGTTTTCATTCTGAGACAAATTAATAGTCGTACGTTTCTTTTACATTGTATGTATACTTGTATGGATTACACCGTTATGTATTTTGCATAACTATTAAAAATTTAATTGTTCAACAAAAATGGTGAAGCAAGTATAGAGTGGAATATGACAAACGGACACACGTGCCGAGTTGAACGACCCGCGATAAGCCGCGCGAAAATACGCGAGTTAGATAATATTAGAAAGAAAATGGCGGACGCGACCACACTAAATAAAATAAACTTGACATTTACGCTACAATGTATTATTAACGGAACTAAACCTGCACTTTACTACATACCATTGGCTTTAGAATTTCTCTTAGGCGATTTACTCCTCTTTAAAATATAAAATAACTAAATTTACAAAGTTACCAAGCATACATGAGACAAAGTAACTGTAGGTATTCTTATTTCCATACCAGTACCTACTATATTTTATAATAATATTTCGCTTTAATGTCAATAGTTCAATGTCATACAGCCTTATTTTTTTTAATTTATGAAAGTGCTTATTTTCACAATGATACAAAGTATTTCATATATTTTAATCAAAAGATTTGATTTATTTGAAAACAATATATTATTAATTATAAATAAAAAATACTTTAATTAAGAATATATTAATTAAGTATTAATAAATATTTGACCATACAAATGAATAACCTAGCTCCAATTATGTAATTAAAATCAATCCTAGTGTAGTTTTCTAGTTTTAGACTTTAGTACCTAATTTTATCTAAATCATGATCACACCCTAACAGGTCTTGTCATTGCAAAACAACGTCTATCTGTTATATATTTGTATAACATTTTATATAATAATAATTTTCACTCTAATTTGTATCATTAAGTTTGTCAAAAATATTTTAATACTTATTTACTTCCGTGTTTAAAAATGTATTTGCAATTATTTCAGTTACTTTTTATGGTTTCCGTGTGATGTAACTGAATTGTAATTAGCAAATTTCAAAGATCGAAATAAACTGGCCAGCAATTTTACGATTTTCCGTCGGACCAATATAGCTTTTTATTGAAATAGGTATGTGGTGGGATTTTATACTTCCAAGAAGTTACATACCTAGAAATAAGAAAAATAATAAAAAAAAAAACATAAAACATTTTTTACAATTTTTTAAACAATAAAAAGAGTTAATTTTACAATACTAATTTTAGTCATTGAATAAATTATATTTGTAATTGGCAACAATTATCATTTTAGTTCCATTGACATTAATTCAGTTACATAAGTTATACTACAGATAAATAATAATCTATTGTTTAGTTATCTGGCTGTTGCAGCGTTCATGTTGTTCGTAATAATTATTTAAAGACATTTAAATGTATTAATAAAATTATCTTATAATATTTTAACAATCACATTTAATTTTCAATATTGGGTAAGATATGGATAGTTTTGTCTAATTTAAACGAACGTGTGTTTAAAATGAAACTTGTAGCATGTAGAGGAAAACACAAGCGAGTGGCCGCCGCCATTGGGGTCAAGGCGACTTGACGCAACCACTTATCTATTCAGCTCTTATCAAACGGATTTTTAACTGATAGATTGTTCTATATGTTGAGACATAGTCCACGCTACGTGGAACAAAAATATATTTGCCTACCAAAATTATTATTTTCCTTATTTTTTGACCGACTTTACCCTAAAATGAAATCGGGTCACATATGTTTTTTGTGTCTAATTTTAACGATATGTCTTGAATCGATTTTAATAATTCCTTAATCCTTTATTAATATAAACATATATATAAATATCAAAAAATGAAATAATTTTTAATTGGTATTTTTTTATTTACCTTTAAAGTGATTTTGAAATCCGAATGGTGTAGATTTATTTTAAGGTCATTCTCATAAAATTCTTAATCTCTTCAGAAATTAATTATACTGTTCGTCGTTTGCTAAAATTAGTTAAGACATTTTATCGTTTCATATAATGTAAATATGATTTTTAATATAAATAAATATGTTGGGACATTAAACACACAGCACCATCTAGTTCCATGTTAAGCTACGAGGCCTTTGTTATGGATACTAGATAGTTGATACACTACACATATATAACTTTAAATACATACATATTATAAATATAAACACCCATGACTGGAGTACAAGCATTCGTGCTCATCACACAAATGAATACCCCCAGCGTGACTAGAACCCGCGACCGCTGGTACAGCAAGTAGAGTCACTACAAACTGAGCCAAACGTGCCATCAAAATATGTCTAAATTTAAACTTAAATAAAAGTATTATAAAGTCTTATTAACTTTTTGCTAACGAAAAAAAACAAAAAATAAGTTCGACCTGATCATGGACCAGCTTTTTTTTTTTTTATTAGATTTGTATTGCCTTAAATTCCCCACAAATATATTTGTGCAAATCAAAAGCTGCATACTTGGACGATTTAAGATTTTGTTATTATTAAAGATTAACAGGAATTATTCCGTCTGTCTGTGTTGTAGTCGTAAATCAAATAATTGTTTATACCTACGTTGTTTCTCAAAATTAATTTCGAACACCTAATGTTTTCGGAATGTTGGCTGGTTTTGTGTGAAACAGATTTTTTTTGACTAAAATTAATAACTATACTATATTTTAAATTAAATTAATATTTAAAAAAAAATTAATTGAGGAAAGAAGCTAAAAAATAAAATGTATTTAAGCTTCAATTTCATATATTTCTTGGAATAAAATCAATACAAAACGTTTCAATAAATAAGTATCAATGGGTTTTAGCTGACTTCTAGTAAATAAACAATGCACATGTAATAACAGTATGATACACATTATTATTTATATAATTCTTAGCCTATTTGTTATTATGTAAACTAATTCAAGAGAATTAAATATTGTAAATAACCGTTATAGTAGGAATAATGAATCATTATTTTATAATCTGTCATTGTAATATTGAATGGTACCTATTTATAATTATATATACATATAGTAAAATTCTAAGTAAGCAGAATCTCCACATTAAATATTTTTTTGGAAAATCGTCTTGAAATAGACATTATTATCGATACAGAGGCCGAATCTAGTGTTATGGAATTTTTGTTTGTCTATCTATCTGGGAAGTCATCACGAGAAAAATACTGGACAGATTTTGATGAAATTTGGTATGTTGATAGCTGGTTATCCGGGTCAACATATAGGATCCTTTTTTGTGCGGAAAAATATCTCATCTCTAAGAAATCTATACTAACCGTTAAAACGTATATCTTTATTTCTTGTTTAGTAAATATCATTGTAGAAAATTAAGATTTTATTTAAATAATAATTTTCATATTTCCGTTTAGAAACCTGAACATCCAAATGCATAGTAAGCATAGATGACAAATAAAATAGTAAGTTTAATAACAAAGACTGTTACAGTTAGTTCTCATAGTTTCGTGAGATCTACATTGTTTTGGAGATTCAGATGATAGAGAGGACACACAGACTGACAATTGTATTATAAATAAAATGTGTAGTATAGTGATAATTAACAAAGAGGCCGTGTTATATTTTGCGTACGCTATAAAAAAAATAGCCAAATAATGATTAGATAATGTATTAGCGTTTGAATATACATAGTTTTGTTTAATACTTTCTTAGATTTACGCGAATATTTGACATTATAAATAAAATTATCTTTTCGGATTATTTCGCGGATTTATTTTGATTTTTGGTTTCCGACGTTTCGAATGTTTTACAGCAACCATTCAAAAAAATTTTGAAATCATTTTTGTCAAATAGTGGGTAGGCACTGTCTGTAACAAGTATATAACGCCTTTGAGACGTTTAAAACCTTAGTCTCTCCCGTGACCATGATTGCTGTAAAGCATTCGAAACGTTGGTTACTAAAAATCTAAATAAATCCGCGAAATAATCCGAAAAGATAGTTTTATTTAAAATATAGTATTGGTTGAAAATATTAAAAAAGAACTAAGTTGCTACTTATTAACAATTATCGATTGAGCGATCGTACATTCACCAAACATTAGGTAACAATTTCAGCTGAATTTCGTGTAAAAAAAACATTTAACATACAGGAAGTTACACACGTCGATCGACTAACCCACTTCGGAATTGCGGCACTCGACTCCGGCAACCGGTTCATAGATTGTTAACATTAGACTGTCTTGTTGCGAGAATTTAAGTAACTTCCTATAATCCTTGCGGCGGACATGTATGAAATCCATTTGCATAAAACACCTGTAACTATGTGGACCAGTTAGTACTTGCTATGTGACTTGCGCAACCGAATTGATTAAGTCGTAAAAGCCCTTTTTGTTTCAATAGTATAAACGTTATATTAATATTTGTTTTTCTTTATTTCCAGTTGGCACAGTGGAACGCGATTCATACTACGGTGGGTACGGCGGTAATCACCACTTTGCCGCGCCCGCACCCCCTCCACTCCCCCATGATGACCTCCCATATTCGGTCTTCGACTTCGGAGATTATCAGAGGCACAGCCACCACAACAAACTCAAGCCCAAAAAGAGACCCCGAACTGACGCACCCCCAACTCCTGGAGTGAAACGCAAGAGCCGAGAAGGCTCTACAACCTACTTATGGGAGTTTCTTCTCAAACTCCTCCAAGACAGGGAGTATTGCCCACGTTATATCAAGTGGACAAATCGTGAGAAGGGAGTGTTTAAGCTCGTCGATTCCAAAGCCGTCTCCAGGCTCTGGGGGCTCCACAAAAACAAGCCGGACATGAACTACGAGACCATGGGTCGCGCCCTCCGCTACTACTACCAGAGGGGCATCCTCGCCAAAGTGGACGGCCAGAGGCTCGTGTACCAATTCGTAGACGTTCCGAAAGATATCGTCGAGATCGACTGTTCGCTCGCGTAGAGTGCAGTGTAGTCAGGCCCCCGGGAAAGGGGCCTCGAATCTCGTTGGACTTTCTGTAGAGTTATTTTCGCTCTTTCATACGTTTTTCAGATTCTATTCATCATGCATTATTTCCCGCTTCTCTTATCAAATTAAATATTTATACAGAATAGAGACGAAATTGATTGCTCAAATGTTTATATATACCTATTTTTAGGGGAAATTTCAGAAAGGAACTATTTGCTAGATGTTATACGGTACGGAGTGAACTTTTGTATATTGTAAACGAATTTTTAAAGTTTGTAACGTTTCTACGTATGTTGACTTGACTGCACTAAATCAGAACTTCCTACCTCAAAACTACGCAAAACTATTACATATATTGAATATACAATTTATTGGAAAAAGCAGTTTTACATGCAATAAGATATAGTGTAATAAGAGTTTTTATTAAAAAAAAAAGTATTTACGTATAAATGTTTATATTATAATGACAAAAATATAACGCCCTCAGATATAATTATGTATCGCCTGTTTGGTGCTTTATGGCCATTCGCATAGTAATATTTACCTTGTTGAAACAAATCTGAATGATATTATATGTATAGATTCAGTTATCGGTCCTAGCTGTTGTTCCTTTGTTGCGGCCGACCTGGTCCTTGGGCGGGCGGGGGAGAGAGAACTAGTGATGCGATCACGAATGATTCGCATTGAGTGTACACGTGTAGTGTTGTTCCCAATTTACTTACACGTATCGATTATTGTAACGTAACCAATAGTTTCATTCGTAATCGACATAATAAACAGATTTAATTAGTCAAAATTATATTTACATACAATAAAACGTGGAACAAAAGTACAAGTTAGTTGAAATATATAACAAAGCCCTCTCCCCACGAGTGAACCAAGTCGGCCTTCTGAGTTCTATATTTTCGTCTTTGATTGAAACCGAATTTTCAATTGATATTATTAAGGTTCTTGTACTGAAACCAACTGCCAACTTTCTGTTAGAGAACTAAATAAATAGATAAGGTATGAATTTTTGTGCGTTAATTGTGTTTATTAATAGATGTTTACTATAAGTGAGCTGTTTTAAGTGGACATGTTCTAGTTTATTTCGTTTATTTAAATTTTACTATAAGCCTGTTGGGGGGTCTCGAGCTCGCATTCACATATCAACGTTTAACTTTTCTATATATGTATATATATATACAATTGTATCAACAACAATCAATCATCCTCGATTTGTTTACAGCATATCAGAATTACGTATATGTATACAACAAATAAGCGCGAGACCCCCATTTTTTGTTACCTGAGTAAATATTATTAATAATTAATTACGATTTGTGGTCCAATGTTAATGAATCATACTTTTAACTAGATAGTCGTTAAAAGGTCAGGTTAAGCTAGCCTAGTTCCCGTTGAGTTTACTACAACTACAGATTATATATACACGGTTGGAGGAGTTGACAGGGGCGTCCATAGCGAAGCGCGCAGGCCCTCATTCATACTTATAATTCCGATTTGCAATATTTTTATATAAAAAAAAATTAAATATCGATTTATTAGCGAGTAAGACACTATATGTATCGGTCTGCGCGTTTCGTCGCGTAACTGAAAAGGGTTAGTGAAGCCTTAAGAGAATCGAATGTAAAGAAAATGGGTGCTACGTGTGGGACCGACTTAACGCGGAAGTGAACCGAAACACAGCTTACAAACAAACATACGCATATACCGACTCGTATATCTCGTCACCACTTGTCCCAGTGTTGTGTTTCGACTCGGTAAGAACGATCTCAGTGTCCAAACTCTGAACAAATCCAGTGCCCGTTTCATGTGATTTAAAGTTTATATTAAAAAAATAAAGTTTTAATCGTATTTTTATATAGGTAGGTGAAATTCTCAAAGCGATTTTCTTTTCTATTTCTTGCTTTTGTAAATATTACTATAGATTTTAACTTATTTATTTCGTCTTGGAACGTTTGCCGAGTCCGCGAATCGTATGATAAATTTTTTATTATAAATGAATTAGCTAAATTATTATTACTCACTACAAATTCCAGAGACGTATAATAATTGAATCGTTTATTAAATATTTAGTCGATTGCGCGGATTTCGCGACCGTTAACTTTTTTCCTTTTTAGGAAATTTCGTTCTTTAGGTTACAAATTTTATTGTAATATACATAATTATATATAATAAAAAGTAATAGGTAGTAGTAATGAAAGGACCACGTGATGGCAGGGGAGCGCTCTCAGAATTTATAATTCGGCTAGTGTGAAACGATAGAGTTACCGGTTAGTAGGCAAAATGTTTGAGCAAACATTTAAAAACGATGCTCGAAATTAAAAAAATAATTTTAGTCAAATTGATGTTGTTATGAAATCAAAGTTTCTAATTAATAATGTACTTAAAAAAATTCAATGTAAATTTTTAACAGCACCTTGTGGAAATTATTGTTAAAATTATTTTAATTGAGCCTAGTCTTAGTATCATAAAATTCGTTTTTAAATTATTTCGAACGCCATTTCGGTGTACGGCGTGTAACCGCAAGATGGCCGCTGATTCTTCCGTCTGTTTCTGGTATCATTACAAAAATATTTACCTAAGAAATTATTAAAATATACATTTTAATTAATTTGAAAAAAATATATATTAAAATATACATTTTAACACATTTGTTAATTTAAATTTAAAATATATATAATTGTCTTGATGTTTACGAATGATGCTAGACTCAATGAAGAGTCAGCTGACACCGTTTTGAGAAAAAATGTAAATAATGTTTTAAAGTCAAACGCACACCCTCATGACCCATGCGAGACTATGGCGTCGTCGCTAGATAGGTGAAATATGAAAATATTTTGCGCGAAAGCAATGAAAGGTTAGTGAATTCGGTGATAGGGGGAGGGCGGTGTTTGGAGGCAACACGTTTTGTCTACTATTGCAAATGTATTCTACAACTAGTTAAAGTCCAATCATTGAATACGTAATTATTGAAAACCTGTGGATTGTTTTCTTTGGTTTTTATTCGCTTAATCTAAATTTAGCTTCAGCATTCAATGTTTCGAAAATATTTTAGTTCTGAGAGTCATGTGCGGTAGTGATTTTTGCGTTACACATTGCTTTTAGATTTATGCAAAGTCCGATTATTTTTAATTATAATTTTAGTTGTTTAATTTAACAAAATACTGTATTTTCTGCCCCCTAGTTAAGTTATTTTTCTATGTATAGCTAGTTATAAGTGTAAATGATTTAGCATATAAATTTGATGCATGATGATAATGTTAATAAAATATCCACAATAAAATACAAATGTCTCTTTTCTTGAACCCGAAAACCCAAAACCTCCGATTGAATTATGTATATCTTAAACTATTTACTTATCCAAGTACTCGTCGTGAAATGCATAGTTTTAACTTTTACCTAAAAATTTAAAATTTAAAAAACCCCCGACATTTTTTATTTGAAATTTGTCATAGTGTATAGTATTCTACTAGTCAAGCCCTTTTATTTGATACCCATATTGAGGGAGTTGTGAAAAAATATGTAATCCGCCATTTTATAGCGGCGGCCATCTTGTACCGATTTTTATCAAACATAGCTAATAACACTCCCGACTAATTCACCTTTCAAACAAAAAAAAAACAAAATCAAAATCGGTTCATCCGTTCGGGAGCTACGATGCCACAGACAGACACACACACAAACACGACAAACAGCAAAAACGACAGGGTGTTATACACCCCAAGTTAGATTAAAAATAAATAGCATATAAAAGATATTTTGAAATAAAAGAAATTACTAAATATAAAAAATAGTTATTAATATAAATTGACTAACATTTAAAATTGTATACCTTTAATGAATGTCAGTGCGTGTTGTGACATTATAGTATTTACTCCAATGGATGACCATTAGTAAATATGTAAATAAATTATAAGCGTTTACTGACCAATATTATAATGAGCTATGATCTCAGTTATTTAAGCAAACATAATGTCCTGCCGACTGATTTCGGCTACGGCGGCCAATCTCACTGACAATGATACTAGAAAGATGCGTAAGAGATATTATAGAGCACAAGTGTACATACACAAGTGAACTCTCTATTCCTGTCACTCTCAAAGTCCGATGGGACAATACTTCAACATGACCAGTGAGAGTTAAGGCGCAGGACCGACGAGACACGTGCTCTCTGAGGCACGGGGCGGAACACCGCTAACTTCCCGACTCCAGGCTATCACTGAGAAAATCTTAACAGAAAAACTTTGCCCGTCCCGGAACTCGAACCCAGGGCCTTCCAATCTGTAGCCATACTTGCTAGCCCTTAGGCCACAGAGGCATTATTTTAAGCAAACGCTTAAGATATAATCCAAACTCACAAACTTTACTTCCTTTAGTATCCGAAACTAGTCTTTAACACCATAAAAAAACCGTCGATTTTAGCTATTAATAAATATTTATATATTTCTATACATAGACCATGGTGACAATCATTAATTAATAACTATACTATAATACTTTCTTAGATTTACGCGAATATTTGACGTTTTTAATAAAACTATCTTTTCGGATTATTTCGCGGATTTATTTTGATTTTTGGTTCCCGACGTTTCTAATGCTTTACAGCAATCATGGTCGCGGGAGAGACTAAGGTGTTAGACATCTCAAAGGCGTTATATACTTGTTACAGACAGTGCCTACCCACTATTTTACAAAAATAATTTCAAAACCACGATTGCTGTAAAGCAATCGAAACGTCGGGAAGCAAAAATCGGAATAAATCCGCGAAATAATCCGGAAAGATAGTTTTATTTAAAACTATACTATGACTTAGTTATTCTAAATCGATCTATTCCACATGGGAAGATATTAGGTAACTGATATGTTATAAATATCAAAAATAAAAGCTCACCTGCGCCGATCGCTCTTGACGCGCGCGAAAGCATAGGAACTTTTTGTTACATTGTTAAAGCTTACAAAACAAATTAACTAATAAAGAGATAAAATTTAAATACCTACCTATCTAGAAAGAATATATTAATTTTGTTTAGTACAAAATACTATAACGTCATAAAAAACATCCGTCATGTCATAACGGAGTATGTCTTTGATCGACACCTAGTTCGTCATAAGCTATAACTTTATTCCCATAATGAGGTAAATACTTAGTGGCTGTCACATACGGCGGTAAATCCAGTTCTCCCGGGTTCGAGTCCCGGGTCGAGCCAAGAATAATTATTGAATTTTTCTGTTAAGAAATTCTCAGTACCTGCTTGAACAGGGAAAGTGGCGGTATTACACCCTGTGCCTCAGAGAGCACTTAAAGCCATGTCCTGCGCCTGATCTCTTACCGGTCGTATCAAAATATCGCTCCTTGGACGTTGGGGAGTGAAAAAAATAAAAAGAATATACCTTTTACAACGCCTCAATATCCATGTTGTGATTAAACTTTGAAACACTATTACCATGAATCCATGTAATAATAATTAGCATTTTCCACTTTAATTTCAATATTTCATTACATATTTCAATAGTAAGTAATAAAATAAGTTAGTAAATTTCTTCTAGCATACCAATTAACGGATTACAATGAAACTTTGGCGATATGTTAGTTTACCTATATAGAAAAGGTTCTGACACAGTTCCATCACCGTACTTCGTGCGATAGTGCTTGGACAAGTTGTATAAGATAAATGAAAATGACCTTAATAACACACATAAAAGACAACGTGCCATTAGTTTTTGCTTTTTTTCTGTTCATTTCAGAAAAAATGGAAATTAAATTATTTAAAGAAATAGTAAATAAAAAGTATTTAAAAATTCGATTGAAAGCTCAAATATTTAAGCAAGAAATATTACACTTCATAGATTTTAAGAAATAAATCAATGAAGAATACATAGTTTTAAGGCCAATAAGTATTATAAAAGACAAATTAACTATCGAAATTAATTATTTTAAATATTTTAAAAAACATAAATACATATAACAAATACAACATTTTTTTAGTTTTGCTGACTTAACACCAACTAAAAGCTAATAGAAACTTAAAATTACCCATAAATCGGGGGAAAATATAGTCAAATGATAACACCAGATGCGAAACCGAAAAGGATGGACGTTGTTACACAAATCCTCTGTTTAACTATGTATTAACTTTTTGCCTATTTATTGGTGCGTAAATGTTATTAAAAATATTATATGACAATTTTTGAGTATTTTATTAATTCAACATTTAAAATAATTCTTATTTAAAATGAACACGTAAGTTAACCATAGACAAGCTGACGTGTTGTTATCACGTCAAGATGAACTGTCATTTTCCTTGACGTGTAAGTGCTAGTGTCAAGATTCGAGATCTGAGATTAATTTTCACTTTGTTTTCCCATTTGTGAATAATGAGAAGAAAAAAATAAGTGTATTATAAGATTTATTGAAAGTGATCTATATTATTTTAAGTTAAGGGACATATAAAAAATAGCAAAATGGTTTTAATGACAATGATTGCCCGTGTTGTAGACGGGCTACCTTTGGCCGCTACAATGCAAGAAGATGAGCAGGTAACTTGTTCAGACATATGTTGCTTTATTATTTAGCAATGACCTATTCTATTTGATGTTTTTCTTCAACTGCACCTTTCTCATTATGAACGTTATCCTTTGTTACCATTTAGTTCGATTTCCACCCATTGATTTTAATTTTATAATTTTATTTGCCGGTGGTTTGCAGAGCGGCTGCAATATATTGGAGTATCAAAACCAAGCAAAAATGCTGTTTAGAAAATTAGGTCCTCAATCGCCAATCCGCTGTTCCATCGAAACTGGATCCCATCTCTTCCAGTGAGTTATGAGTGCTTCTTATTTATTTTTTTAATCTTTATTTATTTTCCTTTTGTAGTTTGTGTACCTAGCCGCTTCAAAGTAGATTTAAGCATAAAATTAAATATTTGATTATTATAATTTTAGTTACTTTAAATTCATTTCAGCTATTTGATAGAGAATGAGATCTGCTACCTAGTTCTGTGTGAGCGCAACTACAGTAAAAGACTTGCATTCAGTTATTTAGAGGAAATTGCACAAGAGTTTTATCAACAATACGGAAAGAGAGTAAGTACATTTCTAAATCACTTGAGTGAAATTATTACACAATTATTGCTCATTTATCTTCTTATTATTTGAAATTATATTAACCATTAGTTGTATGTAAAATATGTTGTTCAAAATGTTTGCAAATCATTTTATTAATGATATCATCATCACTAATAAAATGATTTGTAAACATTCTAAATGTTCTAATTTCTGACCATGTGTAATAATACAGTTTATCTATACTAATATTATAAAGAGATAAAGTTTGTGAGATTGTAAGGGATTTAGATGAAATTTGGTAAGAAGATAGTTGGAGACTCTGGGAAGGACATAGGATAGTTTATATCCCGGTAATCATCCCTTAAGAGAGTAAAAATGGGGATGAAAATTTGTATGGTCAATTCGATCTAGGGACAAACCTGAACAAAGTAAGGGTTAGTCACTAATATAGTAATAATTTGCTTGCTATCAAACTGAGGGTTAATTTTTTTTCTAAAAGAAAATAAAAAACAAATCTTGATAATTGAGACATCTCCAGCATATGAAATACTCTTTTAAGTTAATAAAACATCTTTATATTATTTTTGAACCTTATATTTGTTATGGAAACTGTTATTAAATTATGTACATATTTACAAGCCTTTTTATTACTTATTAAAAATTGAAAAAACTTGCTTTTAAAGTATAGAACTCATCAATATGGATAAATAAGCCCTATTGAAAAGTGTACTAGTAGTCTTTAAACATTTCCACCAAAACGTGTGGGTTCCACCATCAGATCAGCTTCATTAATATTTAATTACTCTATTGTAGACTTGCAACGAATATTCGGCTACTATTCGGTATTCGGCCTATTCGGCTAATTTTATCCTATTCGGCCGAATACTGAATATCTACATACTATTCGGCCGAATACCGAATACTTAATGAATATGTTTTGTTGTAATCAGATAATAATAGGGAATATGCGTGTGATGTAATGAAAGGTGAAATATTTTTTTATAATCTTTATTGCTTTTGAATTAAGCCTATATTCATATTTTTTTTAACATAGATTTTTTTGACTAAGAACATATTTATTAAAAAGTTTAAAAAACAGGTTGGAAATTCAAAGTAGTTGAAACGCAACGCCATTGGTCAGACCGAATATGACGTCACTGTATATCAGAACAGGCGATTTTGTGGCTTACTAATTAAGCCGTCATTTCTGTGTATATTATACAGTGACGTCACACCAAGCGCGCGAAATGGCGAGCATCTTAAGTATCCATAACGGTGTATTTTAATATTTTTTATACTAAGTTTTAGCTTTTTGGGGCTGAATATTTTTTTACAATTATATAACGATGTATGATTGTATAAAAAATGAAAAAAAAAAAAACATGGATATTTCCTATTGGTAAAAAGAATATATTGATTTATTTTATAAAAATATATTTTTCTTGTAATCATTAAAGTAGTCATACGTACATAAACACCTTCTTTATTACAAAAATTAACAAAAAAACTATCAAATAAATGTCTATGTACTTGCATTATATAATTAAAATTTAAAAGTGGAAGATTATTATGCGAAAAGACTATTTTTTCTGCATTTTCAGGCAGTAGTTTTCTCCTAGACAATCCCGGATTCAAAGAAAAGACACTCTAAATAAATATTACTTTCTGGCGCCAAATAAAAAACAAACAGATACAAGTTTTCCCACCACGCGTTGGCCGAATACTTTTGCCTAATATTCGGCTATTCGCCCTGAAAGCCCGCCGAATATTCGGTATTCGGCGTATGGCCGAATATACTATTCGTTGCAAGTCTACTCTATTGCGATCTAAATTTCACATTTATTAGACTTAAAAATTCGAAGTAATTTAAAATCAACTCCTGAAACTTTTACAAAGTTAATGAAAGCAAGTTAAAAATAAATCCATACGATTTTCAGGTGAATACAGTGACCCGTCCCTACACATTCATAGAGTTCGACACGTGGATGCAGCGGGCACGCAAGCAGTACGCGGAGGGGGGCGCGCGGGCGAGGCGCGCCGGCGCCACCGCCGCACTCGGGGGCCAGCTCGGGGACGTGCAACGGATCATGATGCAGAATATTGATGATGTGTTGCAGAGGGGAGCTGTCTTATCAGGTATATATGTTATACCTTTGATTGATTTCAAAGAGAGAACACATACCCTGTTGGACATATCACACTACCACAGATCACATAATACTATACTATATTTGCCGAATGAACCAAGCACTGAGATTTTGCGCTTGCACATGATTCCTAGTAGATAAGACGCTTAGGCCGCGATTACAATGCAAGTCATAATTAGTCCAACGTCGCATTCCGTACCATTCAGACGTCTCTCGTGGAGTTACCTGATTTATTATCAATATAGGAGATGACAGTGATACGGCAGAAAGTGAAAATTAATCATGTATATAAATATTTAAAAATAAAGTTAATTTTACTTTTATGTTCATTTTATTTGTATGTTGATTTTATTTTATTACAAATTATTAATAATTCCTCACTAAAGTATTAGCAACATAAACAAGCCCTATGACTTCATAACATTGTTAATTCGGACTCTGAGCTATTTTCGTTTGCTTGAATAGATAATAAATGTTGTTGATCGGCCAATAGTTGAACTGTTTTATTTTATAAATATGTGCAAACTAACTTATGGTAAATATTGTAAAATTCGTCCTGCATTGAATCAAATAAATTTCAGTGATTTTACAATTTTAACTATGATAAACAACTCCTAAAAAGTAAAAGCATGTAATAATTATTTTTATTTTTTAGAAAATGTGTATATCTAAATTTACATTTTTATGTATATATAAAATTTGGATGAACACAAACAGTTGCCAAGGTTACGTATGCTATGCTAAAGAGATAACAGCCGAGTGTATAGTTAAGCAATGGGTCATCTTTATCTATATTTTTTAAACCATATTTCCTGTTATCCACTGTTTTATTTTTGACAAGTTTCTGCCTATAGCTTTGCTTGCATAAAATGTTCTCTTTCAAGTTTATTAAACAACGCCATCTATTAATAACCTTAGAAACAAAGCATTGCAAAAATAACTTTAAAAGTCCTTCATAAGTCACTTTAACCAAATTTATTATTATTGCCTTTGCACAAGGTATCTTGTATATAGTACAAACTAGCAATACTACAACTAGCTATAGTTACAGAAAAATTGGCTGCCATGACATTGGTTCTTGTATAAATAATTATTATGGAGACTCCTCCTTACCTCTATGCTCCACACTTATTCTAATCTATACTCTATACTAATAATATAAAGCTGAAGAGTTTGTTTGTTTGTTTGGTTGAACGCGCTAATCTCAGGAACTACTAATCCGATTTGAAAAATCCTTTTTGCATTGGATAGCCCGTTAACTGAGGAAGGCTATATATCATCCCGGAAAATGTACGGTTCCCGTGGGATAGATTTGTTTTGGTCTAGAGATGAACCCGAAGCGAAGCGAGGTCGAGTCGTTTTTATAGTATATAATTAAACTGTTATGTAACTTAATGTAAAGATAACATAAATTCTATTCCTTTTCCAGAATTAGACACAAAAACGCAGAAGCTGTCAATGATGTCGCAAAAATACAAAAAGGATGCTACATACTTAAATACTAAATCCATGTTAGTGAAAGCCACCGCGGGCGCCGTCATCATACTAGTGGTTGTGTTGTACTTCTGGGTGCTGTAGGTGCCGTAGGTGCTGTAGACTGTATTTGCCTTTGAGAATTTATCGAACCAAATTTGTTATGGACGTTTTAGTATGTTTGTCATATTGTTTAATTTTTGGTTTAATTATAGCCTATTTTTATTATTTACTTGTTTGTTTATTCGTCCTTTATATGAATTGAATTGTTTCAAATAGACGAGTCGTAGCCCTCACAAGGTCAAAGAAATTGACAGATTTGTTCAAATATCCATCTCAACTTTGGCGAAATAAAAAAAGCTAAGACTAAGACAAACTAGATGACTGACATTTTATATAATAAGTGCATTCCATCGCAATAGCTGTCGTGTATTGATTGTAAATGATAATTCTGTATGAATCATACATTAGATGTTCCTCAAATATTGACCCGTACATCCTGTAGTATCCTCAGACAATAAGTCCAAAAATCTAAATATGTGTAGCATCTCTCATATGTACCACTTTTTATATATACAATGAATAAACTAACAATGTTAAGCGAAATATGCACTGTAAATAAGGAAAATGGATGACACATAATGTAAAACTTTAAATAGTTTTTATACTTTCTGCTGTCTTCTTCGTATTACATGTTTCTCGCTGTTGAATCTCCTTTGGATTGAACAAGATCAAATTTATGTACAATATACATCTATTAAATTCATATATCAACTCACTGGACTTTTCAATATCAACTCACTGGATTCTTCATTCATCTCTTTAATGAATAGTGACAACTTTCGCTTAAAATAACCAAATGTCATATCGAGTTAATTGTACATTATAATAAAATTCAATGTCTGTTCACATATAATTTTACTGCACAGGTTTTAATGTGGTTTTATAAATAAGGAAGTGAAATAACAGAATGTATCTTAAATACTATATGGTTTTAGAGCAATAAGGACTTCTGCTTGATGTAAATTTTTTGTATTTGCCAATATTTTTTACTGTGAGGATGGTGGCGGAGAATTGTAAATGTCTTGTTGATAATTATTGTATTTATTTAAGAATAAATATGTATTCTTTCCACTATAATGGTTGCTTTATTTTTTTTACCTTACCGGCATCTATGATCGGCAGCTATGACAGATCCGTCTTCACCATAATGCACACGGGACACTTGCCCAGGGCTTCCAGCCTCACAGGGACCCCAAAAAGACAACATTTTCGTTTACATGGAAAAGATAGAAGGTCAATTTTTAATTTAATACACAGCACTGTATATTATAGACCAGGGTGAGCCAACCTGTGGCTCGCGAGCCACATGCGGCTCTTTTAAGGATTATTTGTGGCTCCCGATAAATGTACCCGAGTTCCTTTTTCATTTTTGTGCAATTATATTTTAAAAAATCATTATCGTTCCGTATGTGTTTCAAAATGTCTTTTAAATTACTGATAACAAATATGAAAGACTAAGTGCAACGTTGTAACAAATTTCATTTCCGTCCAAGTTAAGAATGATATGACTCGTCGAAAACTGCGCGAACGAATATGAACAATGGCGTAATCGACCGACTCCAGCGTCCAGACCGACTTTGAATTTGTAAATTTTCATTGTAATGGACAGTTGACACTGTGCTCTGGAGGAAATATTTTTTATATAATTTTTTGCATACCTTTTAAATACATATTTAATTGCGGCTCGCGAAAAATTTCAAATTTTGAAAAATGGCTCGGACTATCAAGGGGCTTCGCCACCTCTGTCATAGACTGAATAATATCATACCCCTTCGTCGACTTTTTCTGTCATTTTAGCTGACTTCTTTACGCCATCGAGTTTTTTTTTTTATTTTTGTAGTTTACTTATTTTTTTTATCATTCACATTTTTCACCTTTCCAAATTGCCCTAAATTATTGTGTGCCCAGGGGCCCCGCACGGCTCAAGACCGCCCTAGCTATGATGGAGTGTAGTGAATGGTAACTCATAACTGGTACCTAATACTTAATGACGACACGCTTGGCTCAATTTGTAGTGAGTTTAGTAAGGCTCAACTTGCTGTGAGAGCGTTCACGGGTTCGAGTCCCGCTGGAATGTTCATTTGTGTGATGAGCACAAATGTTTGTACTCCAGTCATGGGTGTTTATATTTATAATACGTATGTATTTAAAGTTATATATGTATAGGAACCGCACATTTTTTCCGGGATAAAAAGTAGTTTATGTGTTATTCCAGACTATAATCTATCTCTGTGCCAAATCTCATCCAGATCCGTTCAGCCGTTCTGACGTGAAAGAGTAACAAACATCCATACATCAATACTCACAAACTATCACATTTATAATATTAGTATAGATACTAGCGACTCATCGTTCGTCCCTAGGTACGTTCTAACAGATAGTATGGAATAAACATTACATATTACTAGCGACTCACCCTCGCTCCGCTCAGGTTCGTCCCTACTTACGTTTTAACGTTTAGTATAGATTTCTCAGAGATGAGATATTTTCCCGCAGTAAAAAGTATCCTATATGTTGATCCAGATACTCAGCTATCATCATACCAAATTTCATCAAATTCCCTCCAGTGGTTTTTCCGTGATGCGATAACAGAGAGACAGACAGACAAAAATTCTAAAAACTATAGTTTATTTCAATAAGATAATAATGTTTATTTCAATAAGATTTTCAAAAAAATATTTAATGTACAGATTCGGCTTAGTTAGAATTTTACTACAAGTATGATGTACGTGAGTTGTTGTGGGTTGTATTATAACTTGGTTTCCAGCGAGAAGATAATATAATCTCTCCCTGTTAAAAGTAGCGTATGTGAGCGCTGGAATTACACAATTGGGGCAATAGTGCCCAGGGCGGCAAAATTCGGAGGGCGGGAAAAAAAAATCTCCCCATCATAGAAAATGCATTTTGAATTTTACAAAAAATGAAAAATAAAAAAACATTAACTAGTATAATGTACAATTATTCGAAAACTTGATAATTAAAAAAATTTCAACTTTTAAAAATTTTATATTCAAAATTCCAATAGGGCGGCTCTTTTTACTACGCCCAGGAGCGGCGCTAAGGTTAAATTCGGCACTACCTATGTCACTCTCCATTCTCCAACTATCTCCGCACAATCACGCCAATCCGTCACTCTGTTTCGACCTAAAAGAAGAAACAAACAAACAAACACACTTTCACATTTATAATATTAGTATCGATTTCTATACGAGTCATATTTTTTTCGCTTTAAGTTTCTATGGCGAGACATTGGATTTCATTTTCGTAAAAGGTTTCATAAAGATCAAAATATATGCTGCAATTTTAATAAAAAAGTCAGCCTTTATGAAAGCTATTACTATGCATACTACACCACTGATATCAGATCAAATGAAAAGATTAATGAAACAAAAAAAAACTTAAATAAATCTACTTTAAAAATCGTATAGTTTCAGTTTTTAATAATAAATCCAAAGCTTAAAAATTTAATAAATTTGATTATACAGTGTGATATTATAAGCAAATAAGAGAATTTTCCTTCAGATATCAGAGAAAAATGTTTAAAAATGCAGGTGTTTTAAAAGTTTTTATTATTAATAAGTAAAATGCAAAAGAATCTTAATTTATATATTTTAATAAAATGTTCCACATCACATCACATTAAATCACAATCCTCCGATCTTTCTGCTAGATGTCTTCTAGTAATAGTTCCAACTACTTCATTTATTCTTAATGCCATAGCTGGACTGTGTACCTATAAAATATAACATTAATTTATTTAGAAAATCTGTTTTTTTCTTACCAATCTTGCATCCGAAAAAGCTATATATGTGAAAATGATACTTTACATAAACTCTAATTGAATATATATAACCGGTTATGTAGTTATCATTAGACTTAAATTTTAATATTTCTGAATAAAAATGAATTACATTAATATAAATATTTGTCACTGATGATTGAGCATTTTCATTTGCTTAAACACCAAATTAATTAGGATAAATCTTGACATATAAATCATAGCCTAGATATTATACTCTGGAAAACATTATTTATGTGGGAAAACCAACTATCAGGGTCTTATTAAAGTAAATGATACTGATGAATGTTCGCTATGTAAACAAAAGCTTCATCAAAGAAATGGACAGAATTAGATTAAAGTCAGTCAGTCAAAATAGTCATGTCTGCTTGAAGATCATGATGAAAATGCTATTATATGTTTCTCACATAACTTGTGTGGTAGTGGTAGTTACATGACTTCTAACTACACACAATTCATACAATCAAGAGATTGCTTCGATTTTATAGAAAGTATTTTCCTACATATGAATATTCTTAACATTAAACTTACTTGTATTATATAAGCATAAATGACTGGTCTACCCTTCCACTGAATTGTACCAAAGAGCTGGGCTGTATATGGGACGATAGTATTTTGCAAGGATGTTTTCATATAAGCCATGGAGACTATGATTCTAGGACTATTGGCTATTCCAATTGAATTAATCTAAAAATTATAAATATTATAATTAATACGAATTGAGATAAATAAACTATTTTAAAGGAAGCATAATTTAAATGAAGAAACAACTTACATCTTTAATGTAAAAGTGTCCATCAATACTTTCAACGATCCCTACAGTTCGAAACTTTATAATTTTTTCAATATTCTCTTCACATTTGACTATTAAATCGTGAATGTTAATATGAGTATAAAAATCCGCCTGAAAAAAAACTTGCTTTTAAAAGTTTTTCAAAAATTTAAACAAGTATTTAATATTTATACTATACCTGTGGAATTTCTTTGGTAAAAGGTTTTTTACAATAATTATCGTTTCTAAAAGAGTTCATAATAAAAAGTTGAATCCCTATTATTATAAATGCATAAAATAATGAAGTAAAACCATCTAATAATCCGGAAATGACAAAAGTTCAAATTCACAATTGCATTTTTGAAGAACCCGCGAATCGCGATACTATTGACAGATGACAAATGGTAATAATCACAGATGGATAATTATGCTGTGGACAGTGGAACTAGAAAGTAGAAAAGCACTGTATAATTAAAATTTAAGATAAAACGAATCGGAATATAAATTATTATTCCAATTTATTTAGAAAGTAAATGTGGTTGATTTATTATATTTTATATCAAAAGTACTATTTGATAACAACTTTCTGGAGAATCGAGTTTTTTTTTCTGTCCCCAAAATTAAAAAAAATTTCTGTAAATGAGGAAGATTAACTTGAAAGCAGGGCGCTAAACGTATGATCTATTTACATTCAGTCTGAGGTTAAACATTTTATTATGATATCTCTTTTGTACCTGGTTGTAATGAACGTTGTATGTGTAATGGAATGTTATGTGTGTGTGTATTGTATTTGTACCTGGTAAGACCAGCTGAAGGAAGAATTAAGAAGGAGAGGTGCATCCTGTAGTGATCCTGACTGACTGAGATAGCAGGTGGACACACAGTTATATGATGTAGGCATCCGGTAAGAAAGGATTTTTCTAAATTCATCTTCTAAGTAAGTAAAATAGGGTATTAAAGATTGTATGAAACTCTGTCATTCTTAATGTAAAATATACAGAAAACGGTATTTAGCTTTAATATAAAAAAAAGAAATATATTTTTTTGATTTTTTTCGAAATTCATTCTTTAAAGAGATAAAAAGGGCTAATAAAGCTTATATAGGCAAAGAATTTACAATATACTGAGGGTTATAGTAATCGCGACATCTGGCGGGAGAAAAAGGCAAAATTCTTTCCCAGTTTCACCGAGTTTTCAGCGACTTTGGAATGTTTACATTTGCAACACTGTAGTCAGTTCTAGATCTTGTCATTGTCATCCATGGATTATGCTTCTTGTCAATTGTCACTTTGACACCTAAAAGCTTAGAGTAATAACAAGCTTATAAGACTCGTATTAAACTGAACCAATAAACTTATAATTTGCACTGCTTTATCTTACTAAAAGATGACGTAAGTTAGAGAGAGACGTAATAATAAAGAAACTATCGTCTTCAATGGTGTGAAGCCACCTTTTACTTGTCAAAGTGACCAGCTGGTGACTTACAGTGTTTTTGATATTTGTGATTATTTTAATGATAAAAGAGTAATTGGATGTAACAAACTTAGTTTTAAGGAAATTTAAAAACATTTTGTTTCGATGGCTTGTGTGGCTTACGGCTGTAATCGCCATAGTTCAAAGAAAAGTGAAGTTAATCAAAATATAACATTTCACCGGTAAGTGTTTTTTGGATTTTTCTGTTAAAATACTAAACATTTTTATGAAATATTCAAATATGTTTAAATTGATTGTTTTAAGACTCTTACGATATCAGAATAGTGTGTAATCGATCTCTAAATTCTTGTCAATTTGAGAAAGTAATTTTGTTTTTTAATCATAGTGATGTGGCATGACGTACCTTCATTATTACTTTGCCGATTCGTTTTTAGAATACATGTTGATAAAATTTCTTAAAATATATGAGTATGTTATAAATCAGAGGTTTAACCATAATCCCCGCGCTAGGCTAACTTATTTTTTTTTGTGTTATATTTTTGAATAATGAATAATCAAGATTAGACTATGAATGAGTTTCATTTATTTCTGTTATTTATTTATTTATCAAAAAGTACACTAACAACACACATATTAAAACATTTATACACATTTAGAAGACAATATTAATAATTAATCGGAAATGTATGTCTTTACAAGTGTACATAACATTCGCTATAATTACATAATCAAAAGTATACATTAAATTATATTAAATCCCTTCTATATAATTAATAAATACAATTTAAATACAATAAAAATGATTCATAATAAGTCAACACCAGTTAGCCAAAATAATTAATTTAAATAATGTTAAAAAATTGTTATAACCTTAAAATCTAATTAGTTAAGATTAAACATAATTAATTTTCACCTAAGGTGAAGTATTGTTTCGTGTAATCGTTTTTCATAATTACTATAAATATTACAAAGAAACGGTATTTTTAATTTATAAACCGCTAAACTTTAGCACATCACTATAATAGTCAATATATAAATATAGTAATTCTATAGCATACTTGGCTTCATTGCGATTTTAAGAAAGGGCAAATTGTGTATTTCTGTCTCTGTCCCTCTCGTAAAGAAGTGTATAAGAAGGACACAATCAAATATATTGTAAATGTTCAATTAAATACAGCTCCTCCATGCTTGTTATTACTCTAAGCCTAAAAGTTATATCAAGTGCACAGATTAAATCAAGTGCCTGTCATGGATGACAAAGGTGCCTGTGCATAGTGCAAGTGCAAGTTTGCTGTAAAAATTATATTGCATTTAATTTTAATATATATAATTAAATAATGCCAGCAACATTAGTAGAGTTGCGACCCGATAGGCGCCTTTTAGATCATGAATTTGAAGGATACAAGTTGAATTTGCAAAGTCTGCCACATTTCTGTCATAGTTTGCCTTCGCCGGTGGATAAACTTTATCCAGATGAAGTTCAGTATTCTTTCGTACACGCTAAACTCTTTGCACTTCATAACCATCTTGTATTAGACTTCTGGGATCATCAATACAACTATTATTATATCGACAACCAACAGCAAGTATGTAATGTAACTTTTGACAATATAAATAACACATTCCAAAGCGCAGTTGTTTATAAAGTGCCTATAAATCTTGATAGAAAGCCTGGTGACTTTAATCTCTGCCTTACCTTCCCATCTGATCACATAGCAGTGGTAAGTGATGGTACTGGTTACCTGCATATTATTGATACTGGAATTAGGAATAGACCTGCAAGTGACAAACAAACATGGCAAACATTATATTCGAGCTTAGCTCTTGGAGATGTAAAAAAATTTATTATGATAGACATAAAAATGCAAGAAAGAGACAATATGGAAATATTGCATTGCCTATTACAATCTATTGAGCAGAGTGAAAAACATTTCAACTCAGTACTAACCTGGGTATCATATGGAAATGATGGTCAAACATGGAAGGAGTTATCAGTTAAAGAAGTTAAAGGAAAAGGTATTGTTCATTATGCAGCTCTTGAAACAAGTTGTGCTGCCTTATATGTGGCTTCTGATAATTTGTTTAAGTTTACATCAGACTCTGAAAAGGATATTGTAGTCAAATCGGTAGAAGAACCTAGACAGATTATATATACTTGGCTCCAAACTAATGATGATATATCGATAACTCTCAAATTACAAAACAACTTTGATAAAAAGCTGCTCTTCGTTAATGTCACACCTCTGTCTGTTAAAATAAGTTATGGAGGGAAAGAATTTGTCCAGGGTCGATTAAAGCATAAAGTGGACAGTGAACTGACAACATGGCATATTCAAGATAGTGGCCAAGTTGATGTTCTAATAACTAAGTCAGAAAGCATGATTTGGGATGAATTAATTGAAGGTGGTGACAAAAATGGGGAGCAAATACTAGATGCAAGTCTAGTTGATGAGGTTCATAAGAGACTGGCTCATTTGTGTTCTGAAACAGAAGTAAGGGAAGCACAAACAATACCTGGTCTAAACACTCAAGAACTTGAAGAATGTGATGCAGTTTCAGAAGAAGATACTGTTTTAGGTGAGCTTTAGAGGATTCATTTTACATTAGGGGAGCCCAAAAGGAGATTTCGGGATTTAGTCAAGCGCAGTCGATTAACATAAGAGGATACTTTGTACTCTATTAAGTGCCTCTACCATATATAAGTCCTCTGTATAAGGTACGGTGGGCTAATTACATGGTGAAAAGTGTACAATTCAATAATCTGTTAATTTCCACAAGCCAAAAACTAACAAAACTCATCAATAAACACCTTAATCTGATTCAAAATATTTTGTAAAAAATTTCATCTGCTGCCCTAGATGTATGACTATACAGAGGACTTGTATATGGAGGAGGAGGCACCCAACAGAGTGCAAGGTCTCCCCTTATATTCCCTTATGTAAATATGCAGTGCTCACTTACTATTAACTTTATTGTTATATTTTCCAGAAATACATTTAATATTAGTTATTACACATACTATTTTCTTTGAAGATACTTTTTAACTATTTTTTTTCTATTTCAGTACGAATGGATATAACAAACCATGAAATAACACACAGAGTACCACTAAGTGTACATCAGTACTTATTTGATATTAAATTAGAAACCCATGAAGTTCCAGCTTTAGCTCTCAGACATGATGTTGATGCTTGTATTTGGCAACCATTTGCACAACTCATTAATTCAGAAACATGGCCTATTAAACACCATGGGACACTTATGGCTTTTGGATATGTGCAATCATCAAAACAGAACAAAAAATTTGTCACTTGTTCACCAAACTTTTCTTATAGTGTTGTCTGTGAAGCAACTCGTCATATATTTATTTACAAGAGTTCAGCAGATCAAGATTGCCAGTTACGGAAGAGAACGGCCGGTGTAATGAAGAATATCAAAATTGGCCAACAGCATGTTGTCAATATTGATAAATATGGAGAAGTTTTAGGAATACATGCAACTAATGACTACTTGTTTATACTGACCGAGAACAATTTTGTAGCTATAGGGGTGTAAATAATAATATGATTTATATAAAAAGTTATTTTATTTCTTAACTTAATGAAGTTTCTGGTATATCATTAAATTTATGGCAATTTATTTTTCACCCTCACTTTCACTCCCACTACTGATACTTTCTTCTGAAGAGTATCCAGTTGTAAACAAAAGATTCTTGGGTCTCTTCTTTTTATCTTCTTTAATTTCCTTTTCTATTTCCATTTTTTTCTCTTCTGCTATGATTTCTGTAAGTGTTTTATGTCGCTTGTGCTGATTGCTATCATCTGTACATGGCCTTTTCTCACTACCTGTTACAACATTGTCTGTTGATTTGTTCTCATTATTTTTGGTCGAGTTTTCTATTGGCTTACTTTCATCTTTCTTGTCTTCACTTGTTTTATATTCAAAATCATCATCTGAAAGAAATACAGTAATTAATATTGTACAAAAAAGATATTGTAACTTAATTTCTTTTAGCTAAGTAATATTTTACCTCTTGTTATAATTTCAAAGTTATATGCATGATCCTTTAGCACTATAAATATAATAGGAAATTCTAAAATACATTTCCCTGATAAATTTTCGGCTAATGATTCAGTAGTATCAAGCTCAAAAAATTTCTTGCTGGAACTCCTTAGTCTTTCAGCTGTAACATAGTAAATCTTTTGTTACTTATTTTGCCATTCATTTTTGTATAATATAGATAAAACAATAAATAACAATTTTTATAAGATAAAATGTCAGTATAAATTACCTTTTAAAAGAACTTTAACACCGCTAAATCCTACAGACTTATAGTACACAAGATCCTTGGAGCCATCAAACGGTGGAGCATCTGGATTCAAATATTTATCTAAAAGATCTGATAATTTTTTTTGTTCAGGGCACTGTGCATCCACAAATTTCAGTGGTTTTGAATCTACATTTGGGAATATCCACTCGACTCTCCAATAAATAACATTTGTTTTGAAATGATACTTTGTAGTGTTCAATGAATGTCTTGAGAAATGTTGAGTGAGAAATTGTAAAACTGTACCTCTTTTCCTTGCTGCCATCTTGAGTTTGTATAGATGCTAAAACGATACAATATGTAAATTAGATATGATATTTCAAAATAATTAGATCACCATAAATTATATGTATTATTTGCTTACTACAGGTAATTCTTTATCAATTCTAGTAAATCTTTTCTTCTGATTCCTTTTTACAGAATATACAAATCGTGCACACTCCTCTAAAAGTCTGTAATCACTAAGTAAATCAGTATCTGTAAAATCCTTCATTCTTATAAATTTAGTGCGATCTCTTACGCCATTACAATCTAATTCCTCTTTGTGGATTCTAACACAAGAAACACTGCATGTTTTTACTTCGCATTTTGGGCATGTATAAATTGCCATTTTCGAACCACATACTTCACAAGGGCCAAGCCTGTAATGTAAATTGTAAATTTTGTGTTAGATTATATACATGTATTTAAATGTTTATGTTAAACAATAACTTAATACAGTACCTAGGTGGAATATTCTTTTCACAATCGGAGTCGGTATCAGATGTCGAAGACATTTTGAATTTCTTTTAGCAAAATCAGTATTCTTAAAATAATAAATTCATGTATTGTATGAATATTTACAAACCACACGGTAAGCACATTGTTAGGTATTTTCAACTATTAATGTCAATTGTCAGTATTTAATTGTCAATGACAATGTTCTTTATCTATAGTCAGTAAGTTACACAGGCATTATAATACATCTTTGTTATATACCTACATATTGTAAATACATTACTTAAAGCCATTAATATGAAATTCTAAGAAATAATGTGAAATTATTATTTAGGTTATGAATGTATTTGCACTAAAATCAGAAAATTGGACTTTCGAAAACGTATGATTATTGTTAAATATCTACGTCAAAATGAAGAAACATTTTAATCTTTATTTGTCATCCATGCTTTTAATGTCAACTGTCAAGCTTGTGCCAACTGTCAACATTTTTGTTTGTAAATTGTAATCATTCCTCAATTTTGTTCGTAAATTGTAATTAGTAATAAATAATTGGGAAAACTAAAAACAATTTACTAATAACCTTTCTTTATAAAATGGGGACTGAAATTCAAGGTGATGATTGGGACCTTCCATGTTCTGACGATGAATTATCAAAGGCTGGAATTTATATTGGCAAAAATTGGATGCCAGATCCAGCTGAACTTGAAGAGTTGTATAAAGCAATTGAAAAATCTGGTACATTGACATTGGAATGGAAATGTCCTGGGAGACGCGCTCCATCTCCAGTGCCTGTGAGTAAAGAAAATCAGCCAGCAGTGCCTTCATCTCCAATTCGTGAAGAAAAATCTGATTTTGATTTTATGGATGAAGTGAACTCCTTAAGATTACGGGTTCGCAGGGAGGGTGAGGATACTCTTCGTGGTTCAGCAAAGAAAAAGACCACATCTTTTGATGGTATTCTTTCAAATATGATAAGGCATAAAAGGATAGAACAACTAGAAAAGCAAGCAAACACACCTACCAGCTCACCTTCCAGCAGTGGTAGTTGAAATATACAATTTTACAAATAAATTTGATGATAAGTGTTTTAATATTTCTTAACTTATTTGAATTTAGTTACACTATTTGAATAAACATGGCTGGTGTACTTTTAAAAACTTTCTATACTTCCTATTTGCCAAAATAAAAGAAAATTATTTCTTAGAATAAATTTTATTTTTTAAACTTACAATATATTTTCAATTTTCACCTTACAATATTTTTTGTTAATAAACAAAAGTCACATTTAATATATTACACAATATCTACTTTATCAAAAAGAATGTTCAAGCACTTAGATGAGCAGATTTAGGTTTTAATAAATGTTCATTTTCTTCCATAATATGACGACAACTATCCATATTGTCAATAATATTATCTAACTGCCAATGTTTCCTCAAAAGAGCTAGCTGGAGGTCAAACTTGCCATGTCGGATACATTGGACTCCAACACAATGTGCAGAAGTCTTTAATTGTATGCCCAAATCATGTATTAGGGTCCATAAATATTTTTCATATTCATTTACGCATTGTATTTCTGAAAATTAAATAACTATTAATTGTTGTGAAACAAGTCACCAACTAATATTAAAGAAAAAAATCAATGGCTTGACAATGAAACACAAAAATACAAAAGGTTGTAAAAATACACATTATAAACTTAAGGTATCAAATCATCAATATTTGATTAATTTTTATTTCACTTTACCTAATGTAAAATTGGGTGGATCAAAATGAACACATTTAATTCCATAAATAACAGGTAAATTGCTATTTGCTGGCCGTATCAAACCTTGTGATGCTAGCTCATAGGTTGTCTGTGAATCCATATGTAGGCCAGATAATCTGTAATAATTTTTTTACATGATAAAAATAAAATCTTCAGTTTATAAAAGAAGTTTTTTATTATTTACTTTTCTACACTTACTGATACATTGTTTTCTGATGTGCAGCTTGCATATGAGCAACAACTTTATCAATCTTTTCTCTTGTCACATGACCAAATGTAGCCTTCTCTACAGTTTTACCATGCCAAAAATAAGTATCTGTTGCTTTACCAAGAAGACCATGTACTTTGAAAGCTCTTGTTAATCTTGCTGTATTAATTTGAAAAGTGAGTCTAGTACCATCATTAATCCCTAATACTAAAAAGAAATAATTACATAAATAGAAGTCATATATACATTGTACATAGGTTATATTATAGGTAAAGAAAGATATTTTAGAAAATAATAAATACGCACATAAAACTCCACTACTAAATAGCCCTAGGTGAGTCGCCCAGCTACATCTAAAGTCACTTTGCATATATCTTGGTCCACATACTAAAGGATTATCTGCATAGTTAGGAAGTACCTTAACTTCCATTGGGCCATTTGTAGCGCCAACAATTTCAACTCTTTTCTCTAGAGGCCTATCTGGTAGAGCATTAAGATCTAGAATAAATTATAAATATTAACATTTTCAATATAAATATTATAACAAATTAAAAATAATTTCTATTAATCCTAACCTTGACATAATTTTGTTAAAATAATATGTTGCACATGCCGCACTGATACACAAGAAGGTTTATAAACACAAATAAGACCATTTAATGTTTTATAAGCGAGGGCAGGATCCCAAAATTTTACCATTTTTACTATTCATTTATTGAAAGCAAAAACAAAACTTTCGTATTTTGCCGGTGTCAAAATAAATAACAGAGACAAAGAACCAAGATAAGATAAATAACCTCTATTTGTCATCCATGATAAATGACATTGACAGGTAAATTTTTTCTAACAGACTTAAAATGCAAGTTGTTTTTTTTTCTTTATCGTGACATTTGAATTCAATATGAATAGAAAATCATTAAGTTGCAACATTGATGATATAAAGATGTTTTCTTATAAAAAGAATATGGACATTTCTGATATTGCTGATATTACACAAGTAGTATGCATATTAAACAAATTATAGTATTGTCCTCATTAATATAGGTATATTATGTAGTATTATTATTTTTGATTATTCTATACCTATTTATGTGTGATATAACATTCACTATTTCTCATTTGTGTCTTTCTCACAATGTTCCAATGTTTTTCACCTGCCAAAGGTTGAAAATCTTGCATACGAAGACTCTTTTACGCGCTGTCGACGCGCTTTTAGTGCTCAATGGATTGTCGTGCTTTCGTACTGATACAAACGCAGGCAACCTTCATTTATTTATTTTAACATCACAGAATATGTGCAGCCGATGTACGTTAATAATACACGCGTTGTTAGCGAGTTTGAAGTTTATGACCACAAAATACGCACGAAATATGCCTGGTACTTTTGGCACAACGGGTTTTTACAAGTACTTAGGGAGCACAAACCTCAAATCATGCTCATCTCATTAATTGATATTATAAATGCGAAATTTTGGATGAATGGATGTTTGTTGCTCAATCACGCCAGAATGGCTTTTTGTTTTTTATAGAGCAAGGGATTGACTACTATCGATCGACTATAAGGAATTCCATACTAACTGTTAAAACGTATATACCTAGGGACGAACTCGAGCGAAGCGGGGGTGAGTCGCTAGTTATAGTTTATGTGGGCCCCGTTACAAGAGTGTATACGAACTACTTACTCTACATACACTTTTCATTCTTTAACAATTATGATCGCCTGGTACTTAAGATAACGTCACAAGGGTTGCCCTTATTAAATAATAGCTTCTTTTTGGAAGTCGGTTAAAAAGTGTTGTGACGGTAAAAATATTACACATTTTTCCTTCTAACTCTAATATAATATAGAAGAGTATTGTAAGTTTAACCCTTCATAACTTTTTTATCCTTCATGACCTTAAAATATTTGTGTATAGTTAGATTTCTCGTCACCTTTCTATTTAGAAATATAAGCTAAGTCTTTCAGCGCGTCCATGATTTTTTTTATTTTGCAATGATATTTTCTTTCTTTGATTATCATTATTATATAATAAGAGTATGATTTTAAATTAATTGGGATTAACTATTTATTTTGAAATAAAGAAGTAATTACAAAAAAAAAAGATTAAATTGTACTATAACTAAAAAATTACAATTTAGTAGAAGTAGGGACTTAGTATAGCAACACAGTTAATTTGCAGAAAAAAGATTATTGTCTGGCTAGTTTGACATTAGTCTGTGGTGTCGTGCAATGGCCGATTGAAAAGATTGTCTCAGTGGCGTGTCGCGGCCTTTTCTATTAAGTTCTTTCTAAAGAACTTTAGTAAATAAACTGACTTAGAGAAACAGTGTCGTTTAATGTGGAATAATTTTGGTGTTATTGACTGTGTTAAAGAATTTAGTGTAGGCGTTTGAAAGTCATTGTTGGGCATTTTAATTTCGTGTGAAATTTTGTTATTGGTAAGTTGGCATATTATACGTATCTTGGTTTCAATTGTTCAATTCGTATCACACAATGCTTATTGTGACTGATGTTTGTTCTGGTGTTTCGCGAATAATCTAGTATTCGACAACGATATACAAGGCACTGCCAACCCGTTCACAACTCGTTGCTTTACATCGCATCACGCAACTTGTGCCAATTTGCATTATTCTATCACTTTTCATAAATGTTCTTTTTTTATTTTTTTACTGTATCGGTATAATACCTCATCGTTCGACGTATTTTTTGTATTATAAAAAATATATAAGTATTAATAGTAAACCAGAAAAGTTGACCAATGTTTACCTACATAGAATAAAAATAAAATTTAAAATATTGTTTATATTTATAGTTTAATAATATAACTCCCATATTGTTATAGGATTTGCTAAACCATTTAAATTTATATCTTATAAAGCATAAACTAAATGATTCCAATATAATAATCATTATTATTTCTATTTATACATATTATTTTAATTAAATCTAGGCTAATTACAAAGTTCAAAATCCCATGCATTATATTTTCAATTTCAATTTGTTTTTTTTATACTGTACATAATCCATTTGTTTGAAGAAATATATTTTTAAATGACATATTGCACAATATAATATTTCTTAATTAACTATTATTTTTTACCTTCTTATATAATATACTTCCTTATATAAATTTAATAATAATACTACATAAAAAATAAAAGCAAAAAGCTTTGAATATTTTTAATTTTAATTCCTAACATTTGATATAAATCTATACTTTTTTATCATAATTATTTTATAAAGATATTTTTACTTAAGTTGTGGTCATCAAAATTAACAAAATTAAACTAATTTGAATTTCAGATTATATAGGTAATACAGAGATTATGGATACAATAATAAGTATACATAATATATCTGTATATTCCAGAATGTATATAAAAAATAATTTTACACATTGAGCCAGAAACAATCCTAAATTAAAAATATAAATAACGTAAATATATGACATAGAAAGCATTTGATAAAAGCTTAGCTCCATTTTGTTTTAAAAAATATTTGAAATTTCTCTACCCAGTATATCTTTCTTCTATTAGGTTACAAAGTTGAATAAAATACAAGACAAGCTATGTCCCTTATCCGAATAACTTACTTCTTACCTACTAAAACATTTAATATTTATTAAAAACCAATAAAATTCAAAATGTCTGCATACATATACATTATACATATAATAAATTTATTCCCTATACAAAAAGTCAAAGATGTGACTCTTTACTGAGAGATATAGAGATGAATATTGAAAAAGGAAATGTAAATAAATTATTTCATACCAATTATTATAGCATTTGAATGAATCATGTAAGATTCAATTTGAATTCCATGACTTCACATCCCTAAACCATTCACATATTTGCACACATTTTTAGATGTGATTGCGTAGTAACAAACATTTAGTATCTTTACAAACTTTTTATAAATATTTACTATGATTTTTTATATTGAACAAGAATATGCACAAACTACATATTCCAATGGTAAAAGCTTTTATCTAGGAAAGATGCCTAAAACCTTTTTTTTTAATGTTGGGGTAAGCATTTGTGTATCCCAAATAAACACCTACATACATACAGGTGGTTATCTAGGACTCACCGGCCAGAAAAGCCAGTTCTATCCACTTCAACCCAAAGAAACCTCCCTTCTCTTAATGAGGCGTCGCAGGATCTTACGTTTACGCACTCAACCACGACGCCCCGACGGCTAGCCTGCCGAGGCAGACCACAACAACCATTAAGGTGCTCCAATTTGCTATCAGAGATGTACCAGGAGATTGTCGCATGATACGCCGCCTACCGAGGTAGTTGTCCTTCCTGTATCTCTTGGTTTCGCGGCCGGCTGAATTGCCGGGCGCTAATGAGTTCCTCACCACGATAAGGTGCCTTCAATCTGGCCAACCATGACATAAATGCGTATGGTGGTGCAATCAGATGAACTACCCTCGTCATAAATGATATCCAGTGCTTCTATTAAAAGTTTAAATCTTCACGTTCGTTTTACTTACGAAGTTTATAGAGAACTAGCGACTCACCCTCGCTCCGCTAGGGTTCGTCTCTATTTTCATTTTATCATTTTTACATTTTAATGTTTAGTATAGATTTCTCAGAGATGAGATATTTTCCCGCAGTAAAAAGTATCCTATATGTTGACCCGGATAACCAGCTATCATCATACCAAATTTCATTAAAAATTCCAATTTTTAATGTACACATTCGGCTTAGTTACAATTTTATTATATGTATAGATATAAATTGAGATTTGAGTAGAAAACGGAGATTGCTTTATAAATAATAAGGTTTTAATTATACATTTTATCTATTAAGGTTGATGAAAATATATAGTCGATTAAAGCGGTGTTACCTGTATGTAACCTTGTGAAAGGAATCGACACTACTTATGCATAGTCGCTTTGATTTCCCCCGAGATGAGATGTCCTCTGCTCATTTGAAGGCTTAAAATCTAGATCTAGGACCTAGATGACCCTATTCTGAAAATTGTATTCATAAACATAGCACAATAGTCGTTAAAGGAAATAGTTTTATTGTTTGTAGATTGAGATTATTGGCTTTATTTTGGCAATAAAATGTTATTGAGGTTTTTGGCAGAGAACAAGAGCTGAGTCAACGGTGACGTAAACTTCTTATCGCAGCTGAGTAAATTAAATGTTTGCTAGTTTTATATATATATTGTAGTTGCGATGTTTTTAATTATAGCTCGTATTGTGACACTCTGTTGGTATTGCTGATGAAACTTTTTTTTTTTTATCAATAATTTATTATAAAAAAAAACTCTTTTTAACGCAATAGGTATTTGTAGAGGATATGTTTTAAACGGCTAAAACTGAAAGCAATATCTAGTATTGTGAAATTTTATTGGGCGAAAAAAAAAAGGTTTTCTGGTTATATATAGTTATAAAAATATTGGTAACTTAGACCTACGTTAATATACGTATTTAAGATAAAATAAAAATACAATGTCGTTCTTCAATTATAATTAAACTAGCGACTCACCCTCGCTTCGCTTCGGGTTCGTCCCTAGACTAAAACAAATTATCCCACGGGAATCGTACATTTTTCCGGGATGATATATACCCTAAAACCTTCCTCGATAAATGGACTATGCAACATAGAAAGAATTTTCTATTCCAACCAGTAGTTCCTAAGATTGGCGCGTTCAACCAAACAAACAAACAAACTCTTCAGCTTTATAATATTAGTATAGATTATGTGTATTACAAATAGAACATCCTCCTTTTTGGAAGTCGGTTAAAATAGTTTGTATTTGACAAATATCACTCTTAACCCAAAATAGCAAGCGAAAGCCATTCAAAACATTTTTTATTTTTATACTCTTGCTAAATGTTTCATTGGCAACGTAATATTTTTACAAGGAAAGAATACACTCACTTTTAGTGCCATGAAAAGTCGTAAATATTCCGAAACTTGTTTAAAAACGTACACTTGATAAGTTTTGTTTTTTTAATATTTTCCTAAGACTTACCTAGTCAGTCATACCTAGTCTCTTGATAAATTTTAGATACAAAATGAAATTAATTACAATTTCGTCTTCCAAAATACGAAGCGCCCAATTAATAAGACAATTAAAATATTTGCTTTGGCTAATATAATACTACGAGTATTTTTATTGGTTAAATAGCGACTCACCCTCGCTCCGCTAGGGTTCGCCTCTCGTTACGTTTTAACATTTAGTACAGATTTCTCAATTATGAGATATTTTTCCGAAGTAAAAAGTATCCTATATGTTGACCCGGATAACCAACTATCATCATACCGAATTTCATCAAAATCTGTCCAATGGTTTTCTCGTGATGCGTTCCCAAACAGACGGACGAAAATTTTAAAAACTATAAATTTGGCCTCTGTATCGATAATAATGACTATTTCAATAAGATTTTCCAAATAATAGTTAATGTACAGATTCGATTCAGTTAGAATTTTATTATATGTATAGACTTACACTTCATAACTATTGCTTTGCGAGTTTACAACGTTATAATACGTGTTAACTATCTTTATACCGACGCGACAGTTTATATTTCCAGCCCCTTTATAAAGGGTAAACTAACACCAAGGGTAACCCGTCTTTTAAATCCAATAAAACGATGAGGTCATGGATTCGTTCTCGTACGATTAGGTATATAGTAATATCCAGTCTTTGTCCCCAACGATTTAATAAACACCTGCTCTTTAGAAATTTCTTTTTATTCAAAATCTTCATAACATAATCTATATCTATGTATATATATATATAATAAAATTGTAACTAGGCCGAATCTGTACATTAAATATTTTTTAGAAAATCTTATTGAAATAGACTTTATTATCGATACAGAAGCCAAATCTATAGTTTTAAGACTTTTTGTCTGTCTGTCTGTCTGTTACCGCATCACGGGAAAACCACTGGACAGATCTTGATGAAATTTGGTATCATGATAGCTGGTTATCCGGGCCAACATATAGGATACTTTTTACTGCGGTAAAATATCTCATCTCTGAGATAACTGTTAAAACGTAACTAGGGACGAACCTGAGCGGAGCGAGGGTGAGTTGCTAGTTGTTATATATAATAGGCTGAGCTTAATTTAGCTACACTTATCCAACACATAAAAGCTGATTTAAAACTATAAATCGTATTGTAATAAAACTATATTTTAATTTCAATCCACCATAGGTGTTTCATATTTATTCCTTCCATGTACAATTGCAAAGAGCAACCTTGAAAATGACCGTTGCTTTGAGGCGCCATGTTTGGAAATTAAACGCATCGACCCACAACGGATATTGGGCCTTCGTGTCGTCAAAATAAAGGATATAAATGAATAGCATGTTACATCAGATGCTCTGATTGGGAGTTTACATTAAATTTTAACGTTTGCTTTACTTATTAGTTATTATTCATATGCAAAAAATGCTTAATTGAAACAGTAACTTGACTCTTCTAATTGATGTGTAAACAACTGGTCGCCTATATAATCAATCTATATATACATATAATAAAATTGTAACTAAGCCGAATCTGTACATTGAATATTTTTTGGAAAATCTTATAGAAATAGATATTATTATAGATACAGAGGCCGAATCTATAGTTTTTCGAATTTTTGTCTGTCTGTCTGTCTGTCTGTTACCGCATCACGGGAAAACCACTGGACAGATTTTGATGAAATTTGGTATGATGTTAGCTGGTTATCCGGGTCAACATATAGGATACTTTTTACTGCTGGAAAATATCTAATGTCTGAGCTAAAAGTTAAAATGTTACTAGGGATGAACCCGAACGGGGCGAGGGTGAGTTGCTAGTCAATCTATATATACATATAATAAAATTGTAACTAAGCCGAATCTGTACATTGAATATTTTTTGGAAAATCTTATAGAAATAGATATTATTATATACAGAGGCCGAATCTATAGTTTTTCGAATTTTTGTCTGTCTGTCTTTCTGTGACCGCATCACGAGAAAACCACTGGACAGATTTTGATGTATGATTATAGCTGGTTATCCGGGTCAACTTATAGGGTACTTTTTACTACGAGAACATGTCTCTGAGAAATCTATAATAAACGTTAAAACGTAATTTTATATAATTCTAGGTTGTTATAATTGGCGTTGTAATCTTTAAAGGTATTAGGTTGCCATAATAAAATCGTATTGGTACTAAAGTTGTACATAAATTAATAATTACGTATTGAAAAATAAATGCTTGGAGAAACTCTTAGATATAACGAGAAAAATCTCATTGTCTGTTTAGTTGCGCGCGGCTGGATGGATTTCGATACATTTTTTTTTTAATTAAATTCTAGCTCTAGCTGACTGCCCAAATATTTTATATGCGCACATGTAGACTTTCGTTTTTTTTACTGGTATGTTTCATAATTCAGTACGAGCACGGAGAGATTAGGCGAAGGGTTTTAACACCACCAACTTCCGTCTGTTCTCTTCCACCAACTTTAGATTATAAAGACTAATATTATAAAGCGACAGAGTTTGTTTGTTTGAACGCGTTAATCTCGGAAACTACTAATCCGATTTGAGAAAAATCTTTTTGCATTATATAGCCCATTTATTGAGGAAGATAGGCTATATATCATGCTATATACTACCTAAGGGAGTGGAATCATAAATGTCAACAAATCGGGCAGACGTCCATACATAACAGTAAAACTATATATATTATGTATATGTACACACATATATATATATATATATATATATATATATATATATATATATATATATATATATATATGTACATACAAACATACATATATACACAAAGTTACTATCAATTCTAGCTAGTATTATATTCTCTACTAACGTAGGATGCTCAATTATTTTATTGGTACGTACATTGCTAGATGATATTTTTGTAGACAATGTACAATGTTAAACTGTTAAAGGTATTCGGTTAGTTACTATATAACACAGACAACTAACAGTAACCAGTAGGCTTACATAAATTGTAGCGCAAAAAAATTTACCGAGTAAAACAGGTCACCAATCTGTATTGTGTAATATAATCAATTATGGATTTTATAGTCGTGTTGAATATAAGTTTTTGTTTTCGTTAGTACAGAAATATTGAGATTTGAGATATAATCGTAGATTGCCACTAAGAGAAGACTTAAACGTGATATCAACACTATTATGATTATTGAAATTGCTCATCTGGGAGCTCAGAAAAGATGTTATTCTATAATCATTGATATTTAAAAATTGTATTGAAAAGGCTTAAATCGTTTAAAAATATATATTCGTAAAATGTGAATCCCATTTTTTTTTATAATTTTACTGACATAATCATACATATTTTAGAAGGGCTAAGGAGTGGAGGAATGACGAAGGCATTTTTAATTTCGGTAATTCACATGTTTCCCATGGGATATTAGTTTAATGCAAAATTTTATTTGGTGACGTGTAGGCTTCTCGAAGCTAGGACGAGCTATTACATAATAAATAATACTTTTTAGATATATACTGAAATTATACTCATATCATATTAAAGCCTCCTTTAAGTCCCACTGCTGGACACAGTCTTCATTTCAATGCGAGGCGGATCACACCACAATCCATATACTACACAAGGCTTTTGAAAATAAGTTAGGTTCTATCAGACATGCAATTTTCTCGCAATGTGGAAAACATTCACTGCAAAGCAAGTTAATAATCATGATGAAAATGATTCAAACATGAAAATGTTAAAGCGAGAGTGTGAGACCGTTTTCGGCGGTTTTCCAAGCGAGCGTGTTACCACTGGGCTACCATTGTAAGAAAGGATATCGGCCTCTAATTTGGTCTTTACAATATGTACCTTCTACGCATTCTGAATTCGATAAACGCTTACAAGGTCTCTGATTTGTACACTAGAGGAAACTAAGAGGTTGCGGTTTCATCTTCAAGGCCGGAGCCGTACGAACTCGTCATATTAATCACAATTGGACTTTTTTAATACTTATTATCCCTTGTACTAATGTAATATATTGTATTGTATGTATTCAGCCCTTTTTGGCGTCCCACTGCTGGGCACGGACCTCCTTTCGATACGAGGGGAATCAGGCCATAGTCCACCACGCTGGCCAAGTGCGAATTGGAGGACTTCACATGTCTTTCGAAAACTTGTTAGGTTTTCTTAGACATGCAGGTTTCCTCACGATGTTTTCCTTCACCGTAAGACAAAGAGTAATCATGTTAGAAATAATTCGCACATCAAAATATGAGAGGTGCGAGACCCGGGATTTGAACCCGCTTCACTAGGTTTCCCAAGCGAGCGAGTTACCACTGGGCTACCACTCCCTTGTACTAATATCGGTCAGGAAAGCTCAAACTTATTTTTAATTTTTCCTAATTACGTCTGAAAGAAGAAGTGGTAGTTGACCTGTAAGCTATAATATGATTAATACAATTAACTTGGCTGTTTCGAGTTTCAACGTATGACATAAGAGCCTCACTACGGATAGCAATTCAATATTTTCTTATTATTTCATTATTTATACGTATTACTTCATTATTTATACGTATTACTTCATTATTTATACGTTTATTTGTTCTTCGTATCTGGAATTTCCGAAGTAAATCAATCTTTTGGTTATGAACCTATCGGTATTTCCTTTTCTTTTGTCTCCATTATACCGAAAGTATGGAATGGCTTTGTTTTATACCCGAGCTTTCGGTAATTTATTTTGACGAATTTTCTGTTAGCTTCCTTTGGAGAATTACAGGATGTGAACTTTCAGAAGCTTATTAAAAACAAGGAAGCTTCTTCATTTGAAACGAAGATTGTTTTTAAGTTCATTATCTATTAGATAATGAATCGACGTATATTCGTTGTATGTAAATAATACATAAAGGCAGGCAAAGAGTATTGTATATAACCGCTTTATTATCAAACTAGCGACTCACCGTCACTTTGCTTCGGGTTCGTCCCTAGACAAAAACATATCTATCCCACAGGAACCGTACATTTTTCCGGGATGATATATAGCCTATAGCTGAGATTAGCGCGTTCAACAAAACAAAACAAACAAACAAACAAACAAACTCTTCAGCTTTATAATATTAGTATAGATTTATTTTATAAATTTACTTTATTTCTATAAGCCTCATATAATAATATATTCCATACTACATTTTTTTTAATTCCTTGTTTCTAACGACTTCGCAAGTAAAAATTACATACTGAGACTACTATGAGAATTGAACCCCCGACCCCAGTCTACGGGAAAAGCACGTATACAGTTCACCTTATCACGAAATCTATAAACATTTAAAATTTTAACTTTGGATTATTTATTTTTAGAAACATAAGTACTTTTTGTTATTTTTATAAAAACAATGATCAATATCTCGCTAAAGATATAAATATAAGTATAACAGCTGACTCGATGACCATAGGTTTTGTAAGTCACTGGGGCTTACGGAAAATGACATAATATAGTACGTCTCGCCAATGCCGATGTTTGTAAAAAAGTCACGTATCCAATGACACGTTTATGTACAAGATTTTTTCAATCAAATAGCGTAACTCCGTGTATTTTTAAATTTTCTATAATATATTCTTGTAGTATATGACTAGATCGGCAAATACTTTTTTTTTCCCTAGATAATGAACGTTAATAATCATAACATTTAACATTTGACGACACGTTCGACTCAGTTTGTACTACCTACTTGCTGTGGCAATGGTCGTGGGTTTGAGTCCCGCTTCATTAGTGTGATGCGCATAAATGTTTGTACTCCAATCACGGGTGTTTATATCTATAATATGTACGTATTTAAAGTTATATATGTGTAGTGTATCAGCTATCTGGTATCCATAACACAAGCCTCGTAGCTTACCATGGAGCTAGATGGTGCTGTGTGTTAGTATTCTAACATATATATTTAGTTATTTACATTTGACAACATAAAAATCGTGTCATTGTCAAGAGTCAACACTCGTACTACCTTTAGTAGGTAGCCAAAAATGGTTAAAAATGTATTTAACTACTTGTTGTACTGTAACGTCCATAAAAAGTAACTTATTAATTCAAGATATAAGCTATGATCATTCCTTGAATCCCTTGAGTGTCTGTACAGCGTCAATAAGAAACTAAAACACTCACAAACTTTTACATCTATAACATTAATGCTAACTTTATCTGTTATTTTCTTATTTACACTGCAAAAGAGATTCATTTTACTAACAAAAAAATTAACTTAACAATCCTATTTAAGTTGGACGAGAATATAGCATCTCTTAGATAAAAGTGTATGTAATAGACCCAGATTACTTATTCTAAACAATAAGACAATGCCCGCTAATGGTGCACAGCTCGGTCTCTACATTGCGTCATATATTCACGTACGCGTAATGAGCTTTTTCTAATTACAGAAATAATTAGACGCCAAATGGATTCTTATTTGAATACTAGCGGCTCTCTCGCTTCTCTCGGGTTTGCCTTTAAGAAAACAAAAACAAACCTATCCCACGGTAACCGTACATTTTTCCGGGATAAAATGTAGCCTATGTGTTATTCCAGACTATAATCTAACTCTGGACCAAATTTCATCCAGATCCGTTTAGCCGTTCTGGCGTGAAAGAGTAACAAACATCCATACATTCATACTCACAAACTTTCACATTTATAATATTAGTATAGATTATTATTGTTCTTCATATATTACTGGCTTAAAAAGATAAACAGTTTAAGACATTAGAAAAGATGGTATAACGATCGGACGAACGACGGATTGACTATATATAGAAAAACGTAGAGCTGTAACTTCAATTTAAGCATTACTAGGTTTTTGGTAGCTTTTGTCAGCAATTTTTCACGTGTGTATTATCATTTTTTTAATTTAGATTTATCGAATATATAAAGGTAGATACAATGCAAATGAAGAATCGATTTTCATATTTCATTTTTTTTTAATGTTGGTTTTACAGCAAGAGTCCCAAAGAAAAATCCATCACTGTCGGTGGAAAAATTACTTTTTTTGTTATAAAGTAAATAATGCATAATCATTACACCAATTTTTTTTTAATATAAATGCACTGTGTAGAATGTTCGAGCTATGTCTATATACATATGTGTACAGGCGACTGATATGTTAAAGTCATCCCATTAATATTACAAATGGGAAAGTTTCTAAAGCGACTGAATAGATTTGAATGACATTCGCAATGGAGATGGCTTGTATTTTGGATTAACACATAGGCTTATTTTTACCGACTTATCAAAAACTGGTTAGTAAATAAGCTGAATGGAAATTTCATGTATATCCATTTAGCTGTTTTTTAACCGACGAAAAATGGAAGAGGTTCTTAATTCGACACGTATATTTTGTTTTTTTTTTATGTTTGTTCACGCATAACTTTTCACGGTGTAGTCCGATTTCGTCTTAGTCTTTTTATTGGATAGGGTTTACCTCGAAGTTGGTCCCATTTAAATTTGAAAAAAAAAACCATCTCAAAGTGTAGAAAATAGGGATGATTGATTTTTGACCCACTGAATTTAAAAAAATACTTTCTTTACTAAATAAAAACCGCCTTCTTTTTTACTTTTAGTAAGTTTAGTTTTTATGCGCAAACAGACAAAATATACAGAACTAACTAACAAATGTCTATGTACATATTTACCAAATAAATTCGACATTATATATTACGCTGAAACAATTTGTATATGTAATTACAATTTAATTACAAAATTCCAATCTAATTCAAGGACGTAACACACTTATTGCTTAATATTTTCTCTCACAAGAGGGACAGGGTCGTGTAATATCTTATCATTCAATACGTTATCTACGTTAGGTACCTACTGATAACGTTGTTATATGTAATATTGCATACGATACTGAATGCAATTTCATTCTAGATTTTAGAGTTTAGTATTTGAGATAGATTAAGCTTTCTAAGCATTGGGTAAAAGAAAAGCAGGTTTTCATGAAAATGTCCGAATAAAATGGAAGTGAGTGTTAAAATAATAACGTTAAACACCCTTTACTGATTATAATTTTAACCAATTTTTAAAAAGGAGGAGGCACTCAAATAGTTTTTATTTTTTTTGTGTGTACGTATGTTATGCGATATCTTCAACAATTTCTTTCCATATTAATTTCAAAAAATGCAAATAACGTTTGTGCTGTCTTACAGTAGAAAGAACGCGAGAACGTAATATCTAAAAGCATTCTCAAATGACTGGCATGTTTCACAAAATATGTTATGTAAAATCCTGTACAAGTCTACTATAATTACATGAAATTGACATAAAACAAATCATTTTTATTAATCTAAGTCTATAGCATTAAATTAAAAATTAAAAAAACCCCCTACCCAATAACCTGCAAGGTACCTACTCTTTGAAACTAATTATTGAACTCAAAAAATACGATATGCCTGCTGTGAGTTTTCGAAGAGTTGGGTTTTCTGGAGACCATTCTGGTTACAGCATCAGGTCGAAGTTATCAATTAATTGTCATTTAACGATTACACTGGCACGCGTGAAGCACTTAATCGAGTAAACATAAGCCAAAATGCCTTACATCATTTTGGAAAAGAGCTGATACTCTTACATTGCTGGACCGATATTAACCAAACATAGCTAAGAACCACCGCAAGGAACTGACTTTCAAATGAAAAAAACGCATCGAAATCGGTCCATCCGTTTGAGAGCTACGATGCCACAGACAGATACACACACACACAGACAGACATCGACGTCAAACTTATAACACCCTCTTTTTGCGTCGGGGGTTAAAAAATATCTAATTAGAGTAATATGTGTTGTTGCTATGTTGATAGTATTTGCACACAATATAGCTTGAGCACTTGAACAAATGTGCAAAACACTTATTGTGACGTTAAACAAACAGCTCGTATGCCTAGCTCGTTGTTCATTGTTTTTGTGTTACGTTTGTGTCACGAACAATCGATAATTCTGGTTGTATTCAAAAAACTAACAAATGTTTATCAACTCGGTATGTTTCCTGCATTTCTTTCATCAAATACATAGTGTTATATAAGTGAAATTAGGACTTTGCATACATATATCGACTTATTTACTACTAGTGACTCACCATCGCTTCGCTCGGGTTTGTCCCTAGGTGCGTTTCCAATTCTTTTAGAGGAACCGTAATTCTTTTTCTAAAGTAAAAGTAGTCTAAGTTACTCCTTATAACATCAGCTATCTGCCAGTAAAAGTCCCGTCACAATCGGTTTAGCCGTTTCGGAGATTAGCTAGAACAAACAGACACACAGACAATTTTTTTTTTAATTATTTTTTTCTTATTAATACCGTATATACTTTCTAAAAGCTGTTATTTTGATATTACAAACAGACAATTCAATTTTATTTATCTGTTACATAGATAATGTCTATTGACTCTACATTTTCTTGCAATCATTTCCTTTTTGCGAAATCGTGGATAGGTCTTAATTATCATCTATACTCAATTTCTGTTATGGTTCCACTTAAAAAGGTAGAAATTTTAAAACTAGTAATTAACATGTTTATATGAATATCTCCAAATGTAGATAAAATGTTTGTTTAAAGTTTCACTTTTGCCTGATTGCATAAATACCACATCTCGCACACAATATTTGCAATTATTATGTAAACTGTAAAGTCTCCATTTCCGTCGTGTCTCTACGTCACGTATCATGATGTTATCTAGTTTAAATTTACCATATTTTTCTAAAAAATATACCTAGAATTGATGGAAAAAAAATAGTAATTGTGTGAACGTGAAATTTGTACATGCAAATTCGTTAATGCTGATTTTTTCCTTCCTGATGTTTAAAAAAATTACGGAAATCGTTCTCATATAGTTGAGAGAATAACATGGCCTTGCCATTGTGTGCGATCGGCGAGCAGACACCGCGACGCGGCGGTCAAAGTCACTGCCAACTATACCTATAGCGGAGGCAAATGTTTAAATAAACATATGCAATAGAAACTAGAGGTAAACACATAAAATTGTTGTATTTTCTTATTTATCTGTACATGTAATATGTACTCATAAAAACCCGATGACATGGGATAATTACAGTGGGTGGATGACATGTGTTTTTTTATGTTGGGAAATGCATTTACGCATACCATCTGTAGACATACAGGTGGTTATGTGAGACTCACCGGCTAGAAAAGCCAGTACTACCCACTATAACCCAACAAAACCTCCTCCGTCTTAATGGGGCGTCGCAGGATCACTTACGCACTCAACTACGACGCCCCGACGGCAGGTCTGCCGAAGCAGACCACAACAACCATGGGGTTGCTCCACAGTCCACTCTGCTATCAGAGAAATACCAGGAGCAACCCGCATGGTACACCGCCGAAGTGAGCCACCTCCCTGTGCGTTTCTTGGCTTCGCGCCCGTTTGAACTGCCGGACGCTACAGAGCCCCCCCACCACGACAAGGTGAACGCATGTTGGGGGGGAGGGAAAGTCATGTCATATGCCAACCATGATTAATAGCAATTACCATGGCTCGATTAAATGATTTTATTAACTTAACATATTGTCTTAACAATTTGTTATCAAAATGAGATTTCAATCTGGAACTTGTCAGTAACCGGTGGCTGTCTTGACCGTTTGATTGCACCAGACGCACGCAACACCACCGTCCTTGCCCCGAATGATCAGACCTACTGTCTATCTGTCTTAGTCATTATGAAACGCTTACAATTATATACATATAAATCTTAATATCTCCTCCTAAATAAATTATACTTTTTTTTTGATCTGTTCGATGTGATTATAGTAAAAACTAAAACGCCATAGGTTTTTATAATATTTATTTAAATGAATTTTCAGTAAGCTATTGCTTAATAGATTCTTATCATAGACTTACATGATACGTGTATCTATTTACTAAATTTGACAGTATCATGAAAATAGGCCCCTGCGTACAGTTTGTCTAGTTCCAAATAATTTTCGTTAAAAGTTATGCGTCATCGATTGCACCTTAACATTATAATAAGTAATAGTAAACAAAGCAGTTTTATTTCGAGCAACAGCTCACGGTCACATAATGCACCGAAAAATCAAAACTTGATAATGTGTTTGGCGATGACGAACGTGTGCTAAATTTTAAACCGCCAGAGACCCTGAAACAGGTGTTATTGACGATATTTTTTTAAATATATGTACATATCAAATGCAAATTAGTTGGATTTTTAAGGTAACATTATGCACAGTAATTCGCGAGTGAAAGCGAATACAACCGCATATAAAAAAAAACATACAAATAGACGAATTTGTTTTTTAAGCAATGATCCGGAGCCATTTTGTTTTTTTTTTTTTTTTTTTAGTATATTTATCTATTTACAAAGTAACCTGTCACGAAGAAACGCGCGAGGTGAACTGTGAAGCACGCATCGAAGATGTTCGTGTTGCAAATAGAGATAGAATGCACGCAACCGTTATACAACGACGCGCCGGTCAGCCGGCGAACTAGTTCGGACGCGGTTTCGGCCGACCTTAAATTGTTGACCCCGATTGCTGTAACTATTGGAATCTCGCGCTTCACTTGTTTGCTGTTTTGTTTTATTATTGCTAGTGTAAAGGCTGGTTTAGACTAAAACACTATACATGGTAATTAACTGCCTCGTTATATAGTGGCTAGTATGTACCTACGGCTGCACATCCAGAGGTCCTGGGTTCGAGTCCTGGGTCGGGTCAAGTTTAGTTATTAAGTCTTTCTGTTTAGTAAGCCTCTATAAGAGCCCGGAGTTGGGAAGTTGGCGGTGTTTCCTCCCTGTGCCTCGCAGAGCACGTTAAGTCGTGGGTCCTGCGCCTTAGCTATCACCGGTCGTGTCGAAGTATCGTCCCATCGGAGTTTGAGAGTGACAGGAATAGAGAGTTTACTTGTGTCTGCAAGTACACTTGGGCGCTATAATATCTCCTGCGCAGTTGGCTAATCTCAATGAGATTGGCCGCCGTGGCCGAAATCAGCCGGGAGGATATTATTATTATTATACATGGTACACTCAGTGTCTAATTTCATTAACGGTACACTAATTTCACAATTAGGGACACTCGCATTCGCACAGATACACTCGATGTATACACTGAGTACCCTTTATAGTGTCTCAGTCTAAACCGGCCTTTATGTTGGTAATGCTCCGCTCGATTTATAATTTAGGAAGATTCTAGAAAAAAATTAGTATTTATATACACATCGCTATGATTTTTCATAATTGTCTCGTATTTCATGTACTTTAGAATAATGTTTTTATGTTCATATACATAACTCATCGATCAAAAAAGTACTAGATACAAAATCTGCGACAGAAAATGTCGTCACCGAATGAGCGCTCATTTGAACATTTGAGCGTGCTTTAATTTGTTTTTTTTTTTTTCGTGAAAACAACTTAAGTATTGCGTTTAAGGTTCAATTTACATTGTTGTATATTTATTTCAACTAAAATAGTTACCTAAACACAATTGGTGACAGTTTTAAGAGAACTTTTGCATAGGATTGTGTATCTAGTAGTTTTTTTAACGATGACGTAACTTCACAAAATTCGTTCTATAAAAGAGTGCATACGTTAAAGGTTATTTCAAAGTGACACGCGAATGAGGGTCAAAAAAACACTAAACCGTATTGAAATATATGAGAGGCAGTTATAACCAGCAATTTTACTCGCACACAGCAGCTACTGCTAACAAATTTAATTCATGATATAGAAGAGGTTCTTTTTATGGTATATTTTACCAAGTTTTCATGTTTTATTTCTTTTTACAACAGGTAATAAATTATATTAATTATAACAAAAAGAAGTTAAAAGCTATTATTTACTAGCGACTCACCCTCGCTCCGTTCGGGTTCGTCCCTATTTACGTTTGTAACGCTTACTATAGATTTCTCAGAGATGAGATATTTTCTCGCAGTAAAAAGTATTCTATACGTTGACACGGATAACCAGCTATCATCATACCAAATTTCATCAAAATCCCTCCAGTGGTTTTTCCGTGATGCGGTAACCGACAGACAGATAGACAGACGCAAATTCTAAAAACTATAGATTTGGCCTCTGTATCGATAATAATGTGCATTTCAATAAGATTTTCCAAAAAATATTTAATGTACAGATTCGGCTTGGTTACAATTTTATTATATGTATAATAGATACATATATTTTAATATGGAATCCTTTCGTACCTAAAACATGTAAAATATATAATTGACAGTGGACAAATTCACAAAGTTAATGATCCATACAAATTAATCCAACCGCTAGATTGTAAAGCGTATTGATTAAAGAATTAAGAGAAAGGGAGCAGCAGTTCCTCATGCCAGCACGATCTAGATCAGGGTTGGCTAATTTATTTTTCTTCAAGATACTTTCTATGTAAAGAAGGGTAAAGGAGATAAAATAAAAATACATATAAATGTATTTTGTTGTAACTTCCATTTTCAAGTAACTTACTAAAAAAAACAACATTTTAAGTTTAACATATGTAAGTAGATCAATGAAAGACAAATGATTAAAAGTATATAATTTTCTTTTTTTTACATATAAAAATCCAATTCCACAGACAGATATTTTTTTATTATGGACACCCCTAATCTAATCGCTCGCAGTCAAATCGCGTGTGTGTCAATGAACTTGTGCTCTCCGACTGCGAGTGATCGCGATTCTCGGTCGTATGTGACTAGCTTTTTTTTGTCTGACAAATCTATACATATAATAAAATTGTAACTAAGTCGAATCTGTACATTAAATATTTTTTGGAAAATCTTATTGAAATAGACATTATTATCGATACAGAGGCCGAATCTATAGTTTTTAGAATCTTTATCTGTCTGTCTGTTACCGCATCACGGAAAAACCACTGGAGGGATTTTGATGAAATTTGGTATGATGATAGCTGGTTATCCAGGTTCAACATATAGAATACTTTTTACTGCGGGAAAATATCTCATCTCTGAGAAATCTATAGTAAACGTTACAAACGTAAAAAGGGACGAACCCGAGCGGAGCGAGGGTGAGTCACTAGTGATATATAATATTGAATTCTTTCCTTAAATGATATTTTATAAATATATGATTGTAATATGCCCAATATGCGTTATTTAATTATTTTTATTAATTTATCATTTCTTTCACAAACAGAATTGTATCATACGGGATGAAATCTTTAGCTATTTTTGTTCTGTTACGGCAAAGAAGTATAACTTCTTACGTGCGTATATAAATACACACACACGTTTTTTTGTGCCTAACGTAGTATATACAGATTATTCCAATTGTACATTATTTTGGTTTTTAATTTACCTTAAGTTTATTTTCAAAAGTCATTTACGGAAAGTAAGTAGCACACGTATGTACATATATAAAAAACCTGCTACCCTCGACCTAAAAGCGAACTGTGAGACCATGAAATCTTTATAGTTTAAAATGAACAGTGGTAGTATGGTAAATAGCAAAAGTATATTGGAGGTCGTGGATTCCATTCAGCCACGGCGTTTTTTTTTTGTTTTCGGGAAAACAGGCATTTGTTTTTCCCCTTTAACAAAAATGCAATGACAGTTATTGTCGCATTTTTAGTTATTACAGCAAAATAAATAAATAATAAATATGTTGGGACATTAACAGACAGCACCATCTAGTTCCATGGTAAGCTGCGAGGCTTGTGTTATGGATACCAGATAGTTGATGCACTACACATATATAACTTTAAATACATCTTATAAATATAAACACCCATGACTAAAGTACAAACATTCGTGCTCATCACACAAATGAATGCCCTCAGCGGGACTCAAACCCGCGACCGCTGGCACAGAAAATAGAGTCACTACAAACTGAGCCAAACGTGCCGTCAAATGTTGATGCTATTAAGAGATAATTGAATAAAAAACCACCAATATCATGTTGTAAAACCTAAAAAATATTTCATGTACCTAACACTCGTCTCTTAGATATGTGAAGGAAAAGATAGAATTGTTCGCGGAAGACGTTTCATTTTTCATTTGAAAATTGAGTGTCGTATCTTTGTGTTTTAACCAACATATTGTTCCTCGACGTTCAGTACTACTACTACAATACTTTTACAATGTACCAAAACGTTTGCAGATTCGATATTTGCCTTTTTTTTCTTAGTAGTTTTGTTTATATTTATACATATATTATACACTACATTTAAATTACGTCAGATATGTAAATTATTAGTATTGCCTTCTTCTACACAACTTTTTTGTTACGTTAATTTGTTTTGAAATAATTTAAAGAAAAATTTGCCTTCCTTAATAAATGGGTTATCTAATGCAGAAAGAATTTTTCAAATCGGATTAGTTGTTCCTCAGATTAGCGCGTTCAAACAAACAAACAAACTCTGCCTCTTTATAATAATAGTATAGATGATTTTATAAATCAAACAATACCATAATAGGGAGCTTTCACTAAAGATTATAAAAAGATAATTATTACTGAGTATAATACAACATAATCACTGTCCATATTGTCGAAAGTAAATAAGTTTGAAGTATTTTAAAGCGTGCACGTTATCGTACCGATATTGCACCGATAAGCTGTAAGTGCTTTTTTTTATGAATTAAGTATCCTATAACCTTGGTTACTAACAATCTTTATAACTGACGATAAAGATTGCTGTTAATATATTTTATATTAATTGTAATCAATCAAATGTTGGTTCAATACTTTGCATACTAATCAAATGTTAGTTGAATTTTGCGTTTGTTTTGTGTAGCCGAATATATGACCCCTTTTTAACGTGTATATGTTACAGTCAGAACTCTTTCGTGGTCAAAACTACTTTTGACTGACAAAAACAGTTAAAAGTAGGTTTTGATTGCAGGTCTCGGTTAATAGCAGTTTTTACTGGCATATCGATCAAACCTCTTAAAAACTCTAGAAAGAAAGAAAGGGTTCTTCCCAGTAACCTTCAACCTACTTACCTCCTTAACTTTAAGAGTTTTGACCGATATGTCAGACAAAACTGCTATTGACCAAAGCCTGCGGTCAAAATTACTTTTGACCAAACTCTTTAGTCAAAAGAAGTTTTGACTTCTAAATAGTTTTGACTGTAACATATACACATTATTATTTTTATGAAGAACATTTCGCTTTTATAATATAATATTGCATTATTTGTCTTATTCAACGACACGTTTGGCTCAGTTTGTAGTAACCCTACTTGCTGTGCCAGAGGTCGCGGGTTCGAGTCCCGCTGGGGAGCATTAATTTGTGTGATGAGCACGAATGTTTGTACTCCAGTTATGGGTGTTTATATTTATAATATGTATGTATTTAAAGTTATATATGTGTAGTGTATCAACTATCTGGTATCCATAACACAGGCCTCGTAGCTTACCATGGAACTAGATGGTGCTGTGTGTTAATGTCCCAACATTTATTTATTATTATTATTATTATTATTCTATAATATTAAATGAGCAATTTTTGTATATGTATTTTAGTTGCTGTATCTCGAAAACGGCTCTAACGATTTGGATGAAATTTTGAATTTAGATAGGGTTTTGCTTTTAAGGTTTATCTGTATAGGTGTTTAATCTGAAAAAAAAAATGGATTTTTATAACTGTTCCGAAAAACGTCGAGTGAAGCTCGGTCATCCAGGTACTTAACAATGAAGTGACTTATTTTTCTTAGACAAATACTAGCGACTCACCCTCACTCACTCGGGTTCGTCTCTAGGTTGCTTCCCAAAACAACATTAATTAATTATTTTTTTTCGTGGGACCCTATTTTTATCTAAAATAAAAGTAGCCTAAGTTACTCCTTATTACATCAGCTATTTGCCAGTGAAACTCCCGTCAAAATTGGTCCCGCCATTTCAGAGATTAGCCAGAACAAATAGACAGACAGACAAAAATTGTAAAAAAAATGTTGTTTTGGTATATGTACCGTGTATACATCCATATGCATTTAGTAAAAAATGATTATTTTAATATTACAAACAGACACTCCAATTTTATTTATCTGTATAGATATTAGTTTTCTAACTAAGTACTAGACATATTATGTGGTGTGATGTTTTGTTTTTTGAATCTTAGCATGTCAACAATAATCAACATCGAACACTATTTTCTGTTTTTTTTTTATCGTGTTTAAGTTTCAATAACCATTTAATTTAACCTACTTTCTTGTAACATCATGAAGGAAAAATAAACTGTCATTGTTTAGTTTTATCTGTAATTTTATTCATAATTCACTTCCCATCGCTACTTGTTGTCATTACGTTTCTCCATTCTATTATAAAATTCTTCATATCAATTGTTTTTAAATTAATCGAGCTGTTTTCAAACTGTCTTACCGGATTTCCGATTTTCAGTTTTTTGTTTCACGATGTATTTATTAATGAATTTATTATTCGAGCTTTTAATATTCTTTTCTTTTTTTGTGTCACAATATAAACAAACTATACACGTGTATTTTGTCTTATCAAAATCTACTATTGTGCTAACTTGACATAATAATAGTAAAATAATAAATATGTTGGGACTTTAACACACAGCACTATCTAGTTCCATGGTAAGCTACGAGGCTTGTGTTATGGATACCAGACTGTTGATACACTACACATATATAACTTTAAATATGTACATATTATAAATATAAACACCCATGACTGGAGAACAAACATTCCTGCTCATCACACAAACGAATGCCCTCAGCGGGACTCGAACCCGCGACCGCAGGCACAGCAAGTAGGGTAACTACAAACTGAGCCAAACGTGTCGTTCGCAAGTTCGATTTCTTCACAAGGATAATTTTATAAGTGTGGTTTAATTTGATGAAATTATCGTATTTTATATCAAAATTATGATGATTTATGGCATTGTGTTAAACGTTTGTATATGCACAGTCATTTGAATCATGGTTTTGACGTTTCCCTTGAAACCGCGTAGGTTCCTGTCTGCAACAGCCTGCTCTAGTGATTGATGAGGATTGCTCAATAAATATAATTAATGGCCCTACAGCGTATGCGATGTGCGCTACTAGTGTTGAACGGCTCGCCCTTGGATATTCACGCATTTAGGCGGATTCCATACATCCTTATTAACTTAAGCCAAGGCTAATTTTAAACTTTATTACGATAATTAAATAAAAAGTAGGTATTACAAAATTATTTTGTATGGCTGGTGATGTATATTTAATCACGATGTTAACATTGTGTCGTATTTTGTAGCTCTTCCTCATTGGTTTTATTTACTGATAGAACTTATTTATTATAGTAGAAAATATGAAGTCGAGTTATAGTTCATCCATCTGCTTATTAAGAGTGTTTTAATAGTATTAAACATAATAAGTAAACATATTTATCGAAGGCAATGGTAGCCCAGTGGTAACCCCGTGGTTCAAATCCCGGGTCTCGCACCTCTGATATTTTCATGTGCGAATCATTTCTAACATGATTTCCACTTGCCTTACGGTGAAGGAAAACATTGTGAGAAAACCTGCATGTCTGAGAGAACCTGGCAAGTTTTCGAAAGACATGTGAAGTCCGCCAACCCGCACTTGGCCAGCGTGGTGGACTATGGCCTGATTCCCCTCATATTGAAGGGAGGCCCACCCCCAGCAGTGGGACGTTAAATAAGGGTTGAATACAATAAATACATTTATCGCAAATGAGTTGCTTAGTGAATTTCTTTTTCTCGTCCATTTAGCGGTCCGACACTAGGAAGTTTTCTTGTTACACTCGCACCTTATACCTACAATTGTAGGCACAAACATACACGTACTACGCAGCATTTTATATATTGAAACTCTTATACATTTATAACGCCTATATATTATGTTTTTGACAGTAAATTTAAATAAGAGATTTGCAAAAGTAAAAATAAAATGTGAGCATTGCTAAAAGGAAATCTCGTTAATTTTTCAACGACGTTACAGCTGCTATACTAATATTTAAATTCTTTACATGTTCCACAAGGGTTCACATCAAAGGGCTTTCAAGTAAAATTTCTTTAATTAATTTTATAGATTGCAATCATAACGGGAAAATGAATTTGGAAAGTAGTTCTAACCAAGATGCAATGCTCTTGTTGGAATGCAACTTGTTCACTTAACGTTAACAGTTATCAGTTAATTAGAATTAATTTGAACATGTCACTTAGCTTCATGTAGGTTGGAAGCGAACAATTACGAACAAAATAACGGAAAGATGTATATATGTGTATGTGTACATACGTACATAAGAAAAAGGTTTAGTCTTAGTTAGAGTCTTTTATACAAATGAAAATTTATTCATAATCAAACTAGCAGAACCCGCGGCTTCGCTTGCGCTAAAACTACAAAACGAACTCTTAAAAGGTATATTTCATACAAACTTTCATCCTCTATTTTACCCCCTTAATGGGATGAATTTCGAAAAATGCTAAAACACGTATTTATTTAATTGTATTGAAGAGCATTAATACCGAGTTTCAAATAATTTTGATCATAAATATGTTTTTGGGTTGTAATAACGTGTTTTCCCGTGGGAATGAGATAATCTGCCGAGAAAAAAAATAGCTTATGTTACTCTCTAGCCCTCTTACTGTCTCCACACAAAAAATCACGCCAATCCGTCAATCCGTTTCGACGTGAAAGAAGGACAAACAAACAAAGAAACACTTTTTCACATTTATAATATTAGTATATCCATACTAATACTATAAAGTATAGATACATATGTAATTTATTAAAGCATATTATTTATAACCTATGTAGTTGCAAAACGTAGATAATAGTGTGATCTTTTTGATAAGCAGGAAAAGGATTTCCCACTTATATTGCATACATTGTAGATTTAAATACAAATAAAATTTAGTTTACTCATAATGTTTTTAAAAGAAGCCGCTTTAAAAATATAAGGAAAAATAATTTTAAATGCATATAAAATTTAATATAATTTCGTACGTTTGTTAGAAATACAGTGTAATAGATATTTAGGTATTTAAGTAAATTATTGCTGTTCAAGTCCGCACGAGCCGATTTTGTGCTGATCAATTGTCGACGCATCGGTTTTATGTTACTGTTGTGTTAACTCGTTTCGTCATTACGTTTATTCTAATAATTATATATCTATGACGACACGTTTGGCTTGCAGTTGACAGTTTGTAATGACCCTACTTGCTGTGCCAGCGGTCGCGGGTTCGAGTCCCGCTGGGGGCATTCATTTGTGTGATGAGCGCGAATGCTTATACTCCAGTCATGGGTGTTTATATTTATAATATGTATGTATTTAAAGTGTGTAGTGTGTCAACTATCTGGTATCCATAATACAGGCCTCGTAGCTTACCATGGAACTAGATGGTGCTTTGTGTTAATGTGCCAACATATTTATTTATTATTATACGAACTAAAGTACCTATATATAATTTATTTAAATAGACCAAGAACTATGAATATTCAGTTTTACATTTAAATTTAAGTTAAATGCCCTTGTGTAAATCCGTGGGGAATCTACCACTGGTTCAGAAGGCATTTCTGCTGAGAAAAGCCGGCGAAACTCGACAATCGTTAGGGTGTCAGGATTATATAGGTAGTAAGAATTGGTTAGCGCGTCCGTTTTATGCACAGACGGGTCTTTTATTATTTGTAAACATACCGCTGTCATACAAATGTTTTATGATAGGACAAATAGATGATCAACTTTCGGCGGTTCTCAATAATCTATCTGAAATCCTCACTAAAGGTATTAATTTGACATAAGCTCCATACAAATTATATGAAATCCCTATCGGTAGTCAAAAATACATAGATATGAGTGGTCCTAATAGATGAGTCATTAGTAATGAGATCTAAAAGGTTTAGAAACCTAACTATTCGGATATGGATACCAAACATTATCTACCGCCACCTACCTGAGAATTCGTAACTAGATTGTAACAAAAATATGTAACTCTATAATATAATAATGCTGCATTCGGAAATCGAAGCCGCGACTTCTAACGTAGAAAGCAAGTTGAGGAAACATGCCACACTACGCTACGTTAGTATGACGATCGTGTGTTATATCAATAACATTTTATATTCTTTATTTGTTTTAGTTATTATGATAAACCCAAGAACGTCAAACAACAGAGATATGAAATATTTCGTGACATAATAATATTGTCGCACCACACAACACGTGTTAACTGTTAAACGAGTTAACTGTAACACATGTGTCACGACCGACTGATACTAAATAACTCGAAAGTATTTTAATTAGTTCTAAATAAAATTATAGTTTAGTTGGTGTAGAATAAAACCGGTAGAAGTGTAACTTCAGGAAAGTAACCTACGAGAGAATGAGATGAATATATAGTACCTATCATAATAATTGTAAGGTTTTTTTTTATAATATATTTACCAAGTTTAAAAGTTATTTTATATATTTTATTTAACATACTAGCAACTCACACTCGCTTCGTTTTTGTTCGTCCATAGGTTGCTTCCCAAAACAAACTTTTTTTTTTGTTTTAATTTTTTTTTTCGTGGGACTATTTTTTTCTAAAATAAAAGTAGCCTAAGTTACTCCTTATTACATCAGCTATCTACCAGTGAAAGTCCCGTCAAAATCCGTCCAGCGGTTTCAGGCTTAGCCGGAACAAACAGACAAAAATTGCAAAAATGTTATTTTGGTATATGTACCGTGTATAAATCCATATACATTTAGTAAAAAGCGGTTATTTTAATATTACAGACACTCCAATTTTATTTATTTGTATAGATATTGCATTACATATTATTCTTCCTGCGTAATGTATTCTATCTCATTCTCCCCCCAGCTTAATCCTATATTATATTTATGTGTTTGTCTCTTTGTTGTGACACATTTTCGTTTTATCGAGTTTTAAATCATAACGATTCTAAAAAAGTTTCACTTCAAAATCTCTGGCTTAATATATCAATTCTTGCGTAACTATTTCGTGAACTGGATAAGGCGTATTATGTTTATAAAATTTGATCGTAAATTTTAACAGTTTTTAAATTAAGAAAGCTACAAAGATTTCCTTCTTACTTTGCAAGCAGCAGCAGGGCTACAAAGATGGGTCATAACTTAAAGTTTTTCTAACTGACATTGATTTTACCTCAAAATTATTTGTACATTTGTGTACTTTTCATATGTAGGTAAATATTTGTATAAGAAACTGTGTCTGCCTTAAATGGAGGTCATACCATATCAAAAACGTCGGAATCTTTACCATAGTTCACATAATATGGAAATGTTTATAGCATAGTTTTATTCGTTATCCAACGGAAATTAATCAGTTCTTCTTTTAAAAATTAACCTAACTTAACAATAGGATAAATCATGTTTATTATGTGCCAAATATTATCCTACTAATATTCTGAATGCGAAGGTTTGTGGGGATGTCTGGATGTATGGATGTTTGTTACTCTTTCACGCAAAAACTACTGAATGGATTTTAATGAAACTTTACAATAATATAGCTAATACATCAATAAAATATAGGCAACTTTTTATCCCGGAAAAATGTACGGTTCCCGTGGGATAGATTTTTTGTTTTTCTAAAAGCGAATCCGAGCGAAACGACGGAGAGCCGCTAGTTGACATTACATTTAACGGTAGAGGAATAAAAAGATAATATTTTCTTTTATAACAAGTAAGTATTACGTTGACTTACTTATTTCTTTGCGATGTTCTGTCTTTTAATGTCCAATTGGCAAAAGCCGATGTGACCATAACGAAAATTGTAATTTACGCATTTGCTACGCCTATAAAATTTGTACCGCTCACAGCCTGTGTTTCGTTTTACGATATTCATATACAGTATTTTTTATATATTAAAAATTTGTATATCAAGTAAATAAAAAAAATAAAACACTTCGACTGTTTTTAGGACTTAGAAGAAACCATTACATTTGGTTGGAGTTAAAGTTCAAGGATAACATAAATTATTGTGTAAAATAAATAAACTTTAAAATTTAAACATTTTATATCGAGATACGGAAAAATTGTCATGTATGTTATTTTAAACTTATAAAAGCTCGAAATACACATGTGGTAAATCTATAAAATACTAGCTGACCCGGCAAACGTTGTTTTGCCATATAAATAATTTCCTATTACTAAAATGGCTATTAAAAAATAAGGGTTGATCATAGAAGGGTGAAAATTGAGGATTGTATGTATTTTTGTATGTTGTATCATAAAAAAATAGAAATTAAAAATTTTGTCTAAAAAATAAAAAAAAAATTTAGGGGTGGACTACCCCTAACATTTAGGGGGATGAAAAATAGATGTTGGCCGATTCTCATAGATACCGAATAAGCACAAAAAATTTCATCAAAATCGGTCAAGCCGTTTCGGAGGAGTATGGCAACGAAAACTGTGACACGAGAATTTTATATATTAGATTAACATCAATTCTTTTAGATGTATGTAATAATAACTTTTATACGTGTAAATAGCATTAAACTAAATAATTTAATTATTTAAAATATGTTAGCTTTGACAAACAGAAATACCCTTTGGATTTCAATTTTCATAATTATTTAATATTAAATGAATTGGACGTTTTCATAGGATCCCTTGGAATTTTTTTCTCGCATGAGTTCGAGCGTTCGTGATTGGAGTTTTTACGTCTAAACCACTCTCGGTCAACAACCGGCGCGGCGGCGTGACGGCGTGACGCCGCCGACCGCCGCTTAGCTTTGCTAATTATTTTGTGCCTTACCGAGAAATAATCAAAAACTGCCTTTGATCTTCTGCTTAAGATTACGTTTTTATAGGTTTAAAGAGTACTTTGTTCTTTGATTAATTTATGTTCAGTACCCAAGATATTAAATGAAAAAGATAAGTTATAAATCTATACTAATATTGTAAAGAGGCAGAGTTTATTTGTTTGAACGCGCTAATCTCGAGAAGTACTAATCCGATTTGTAAAATTCTTTTTGCATTAGATAACCCGTTTATTGATGAAGGCTATAGGCATATCATCATGCTACTACCCAAGGGAGCGAAGCAGTAACATAATATATAGTATATATATTCCATACTGACCGTTAAAACGTACCTAGGGACGAACCCGAGCGAAGCAAAGGTGAATCGCTAGTAAATTATAAAACTTGAAATAACATTTTTTGGTATATTCATGGTTTTGGAGCATTCGATTATTATTAAGAACTAGAAATGATTATACATTTATTCTTCATTTACTACATTACGAATATTATTGTTATTATTTAGACGTTGTAGTATATAATTAGAAAGATGTTTTATATAAAAAAATATCAGCAATACACTTTGAATGAAAGTGAATTACATACTAGGATATGAATAAATCGAGTTGATCGTAAGGGTCGACGTAACCGAGCAATAACATTATATATACATATGTACAATGTACATGTAGGCAGAGCCTCCCCTTTACTCACCCTCGAAGTCACTGCCCCTTTGATTGCGAACGTTTGTAACTCTATTATATTGGCTGAACATTGGCAGCCCTGTTTTTATATTGACACCTTTTATTTTAGCCTTTAAATATCCAATAATATATTCTACTAGCGACTCATCCTCGCTTCGCTTCGGGTTCGTCCCTGAATAAAAACAAATCTATCCCACGGGAACCGTACATTTTTCCGGGATAATATATAGCCTATAGCCTTCCTCAGTTAAAGGGCTATCCGATGCAAAAAGAACTTTTCAAATCGGATTAGTAGTTCCTGAGATTAGCGCGTTTAACCAAACAAACAAACAAACAAACTTCAGCTTTACAATATTAGTATTCTATAAAATTAAAAATATTTTTTTGATCATACTCTTTATAATTAGTGATTAAAATACTTTCTGTGGTGGTGGGTTTGAGGGTAATTCAAATAAATGGTGAAAATTGACACTAAAATATATACATAGTGTTTATAACGCTACAACAAAATAATAATAAGCATAGCTAATTATAATTATGTAAATTAATGTCCATGATATGTGAAGTATTGATAAAGTATATAGTCACTAGGTACTTGAAAAAAAGGATAACTAATATGATAATTACTAACTATACTTTCTTTTATAGTTTTGTTGTTTTTGACACTTGTCATTCTTTTTTGGGATAAATAAATGATTGATTGATTGATAATATTATAATTGTTATTACAATATTACTAAAAAACAAAGACAAACTAAAATTGTTAATTGATATTTTAGTTCCACTCGGATTGGGTAAAACGCGCGCGCGTTGTTGCTAGAAAAAGATGTATCATTTAGTATGCTCCACTGGTGATTGCGTCACGTTACACTGCAAAAAAAAAACTAAAAAACTCGCACAACGAGTGCTATTAACTCCTATATTCGCATTTGTTATAATAAACTTAAATTAATTTACTAATAGTGCGTACCTTTTACCTTAATTAAATGGCTACGCTACCTTTATTTTCTACATAAAACTTATTTTGTGTCCCTGCACGGTATTTTTTCGCAACTCCTCTAATTTTTCAACCGTTTTCCAGAAAGGCGGAGGTTCTCAATGCGACCGTATATTTTTTTCTTTTTCTTTTATGTGTGTTCGCGGATTACTTCGTCGTTATGAACCGATTTTGATTATTCTTTTTTTGTTGGAACGGAATATCCCAAGAGTGGTATCATGAGAAGGAAACCAGAATCTGATGATGGCATCCCAGAGAAATCGAGGGGAACCTTCGAAAATCGTAGTGGCGACTAGTGCGTTTGTTAATTTTTTCATTAACTATTTTAAAGCACTACTATTTAATGAAGGTCTGAAGTCGATTTGATGATGGAGCCGAAAGACAGTCGAGGGAACTCTTCAACGATTTACAGCAATTACCTGGTGTTTGGGCTTGATTAATTTGTATTGATGAGAACTTTATACCTACATGGGTTGTGACTGTCATTAGGGGTCTGAATTAATGGCTTAATCGAATATGTTTTTAAAAATCTTTCTTCTTACAAATTACCTGCTTATTACGTCTACACTAAAAATGGAAAAATAAAAACTTAAAAAAAAATATAAATAAAAACCGACTTCCACGCACTGAAAAATAAAAAATAACTAAACGGGGGTTTTCATTTAGAATAGATACCTAATCAGATATTTTCGAAGTCGGCGCCAGCCACACGTCTACTGCTTAGTCTTTCCCAATCTTGATTGGTACAGATTTTTATAGCGATTTCGTTAAATATAACCTCTGTACAGTACAATAATTTAAACACAATCTATATTTATATTATAGAGCTGAATAGTTTGTTTGATTGTTTGTTTGTTTGGTTGAACGCGCTAATCTCAGAAACTACTGGATGGAATTGAAAAAACTTTTTGTGTTGGTTAGTCCATTTATCGAGGAAGGCTTTAGGCTATATATCATCCCGGAAAAATGTACGGTTCCCGTGGGATAGAGTTGTTTTTGTCTAGAGACGAACCCGAAGCGAAGTAAAGTATATGTACAAATTAGTCATAAATCATAATTGTGGCTCGTGAATGTTTTATCTTTTTACATTGTTTGCGTGTGCAGGAGTTGTGTTTGATTATCGTTGCTATGGCGCCTCCATCCGATAACGGGTGACTCAACATGTAACTGCAATTTGTCTGTGCTAGTTGCTGCAAGCACGCATGTCGTAATTGCTATCATATATTTTTGTCCTCGTCCTTTTTGTCCTTTGAAGTTAGATTCATATATTTGTTTCATTTTGATAGTTTTCGCTGATAAGTTGATACGTTTTTAATATAATGTAATGAATGATTTATAAACTTCCTAATATTTGCTTGCTGTAGCCTTAAAAGATAATGCATTTAGAATTAAGGTATACTGTATTTCTGTAATTATCACTGGTTTTTCACTGGTTTTTCGTTGGTTTTTCACAATTATTAATGTAATTATCACTGATGGTTATTACAATTTTTTTGTTTACGTTATTGTAAGAATACATACCTATGTATGTGTATGAATACATTCACTAAAGTGTAAAAATATGTATTTGAATAAAGTTTATTTCATTTCAAATGAAATTAAACTGTATTCAAATAGAGTTACTATAAGCACTTTTGAATCGTCAATTTAATTTGAAGAGCGTCAGTCCCTGAGGAAGGTACCACCGGCTCTCTAATAAGAAGCTGCCCAATACACACCTTTCAAAGGACGAGCTATTCTTTTTCGTCGAAACACGCGGAATAAATAACTTATTACCTCGAAAGGAGATTAATCAGGAAACTTAACACCCTTTTGAGTCTTAATTGGCTCTGTTAATCAGACAAACTTTCTTGCTTAAGACTTGAGAACTTTTGCCTCTTACCGTTTCCTTAAAAGTTTTAAGGTCATCGAAAGATAGCTTGCTTTGCTGCATGTAATTAAACATTTTTATTATATAATGTTAGCCAATAATGTAGTTATTTGACACGTTTGGCTCAGTTTATAGTGACCCTGCTTGCTGTGCCAGCGTTCTCGAGTTCGAGTCCTGCTGGGGGCATTCATTTGTGTGATGAGTACGAATGTTTGTACCTAATCCAGTCATGGGTGTTTATAAGTAATATGTATGCATTTGCATATTTAAGACACTAGTTATGATGCATATTATCGGTACATTTGCAATATTTTTCCGAGTGCAGTGCACTGACCCTGCGTTCCGAAATGCGCTAAAAGTGATAATATCGCGAATCCGACCAAATTTAATAGTCACAAGTAATTAACATTCTAAAATATGATTATATTAAGAAATCGTTTCAAAAAGATATGCCTAAAGTCAAATATTTCTAAAATAAACGAATGTAAGACCGCTTTTAAAGATCGGTACCTATTTTATATTTTTTATTTTAATAATACGAAAATTACATGATGTAATTTTTAAATTAAATGCTTAGTAACAATAATAACAATAATAAGCTACGTATATAATATATGATATACAAAACGTATATGTATTTACACTTGTATCAATATTTGTACTTTTGTATCAAACATATTATTTATTAATATTTATAAAGTACCTCATTGTTCCTTAGTAATTAATAGAACATATAATACTAAAATAAAGATGAGTCATTTATGTTACGATTTCGTCGAATTTTTGTGTTTATGGAGGATTTTTATCAGCAATAGCAACTTACCATATGTAAATCAAACTTTCAGGCATTACAACACGATTTCCCATAATTGCCGCAATAATATAATTAATTCTTCCAAATCACGTAATGCTAATTACAAATTAACATGTAATTTGGTCTGATTGATGTAATCCCAGCTTTCCCTTTATGATGTAGCTTACAGTTATAATATGTACAGCCGTCTATTTTTTCAACTAGATAAACCAGTTTAGATTTACTTATAATACTAGCGGCTCATCTTCGCTTCGCTCGGGTTTGCCTCTAGACAAACAAAAACAAATCTATCCCACGGGAACAGTACATTTTTCCAGGATGAAAAGTATGTAAAATGTTGACCGGGGATATAAGGTACCACCATGCAAAATTTCATTTAAATCGGTCCAACAGTTTCGGAGATTAGCCCGTACAAACAGGCAGACAGACAGAGAAACAAAAAAGTTGAAAAAATCTGGATTTGTTCTATTTCTCTTCTTGTATCCCCCTGACTCGGATTTTAGCATTTTTATTTTTATGTACAGACATTCGACCTTTACAGTTTTATTATATGTATAGATTAGACCCTTTTTAATATATAGAAAAATATTCACAATGTTGGTTGTGCAGGCCAAGAAAAAAAATGGACACTTAAAATAATACACAATTATATTATACCTAGTTTTTTATGCATTTGTTTCTTTTTATCATATCACTGGCAATTCACATCTATATATATAAAAATCAATTGCTGTTCGTTAGTCTCGCTAAAACTCAAAAACGGCTGAACCGATTTGAATAATTCTTTTTTTGTTTTGTTGAGGGTGTGTCAGGGGTGGTTTAAATATATTTTTTTAAAAAACAACTGGAAAATCAAAAAGTTCTGAACTGTTTATTTTGTATGGGAATCACTAACCGTTAAAACGTACCTAGGGACGAACCCGAGCGAAGCGAGGGTGAGTCGCTAGTTGTTAAATAAAATAATGAACCAGTTCAGGGTTTTATTCGATTTAGATCATTGATTAATTTGTATATTACTAATAGTAGCAAATAGCCATATTATCGGGCATGCTAAATTATTAACCCACCTGTAACGTAATGCTTACGCAAGTGAGCACGCGAAGGTCGCTCTCAATGATATAATGGGTACGATTATTAAGGCAGATTTTACTCTCCAAATGCAATGCCTCAAACTTAATTACATCCTTTCAGTTCGTTGTTTCTTTCTGTTATGCAAATTATAGACGAAGCTGCACAGCAATTATTTCGTATTATAGAAATAATCAGTGTAATAATAGTAATATTACTGAATTACAGTGTGAAATGACTCCGTCTGTTTGTTTCAGATTATGTAAGACAGGGCTAGACACTGGTTGCGAAACACTTTCACGCAGTCTTCCTTTTCTGCGGTCTATTTAAAGTAAGTCTTGTTTTGTTATTTTGATATCTATATAATAAAAATGTTAATGCTGTTTGTTTGTAAGCGTATTACTTTAGTACGGAACACTGACCGATTTGAAAAATGTTCGTAGTAGTCCAAATGAGGTTTTTTTGGGGGATAAAATTGAAAAAGTTGAACGAAAAATTGAAAAACTCAGGAGAAACTGAAAGTATTTTTTTTTATATAATAATTTTTATGAACACAAAAATTATGAATTTTGTTGAAATTGTGACAGGACACCGTCTCGGGTCAGCTAGTCTCAACTCTTAGGTAATTCAATTTGGTCAAATTGAATTTTTAAAATTATTTGTGCTTATGCCTCTTGGAATAACTATAACAGATAAACACAGTAACGGTCTCATCGGTATATTGTGTAAAAACTTGACAGATTTTAAAATTTTAGATTGACTTTAAAAAGTTTTGTTCTTTTATTTATCAACATTAATTTTTTTCCATTTTAAAATTACTTTTATATACTTCAATTTTTTACTTTCCGAAGTAAATCCGCTAAGCTTTAACTGAACGATTACGTCGTCGTTGCCAGTCACATGTCATCGAGATGCGATAAGCTATCAAGGAGCTGACTAAGTCGATTATTGTCCACTTTAAAGGAGTCTGCCCACTACCCTGTCTCATACCATGACCGTGCTAGGAGCGTGTCAGGCAAAAAAATATTCTTTGTATTGAAATGTATGAGACTCTGCCCACTAGACCGTTCCGTCACCGACCGGCACCGTCGCGTGCCGTGCACGGAACGTTAACAATTGTCATCGAGAATATTTTACCGGTGACGGTACGCTGCGTGCCTGGCACGCGACGTTACGGGACCGGTGCGCGCAGGCGGCGCAATGGTGAGCATACACAACACTAAAACCGTTATGTACGGGTATGATACGTTGTTGATACGTTCTAGTGGGCATAGTAGTCCGTGCCATGCTCGTTTCCGTGCCTGATACGTTCATAGCACGGTCATGGTATGAGACGGTGTAGTGGGCAGACTCCTTTACACTATCAACCGTATCTCTTCAGGAAATACGGGCAGCCATTTGATTATTTTACTTAAGTTCAATAAGCTAATTGTCGATATCAATATTTGATTATAAATACAATCGCATGAATAACTGTCAATTTGTTCTTATGTGAAGTGTGTAATGTATAGAACTAGCCCTTACCCGTGGCTGCGCTCGCGTAGTTTATTCATCTAGATATGTTTACTGCTGTCGTGTTCAAATGTTCTAAGCAATAAACAACTTTTCACCTTTATAAATGAATATAGATTGAGTATTGCACAACAAAATGAACGTATCAAACTTTAAGTTATCGATACAATTAAAAATATCTAAATGTGTACAATCAATTTCCTTTCCAGGCTAACGACATCAGCCGATATGCGCCTGATCCGCCCGAACCGGCACCGCAGTGACAACGTTAACGCCAAATTAATCGTTCTACCACTTTACTTATCTACGTAGTTAGTTAGTTAGTTAGTTCATTTACACGTGCGTTGTGAAACACACATGTGAAGTGAGGTGCGAGTGCTAGTGCTATATTAGTCGGGTCGAACCGGCCCGATGTTGGAGTCATGGCGTTCATGACGAAGAAAAAGAGATATAAGTTTGAGGTGCAGTGTTGCTTGGAGGAGCTGACGGAGGTACCCTTCGTGTCCGCCGTGCTATTCGCCAAGGTGCGGCTGCTCGACGGTGGCAACTTTCAGGATCATTCTAGCAGGTTAGTTGCTTATACCTTAAACCCAACAATTTAAATTATCTGACTTGTAAAAGAACAAAATAGTATATTTATAAGTACCTAACATAGGTACTTATAAATATACTATTTGTATAGTAGGTTTGTGCAATCTTCTACTGAAAACATATTATGGGTAGACACAATCTGTAATATCGATAACTTAGAGACGTCAAAAACCTTAGTCTTTCTCGTGACGTTATAAAGCATACGAAACGTCATGTCGGGAACAAAAACGTCATATAAAAACGCGATAAAATCCGAAAAGCTAGATTTATTTAAAATGTATTTCTAATTGTTTTATACAGTCTACAGAGCTTTATCTGAGCTTAAAGGTTTATCCTGAACAGGGCAATCCGTTTTACGTAAGTCACATATTTGATACCTAGGCTTACAAAGGTAAACCTTGTGATGTACAAAGCTTTAGTAATACCGAACTATAAATAAGAATATTTCGTCTAAAAGGTCTCTAATACCTTTTTATTACCTTTTTGAAATTTATGAACATTTATGAATTCACTAAGCCTAAGTGTAGTAAAGAGAAACAGTACCTACACGTTTACCTACTCATAGATTTTTATATTAAACTATGGGCTCACCCTCGTCGGGTTCGTCCCTGATGAAACACGAAAACAAATCTATCCCACGGGAACCGTATATTTTTCCGGGATAAAAGTTAGCTATGTGCTATTCCAGACTATAATGTATCTCTGTGCCAAATTTCATCCAGATCCGTTCAGCCGTTCTGGCATGATTGAGTAACAAACATCCATTCATCCAAACACGCCTTTATATAGTAGTAACATTCCTACTTTTTCATACAAGCAACATCTTTATAAAATGTTTATTAACATATAGATATTAAAGTTACACGTTCTATAAACTCGATGCTCTAAGAATTTTCATCGGACATGCCACAAACTATGATGCAACTAATATGGACATAAAAGTGCGATAAATCAACTCGCGGTACAAGATTTAGAGACAGGTCGCACCACGCCCGGCGCTTGCGTAACCCTTCCTCATCCAGCTGCAGACCCCCGGTAGAGAATGCACCTAATTGACTGATCTTTCATTATTGAAAAACACCAAGGAAATTGAAAGTTGATTTATGAAACCCCGTGTTGTGAAAGCGAAAGCTAATAAAAATTAATTTTAATTTCTTTCTACCAGTAAATCTGATATTATAGTTAGAAAAAATATAGCTTGCTGTTATTTCGGTTGAATTGTGGTAAAAACGATGGTGTTGACCGTGTCGTATATGGGATCTCATAGAACGAGGAGCTCAAGCTGTGAATCTCATTAAAATCAGTCCAGCCGTTCTTGAGTCATTAATAAATTCAATTAAATATCCAAATATACTAATCTAAAAACTTTTGATTTTGAATCAATTAAAGACCAAACACTCCTAAATACATATTAGTAAAAAGTAAATATTTATATAGACACTAGCGACTTACTCTCGCTTCGCTCGGGTGCGTCCCTAGGTACGCGGATTTTGTTCGCAATTTCATGGGTTTTAATTTTTTGCATAGAACTCTAATCGTTTTTTCTTAAATACAAGTAGCCTAAGTTACTCCTTATAACATCAGCTATCTGCCAATGAAAGTCCTATCAAAATCGGTCCAGCCGTTTCGGAGATTAGCCCTAACAAACAGAGAGAGAGAAACAAAAAAAATTAAAATTGTTTTTTTTTTTATTATAAGTACCGTATATACTTTCATAATAATATGTATTTAGTAAAAAATTGTTATTTTGTCATTACAAACAAACACTTCAATTTTCAATCTATATATAGATTACTACAACATTTCTAATACCTTTAAATTAAACTACATCTAAATAATGTCTATGTGTAAACAACAATTACATTGTTATCTTGTTATTATAGTTAAATGAGTGATAAATGATAATAGCGTCGAGGCTAACAATTTCTAATTAATCACTATCAAATTCAAATGAAATTTAACCTATACTGCTATTACTCGTATAAAGAGGTAAAGTTTGTGAGTTTGTGAGGTTGTAGGGGGTAATCTCTGGATCTACTGAACCGATTTAGATGAAATTTGGTAAGAAGATATTTTGAGACCCTGGGAAGGACATAGGATACTTTTTATCTCGGAAATCATCCCTTAAGGGGGTGAAAATGGAGATGAAAGTTTGTATGGGGAATCAACCTAGGGACGAACCCGAGCGAAACGAGGGTGAGTCGCTAGTAATTCATATCGTGATTGTTACAATTTATTCGTAACGAATAGTGTTATTTCACACTAAAATATTGTTGTAGATCCTGAATGAAGGCTTTTTTGTAAGCCTAAGGTAGTCACATCGTGGTGCTAATTTATGCAAATGAAGGATGCGCGTGGTTTATGACTCACTGTGATGATACAAACGCATGTAATTGGGTGAGGATTTACCGCTCGCTTGTTTGGTATAAACTTTATTTATCAATTAGATTATATTATGGACTAATTTTTAAATTTAATTAACACTACGTTCCTCATGATGTAGGGTGAGTATTTTCCGCTTAAACGGGAGGTGGATACGTCATATCCACCCTCCATTTAAGCGGTATAATTGATGTTTTTTTTGAATTATATTTAACAACTAGCGACTCACCCTCGCTCCGCTTGGATTCGTCCCTAGTTACGTTTTAACGTTTTGTATAGATTTATCAGAGATGAGAAATTTTCCCACAGTAAAAAGTATTCTATATGTTGACCCAGATGACCAGCTATCATCATACCAAATTTCATCATAATCTATCCAGTGATTTTCTCGTGATTCGTTTCCAGATAGACAAAAAAAAAAAACTATAGTAACTATAATAATGACTATTTCAACAAGTTTTTCCAAAAAGTACTTAATGTACCTACATATTCGACTCAGAATTTTATTATATGTATAGATTATAAATGACGGTTTTGTATGGCGTAAATTAGCCTATAATGTTCTATGTACGGCCTGAGTACGATTTATTTAAAGACATCTTGAAGTGATTAGAGGTTATTTTTGTTCGAACAACCCGGTCATATATAAAAAAAACATACCATTTCACTTATGAGATAGATATAAAAAAGATTTTCTTCATTAAAATTGATTTTCAACTCAACGCAACTTGTTTATTAAAATATTATGTGACAAATTATAATATTATATTTTATTACAAAAATAATTTATTACTCATTCTTTTGTTCCGTTGGTAAAAGGAACTAAACGATAAAATATCGCCGTATAGAATTCCAGAAGTGTCGACACGACGGGTTGAGTTCCGATCAGCGGAAGCGATGCAGTTATCCAATCGCGAAGGCTACAATAGAATAGAGAATACAAATTATCCATCGCTTATTACATGTAATAATATCTATTGCAAAAGGTTTCGGCGAATAATGTAAATGGTTTTAACGAGTTGTATTTATTTTGACGTAAGGAAAATAAACGTTCATAATGAATATATTGTAGGTTGCTTGAGCCTTAGCGAAATGTTTTATTTAAATGTTAAATTAGAAAGAACTAAAGGTTCAAAATGTTTATTAAAAAATGTTATTTATGTTAAAGAGCGCATCCGATCAAATACACGGTAAAATATGCACTGAAGTAAAATGCACGGCGTTGGCCTAATTCATTCAGCGCAGCGCCGTGCGTGCGCGATGTCGTTCCGCCGACCATCACATAAATGCTCGGTTACTGACCGAACATATTCCCGGGCGGAAAAATAACAACAAACAAAAAAAATTAAAAATATATGATACAATGCTGTGGTGAGGGTTAGTATGCGACAAATGATTGATACAATTTTTGATTTAAACTAATGATTGTTGTTAGGACATTGTTTTGTTGATGAATATTAAAATAAAGTAAAATAAGATAGATAAAAAATTATAATTAATCACTGTTAGTCTGTTTGTTCACAAAACACTAATTTTCGCGGAACCGAAACTGGTTTTAAAAACTTTAGCTCGGGTTCACTGTTATATTTTCGCACTCCCGCACTACACTCACTGACACTACACTGACACTGAAGTCCACTCATGCTGGTGGAGCGGGCCGGCGGCGGCGCCGGCGCCTCGGTGTGCGCGACCGCCGCTGCAGGCTCGGCGGTCGCCGCCGGCTCCCGTCGACTGCGCGGCATCCTCCGATACAGTACGATCGCGCCTGTTAAAGCTGCTCCCGCCATCATACAATACAGAAGAGTGTAGTGGTGTATATCGTGGGATGTTATAGTTCCACTCAATGAATTCGAAGGGACATCGGCTTCTTTTAGCAGTTGCAGTTCTCGTTCTATCTCCTTTTTTAGCTGCTCATTTTCTAGTTGTTGATCACTTTCGGTAAAATTGTGTATGGTTATGTTTATAATGTTATTAATTGGCGCAATAATGTTAAAATTAAGGTCATCTTTGATATTTAAAGTGCTTTTCTGGCTTTTGTGAGCAAATAGGGTGAAGTTATCGGTTTTTATTACACAATCGTCGTCTATTATAATAATGCTGGGAATTTGCAATGTTTGTGATGAAATTTGATCGCGACATATCGTACGAACTTGACTTGAACCACAACAAGTGTACAGGTAGGAGTTCAATTTTGTTAAGGTGTGCCACTCGTTTTGGCACGCGACTGTTCTCGTCTTACAAATGTTAGGGTTTTCCTCGTCTTTAACACAAAAATCTTGATCATTTTTTATTTTGTAAATCGGGCTCTGTAAGTTACAAATTAATGTTGAACTATCTTTCATCATACAATTTTGATAATCTTCTTGGGATACAGGAATGTAGGAGTCTTTCTGAAGGCTTATCGCAATTCGATCAGACGCGGGGATTATTTTTCTCATATAATTCCCACTTCGTCGAGGAAGAGGAATAATTTTATATAAGTCATAGGTGTCCCTGCTTATTAACGGAATTTTTATTTCAAATATGAAGAAGTCTTTAGTCAATCTTGCTTTAACTCGCAGTAATTTATAAATTTCTCTCACATTTGCTTGAAGATTATGAATAGGAAGTGTGACGTCAGCTGTTAATAGCCCAGAGATAGTAAGGAGTTCGGCCTGTAGTTGTTTGAATGTCAACAAATGCACGTTGAAGTGTCCTTGATATATATCTGTCACTGTGTCCAGGAGTGTTTGTTGAATGTCTGTTAAGGTTTTTAACATTTGTTGAGCAGTCAAGACCATCAATGTAAAATCTTCAGAGAGTGAAATTTCATGTATTTCGCTCTCCATAGTTTGAATGGATTTTTCTACACTGTTTAAATGTTTATTAATGATTTTGTGTTGTTTACTAAACATATCTTCTGTTCGCTTGAGTAAATTATATTCCGATTCTATAATTGAAGTTTGATTTTTCCATAAGGTGTTTAAATGTGCTTCGTTTCTACGTATGTTTTGTATATCTCTGGTGTACTGTTCCGCGAAACGCTCGTCTAATACTCCGAACAACGTATTCGCTAAGTATCCTATTCCGTCTACAAGTCCGCGACGCTGTCTGGCGTGGCCGGCGAAATGCTGACTTGTTAAAAGTTCATTGTAATATTGTAACTCAGTGTATTCGTGATTTAATTGCGTTATTATCATGTTACACTTATTGTTTGAATTCATAGCGGCACATGACTTTATTAAATAATTATTCATTTTTTCAAGGGCCTTATTTCCCTCCCAGTATGGAGACATGTCGTAATAAACTACTAAAGTCCAAGTGTCCCGGATCAATTGCATGTTCGCTATGGGGTCAAAGTATAAAACTTGGTTTTCATTTAATTCTGTAATAACACCTTTTGTGTATGTTTTAGTAAATAATGATAGAAAATAGATTATTGTCGCTATAAATGTTGTTATCGAGAATTTTTTGGGTTTTCTGATGGAACCTTGTTTTACTTTTACCGACGATGAGTCTGGTTTAAGGTTTTGTTCTTTTGAGTTAACTGGTAAACGCGCCAATTTCACAACAGGCCTTTTAATATATCCGCTTTTTGTTTTCAAGGTGACGACTCGAACATAGCCATCTTGGCCGGGGTGCGTTTCGATGACTCTGCCCATTGCCCACTTGCCGGCCGGCAAATTATCTTCATGTATAATTACGAGATCCCCTTCCTGTAGATTTTGCTTAGGCTGCAACCACTTTCCTCGGGCTGTTAATTGGCTAAGATATTCAGTTTTCCACTTCTTCCAAATATCTTGGAATAATTTTGTTGTTAAATGCCATCTCGTGCGAGCGTCTTCAGCAGTTTCAATAACATTTCCACCTGCTCTTCCAATTAAAAAGTGTGCTGGTGTTAGTATTTCAAGGTCGTCGATGTCTTCCGTGAGAGCACAGAGAGGTCTTGAGTTAAGGCAGGCTTCTAACTGCGTCAAGATGGTAGCATACTCTTCGAACGTGAGCTTTTGTTCTCCGATCACACGTCTAAGATGATGTTTGAGGCTTCGTACGGCTCTTTCCCACAGACCTCCGGAGCTAGGCCAGGATGGTGCTGTGAAATGCCAAGAAATATTCATCCCCGTCACTTCCTTTAGAAAACTATCATTAAATACTTGTAACAGTCGTTGATATTCTTGTTGTAAAATGTTGTTTGCTCCATGAAAGTTAGTTGCGTTGTCGCTGTAGATATGTGCAGGGGCTCCACGGCGAGCAGCCATTCTACGCAGTGCTGCTAAAAATGCTGAACTCGTCAAATCTGATACCATCTCCAAGTGCACTGCTTTGGTCACCATGCACACGAAGACGGCTACGTAACCTTTTGTTGTCTTCGCCCCACGACCCTTATTAAACTTGACATCCAGAAATCCTGTAAAATCTACCCCTGTGTGGTAAAAAGCAGGCGCAGGATTGATTCTTGCTTCTGGAAGGTCACCCATGATTTGGTTTAATCTTCTCGAATCTTGTTTTCGGCAAGTTACGCAATTCCTAAGTTGCTTTTTTACTATGTTAACGGCTCCTGTGCTCCAGTACTGTTGTCTAAGTCTTGCTAAAGTCAGGCGCGGGCCACCATGGAAGGTGTTCCGATGAGCTTCATCAATGAGTAACGTTGTCAAACGGCTGTTTTTCGGAATTATTGCTGGATGTTTTATTTCAAAATTGAAGCAGCTGTTTTTTAATCGACCTCCGACTCTTAATATGCCTGCTTTGTCAATGATTGGATGTAGATTTAATAATTGACTATTTGATTTCACAATTCCGTATTTGTTTAATTGTTCGATTTCCGTTCCAAATTCACTTTGTTGCACAAACTGCAAAATACATAATTCAGCTTTATTTAATTCTTGTAATGTGAGGTGACCCGGCAACTGCTTACGCTGCGGGTTCAATGCTCTACGTATCCATGCAATAATACGTTTAATTGTTGTTATAGAATTATATTTATGAAGCAAATTATTTATTAAATTTTCTTTGTTCTCAGTTTGAATTATGTTTGTTTGTTTAATGTTTTTTGATCTCAACTCTAAATCTGTATAGTACTTTTCGTGATTTAATAATGGATTATGTTGACAAGAGTGTTCTCCAATCCAAGAGGGACCTTGCCACCATAGTACATTATCTTTTAATTGGGATGCATATAGTCCCCGGCTAGCTGCGTCCGCCGGGTTATCATTAGATTTTACGTAATGCCAACAATTTTTTGGAATGACGTTAGTGATTTTTATGACGCGATTTGATACAAAGGGCTTCCAGCGGCAGGGTTCTCCCTGAATCCATCCCAGCACCGCCATCGAATCGCTCCAGCAGTATAGTTCAATTATATGGGGATATAAAGAAGTCGTAATTTGATCTATTAGTTTTGATAGTAACAAGGCACCGCAAAGTTCTAGTTTTGGCAGAGATAATGCTTTTTTGTGTGGTACTAGTTTTCCTTTCGCTGCAACTAAAATTGTTTTTGATTTTCCTGGAATGCGAGCATAAACAACACAGGCGTAGGCTTTCTCTGATGCGTCACAAAACCCATGTAACTGTACTATCTCTGTTGAATCGCATAATAACCATCGGGGTATTTCGAAAGTGTTAATCAAATGTAGATCCGTTTTTGTTTTTACCCACTCTTTGTAAATATTATCTGTAACTTGATCATCCCACTTGAGGTCAAGTCTCCACAATTGTTGAAATAATAATTTTAGTTTTGTTGAAAGAGGGGACAACCACCCTAGTGGGTCATAGTGTTTCGAGATTTCTGATAGTAAAATTCGTTTTGTAGGTCTCGAGTTTTCTTTATCTAGTTGATACTGGAAAGTAAACACATCTAAAGATGAATTCCAGCACAACCCCAATGTTTTTGACGTATTGTCTGTTTTAAAATTAAATAGTATATTATTTTCACTCTTTTCTTGTTTAATATCTGTTAATAACTCTTTTTTATTTGCCGACCATTTTCTCAAGTTCATTCCGGCCCCCTTTAATAATAAAATAAGGTCATTAATTAGTTTTTTGCTTGTTTCAGAGGTGTAACATCCATGAACTAAGTCGTCCATGTAAAATGCTGACTCTAGAACTTTAGAAGCTTCAGGGAAGGAATGACGCTCGTCTGTAGCTAATTTGCGTAACGTCATCATAGCCAAAAATGGTGCAGCTTTCGTACCGTAGGTCACGGTTGTAAGCTTATAGGATCTTAACGGCTGCTGCGGGGAATCTCGCCAAATAATTTTTTGAAGGCTCTGGTCGCGTTCATTTATTAAAATTTGACGATACATTTTTTCGATGTCAGCAGTAAAAGCGTACGGATATTGTCGCCACTTTAATAATAATATTTGTATGTTTTGTTGGAGATTGGGACCCGTATACATTAAATCGTTAAGGCTGTATCCAGTACTCGTTCGGGCACGTCCGTTAAATACCACTCGGTTCTTGGTGGTAGTGGATTCGATGCGCTGAACCACGTGGTGTGGTAGATAATTTTCCAAGTCGGGATTGACGTCATCATCCAATTTCATATGTTTCAGCATTTCGTATTCAGTCATAAACGCTTTGTAATCCTTTGCTAACTGTTCCTGTTTTTCGAATTTTCTTTCAAGATTTAAAAATTGTGCTACGGCCATTTGTTTCGAGGATCCCAATTTATGTTGTAAATCTTGTTTAAGTGGCAATCTAACCGCATATTGTCCATTTTTGTTTCTTACTGTAGTTTTTAAATAAAAATCGATGCATTCCTGATCCTCGACCGAAAGGCTTGTTGACGATTCATTAATTTCCTCGATTTCCCAAAACCGTTCAATGTTCTTTACATTGTTTAATATTACATTACATTGATATGTTCTCGTATTACCGCATAACACCCAGCCCAGCTGAGTTTGTTGCGCAATAGGCAAATTGTCGTCGTCGTCTTTAATAATGCCACTTAAAATAATTTTCGAATATATATCGGCTCCAAATAATAAGTCGACGGAGCGACTTGTATAAAATTCGGGATCAGCTAACTGTATGTTCGATAAGAATTTCCAAGTTGGTTTTTTGAAAGTGTTGTTAGGCAAATTTTTAATTAAGTTGTTCATAATAAGTACTTCTGCGTTAAATGTAAAATTATTATATATTGAATTACACTCGATGTTTAAAATTCCTTTACAAGAGTTTTCCTTTTGTCCTACCCCAAAGATAACTCCCTTACATTTTTGTCGCTTGACACGCAATAGTTGAGCTGCTTTCTCTGTTATTAGTGATATTTGGGACCCTTGATCGATTAAGGCCCGTAATTGATGCTGGGTTCCGTCCGCTGCTTTAACTTTCAAAATCGCTGTGGCTAGCAAAATTTCCGAATAATTATTTTGAGACACGTGTGAGTTTGATGAGGTATTTTCTGTGTTCTTGTTTCCAGTCAATGACCTAGCTGACCCTTGATCATGCACCGCGTGATCGTATGCGTCGTGCAAAATGGTATTATGTTGACTAAGACACTTGCGACATGTTTTTGTTGAAATACATGGATTTCCGTTATGATGAAATAAACAATTGTTACATACTTTTAATTTATTTACTGTTTTTAATTTTTGTTCATTAGACATTTCTAAGAATTTTTTGCAGTTGTAAAGCCCGTGGCTTTGCTTACAGAGAGGGCATTCGAAGTTAGATGAAATGTGAAGTGTCTTCATAGAAGGTTTCGTGTTTTTCATATGAAAATTATTGTTATTTTTTGTTTGAACAAATAAAGGCTGTTTAGGAAATGAATATTGGTTTTGATGATTTTGCAATGTTGATTTTTGTAGTATATCTTTGTTAAAGTAGCTTGATTTTTGAATGTTATCGGATTTTCGCCGTGACGATTCCAAGGCAGAGAATTTTCTTTCTAGAAAATCTAAAAGTTCTTGTAGTACGGGCAGTTCTTGAGGTTTTCTTAGAGATCCGATATACTCAGCGTGGGTTTCTGAATCCAATTTTTGTGACAACAAATGGACTAATATTGGATCCCACGTTGATATATCGATCTCTAAATTCTTGATAGCATTTAAAGTTTCAATGGTGACGTCATGCATTTTCTTTAGTTGTCCCGCTGACTGTTGTTGTATGTTAGGAAGACTTAATAAAGTTGAAATGTAAGAAGTAAAAATTAATTTTTTGTTATTATATCGATTGTTTAGTATATCCCAACAAGTGTTGTAGTTTTCAGAGCTTATTTGGAGATGTTGAATAAGTCTTTCTGCGTCCCCGCGCACCTTACTCTTTAGAAACTGCATTTTTTGGGCATTGGAGAGAGTGGGGTTGCTATGTACAGCCTCCGTGAATAGATCTTTAAACGACACCCATTGGTTATGATTGCCATTGAAGACCGGAATGTCTAGTTGAGGGGTTGATTTTTCGCGATGCGTGACCGACCACATCTTGGAGTTAATGTCCCTTTTAATTTTGTTAAATTGATTTTCGTAGGAATCAAAACGCGTTTCGTATGAAATGTTTTCTTCACCCATTTCACAGACTATCTCCCAGTGTAAATTATCCACGGCCGACCATCTGCTTTGTAATGATGTAAGCGCGTCTTCAAACTCCCATTTTTCGGATATGCGACCAACATCTATGACCCTAATAGTTCTTTCAAATGCTTTAAAGTTAGCCTCCTGTTTTCGTAAAAGGTTACTCAAGTTTAAGTTCGAGGTAGACCCTGAATTCTCCTCGGCAGTAGCCTTCGTATACCCCTTAAAACATGACTCCTTGGATGTACCTACTTCCTGTTTTCCTTGTTGTGTAAACTTTTCTAAATAATTTTTTGTTTCAGTATAAAACCGTAATGTTTGTTGATAATAATTCTCCGTAAAATACGGATAGTTCGTTTTTTCTGGTATTTCTTCTAATTTGTTATCATTTTCTAGAAATTCTTTCCAATATGCCTCGAGAGTTTCTAAACGACGTCTTATGTTAGACGGAGTTTTACGCTCCGATGAATCTTTTTTAAAATTAGTAAGCAACTTTTCCATTGCACCCATAATCTCGTTTTGAGATTCGACAATGCTTACGTAGTCTTCCATTACGAAAAAAATAAAATGAAACGATCTTACTTGTTTTCTGCAGCAGCTGACGTTACTTAACCAGTACGCCGAGTATATCACCACCACCTTTGTTTTCGGATTACAACGAATAGTAGCCCGACACTGCGACTTTGTTAATGTTTATTCACTAAGTTCAAGCACTGACTGTTCTCCAAAGTTCACTGTTCACCTCAAACCACGAATATTTTAACACGCGCGAGGTTTTTGCTCGAAGGACCACAATGTAGGTTGCTTGAGCCTTAGCGAAATGTTTTATTTAAATGTTAAATTAGAAAGAACTAAAGGTTCAAAATGTTTATTAAAAAATGTTATTTATGTTAAAGAGCGCATCCGATCAAATACACGGTAAAATATGCACTGAAGTAAAATGCACGGCGTTGGCCTAATTCATTCAGCGCAGCGCCGTGCGTGCGCGATGTCGTTCCGCCGACCATCACATAAATGCTCGGTTACTGACCGAACATATATTATATTTAATCATCCGTATCCTATAAAAATAATATATCCACCCTATGTCCTTTACCTTTGGACAGCTGGTGACCTTTTTCCTTCCGCTGTTTAATGATCGCGTTTCAATAGATAAACACGCTCTATATTCTGAGCGTGCTTCGTACATAGGTTAACCAAACACATACGTATTGTTATGTTGTCTTTTATAAATTGGATCTATGTATATTTTATTCTTACCATGGACTGTATTGATTAGTACGATTTATTTTTAACTGGTTCGATTACCGGCTCAGGTGATTCTTTTTAAAAACAAAGGAAGGTAGGTTTCCTTTAAGGAAAACTTGATATCTTCAACGTTTAAGGTACTTTTCTTCCATGGCCCGTTTATTTCACCCCACATACAAAAGCATATATACTTAAATAATAATTTTGGGACATTTAGCTACTTAAAATTATAACGTAACACTTGTCGATAAACCGAATTCTATCTAAGTATGGATATAATCTTTAATTAGGCACTTGAGCTATTTTCACTTGTCATAATATAGACAAGTTACGCCCTCGTCTGATGGGAAGTGGGTAGTTAGGGACCCCTCTGGATGCAGAGGAGGAATGCGGAGGCGTCCGGCTCTGAGCCTCGTAATTGAGGCTTACCAGATGCATTCGAGCTTCAAATCATATTGAACACGGTGCATAGGCAGAAATCCCTAGGCATTTGGCGTCTGCCTAGAATGGATAAAGGAATTTGTCACAAAGGCTTTTGTACGTTACATAGGATTTAACTCAAATTAATTTATCATTTAATTTAACTATAATATTCGTATTTTTCCTACATACTTTAAGGATACAAATCATTAAACACCATTTTTTCCCAATTTTTAGGATAACATTCGAAAACGTTATATGAGTAGGTGGACATTCTAAAAGTACACCAACAAAGTGTACCGTTGGTGCTGACGTGTAGTACATTCTAAATGAAAATAACAGTTTCATATATCATTATCTATAATTACATATTTATTTTCCGAGTGTACTGTTAGAAAATGTAAAAGTAGTAAAGTTGAATACTTTAAACTATTATTGTATTCTTATATTTTATACTAGCGGCTCAAAACAAATCTATCCCACGGGAATCGTATATTTTGACGACACGTTTGGCTCAGTTTGTAGTGACACTGCTTGCTGTGCCAGCGGTCGCGGGTTCGAGTCCCGCTGGAGGCATTCATTTGTGTGATGAGCACGAATGTTTGTATTTCAGTCATGGGTGTTTATGTTTATAATATGTTTGTATTTAAAGTTATATAATATGTGTATTATATCAACTGTCTGGTATCCATAACACAAGCCTCGTATCTTACCATGGAACTAGATGGTATTGTATGTTAACGTCCGAACATATTTATTTATCATTATTTTTCCGGGATAAAAAGTAACCTATGTGCTATTCCAGACTATAATTTGTCTCTGTGCCAATTGCCATATTTCATCCAGATCCGTTCGTTCAGTTCGTTCGTTCAATAATAAACATCTAAACGATCACATTTATAATATTAGTGAGATTGTTTTAAATATAGTCATAAAAATCGTTTGTCACAGAAACGAAACAAATGATTGATGATATTATTCATTAAATAACGGTTTGTTAAGCGCCTCGCTATCAATATCATGATGTGAACCTTATTGATACAATTTTTATTTAATAATAAATACCTATATTTACCAAATAATATAAAAATTGATATGTTTGATCTTTTATTTAAATATGAAATTTTGATTTATTAAAATTAATAAACTAATTAAACTTTATTAATAAATTTTTTTGAAGGGTGTTTGTTACACAATCACGCCAGAACGGCTGAACTTTTTTTTTTGCATATACATAGGCACATACATATGTTAAACAGCAGTAGTTTTATTTTAATTATCTTAGATGATATCGTTCAATCAACCGTAATATTTCAGATTTTTATCATGTCATATTTATAAAATGGCACGTCATACCACCCGACTAAATATCGAGAACGCGCTGTAGCCTCGATATTACTTAACTATCGGTAAAGTTTTTATCGTATTCGTTGATATAATGAAGGTGAATTAATTAGAAATGTTGGCCAAGGCAATGCCTACCCTGCGAAGTTCGCAAGGTTCGAAGTATGGCAACGAGCCAGCCTTCCTACCAACACCTACCTCTATTATTATCCACCATAAACAAGGAAGAAGATAAATTAAATATAAATATGTTGGGACATTAACACACAGCACCATCTAGTTCCATGGTAAGCTACGAGGTTTGTGTTATGGAAACCAAATAGTTGATACACTACACATATATAACTTTAAATACATACATATTATAAATATAAACACCCATGACTGGAGTACAAATATTCGTGCTCATCACACAAATGAATGCCCCCAGCGAGACTCGAATCCGCGACCGCTGGCACAGCACGTAGGGTCACTACAAACTGAGCCAAACGTGTCGTCAAGTTAGTCAAATATAAATCTATCTCCGCACATAATAATAAAGCAAAGGCTTAAGTTGTGCCATGATTTTTCTAATTAACAGGAATGCTTAGTACGAAGATGTGATCACATGAAAATTTTATTGAATGTATTTGCACAGAAAAGCTGTGCTGGAGGTCTCTCATTGGGAAATACCTTGGAGTATTATAAAAAGATACCATTATCATTTTTATCGCGTATTTGGTTGGCATGGTGGATGCATTTACCGTATCTGTTATTTTAAATTGTTTTTTGACGAACCCATTAGATATACGGTACTTCCGCGGCACTATCTCTTGTCGTAGAGGCACTCGATGGCTTTGTTATTTTTTAATGACAGGCCGATGATAACCTAATGGCCTGATTAGATAAGCCGATGCATTTTTAACTCGTATTTTGCTGTAGCTCACATTAAGGCGCGTTGGCATGTTAACCGACGAAATGGAGATGTGATCTCCATTAGACACATGGTTTTTTTTCTGCTCTTTTCTGTTAGATTTCTGAAAGGTTTTGTTCTTGCACTTTTAAGTAGTAATCAATAATCATATAGTGACTATGTAATAATTATTCAGTTTAAAAATATCTTAAATTATCTATACATATAATAAAATTCTGTGTCGAATCTGTACATAAAATATTTTTTTTTAAATCTTATTGAAACAGTCATTATTATTAACACAGAGGCCGAATCTGTAGTTTTTAGAATTTTTGTCTGTGTGTTTGTCTGGGAACGCATCACGAGCAAACCACTGGACTGATCTTGATGAAATTTGGCATGATGATAGCTGGTTATTCGGGTCAACGTATATGATACTTTTTACTACAGGAAAATATCTCATGTCTGAGAAATCTATATTAACCGTTAAAACGTTCCTAGGGAAAAACGCGAGCGGAGCGAGGGTGAATCGCTAGTTCAAAATAAAAATTGAATTAACATTTTATCAATGTCGTTATCAACGTATGATTAATCACAGGGTCAATGACTCACAATTCACATCCAACTAATTAACTAGGCTAACGTCCCCGCTGACAATAAGCCTAAGTCGAGATGAAAAGATCTAACTGATTGATCTGCGCGAAATTAGACTGTCTGCTTTCGAATAATTGATTGTTAAAGACACCGCTGTTCTCAATGTTTAGTTCAATGATTCGAAAATGTTTTTTTTATTATTCCTTTTACGTATATTTTATGAAGCTATAATAAAATAAATATTTTACGTATAATTTTTATTTATCTATACATATAATAAAACTGTAGGAGGTCGAATGTCTGTACATTGAAAAAAAATGTTAAAAACCGAGTCGGGGGGATGTAAGAAGAGAAATAGAAAATCCAGATATTTTTTAATTTTTTTGTTTCTCTGTCTGGTTTGTCTGTACGGGCTAATCTCCGAAACTGTTAGACCGATTTAAATGAAAGCATGGTGGTACCTTATATCCCCAGTCAACTATTAAGATACTTTTCATCCCGGAAAATAAAAGAGTTCCCGTGGGATAGATTTGTTTACATTGTATTGTATTTAGTGAACCGCTAGTTACTTAATAATTGCTTAAATTATACATAGTTTAGGTCTTATGTATTTTCATAACTAATTCTCATCAATAACTTTCATATTTCCTGCAGCCTTTCAAGAGTCGATCAATCCGCTCGTTACTAGTAATTTTTCGTTGTGTTTACACATTATGCGTTTCCCACGTAATGTTTTATGCTTTCACTGCGAGACATTGTATTATGATGTAATCTGCTCAATCTGTTCACAGTTTAAGGCTTCAGTTTAACCATATGAACATAATAATACGAGGAGAAAATTAATGTAGCGTCTTAGTTGTATACTCGTTGTATATCACTGTATGAACAATAATTTGCCATTATTAAACTTTTCAAATACCTTACTCTAAAGAATTCCAAACAATGATTGTCTTCTTCGTGCCTTTACTGAAAGCTACGATAAGATCTTTGCTACTATTAAAAATACGATAGTTTGTTGCTTTCTCGTTCTTTCACACAGCAACAAAGCAACGTATCGACGTGATTTTAACATAGTTTATGCTAGAGTGACATGAGCCTTTATCCCAGCATATGAGGTAATTTCCCCGGGGTATCAGTATGATGCATAGTGCAAGTTATCTGGGGACACGACTGAACAAGACAAAAACCAGTCACTGATAAATCATTGTAATCAGAGAATATCGTCTTTAATTTGGCAGTTAATTTACCGCCAGCTATTTTTTCAGTTTCGCATAAACCTAATAGAGCGGAGCTAGAAATATTCAACCGAAAAAGATCGTCCATTTTCCTTCGTGTAAGAATTATCTATTATATTTTCATACTTACACTTTCCCAATATTACTTTCACGGTGGTTTTCTTGTTGGCAACATAAAAACTAAAGTCTGTAATCAGCCACTGTTTACTGGGGCGTAATGATGGCCGCCGTGTCACAATCTTTGATTTCTACTCCGCTAGCTTCAGTTTCTCTTTCGGCTTCTTATTAATTAATATTTAACTTAGAAATTTTAACAAAAAGAAATGTATGTATAAAGTTTAACATATTATAATTTATATGCAACATTGTTATATACAGTTTCGAGCAAAACAGCTAAGACTATATAAAGAACTAAAAAACTTTTAACGTTAAAAGTTGACAAAGAATAATACTTTTTAGTTATATTTTTTAACGCTGTATAATTTTTGAATTGATCGTAAAAAATCTGTTCCCAGCTCTCATTATATCCACTCATCACGCAATCATTAGAGCATTAATATTATCTATGAAGATTAAGTAAGCGGATGTTTTCTTTGTGAAAGTGAATGCATTTATCGCTTTTGTCGTAGTTCCATTATGTATACTGTATACGTACTCTAATTTGTTACTTTATTGTCAATTATATATTTTAATTGATTAATATTAGTTGTTAATTTTCTTAGGTGAGAATATCTTATTGTACGTGATAAAGTGTAGCGTATGTCACTCTCTGATCTACACGTTACGTTCGGATAGTTTCAGCCCTTTTTAACGTCCCACTGCTGGGCACGGGCCTCCCTCCAATAGTAGGGGGATCAGGCCATAGTCCACTACGCTGGCCATGTGCGGATTGGCGAACTTCACATGTCTTTCGAAAACTAGTTAAGTTCTCAGACATGTAGGTTTTCTCACGATGTTTTCCTTCACCGTAAGACAAGTGGTAATCATGTTGGAAATGATTCGCACATGAAAATATCAGAGGTGCGAGACCCGGGAATTGAACGCGCTTCACTCGGTTACCCAAGCGAGCGCGTTGTCACTGGGCTACCACTGCCTACCGGATAGTATCCTAGAAATATCTCTAAGCCAGAAAATACTTTCGAACCGATGAAAGAAGAACAAATCAACCCCATTATAGTAAAGATTACGGCTACAGAATATTCCGGTCTGGATATTTTATATAAAATAAATCCTGGCATTTAAAAGTCGTTTCCAAGCATATTTATTTATAGTTGTGATAAATTTAGCTGAATTGAAATTATATTTATATCATAAATGCCGTCCGACAGCAATTAAAGTTATTTCCTACGTCCTAGAAGTATAAGTAATATTAATTTAACGTGTCTAAATATTAACGGTATACATATATTATGTACTCCACATAATGCGCTAGAGATATTAATGTTACTCTGTACGCTGGGAATCGAACCGGCACTCAAGCGTGAAGCCAGCTGCTCCGCGACACATGTGTATGCAATCGTAACCCGATAGCTGGGAACTGGCGCAACAGGACGAATCGTACCACATGTTGGATGATTGACGAGATAGATACCTACGTATGTGGGATTTTGTTCAACTGCTTAGAGTTGAGACTATCTGTACTAATATTATAAAGCTGAAGAGTTTGATTGTTTGTTTGTTTGTTTGGTTGAACGCGCTAATCTCAGGAACTACTAATCCGATTTGAAAAATTCTTTTTGCATTAGATAGTCAGTTAGTTAACTGAGGAAGGTTATAGGCTATATATTATCCCAAAAAAATGGACGGTTCCCGTGGGATAGATTTGTTTTTGTCTAGGGACGAACCCGAAGCGAAGCGAGGGTGAGTCGCTAGTCTAATATATAAATACAATATGAATGATTCAACGTTTAGGTAAATATTTTCTTTCAATAATTAGTTATTTAATTTTCGAGATTTAACAAAAAGTTTGAGTATTTATCTGTTTTTTATACATAAAATATTGTTATGTATTTTGTGTTTATTAATGTTAATTAAGTACTTTTAATAACTGCCTTTAATATGAAGAAATTTCGTCAACAAACATCAATTATAGTAGGTACTAAGGATGTATAATGTATTATACGTACATACGAATTAATACAAGATTTGTTTACTAATTGTTAGAGTTGTGTAGGAAGGTCTGTTTAAAAGATCGCGATGACGCCTGGCGCCTCAACACCTGCATCTAGTTTTATAAATACACGATGTCTGGTTTATTTACTTTTGAATAGCGCTATGATTATTTTCAACGCAAAAATGTAGATAAACAATCTGTCCTAGTAACAGACGCCTGCACCTGTGACTGACTGTGTGCGTTTGCTGTTTGCCGAAATTTCTCTAAAAATGTACACAAAAAATAGTTCAAGTTAGATTTAACCCCAGATCAGTTTGTTTTATTTTTTATAGTGAGTTTGCAGAGCGTCATAGACTGTTTGCCCGTGCCTTTTTTTGAGTTTTGGTTTTATCTCGTCGTGATTTGTTTTTTGTTTTAAACATTTTGAAAGGTTATAAGTCATATTCTCCAGTTTTGAGATAAGATGAGCCCTCGTGGCAATTTTTCGGAGCCTTGAGAGCAGTTGTGCTGCAAGTTAGTAAAGCGCTCTCGAGTCTTCTTTGTGTGGGATGCTAGCATTTTTGGTGTAGGATGCCAGTTTCACGATTGCCTCTTTGCGCTCTCGGGCCATCTTAGTATGACATGATGGCATTATATGTGTAGGATGCTAGTTTTTTCTTTAATTTACTTATAAATGTTAAATTTAGTTTTTGTAAGGTCTTTCACAATTTCATTAACTCGATATAACGACATTTGTTTTAAGTTGCCATTTTAGCTCATTAATTGGTCCCGTTAGTCTTATCATCTCTCATCACTCATCAGACACATTTTTCACTTTTTTGTGAAACAAAAATATAATATCTTTTTATTAAGTAATAAAAGTTGTTCTATGTAAAGAAATTTAAGAATACACATGCTTATACAAACAAGTCGTCACAAGGTGTGTGTCGACTCTGAACACCATCTGTTTGCGCTTGTGTTCCGTATGGTGCAAATTTTGGTAAATTTTTTAACGTTTATAAAATTTGTCAGATTTATTATATAAGATGATTTTTTTAATAAATTAGTTACCATTTATATATTTTAAAATTTGAAATAAGCTTAGCTCTATTGTATAAATATAACGCTATAAATTACAAAGTATGTAAACAAATGTAACGAAAGCCCTCAGGGAAATCATTAATATTTAGTGGGAACTACGCCTACGCAGTGAGTTTAATACATATTGTAGATTTTTTTTTGTATGTTTACGAATATAAAGTTTATCCTACACCGTTAGCGTTGTAACATAATGATTGATAACCCATAAGGAGATAACGATACTAAATCTGTATAAGTCTGACTCATTTGCGTTGAAATAGCCACATTTAAAGATCTAAATAAACAGTTATGTTTTCATAATAATTTACGCACACGTTTAACAATGAATTCTATATTCTTTTTGAATTTCTATTAAATTTTGTCTGATTTCCTACGTTTTCTAGCTAATAAAATATTTAAACAGTTTTTACGTACACGAATCGAACGTGTGATATCCACTAAAATACACTGTGTCAGTTAGATAAATTACATTGCGGCAGAGTAATTTAAGTTTTTTAATCAATTATAGAGGGACATTCACCTCGTGCATATTTAAATAGTTTTTTTTAAATCGAAATCGTTTTATATGCGTAAATTACACATTTGAATTCTTGTTATATCATCAATATAAATAAAACTCACATTTCTTTTCTATCTCAACATTTGAACGTTCTCTTTGACTATTAAAAATTCTGAACGAGTTAGATTTAACGTTGTACAGCCTAATATTAAATGCTTGAATTTTTTTACACAAATATGCGAAATGGCACGTATACAGGTGGGTGGTTTAGACCTAAAGTAACGCTACAAACCCACGAACAAAACAAACAACATGAACGGGCAAAATTTTGCTGGATTATTATTTTTACCCAGGTTAATTTCTCTTTAAAGTATGTGTAAAAGTAATTTTTACAATAAAACAATTTTAAATACAGTTCGCGAGCAATGCATGGACGTAAAACCGGATAGCCGCACATACCTAAGTGTAAGACCAACAAATATTTAACGTATGACGTAAATGGGAATATGCGTACTATTGTCACGGCAAAAGTAGCTAACTTTGTTATTAAATAATTAAATATGTAGCGACATTAACACAAAGCACCATCTAGTTCCATGGTAAGCTACGAGGCTTGTGTTATGGATACCAGATAATTGATAAACTACACACATATAACTTTAAATACATACATATTATAAATATAAACACCCATGACTGGAGTTCAAACATTCGTGAACACAAATGAATGCCCCCCCAGCGGGACTCGAACCCGTGACCGCTGGTACAGCAAGTAGGGTCACGACAAACTTTTGTTAATACTTATACTTTAGTATCCATGTATTTCAGTATAGGCCTTTACGATTTGACTATTTTAGCACCGATGGCATAATTTTAGTTTTGTTATATTAATATATCGTGAAACCGCTAAAAAGTAGACATTTTCGTTTTTAATCGACTTCAAAAAGGAGGAGGTTCTCAATACGATTGGTATTTTTTTTATATATGTACATGTATGTAGTTGGTGCCAGCCGATATAAATCAAAGCACACCGACTTCAAAAATATCAGATTAGGTATCTATAGTAAATGAAAACTAGCAATCAGTTAGTTTTTACTTTTTAGTGCTTTTTTTGAAGTGTGTTTTTATTTTTTTCTTAAAAAGTTTTTTTTTGAACTGTATACATGCTACGTATATTACTGAAATCCGTTTGCAGCTGTAACTGTGGGGTATATGAATATGAAAACGACATAGAAAGGCGAGGTGTAGAATGAAAGGTTACAGAACCAGTTCTCCTCGGCGCGGGCCACGTAACGTAGACGCAACGTGCTGAGGTAATGTCAACACGGTGCACGGCCCCGGGGATACTGACCGGGGCGCTTTACTGTTATAATTTTCAATACATTCATTTGTATTACTACTACTTTTGTGTATCTTTTTCTTACTGTTACTGATAATAATTTAAATAATCTACGATGTTATACGATTCAGGTTTAACTGGTCGCGTTCAAGATCAATGTAAGCGTAGAGCTTTTTTTTATATGTCTATCTTTTTTTTATTTGAATAATTATGTAGAAGAGTTTATGGATATTGCTTGGGGCTTCCTAGTTTATAAAATTAATAAGTTTTAAATGTTCCATGTTCTAGAGTTCTTTTTGGAACAACAGACGTATATCCCCAACAAAAAATTATTTATATTTAGCACATGTTAAAATTGTTTTGGTAGGAAATAAAAGGTCTAAGAAAGTATGATTGTTCTGGTTTTATACTTTTTACTTATGTTTAAAAACATAAAAAAAATTAAATGATTTGTTGTGCTTAATTTTTTAGAATGTAATTATGTTATACTAGCGACTCACCCTCGCTTCGCTCGGGTGCGTCCCTAGGTACGTTTTAATTTTTTTACAGCGAAACCCTAATGTTTTTTCTAAAATGAAAGTATCCTAAGTTACTCCTTATAATATTAGCTATCTGCCAGTGAATTCCCGTTAAAATTGGTTCAGCCGTTTCGGAGATTAGCCGGAACAAACAGACAAACAGACAAAAATTTTAAAAATTGTGTTTTTCTTATAAGTACCGTATATAATTCCATGTGCATTTAGTATAAAGCTATTATTTTGACATTACAAACAGACCTTCAATTTTATTTATCTGTATAGATAAAGACAATACTTAATATAATATTTCAAATGAACATATGTCTTAACAATCGTGTAATCTGTGGTAGTAGTCTAATAATTGCATATAATTGTTTAATTTAGCTTCATAATCATATTAAAATACACTCAGTAACACATATATTTTTTTAGTGGGATTTTCTCCATCTGGAAACTAATATAAATAAAATAATTAAGCCCGACAAGCAATACTGGTTGGTATAATTTGATTAAATTGAATGTAACGTATAAGCGGGACCAATTAAGCGCTCGTAAACTCTTTAATTTACCAAACCTACCGCGTTCAATTGACGATTTAGTCCCACTTTATTTTCGTAGGTTGATGTATTATATTTTTCTTTATCCGTCAATTAGAGTTCTTTGAAAATCGTGTGCCGGTTTTACAGTGAATACGTATTATTATTAATAAGATCACTTGCCTTGCGGTGAAGGAAAACATCGTGAGGAAACCTACATGTCTGAGAAAACCTTGCAAGTTTTCGAAAGACATGTGAAGTCCGCCAATCCGCACTTGGCCAGCGTGGTGGACTATGGCCTGTTTCCCCTCCTATTGAAGGGAGGCCCGTGCCCAGCAGTGGGATGTTAAAAAGGGCTGAATACAAGATTACTTTTTAAAATTCTAACATCATGAAAGCGTGTGATTTATGTGTAATATTCTTAATACTAGGACTTTTTACAACGCCAATGAAGAATATATTCAAACTTCAATAAACACGTATTACTTACAACCAGGAACTAATGTCGAAATAAAATAAAAATAGAAAAGAATGCAACATATTTATTTACTTTACAAAGGAAACATAAAATATGAAGATTTAAAGGGACTAAATTTACGAAATCAAAACAATGCATTAATTTAACCGAACTACGACCACTTAAAGACGAAGCAGATCAAAAGAGATAAACATAGAGCTCCTAAACACCAGCGCACGCGCACGTCGCAGTTTTGTTTTTGTAAACATCCGTTCCATTGTTTCCTTTTTAAAAAACTCGTATTTAGTTTCGTTATACGATAACTTCAGTATGTATTATTACTAACATTATTTTTATGAACAAAAATGTAACAACCAATTAGAAATAATTTAAAATTTTGAGTTCGTTCAAAGTGTTAAGCTTATTTGCTGGCTCAAAATGTACTGCCCATTGACAGTTTAATTAAAGTTTCTAACTGCCTCTGTTGTGTAGTGACTAGTATGTACAGCTGCACATTCGGAGGTCCTGAGTTCGAGTCCCGGGTCGGGCCAAGTTTAGTTATTAGGTCTTTCTGTATAGTAAGCCTCAGTAACAGCCCAGAGTTGGGAAGTTGGAGGCGTTTCAAACCTATGCTTCGGAGAACATGTAAAGCCGTCGGTCCTGCGCCAGGTCTCTCACCGGTCGTGTCATATTTATCGTCCGACAGGAGTATGAGAGTGACAGGAATAGAATGCACTGCACTATAATATCTCTTGCGCAATTGGCTGGTCTCAATGAGATTGGCCACTGTGGCCGAAATCGTTCGGGAGGACATTATCAATTAAAGTTTAAATCTATACACTTGTTAGATTTTTGATCGACGTCAAAAAAGGGGTAGGTTCTATTAAACTCAGAAGTAAATATAAAATATCTAAAGGTGGAATAATTCCATTGAAAGTAATTTTAAAGTCAGTTGTTCGTGAACTAAAAAATAATATTGTTATTAACTTATTATATATTTTTTAAAAGATAATATTACACATATGTAGGTGCAGTACAGCTCAAGTAGCCAATTAGCTGTTATTTATGTGATGATGACTTTAATTACATCGTTAATTATACAGAAAACTATACAGAAAACAAAATATGGAAATGAACTTTTACTCGCAGCCGTTGATATAATTAATCGTAGAGGAAACAATTTTGCGTTTACTATTAATTTGATAGACTTAATAACTTGTCTTTGATATAAAAAAGTCTTGTGAATTTTAATAGATTTGTACGTATTAAGGAGTATGAATAATTCCGGTATTTTTTTTTTACAAAATATTTAAGAGGTCGAATTTTAGAAGGTTATAAATTTTATATGTATAATAAACTTTATGTAATCTATACATATAATAATAAAATTTTAAGCCAAACCTGTACATTAAATATTTTTTGGAAAATCTTATTAATTGACATTACTATCGATACAGAGGCCGAATATATAGTTTTTAGAATTTTTGTCTATCTGTCTGTCTGTGACCCCATCACGAAAAAACCGCTGGACAGATTTTGATGAGATTTGGTATGATGATAGCTGGTTATCCGGGTCAACATTTAGGATACTTTTTACTGCAGCAGAATATCTCATCCCTGAGCTAAACGTTAAAACGCAACTAAGGACGAACTCGAGGGGAGCGAGGGTGAGTCGCTAGTACATAATACGTATACAAAAAATAGCTTAGCTAAGGACAAAATAAATTTGACCAAAGGCGAGCCCGTTGTAGATCCATGCCTTCTCTAGGCAATTATCAAATAATTAACTGGCCATACATATTTATTGACTCGCTCTACTTGTGATGAAAGTAAAGAACTTGCAATTGCTGCCCAATATACACTATCAAATTAAGCAGGTATTAAGTAAATAATAACTTTTACTATAAGCTGTAAGAGATACAAGAAACTGAGCTCAATATTGGCGCTATTAGAAATGATTAAGAACAAATTATGTTTACTTTTCCTTACTAGTATTATAAATGCGATATTCTGCGGTTGTTGGTTGTCCACGTGGGATATTTCCAGGAAACAGCAGATGGGATAGTTTTAAAACTGGAGAGTCATAAACTATCTTCTATCTCTACTGATTTATAGCAAATGCTATATATTCCTAGCTTTTAAGTTTAATAGCATCTATACAAATTACGTGAAAATTTCTTTTTATATATAGTAATCATAAATGTCAACAAATCGGGCAGACTTCCATACATTATTGTAAAACTGATTTTTATAATTTCAAATAAAAACGTGGGTGAAACCGCAGGGCACAGCTAGTAATTAAATATTGTTGATGGTTTAAATTCATATAGAAATTAACATCTGCTTCTAAAATGATCTAGTTAAACATAACAATATTAAATGCCTTCAAACGCTAGAGTGCTGCACTCTGATCCCAATATGCTCCTCATTTAACATGCACTACAGTATCTTGATTACTCAGCTATTAGACAGTTATAGCTGTGAAGGTTTTTACTACGTTATGTGATAAGCCCTTGAGACTTGGTCATCGTGACACGTGCGTTTAACGTGCTCGGATTATAGAAGCGAGAGAGTATCAGTTTTGAATATTCGTTGACATTGCTATATCTAATTTAATTGTCCAAGTATCCTTAAATTTTCTACGTGACAATTGCATCGAAAACAAACAATTGAATTTTGTAACTGTTTGTCACCTAATATCTCCTGCACTGCTGTCACAAGAGCTTAATAGAGTGCTAGGTTCATCTTGTGACATTTCACTGGAAACCATTGTTTTCTTCGTCTGAAAAAAGCGCTATCGGAAACCGCTATGAGAGTCATTCATTGTCTCGTAATCGGCGGAAGGCGGAAGACTGAGTGAGGATGAGTGTTTTGTCTATGGGGAAAGGTCATATAATAAATAAAAAGAATTCAAAGGTTTTTAATGGCAGATGAGAACATTTTACTTATCTGTAACTTGAACTTAGATCTACAATTTACGTAATATGGATGAATCATCAATAGAATTATTTTTAGAAATAATAACTAGAAATATTTACTTAAGTTTTGGTACGTAAATTCTGTATAATATTACATGTATGTATAACAAAAATAAACATGATTCTTTATAGTTGATTTATAGTGGAAACGCGCCGGTCCCAACGGGCGGAACTCGCCGCATTCCCGCTTGAATGGAGCGCGGATATTGACGCGGGGGGTACCAGCTACGCTTGTACGCTGTGAATTGTCTATATGTGTGCCAACTGCCAAGTGCTGACCTTATGTAACCAGTTATCGATGAAATGAAAATTCTTTACAAAATATAGTAGTGAAATAATAAAAAAATCTAATAGGATCAAAATATTAGCATAGATCATTGAATTTATTGTGCTTTGAAAAAAATGTGCTTGAGGATCAATAGAAGCAAGATTGCTAGTTTTTTTTTTAGCAAATCTGTCACTTCGATCGGCAAGACCTTCTCTTCTCGTAATATAATGTTACATATTATATAGTTACATCCTAAACGGATACAGACTACGGAAATATGTGAAGCCGGAAACAGATATAATATGTTATATATAATATAATGAGAATTAAATATTGATCATATTTCTGATTGCTTTAATAACTATTTTTAATAATTTATTTTGTACGTAAAATAATCAGGACATAGAACACGTGAAGTACGTTCTGTGAAGGAAGTTAAATGAAGGTCGCTTAGTAACACCGTGGTATGCTTAGTGTTGGAGTACAATAATATTTATTTGGCTCTGGATTTCGTGTCTAGAATAACAATATTATTAAAATGCCTGAATGTATTTTATAAATAACGTATTAAATTTTCAAGGTAATATTATTTGAGTATGTAAAATTAGAGAATGAGTGGTTTTTGATGTAGGGTGCGTTTTATCGATCTCCACTTTCTCCACTGCTACTTTGAACTATTAACGTTTGACTAAAAAGTTGTTGTTTCTGTCATGATGATACGAATGCCCAACATAAGGTTATTTTAGTATCGACTAATGTACGAGACACATTACGACTTCTCCAAGAAGAGACAAAAGCAAATCTATCCCACGGGAACCGAACATTTTCCCGGGATGATATATAGCCTAAAGCCTTCCTCAGTTAACGAGCTATCTAATGCAAAAAGATTTTTTCAAATGGGATTAGTAGTTCCTGAGATTAGCGCGTTCAAACAAACAAACAAACAAACAAACTCTTCAGCTTTATAATATTAGTATAGATTATAAACTAGCGACTCACCCTCGCTCCGCTCATGTTCTTCCCTAGTTACGTTTTAACGTTTAGTATAGATTTCTCAGAGATGAGATATTTTCTCGCAGTAAAAAGTATCCTATACTTATGTCGACCCGGATAATCAGCTATTATCATATTAAATTTCATCAAAATCTGGTCAGCGGTTTTCTGGTGATGCGTTCCCAGACAGACAGACAGACGAAATTCTAAAAACTATAGATTCGACCTCTGTATCGATAATAATGACTATTTAAATAAGATTTTCCAAAAAATATTTAATGTACAGACTAGACTCAGTTTTATAATATGTATAGATAAAAAATTAATATTTTATACAATTTCAAAGGACGGTTGTGTTAATGTTACCTACATTTTAGCCGGTAGTATCTGGAGTGAAGAGCGACAGTTTCCTGATGAGGATCGCGCATCTGTTGCGCTGTTTGTATGCCCCACTTTAGATTTCACTTGATTTGTGTGCATATTGGAATACCAGTATCGTACTCGTGTACAGATTTAGAATATTCAAATATAAATTCACATTTTTTCGGGCTAAAGTTCTTCTTTGAATAATCTATCATGGTTTATTGATGTTATTTTTTTTATTAAAGTAAGAGTATACTGTATAGTGTGTAGTTTATGTTAGATTTGTTATAGTCGTTGTTCTTTTTATTACCGAAGAATTAGGTTTCCAGTTATTTAGGTTGTTTCCATGTAAATTCCACCTGAATCTGGATTCTATTAAGAGCAAATTGAGGATAGTGTTTATCTGTGCCGCTTCCTACTACGAATCTGGCAAACATTTAGTACGTACATATATAGGTAATCATTATGTGAAGTGAGTGAACTTTTAAGATTTTAGTGAAAATATGTTCATAATATTATAGGCCAAAGTTTGTGGTGATGGAAGGATGTTTGTTGCTCTTTTACGCAAAACTAAACTATTGTGCGGGTTTTGATAATTCTTTACAATAATATAGTTTGGCGACACGTTTGGCGCAGTTTGTAGTGACCCTACTTGCTGTGTTAGTGGTCGCGGGTTCCAGTTCCGCTGGGGGCATTCATTTGTGTGATGAGCACGAATGTTTGTACTGCAGTCATGGGTGTTTATATTTATAATATGTATGTATTTAAAGTTATATATGTGTAGTGTATCAACTATCTGGTATCCATAGCACAGGCCTCGTAGCTTACCATGGAACTAGATGGTGCTGTGGGTTAATGTCTCAACATATTATATTATCATATATTTATACATTAGAGTAACATATAGGCTATAATTTTTAAAGATATGTATATATTATAATTGAATTACGCGTGCGGAGCCACTGGAAAACGCTAGTCCTTTATAACTCGCGAATTACGCAAGGATAGAATGTCAAACGCTACGATATTCCAGTTTTAAAATATTTTGTAGTTCAAAGCACCAATGTGTATAACAAATTCTCTAGCAAAATACCTGCTTTTATTAAGAGTCCTTTACCGAGCGAATGTTTGTAACAAACGTTTAATGAATTTTTGGTCTTAAGCGGCAATTATAAGAAAAAATTGATTGGAAATAAAGAATTGATGAGTATGGAGTGATCTTCTCTTCCAATTAGCATTATGTTGATAGTAAAATATTATTAGGATTTTGTTTTTGTTAGATATTACACGCGTGAAAGTTCTATAAATATGTATAAGAAACTAGCGACTGACCCTCGCTTCGCTCGGGTTCGTCCCTAGGTACGTTTTAACGGTTAGTATGAAATACAAATCTTTGAATTTCTCGGCTTTTCTGTACTATAATATGCATGTATTATACATAAAATGCATAATATACCTTCCTCTTGAATCAATCTATCTATTAAAAAACCGCATCAAAATCCGTTGCGTTGTTTTAAACATCTAAGCATACATAGGGACAGACAGACAGCGGGAAGCGACTTTGTATAAGGAATTTTGTATAGTTAATAAATATAAGTGTCGCTATACACAAGAATTACATTATATCTTCTTTTATAACTACATTTTTGTATCAAATCATCATTTTTACACGAGGTCAACGCTCGGCAAGTCGTGACATTTGATGCATCTCTTTGATGTGAATGACCAGTACCTGTTTATGTTTATTTGTTTATTGCTTAGAGACATAATTATATACTCGTATTACAGTTACCTAGTTCATTATTTTAGTGTTGCCTCGCGGCTAAATTAATTTTATTTTAAGTATGTATTCAGCCCTTTTTTACCGTCCTACTGCTGGGCACGGGCCTCCCTTTAATACGAGGGGGATTAGCCCTTACTCCTTAGTCCACTATGCTGACCGAGTGCAGATTGGCAGACTTCACATGTCTTTAGAAAACTTGCTAAATTCTCTTAGACGTGCAGGTTTCCTCACGATGTTTTCCTTCAACATAACACAAGTGTTTATCATTTTAAAAATGATTTACACATGAAAGTTCACAGGTGCAAGTTCCGGGATTTGAATCACTTGATTACCCAAAGCGTTACCACTAAGTTAATCTGATAACATAGTAAATACCTTAATATATTGCAAACGTTTCACAAGTTACATTATTTTACTTTGTAAATACAAAAAAAGTGGTGTCAGCGGTCTAAAAATACATTTTAATCTGATCTTTCACGTAAACGGCCGGATCAATGTTATTAAGATAGCGTCTGGCCTTTAATCTATCTGTTGGGGGAGCACATGATCGGGGTTAAATTGCCATTACTTGACGTCCGAACTCCCAAATTTTATGATAATCTGATCAAAGAAAGTTAAGACAGTAAATAAAAACTAAATGATATTGCTGCTGGTAGCTATATACAGGGTAATTTTTAATTTACTGAAGATAGAAGGTGATAGTCCTAGCACCTGGTCAAGTTTAAATGAGTAAGCGCCGCCTCCTGCACCCCTCCACCCCTCCCACGTCACCGGCCACGCGCTTTCTTTTGCTAATGCTGGACTATTACCGTTTTGAAGGTGCATTAAAAATATTTTTATTTTTGTCAAATTTAAGATTTTTTTTCTTACAGATGTTGTTGTTATGATGTAAATAGTATATTCCCAAAAGGTCTTCAGTAAATTAAAAATCACTCTGTATAATACTGCTATGTAAAACTACATAAAACTTTGAAAATAACTAATTTTTCTAGCTTTCACATGTCGTCTATACCTACATACTCACCAAAACAAATACAGTAAAAATATATAATAGTTAATTTGCTTCCGATTTGGGGAATTCACGTCAATAGGACTTTTGTTTTAATTTATATCCAGATTAAGCGACTAGTTTCCGAGTGGTTTTTAAAAGAGCTTTGTACGGATTTAATACGAAACGTGAGGGCGAGGAAACCCTATATGAAATCACGTCTTGGTGAATTTAATTACTGTTTACCCGTGGACAATATATTTTTTCCTCTTACAACCCCGAATTAATAATATTAATCTGACTATACTAATATTGTAAAAAGTTTAGATGTTTTGATGTTTGTAATTCAATCACGCCAGAACGGCTGAACGGATCTGGATGAAAGGCACAGAGATGGATTATAGCCTGGAATAGCACGTAGGCTACTTTTTATCCCGGAAAAATGTATGGTTCCCGTTGGATAGATTTGTTTTTGTTTTTCTAGAGGCGAACCCAAGCGAAGGCGAAGTGAAGGGGTATAGTATATTATTATTATTATTACCATATATATTTAATGCCCTAAAACATGAATTTCTAAAGAGGTTGCTTATGATTTTTCGTCTTTGGCTGGCATGTTCTTTTCAACTATTGCGTGAAAAATCTATAAGTAGGTACTAATATTATAAAGAGGTAAAGTTTGTGAGTTTGTGATATTGTAGGCGGTAATCTCTGAATCTACTGAACCGATTTAGATGATCCTTGAGGGATGATTTCCGGAATAAAAAATATCCTATGTCCTTCCCAGAGTCTCAAATTTCTTACCAAATTTCATCTACATCTGTCCAGTAGTTTTTGAGTTTATTCGTTACAAACATACAAAAATACAAACCTTTCCTCTTTATAACAGTAGTGTAGATATAGAATAATTTGACAACAACATTTTATATATTATTCCTAAAGTTAAAGTTACAAAAGAGTTGAAAATGTATTTTTTTAGATCTTATCGTTAAGTGTTAAATTATACTTTTGAATACATTGAAACACAACTTTTTCCTCATATAATATGTAACTATTTATTACTGCCGCTTCATTCTATAAACATTCTATCATTTATAATATATTTATTATTTATTAATTATATATAAGTATTGTCTCTTGTTCTTCTTACATAGTTATCTTCAAACAAAATTTAAAGCGATAATAATAATTTAAGCGGTAAGGTAAAAGTAATTTAAGATGTCTTAAAATTAATTATAAATGTCGTATTTTGACGATGACAGTTAAATTTTTTTAGAACCCTTACATTTTTGTTAAACTCCGTGATTACTTTCCAAGCCGGAGGAGAGAGAACGTCGACGTTTTCTTAATCTTTCTCAGTACGACCTTTCTGAGACAAATTCAATTACGTTAGTAATTAGAAGCACTTGTAAAGAAGAAAAAATGTTCTGCTAAAGATATTTTATGATTATACCTAATTTTATTAATATACTAGTGACTCACCCTCGCTCTATCCGCGTTTGTACTGACATTATAACGTTTAGTATGGATTTTTCCGAGATGAGATATTTTCCCCACAGTAAAAAGTATCCTATACGTTGACCGGGATAACCAGCTATCATCGTACCAAATTTCATCAATTGCCTCCAGTGGTTTTACCGTGATACGGTCACAGATAGACAGACAGACAAAAAAATCTAAAAACTATAGATTCGTTCTCTGTATCGATAATAATATTTCAATAAAATTTTCCAAAAAAAATTTAATGTACATATTCGACTCAGAATTTTATTATATGTATAGATTTAACGGTCCGCCAACCCGCACTTGGCCAGCGTGGTGGACCATGGCCTGATCCCCCTCGTATTGAAGGGAGGTCCGTGCCCAGCAGTGGGACGTTAAAAAGGGCTGAATATATACATAGATTTAACGAGCAATTGTGGCTCAGTGTGTAGAATCTTTGTTTTAAAGTTAAAATGTAACTTAGTATAGTTATTTAAAAATTAAATTTTTACGCCCAATTCGGAAATAAGTAGAACTGGCATTACAAACATTACAAACCGTGAGCACACTCGTCTGGATTTCAACAACATGATTAATGTATAAATGGTAGATATATTCCTCAGATCGTCTGTCGTAACATCTTGTACAGTGTTCCTTTCAAAGGCCCAACTACAAAGCGATCATTGATACATCTTTGATGTCTGTATTTGCGCATCGTCTAACGTCAGCTCGACGTTACCTACTCGGCTCATCTCAACAGATTTGGGTCGGTACTCGGCGGCACGATTAACTTTAATTCGTCACGTATAGGAAAGGTGTTAAAGGGGCTTAGCGTATGAAAGAGTAGATTGTATGTAATATTTTTAGGCATCTTGACTGTGAAGCCAAACATTGCAAACAGACAGACATGTTATTTTCTTGATATAATCGAAAAAATTGAAATATCTATAGTATGGTAATAAGTGGTAAATTATGATAAAAACGTTATATAGCCTATAGTTGGTTATCTTCGTATTAGTCAAAAGCAATCTCTGTTAAATACATAGATGAGTATAGAGTACGTTGTACATTCAGATAGCGCAGTTATTTATTGCGATTTCTGGCCACTTGTAAAGTAGGTAATAGGTATATACGCTTAATGTCTTCCGTTGGCCTTGATTAGTTTATTTTATCGCCGAAACGGTTACCACGAGAGGTTTATTGTACGCCGATGTCCAGTTAATATAAAATTCATAAATCTTGCTCGTCAACAATCAAGATTCCATTGTTACTGACAACTTTATTTGTCACTAAAATCTTATACAACTGTATTTTAGTGTATTTAGTATTTATAGTAATCAAAAATAATTGAATAATAAACTCTTTTTTATTATCTATTTGGCAAAAGTAATTTATTCTAATTCTTCACAAATTCAAATTGTGTGGTATGCCACACATTATTATGAGAGATATAATGTTAACTGGTTCTATAGTATTTAATGCTATAAATAGGATGTTATGTGCTTACATATATGGGGAGTAAACTTATATCTATACATATAATAAAATTGTAACTAAGCCAAATCCGTACATTAAATATTATTTGGAAAATCTTATTAAAATAGACATTATTATCGATCCAGAGGCCAAATCTATAGTTTTTAGAATTTTTGTCTGTCTGTTACCGCACTACCGGAAAAAACCACTGGAGGGATTTTGATGAAAATTGGTATGATGATAGCTGATTATCCGGGCCAACATATAGGATACTTTTTACTGCGGTAAAATATCTCATCTCTGAGAATTCTATAGTAAACGTTAAAACGTAAGTAGGACCGAACCCGAGCGGGTGAGTCGCTATTAGAATATAAAAGGAATAAAATTATCACTAAAGGTGGATAGGACGGATATTCTACTTTTAAGCTCTTATCGCATTATTAATTACTTAAAAGTAACTATTATGGACATATTCAAATACTACATATAGCATACATTTGACAGATATCTGAGAGTATGAGCATCAAATGATAATAATCTAATGTTTGCAATGATATGTAGTTATCAGGCAATCCCTTGTCGCGCTTAATTTGCTTTGTCACAGCCTATTTATAGTTTGAGACGTCCTTCACGATCCGACCCGCACCTCGTGTTGTTAATTAATTTAATTGCATGAACTATATATGTATATATCTGCAAAGGCGTTACGAGGAAAATTAAATAAACGTAAGTAGGTATAGTTTCTTGTTTAAACAAATATATATGTACTATGTAGTTTAGACAACTAAAGATCATTCTTAGTGCAATCGTTGAAAAGTCTGAGAAGCGGAATGAAAAGTGTCTAATAATATATTAGGATATAAGATTTTTTTATAATTTCCTTTATATAAAAATCTTTATAAATGTACAAACCAAAAACTATTTCGTAACGATGGCCGACCATGGACTTTGCAGGTGAATCCGAAGAACATTTGAATTGTTAGCACGAGTTGTTTTAATCGCTGTTATTTATGAGTAAAATGGTGTTGATTGTCGATGAAATTAATTTGACGATAAACACGTTTATCGAATTGTTATCGCGTTTTAAACGGCTTTCATAACTGTGTCTATTAATTAGTAAGTTAATAGTAGTTAGTAGATATGCCTTTGTGAGCATAGAACGTAATTAAATCATTATTATTTAACGAGTACGTTTATTTATTCTACTGTCAAAAATAAACACTGTTTTCTTATTATTATAATAATCTCTTAATATCTTATAATATATGCATGTAGTTACTAATATATATGCCAAGAAAAATTTCAACAATTCAGTATTTAACCGCAGAAACCGCTACGACCGTAACGCGTTGCGAAGTATTCCATTTAATAGTTTTTAGTAACAACATCAATGAGTTTTTCTTGGTAACAAGTCGGGTATTCTTCTATACATTGTCCGTAACTTATGCTATTTGATATGTAAGTTCTTTCCAAGCGGATGCTGTGTGTACTTATCACTTATCAGCCCAGTATTGTCTTACATCGTCACGCGTGTCGTCCACCTACCTTGGCCTTCCGCCTTCCTCGTCACACTCCATCTCGCTTCAATACGCCTGTTAACATGACACCTGTTAACGAGAAATCGCTGTACTGACTTTGATATGGCCGTTGGAAATAATCTGTGATTAGTTCTGTAATTCTGTAGTAGATTGTAGATGCTTCGTTGGTCTAGTACCTAGCTTATAAGTCTGTAGATTATGAGGCAACATCTCAGGTTTAAATCTAGATTCATAGTTAGGTTTTCCTGGCAAGAAATTATCAATAGCAGAGAAGTTTGATGGTAAACAGTTTTCGAAAGACATTTGAAGTCCGCCAATCTGCACTTGGCCAGCGTGGTGGACTATGTCCTGATTCCCCTTGTATTGAAGGGAGGCCCGTACCCAGCTGTGGGACGTTAAAAAAGGGCTGAATACATACATACATTCATACAAACTAACTGGTGGAGTTAGCAAGGTTTTAGTACCGGAGCTTCTTTCTTACTCTGCTTATTTCCAACAGAGAGTGCACTTGTATTTGCGGACATACTTGTACATTATATCTCCCACGCACACGTAGTCTCAAATTGATCGTCGTGACCAAATTCGGTCTATTGTGGTGGGAATGATGTTGACGAATTAATTATTAATACTGTGTTTGGTTACACTACTGTGTCATTATATAATTGTACTTTTTTACCTTCTAAATATTTTATTATTATTTACACTAATATTATAAATTGATAAAAGTTTGAGTATGTATATAGGGAGTAATGATCCGATTCTGAAAATTCTCACTAACAGGAAGCGACAGCTACATTACCGACGAGTGTTATAGGCCCTTTTTTTCATTAAAAATATATTTTCTGTCACAAATCATAATAATTAATTGAAACTGAAAAAGGCAGTCCGTTTGTCGGCACCTACGAACGCATCCGACCAAAGCGAGAGTAAATCGTTCATAAAAAATAAAAATTAACAGAATGACGTGTTATGTAAATAATAAATGGAAGGTAAACTGAAAGTAAATTAAAAACGTTACTTAACATAAATTTTTTTACGTTTCATTCGCGGCACAGAAGGAACACATTTGAATTGTTAATTTTTATGTACAATTATCGTGGTTATTGCAGTTTTTCCTTATAGCATTCATACGAGTACTCGTAAAGCGATGAAAAAGTTGTTCTGCGTGCCGTTTTGTGGCTGTAATAACGTTGAAGAGTAATTTGGCAGAAGACATTTGCCGGCTCACCTTTTTTTAAATTCAAATATAATTTGCGTGTGTCCAAGGACATATCACTTGCAGCGGACGAGTGAGCGAGTGGGCGCACCGAATTCGCTTGTTGCGGTGTCAACTCGTTTGACCCCGCTTCAGTGGCTGAGGTTTAAGGGGAAATACCTAAGCATAATGTATGTAAAAAGTGTGATTTATTAAAGATTATTATTAGAGAGTGACGTTATATATGTTTTCGTCTCTTTCATTAACTTAAACTTCGCTCTTTCAAGTAATAACTTTAAAGTTTATACACATTATGAATGATCCTATACCTTAATTACTACTTTCGTACGTACTTTTAGGGTTATAACTACCGAACTTTACATTTTTTGGTTTATTCTCTTTTAACCTCCGACGCAAAAAGAGGGGTGTTATAAGTTTGACCGCTACGTGTGTGTCTGTATGTCTGTGGCACCGGAGCTCTTAAACGGGTGAACTGATTTGGATGCGGATTTTTTATTTGAAAGTAGGTTTTCTAGCAGTGATTCTTGGACATGTTTTATCAAAATCTGCTTAGCCGTTATTGTGTTGGGTTTTTTTTAATTTTAATTAAAAACTTTCTACGACATTATTTATTCGTACAAAACAAGAGCACCACTGATCAAATAAAATAAAGCATTTGCAGGATGTAACAAACGCTCTCGTGCCGAAGTAAAGTTTGTATTTGCTACAACATTTTGTTGGAATCGTAAATATTGGCCAGTTTATTAAACAGAACGTCAATACTCAGATGCAGTTTGTTTATCTCAAATACATTTTAAATGAATCGATTCTCCGTAGTGGAACTAGTATTTACCTCGAGCTACTCGGAAACTCCGGCGACCTTGCAGCCAGCCTTTCTGTATCCGTTGATTTGTCGATAGCTGATACAATTCGAAGCGTTCTGAGGTGCGGTCTCTATATGTAATTAGTGAAGTCAAGTGTTTAAGTTTATTGAATTAGGGCATACATATGAATATTCATGTTTTTTTGTGTAAGTGTAATCGATATTTTAATTTCGTGTTATTGTTTCAGGTAAGCTAATCGAGAATGATGTATTCTACATGAGGACGATGTTTGAAGGTAAAACGGTATACGCCATGTCTAGGTCTCTGTAACACAGTTTTTTTTTATCTACATAACGTATTGATGTGAATAATATTATTTTATTAATATCATTTTCCGCCAACCCGCACTTGGCCAGCGTGGTGGTCTATGGAATAATTCCCCTTTTATTGAAGGGAGGCCCGTGCCCAGGAGTGGGACGTTAAAAAGGGCTGAATACAATATAATTTTCCCTTTAAATGGTCCTATAAACCATTTAAAAGGATAATGATATTGATAACATTGGATATTCTTGTATGAGTTTAAATAATATACATGCATATTACAAATCCATATCGGCAATGGCTCATTGACAGCGGCATTGTGCGGCAAGGCTACAGTATTATTTAAAGAATCCTGTTTATTCCGTAACAAAAACTGAATTCTCTGTAAATACCTGTTGTCCACTTATATAACACTAGCGACTCACCCTCGCCTCGCTTCGGGTTCATCCCTAGACAAAATCAAATCTATCCCACGGGAACCGTACATTTTTCCGGGATGATATATAGCATATAGCCTTCCTCAGTTAACGGGCTATCTAATGCAAAAAGAACTTTTCAAATCGGATTAGTAGTTCCTGAGATTAGCGCGTTCAACCAAACAAACAAACAAACAAACAAACTCTTCAGCTTCATAATATTAGTATAGATTTAAATTGTGAAATTAGCTTAGAACAAAGTATTACTGCAAGTCTTAACTAAAATGAGGCATATCTTTGAAAAAACAGGGAAAAAACTTGGCAATGTCTAAATCGTGAGCTCATCGAAGAGCAAAGATCGCTGATGTCATCACGTATACAAAGTGCGAGACATGACGCTCTCGATAATTCACTACTAATTATTGCAGTGATTATGTTTATTCATTGGAATTTCTAGCTTACGTCTTTGTACTTCCATGTCGAATTAGATTTTTATAATCGAAATGTTTGTTTGTACGTACACATTTTAAATATTTACCCGACTGCCAAGGGACTGCCAATGTTTTTCGCGAGTATCTTACATACACATTACACACATGCGGCTATTATAAAACACGTGCATATATCTCCGACAACATAATACCATGCCCCTTCGTCAACTTGTTCTCATCTTTTTAGTTCGCTTTATACGCAATCGGTTTTTTTTATTATTATTATTTTTTATTTTTCCTCAACTTAAATTACGTCTTGATTAGGATTTATAGAATATATTAAGAAGAACTTGTATTTAACTACTTAAAATTCAAGTATCTAAAATATTTATGATTGTATAATATTTAGTGAAAGGGCAAAGGTGGTTATTGTCAGTAACCAGTCGGAAGTCGTGCCTGGAGTTACGCAAACAGATCAATAATCCACATTAAAATCTAGTAGACTATGTGTAATACGATTATTTATAGCTTATTGACGTAAAAATTGTTTTATTGTGTCCAGTGCGTGACGTTAGATTATGAATGAAGTAATTGCAGCTCTACTCGTATTAACATTTATTGGAAATAGAAGCGATAGGTTACGAAACCAATGAACGACATTCCTTCGTGTAGGGCAGGCTATCAAAAAATATATTTCTTACTAGCGACTCACCCTCGCTTCGCTTCAGATTCGTCCCTAGACAAAAACGGGATCGGGAAATCTATCCCACGGGAACCGTACATTTTTCCGGGATGATATATAGCCTATAGCCTTCCTCAGTTAACGGGCTACCTAATGCAAGAAGAATTTTTCAAATCGGATTAGTAGTTCCTGAGATTAGCGCATTCAACCAAACAAACCAAACTCTTCAGCTTTATAATATTAGTATAGATTAAAACACAATGCTCATTAATATCTACACTTACACAAAAAATACGCGGACAAATCTGCTGGCAAACGTTTGTAATATCTATAGTAATATATTTAAATAGACAGAACATTTATAAATATAAATAGCAAGTAATTTTAAGCCAATTTATCACTTCGTTATCAGTATTCATAATAATATCGTACGTGGGTTGTATCTAGTTTTTACTAGATTTTCCCTACGTATTATTATGAAGTGTCCTCGCATAAAACGTGTCGTATATAGGATATATGGTATATAGTATGTATGTCCGTTCAGAAATTGCCGCGTGAAGTAGCCGTTTTGATATCATCATCATCCTCAATCTGGGGATCATTTCCGACTCTACATTATAATGCTATAACGGTATATAACCATTGACAATTATGTACTATGCTTACTAAACAGAAAGACTCAATAACCGAACTCGGCTCGACCAGGGATTCGAACTCCAGGCCTCCGGATCTGCAATCGTACATGCTAGCTACTAGACCATCGAGACACAACTGTATATAAGATCGCTTCAAATTATTACTTGTATGGTTTCAATAGCAATCAAAAACAGTTTTAAACCTATTAATAGATTACGTTAAATATGCGTTTGCCCCACATATGTATAGTAAGAGAATAAATTATCCCTTACGTGTGATGTCTAAGCATGTTTTACTAACTTTGCTTTTGATCATCTGAAAATATTTTCATCAATTGGAAACCTGATTGTGTCAACCTTATATTATAAATGTACAATAAACACCATTTTTTTATTCATTTTTTGGGTTTTCCTTATTGTAAAATCTTCGCAACGCGACGGCAAAATATCGAATTGACGTAATTGTTTGAATAGAGATGGTTGATGTGAAGCTTACGGGCCGGGGATTATTTTTAATAAACACTTAACTATATTATAATATACATTTTAAATATACCTTTATATATAAGGTAAATCAATTTGGTACAAGGTATATTAATTGTGAGGGATGGTACCCATAGTTCGTGGCCCATTTTTTTCATTTTTTTTGACTACTTGACGAAAATCTAAGTCCTCCCCCATGGTGACCAAGCGTGGTATTTTGGAAACCCCCTCCCCACCATAAACTGGTCACGTAGTATGAATATGTTCCCTAATTGCCCGAAGCATGTGTAGGTACTTAGGAAAATTAGTAATACCCTTGACTTTCTACGCGTCATACATGCGAATGAAATTAGTAGGTCACTGTATTTTAACCTAATTATAAAATAATATATGTATATTAATCTAATTATAATATATATTTTAATATCAGAATATTTGATTTGCATGTTCAAGGGAGTGAAACTAAAACTTAACAACAAGTAGAGAATAATCTAAGTTTAGAATTGTGTAGGGTACTGCCAGAGCTGGATTTAGGGGAGTAGGGGAGGACAACCGGGACCGATGTCCCGGGCCCCGCTACATGAGTAGGGTCCCAACAATATGAATTTCTAGGAGTCCTAAATTCGTCTTCTTATTGAACCTGTAAATTTACCAATTAAACTAAAATAAAACCAAAAGAACTTCTCGATGATTGCTAAAGGTCTTCACTCCTAATTTCCTCGGGGTCCTACATTTTTAAATCCGGCCCTGGGTGTTGCTGGTAAATATAACAAGTGATCGCGGGAAGAAGGTAATTAGAACGAACCATAAGGAAGGCGTTGGCCAATAAAACTATTATGTGTTTACGCTTGCCCTGCGCGAACTAGGTGAAGCGATATGAACACGAATATAGTGTGTGTGTACACATTTTGTAAGGCTAGTATTATTTGTTGAACAATTTTTTACACTATGGCTATGTTAAAACATACCTAATAATGTGATTTTGTTCGTCTGTGTATAAATAAATGTCAAATAATTTGTAAAATCTACACATATAAATAGGGAAAAAAAAAACAAGTTGCTACCCTTTTTTCTTCTGCTTTTGACAAGCGTTTTTTTTTAGATATTGATGAAATTTTGGAAACAGTTAGTTTTTTTTTTATATAGAATAATGATTATGCTCGAATTTTGTATAAGTAGGAATACGAAGTACCAAATCACATTTAACATATTCTTGAAATGAAAGCCACTGTTACATGAAATTGAATAAATATAACAGTTTTTTTTTTTTTTTAATTTGTAGCACATTTTTTTTATTCATACATTAGTTACAACTAGTTTCATAAGTTATTTTTTGTTTATGCCTATGTGTACGTCGTTTTGAAACTCAAAATGATATTTACTGCAAGCATTATTATATTACAGCATTTCACAATTGGTCTCAATGTGCAATCTATTAGTTTTAAAATAAGAAACGTTTAAGTTAAGTGGAATGCTAACTATGATATCATTGTTCAAGAGAAATAACATTATAATTAAACCAGCTCGAATGCATCTTAGATATCGTAATTGGTGTTTTATACTACGTAGTGTATTGTAGGTTTATTGTAATGTATGTATTCAGCCCTTTTTAACGTCCCACTGCTGGGCACGGGCCTCCCTTCAATACGAGGGGGATCAGGCCATAGTCCACCACGCTGGCCAAGTGCGGGTTGGCGGACTTCACATGCCTTTCGAAAACTTGCTAGGTTTTCTCAGACATGCAGCTTTCCTCACGATGTTTTCCTTCACCGTAAGACAAGTGGTAATCATGTTAGAAATGATTCGCGCATGAAAATATCAGAGGTGCGAAACCCGGGATTTGAACCCGCTTCACTAGCTTTCCCAAGCGAACGCGTTACCACTGGTCTACCACTGCCTTATATTGCTATTGTAATAAGTAAGAATAATTCATTCAAATCTGAAAACTATTGCTGCATTCTATTTCAAAAATTTCAGCGTTCTGTGTAAAATTATTATCTCAGACGTTGAAACATACACATATGATGCGCCGAAACAAGCGTGACGTAACTATTGCCAATATGTCGTGTGGGCAGACCTCAGGCGTCACTGACTCATGCTGCCCACAGTGAACATCCCAACGCTTCTCAGACAAGGTCTGCTATGTATTAAACACACTAGCGAACCCTCGAGGTCGCCTCAGTACCAGTGCTAAGTAACATCTTATAAATAATAGATACCGAGAAAGATTACAGTGTCTGTGCGTTACATCACATCGCCTGACCTTTGAGCTAATCTTAAAAAATCGATAGACCCTGTAGTCAATACATGACGGTGCTTCAAATTGATCTTAATCCTTTTTTTAAATGACAATGTGAATGCGAGTATAGTGTGGTTACAAATAATAGTTTATGAGGCGAAGATCAATAAGCTACTCTTTTTATTTTTTATTTATAACACTTTATTGCACAAAAAAATGGTACATTAACAAAAAAAAATACAATCAAAGAGATGTGCAAAGGCGGCCTTATCACTAGAAGTGATCTCTTACAGGCAACCGATAGAAAAGGATACAAGAATATAAGTGAGAAGAGCGGAAAGGTGCATAAAGTGCAAGTCATTGAAACTTAATATAAATGAACATACTAGTACATAAAAAAATACATATATAAAATACTAATTTTACCATATATATTTTTATTATACATACTCTTTATTGCAATGCATCTAATAGCTCGTATATAAATAATGTTATTAATACCTAATTTCATAAAAATTACAATGAAAACTATAATGTTAGTTATAAAACTAATATAAACAGTAAATTTTAATTCTACATCTGATGTCTCGAAAATTCAATATCGAGAATAAATTTAATTTTTGGAGCGATTTGCTATGACTGCATAATGCATATTGCATGAGTCGTCGCGGCGAGAATAAAAACGCTGAATTCGTCATTAATTAAACACGAGAAGCACTACAAATATCGTACAAGTCGGTCTCGAGTGTTGCGGTGGAGTAAATGTATGTAAACGAGCCCGCGGATGTTAGAAATTCTGAGGTATATTAATCACTAACCGCAAGCCGTCTGATATTAGACACTACCCGCGGTCCAGCCCTTCTAAAATATTGCGGAATTCGTTTAGAATGCCGCCCCCATAGGACATAATTTAACAAATTAAAACAATAAACTTTATACTGTACTAGCGGCTCACCCTGGTTTCGCTCGGGTTCGAAAAACAATAACAAATCTGTCTCACGGGAACCATACATTTGTCCTGGATAAAAAGTAAACTATGTGTTATTCTGATGCATGAGCTACATAATTGTAAAGTTTCACTAAAATCCATTTAGTAGTTACATCCAGACATCCATACATCCTCACAAACTCTCGCATTTATAATATTAGTAGGATATTTCATGAAAATTTTTGTTTTTGTGAAGTTTGTTATTGCTAATTAAAGTATGTTTAAAGTAAATAAAAACCAGAAAAAAATACAATGACTATGCAATAAAGCAAAGTTTTATCAAATATTTATTTATCTTAATTATTTAATTAACCTCGTAATGTTTTTTATCTAAATATATAGATAAAAAATATATATAATATAATAATAATAATAACAAAGCAAATTTTGCCGTCGTCTCTCAGACAATGTAGGTATCCTTCATTTGATAAGACTATATACTATTTATAGTACAGCTTGTTTTGGCGAGTACCCGCATGGCAATAAATCTATTAAGTATTTCTTCATATTGTTAAAATTACTATTTCAATATAGTTAAGTAAGTGAAATATAATTGGATGAGTAACGCACGAGTGTTGTTTGTTGCCCAATGTTTTTGTTCTAATCTATCTTACGTTTTAACATCGACTCGTCCCACATTTTCTCATACGTTCTATTTCAGATTGCGATCATTGTTGTTGAGTAAACGATTATCCAACTTCTACGTGCTAAGGGATATCCCTACCGTAGAATTTTTCAAGGTTTCCTAATAGATATTTGAAACATTTACATATATATTACTAGTGTTTTGCTCAGTGGTTGAAATCGACCACGATCATTATTAATTTTATTGATTACTTTAAACCTGGTCAATAGTCACTAAAGAAAAAAAAACACAAGACAAATGGAGGTGAAAACGACACTGAACTGTTTTACCTATTTATATATAGATTCCGTAATCTTCATTATCAAAGTAATTATAAAGAATATGTATGTATGTATGTATGTATGTATGTATGTATGTATGTATGTATGTATGTATGTATGTATGTATGTATGTATGTATGTATGTATGTATGTATGTATGTATGTATGTATGTATGTATGTATGTATATAAAGCACATACCTAATTAGTTGTAATTTGAGTTTGATCGCTTTACTTACCGCTAGGGACTGAGTTTGTTCTTGTTTGAGTTTTAAAGGGATTACGTGTGGAAGTCAAATTAAAAATACTAGATCTGGTCGCGGCTGCGCTCTCATAATATGTACGGTAATAAATATAGCGTCTATTATATAGATATTAATAACTTTAGTTTTAAACGACGACACGTTTGGCTCAGTTTGTAGTGACCCTACTTTCTGTGCAAGCGGTCGCGGGTTCGAGTCCCGTTGGGGGGCATTCATTTGTGTGATGAGCACGAATGTTTGTACAGTCATGGGTGTTTATATTTATAATATGTATGTATTTAAAGTTATATAGGTATGTGTACTGTATCAACTATCAGGTATCCATAACACAAGCCTCGTAGCTTACCATGGAACTAGATGGTGCCATGTGTTAATGTCACAACATATTTAAAAAAAAACTTACAAATAATATCTAACTTTGTAAGTAATATGTAGTACATATAATATGTATATGCAAAAGTTATAAGTGGTCGTATTACTTAGACATTATCATACTAACTATGTATTTGTATTACTAAAAATGAAGCAAGAAATTAACCATTATTTTATATTATTCTTCAACAAGGTGAAGTATTGCAATGATCATTCAAAAAAAACCTTTTTCGACCATGCAATAACTATAAACACCGCCGGCCTTGAGTTCACCTCAGCAATTGTATTGGAAATCGGATTTTTTACTGTGTTCCATTACGATCTCTGTGACCTTCAAGACACTAAAATTTATCCGATCTTCAGTCTTTGAATATGCTCATTTTTGCCATCCATTTAAAAACGTGTTTCGACAATAAATATAAATGACGTATGTAGTTACTTAATAGGTATCTTACAAACTATGATTGACTGTCTTGAATTGTTTGTGCGTCACCTTAAACGTTCGATTGGTTTTACCTAATTTGATGATTTTGCTTTAGCTCTTTCATAAGTTTAAGTTTCATAAAATAATTATTAATATATGTATTTACGTTCTAGCGGAAAAACAGAAGCAAATCTATCCCACGGGAACCGTACATTTTTCCGAGATGAAAAGTAGCCTATGTGTTATTCTGATGTATGAGCTATATTATTGTAAAGTTTCATTATAATCCATTCAGTAGTTTTTGCGTGAAAGAGTAACAAACATCCATACATCCTCACATTTCAATTCACAACTTCTCATTTATAATATTAGTATTTATATATAAAAATCTGTCTTCCTTGAAAAGAATTAGTTTGCGCAAGTTAATTCAGCATGTGTTCTAATTTTACACGTTGCCGGCTTATTTCTGCGGTTTACGGTAATATAATTCACCAATCTGACAGAGCAGAGAGAATAAAAAAAAGGTTCTATAAATTTTAAATGCCTTAAAGATAAAATTAAAATTGTAACACCACTAGCACGTAAAATTTTACTTTTATTAAATTACGTTACGCAATTAAATCAACCGCTTAGTTACAATTTTTAACGCTCTACTGGAACGAATCTATTTAGCCATAGCGTTTGATGTTTTAGTGTAAAGTCCAGTAACACTTCCCTGTCGTTACGTCGTATTTATATGCCTACGTCATGTTTTTGTCATATTACAATGCTTTATTTTTCAACCGTCTTAAAAAAAAGGGGAGTTCCATTCAAGTTTATGCCATTTTACCATATATAAGTATATTTTCATATAATATTTTCCCTATTTTTCTTATAAATTTCTTCTTTGCAGATTATTTCAGAATTCTATATTATGGTAATCGTATAAAATTTAAAAAAAAACAGATACTGTACTTATTTTGTATTTTTAGATTTTTTTTTAAAAGAAGTAATTATTATTTTTAGTCATTTTTAAAATCTGTATAGGTACATTTGTAATTAAAAAGTATTCAGTATCTTGTACGTCTTGACTTTTATAATTGGGTTTATCCTCTTCGTTTCATAATTCATAGTTTATGACTTAACGTTTGTAAACCTTGGCTTTACATTCGTTTCAGACTGATGTAGCAGCAGTTTTTGATGCTTTTATAACGACACGGTCACAATCTGGTTGTGCAATGAGCGATTTCAGTTGACACACATTGCGCTGATTTTGTGAAATAAAATATCGATGAGCTATTATAAACTGTTTGACGCGAGCCGCCGATCACAATATGTTGACACCCGACACCGGCCCATCCGCCCTCCGCTGCGGCCTTGTTCCGATTATGCGGTATATGCTATCGCAGACAGGCAATTCTATTTCGATGATATTTGTATCCATTAAATTGAAAAAAGTGATGACCATTTTAAGCACCGCGACCCAATTAGAATCAAACCCGTTCGAAAATACAAAAATATCCCTATAATTCAACACTCGCCTATCGACGCCTTGGCGTATTCGCTCGTCCCTTCCACACACAGATAGTTGTGGTGCGACTGCGGTCTCTTAGAGTCGGACTAGTCTGTACGTGAATGGCGGTTATTAAGTCTGTGATGCGATATTTTTGATATATGAGGGTACGTAAACTATTTGGCTGAGAAGTTATACGATCGAGATTTATTGTTCAGTTTTATTGTCTCGAGGAAATTCCACTTGAATGTTACACGGCGTGACGTATGCGGTGCCGATGATTGCCGGTGGGTCGTAAACAGAATGGGGACGATACTTCGCAACCGGCGTAATGACTAGCACGCTCACGCTTCTAGCCCGAGCGGGCGTCTTGCATAATGCACGATTGTTTTGTTTCCAACGCAGTTTTACTCCTAGATGCACTGCTAATTGGAGAATAAAGTTCTAGACAACTTCTGCTGTTAAACTTAACTAAAGTTAAGTAACTGGGTCGTAAATCAAAGATCGTGCCTCAGACTTTCCGTACTATGTAAATTGGAGGCAAATAATGTAATACCTTCCTTGCCAACATTTGAATATCAGTTGTATTACGAATGGGATCGTTTCTTGATTTTTTTAGTGGAATTCCTCTTAGGTATACCTAAAATCTGGATTGAAAAAACTAAAATTGAGTATCATCTACATCAACTCCTTTTTTAAAGTTCTAAAATATCAAGGCTTTATTCAGTATTCAATAATTTCCCGTAGCCTAATACAAAAACTACTAAAATCGGTTTTTTTTTATTTAGACACGTAGCTCACTTTTAAGACTACTACGATGTTACGCGAGCTACAAATTAAGCTATATTATGTATTAGGAAAACATATTTTAAAGACTAAAAACCCACTTAAACTTACATTATAAATAGATATAGGTATGTGTAAGAGAAGCGAATGGAATAATTATGTCGTAAATTCAAGGAATAGGGGCATTTGCAATTAATGTAATGGCCAACGTTGGCTCTTATTTACTGGTTGTGACGACGCTTTATTTGCTTGCTTTATTGTCTTTTTATAGCTATTTTTAAAATTATTTTGTTACCAAACGTATATATTAGTATTAAAATTAAAAAAAAAAAAGTTGATTCGTCTATCTTTAACACAGCAATAGATAATTTATTCAGCAATACCTAGTATTTAATCACTATGACATACACACACATATATCGGGTTCGTTCCTAGTTACGTTTTAACGTTTAATATAGATTTCTCAGAGATGAGATATTTTCCCGCAGTAAAAAGTATTCTATATGTTGACCCAGATAACCAGCTATCGTCATACCAAATTTCATTAAATTTGTCTGGTTTCCTCGTGGTGCGTTTCCAGACAGATAGACAAAAATTCTAAAAACTATAGATTCAGCCTGTAACGATAATAATAACTATTTAATGTACGGATTGGACTCTGTTAGAATTTTATATATGTAATATGTATAGATTATGTAGTATAATGCAATAAGATACTGAGGGATATGTAATTTGAACGGAAAAGGTAGTTGTAATATTGTATTTTTTTTTTATTTAAATCCGGTGACGTCCTCGGTATATAAACACGTCCTGTACACAAATATAAATACTTTTTGTTTAAGTAAAACCTCGACCGGTTCTGAACACTGCAAGCGACAAAGTTTTTGTTAGTACATAGTATAATAATATCACCATGAAAAAATTACAAACAACGATGAACAAATAACAGTCAGTTCTCAGTCATAATATAATAGTCAGTCATAATAGTCAAACTCATAAATCTGCTCTTCAGTCATTGCGTAAGTCGTACGTTAAATATTTTTAACTTTACTAATGTATGTGTGCACTTTGATATAGTAGTTTATAGTCTCGCGAGTTGGAGATAGTTCCGCATAAATTATAATAAATTTATAATAACCGAATGTGTTTTTATACTTTTTTTTAAAGATTTATCGCAAAAGGGAAACTCCAGACAACACGCGTACGGGAATTTATAACTTCATAAAAGTGTCTATTATTTTAAATTGCTTTATTATTTATTTACTCACGTCTTAGAATTCGTAACAGTTCTAGATAAAATCAACAGAATGGTCATGTTTAAACAACGTTCGCTATTAATTAATATTTTAACATAACTCCAAGATGTATGTATGTAGGTAGATTGTTACATTTCAAATAGATTTTTTAACAATTTACATTTAACGACGACACGTTTGGCTCAGTTTGTAATGACCTTACTTGCTGTGCCAGCGGTTGCGAGTTCGAGTCCCGCTGAGGGCATTCATTTGTGTGATAAGTACGAATGTTTGTACTCCAATCATGGGTGTTTATATTTATAATATGTATATATTTAAAGTTATATAATGTACCTATGTGAAGTTAGAAACTGACTAAACAATAATTAATTTTTATCAATTCTATTCGATTGTACTAGGTTTGTACCGGATTGTACCGCTTTTTAAATCGTTTGTACCTCAGAGGGATGTGAAATAGGGGGGTTCGAATATATGTATCGTTCGCAGCCAAGCTAAAAATACAACATTTTTGTTGATGCCACCTGGAAGCATATCGTTTGTACCGGATTGTACCGCTATTTAAATCGTTTGTACCTCAAAGGGGTGAGAAATAGGGGGGTTCGAATATATGTATCGTTCGCAGCCAAGTTAAAAATACAACATTTTTGTTGATGCCAACTGGAAGCATATCGTTCGTACCGGATTGTACCGCTATTTAAATCGTTTGTACCTCAAAGGGGTGAGAAATAGGGGGTTTCGAATATACATATCGTTAGCAGCCAACCAAAAAATACAACATTTTTGTTGATGCCAACTGGAAGCATATCGTTTGTACCGGATTGTACCTCCTTTAAAATCGTTTGTACCTCAAAAGGGTAAGAAATATAGGGGTGCGAATTTATGTATCGTTCACAGCCAACCTAAAAAATACAACATTTTTGTTGATGCCCACTGGAAGCATATCTTTTGCAAAGGATTATATGATTATTAGAACTAATATATATATATATATATATATATATATATATATATATATATATATAAACAAGTTTATGACTATATGTACGTAATTTTTTTTCTCTACAAACCAAATTCTCAGCGGTACAAATGGGTACAAACGATGAGAAGCCGAGAACTTATCGTAAAATTCAATTTACGCGTGTGTAATGATGATACAAACTAACTTCTCCACGGTACAAACGGGTACAAACGACGAGACAGCGAGAACTTATCGTAAAGTTCAATTAGCATGTGTATAATGATGATACAAGCTAACTTCTCCACGGTACAAACGGGTACAAACGACGAGAAGGCGAGAACTTATCGTAAAGTTCAATTAGCATGTGTATAATGATGATACAAGCTAACTTCTCCACGGTACAAACGGGTACAAACGACGAGAAGGCGAGAACTTATCGTAAAGTTCAATTAGCATGTGTATAATGATGATACAAGCTAACTTCTCCACGGTACAAACGGGTACAAACGACGAGAAGGCGAGAATTTATCGTAAAGTTCAATTAGCATGTGTATAATGATGATACAAGCTAACTTCTCCACGGTACAAACGGGTACAAACGACGAGAAGGCGAGAACTTATCGTAAAGTTCAATTAGCATGTGTATAATGATGATACAAGCTAACTTCTCCACGGTACAAACGGGTACAAACGACGAGAAGGCGAGAACTTATCGTAAAGTTCAATTAGCATGTGTATAATGATGATACAAGCTAACTTCTCCACGGTACAAACGGGTACAAACGACGAGACAGCGAGAACTTATCGTAAAGTTCAATTAGCATGTGTATAATGATGATACAAACTAAATTCTCCACGGTACAAACTGGTACACAACGGATACGGAACTTTACGATAAGTTCTCGCCTTCTCGTCGTTTGTACCCGTTTGTACCGTGGAGAACTTAGCTTGTATCATCATTATACACATGCTAATTGAACTTTACGATAAGTTCTCGCCTTATCGTCGTTTGTACCCGTTTGTACCGTGGAGAAGTTAGCTTGTATCATCATTATACACATGCTAATTGAACTTTACGATAAGTTCTCGCCTTATCGTCGTTTGTACCCGTTTGTACCGTGGAGAAGTTAGCTTGTATCATCATTATACACATGCTAATTGAACTTTACGATAAGTTCTCGCCTTCTCGTCGTTTGTACCCGTTTGTACCATGGAGAAGTTAGCTTGTATCATCATTATACACATGCTAATTGAACTTTACGATAAGTTCTCGCTGTCTCGTCGTTTGTACCCGTTTGTACCGTGGAGAAGTTAGCTTGTATCATCATTATACACATGCTAATTGAACTTTACGATAAGTTCTCGCCTTCTCGTCGTTTGTACCCGTTTGTACCATGGAGAAGTTAGCTTGTATCATCATTATACACATGCTAATTGAACTTTACGATAAGTTCTCGCCTTCTCGTCGTTTGTACCCGTTTGTACCGTGGAGAAGTTAGCTTGTATCATCATTATACACATGCTAATTGAACTTTACGATAAGTTCTCGCCTTATCGTCGTTTGTACCCGTTTGTACCGTGGAGAAGTTAGCTTGTATCATCATTATACACATGCTAATTGAACTTTACGATAAGTTCTCGCCTTCTCGTCGTTTGTACCGTGGAGAAGTTAGCTTGTATCATTATTATACACATGCTAATTGAACTTTACGATAAGTTCTCGCCTTCTCGTCGTTTGTACCCGTTTGTACCATGGAGAAGTTAGCTTGTATCATCATTATACACATGCTAATTGAACTTTACGATAAGTTCTCGCTGTCTCGTCGTTTGTACCCGTTTGTACCGTGGAGAAGTTAGCTTGTATCATCATTATACACATGCTAATTGAACTTTACGATAAGTTCTTGCTGTCTCGTCGTTTGTACCCGTTTGTACCGTGGAGAAGTTAGTTTGTATCATCATTACACACGCGTAAATTGAATTTTACGATAAGTTCTCGGCTTCTCATCGTTTGTACCCATTTGTACCGCTGAGAATTTGGTTTGTAGAGAAAAAAAATTACGTACATATAGTCATAAACTTGTTTATATATATATATTAGTTCTAATAATCATATAATCCTTTGCAAAAGATATGCTTCCAGTGGGCATCAACAAAAATGTTGTATTTTTTAGGTTGGCTGTGAACGATACATAAATTCGCACCCCTATATTTCTTACCCTTTTGAGGTACAAACGATTTTAAAGGAGGTACAATCCGGTACAAACGATATGCTTCCAGTTGGCATCAACAAAAATGTTGTATTTTTTGGTTGGCTGCTAACGATATGTATATTCGAAACCCCCTATTTCTCACCCCTTTGAGGTACAAACGATTTAAATAGCGGTACAATCCGGTACGAACGATATGCTTCCAGTTGGCATCAACAAAAATGTTGTATTTTTAACTTGGCTGCGAACGATACATATATTCGAACCCCCCTATTTCTCACCCCTTTGAGGTACAAACGATTTAAATAGCGGTACAATCCGGTACAAACGATATGCTTCCAGGTGGCATCAACAAAAATGTTGTATTTTTAGCTTGGCTGCGAACGATACATATATTCGAACCCCCCTATTTCTCATCCCTCTGAGGTACAAACGATTTAAAAAGCGGTACAATCCGGTACAAACCTAGTACAATCGAATAGAATTGATAAAAATTAATTATTGTTTAGTCAGTTTCTAACTTCACATAGGTATATAATGTGTGTAGTGTATCAACTATCTGGTAGGTATCCATAACACAAGCCTCTTAGCTTTCTATGGAACTAGATGGTGCTGTGTGTTAATGTACCAACATATTTATTTATTTATTTAAATTTCTATGTTAAATTAAAATTATTTGCATACAGGGCCGCGTTAAATTACTGTAGTAACTTCTTTCCTCTAATTTACATAACGTGCTAGTACCATATTAATTATAATATAGAAAAGGCTATAATTCTATAGGCTATTTATTATAAATCCAAATTATAACTGCTTTTGAAATTTATATTTATTATAGAACTATAATTATTGTTAAAGAAATACATCATGTTTTTAAGTTCCGCAGAAGATGATGTCAATAGATAAATAAAAAAAAACTAAAATATATACATATATCTATATCAGAATATTAATAAATGTATTTATTATATACTAGCGACTCACCCTCGCTTCGCCCGGGTTCGTCCCTAGGTACGTTTTCAGGGTTATTATGGAATAAATAGACTTTATACCTATGTAAGGTATGATTAGTTTTATATACCTTACTGATTGAGAAATTATTGATTCTCCATACCCTTTTAACCCCCAATTTCACCCTCTTAAGGGATGATTTCTAGGGTCAAAGCTATCCTATGTCCTTCCCAGGGTCTCAAACTATCTCCATGCCAATTGTCATCTAAATCGGTTCAGCCGTTTAGTCGTGAGAAGGTAACAAACAAACAGATTTACTGTCGCATTTATAATATTAGTATGGATGGCTATGCCTAAAGGCTATGGCTGATGGCATTTTATTTATGAAATCATGTACGTAGCTCGTATATTCACTTTATTTTAGTTGCCTTTACGAAACCATTCACACATGATTTCTTTTTTTAATGTAGAACAGTTTATGATTTTGTAGAATATATTGATTACTAAATTCTTGATTGGTGCACGTTCTTAATAAAGTTTTTATCGCTGAGATTTGAAAAATACAGCGATAAAAGCTCAGTAGTCATGTTCTGTAAGAACTTTTATGCAACTGGACAGCTGAATCCGTAAACATATTTCATACAACATACTCGCAAGTTCGTATCATGTCGCAAGTTTATATGTTAGCCATTCGACTATGAGTTGATCGAAGAACTAGCTAACATAATATGTGTGTTAGAATTTGCTATTTTTTATTGTTCTATTTAAGTGACTCAATAGTAAAACGTCTAACAATAAAGACTTCCTCCCAATGCATCCCAAGCATCCGTCACAGACATATTAAGGATATTTGATTTTATTTTATATTTTAACAGCAGGCACTTTGTAAAGACAATGCATTAACCTGATAAATCCATAGCTTTGTTTGAATTTTCGTGTTGATTATACATAAGGAAGTGACAGTAATAGATGATAGCGTTTATATCGCCCAAATCGTGAAGTCAATCCCAGGGATAGCGTGCCAGAGGGATATTTCCGTTCTCTGTTTGACTGAATGATGTTAAAAATACCATTTATTAACGCCGTCAACGAACCTGACGTTGTTTATCTTATATAAGAAATCAAGTCGTAGGAACTAATTCCAAGGACAGAAATAAAATGTTAGTTTCACGCAGTCACGCTATGAAAGAAAAGTTCGATATTCGATTCTTTCTCTTCAAAAGAATATGTACTACGTAGAATATGTAATACGTTCTGTTGGTTCGTTAAAATATGTTTTTAACGAATTACCTATTAGTGAAAATACGATTTTTACACACATGATACGTCTTGCGCCGCTCTACATGTCGAACCAAGAGCTGACAACTTGACCTCTGTTTCAACACTCAGCGTTGCCCTTCGTGCTTTAGAATAATATTGGGGAGTAGGTAAAGGCTTCGACAATAAGGCCTAATAATTTTATCTGTGTTACTTTGTATCACTTTGAATAAATCGAGAGAATTTATTAGTAAAGAAATATTTAAAATGACATTTAAATGGACGGATGGCGGGATAGTTTTTTTTTTTAAAAAACCATAGGCAATATGTCACTTAAATATAATATAATTTTGTTAATTTTTTTTGTAATTTAACAATTCAATACATAAATACATTATGGCGGCCCTTTAACATACGAGATTCCTCAAACAGATAGTTTCGTATATCAACACACTAAATCTGTCCTAACTCAAGATAATGAGGAGCGCACTTGGTCGCGGTGATAAAACTTTTACTACTTTTGAGCTTAAGCATCCTTCACATTTTCATTGAGAGCTTTAATTGAAGGAATTATGCTTTAGGTGAAAGGAACGATAAAATTGGAAAGGCTGAATTGTCCTTTCGTTTGTTTAACAAACTTGTGTGATTATTTCATACATTTTATTATTCGACGGTTAGTACCTATAGATTTCTTAGTAAATAGTATCCTATATGTTGACCCGGAAATTTCGTCAAAATCCCTCCAGTGGCTTTTCCGTGATACGGTCACAGACAGACAGACAAAAATTCCCAAAAACTATAGATTTGGCCTCTGTATCGATAATAATGACTATTTCAATGAGATTTTTCAAAAAATGTTTAATGTACGGTTTCGACTCAGAATTTTATTATGTATGTATATACATAATACTTTCTTAGTTTTATTTAAGATGTATCCATAATGTTTTTTATTTATTTATCACATTATTTTGTTCCCAGGGAGGAGGTCCGCAAACACGCGGTGCGGTGGAACGCGAAATTTTCGTTTGTTTGCAAAATGTGTGCTAACGCGAACACAGGCGTGCTCGAGCCCGCGCTGCTGCGGGTCTCGGTGCGGAAGGAGTGCAAAGGTAAGAACGGAAGCAAACACCTTGACTTTTGCAACTTTTATTATAATGTCAAATATTCACAGCTTCGATTACTTATCTCATATTTGCTCATAATTTTGTAGATTTTTGTGGATTTTTAAATGTCAACATATGAATGTCTAGTTTTAGTTTGGTTATTCCGCCCACGCTACACTTAGGCCCTGTTAGTGAAACAATTTTTTAGAAATCGTTCCGTAGTTTCCAAGCTTACTTCCTGCGCCCACTTTTCCCAAACTTTATGTAACATTTTCAAATGTCCATATTATTATACCGCACAAAATATCGTGCAATGCAAACCTATATAGTACTTATTCAGTTTTATAATAATCGGAAAAGTTGGCAGCTATGGAGCTGGCTAAGAAGAGAATTTCAATAGTATTATATTTTAGAAAATTCTCGTTTCATTCAATGCAGCGGAATACAATTTGTGAAGTTATTGAAGTATGAATCTGAATCTTCCGACCACATTACGGTTTCGTTCTGATATATGTATACATATAAGTTGATATTTTGGCATATATTATTGAGATCGTTCTATTAAAGAAAATATTGTGGGAGATCATCGATCAAAAAAGTACTAGATACCACAATAAGCGACAAAAAATGTCCTCACCGAATGAGCGCTCATTAGAACATTTGAGCGCGCTGTTAATTTTTTTATTTTTGTGAAAACAACTTTAAGAATTGCATTTTATTATTTCAATTTACATTGTTGTATATTTATTTCAACTAGGATAATTACTTAAACACAATTGTTGACAGTTTTAAGAGAACTTTTGCATGGGATTTTGTATCTAGTATTTTTTTAATGGATGCGGAAAATACAATGAGCATAATAAATTCACTTTGTGAGTTACTTTAATATAAGAAGGTAACATTTGAATAAAGTTTCTATTATGTAAATAAGCAGAACTGTGTACTCTTTTGTTTGGATTTCAAAAATCTTATGAATATTTATCGGTTATGGGCAGGTGGCAGGTCGTACCAAAAACTGGGCTTCTGCGACGTGAACCTGGCGGAGCTCGCGGGCGCCGGCGAGACCACGCGACGATGCCTGCTCGAGGGGTACGACCCGCGCCGCCGGCAGGACAACTCGGTGCTGCGGATACGAATCAAGATGAATATGATCTCAGGAGACCCGCTCTTCAAAGTGTACGTGTATTTATATGTATTATGTACTGAACGTTTGAGAAAAATATACTTATTTAAATACTAATTTACCTATCTCACTGTTTTCAAGTTTTTTCATTGATAACACTTTATTTCTCTTCAATAGCTACTAAATAATTAAAGAAAATCGGTTGACAAACATAGGTGAAAAAAGTACTGAGCTGTATAGTCTTTGCCTATTTACATAAATGAACTTAAATAGATTATGTAATACAACACTAAGGCAGTGGTAGCCCAGTGGTAAGCTCACTTGGGAAATTGAGTGAAGCGGGTTCAAATCCCGGGTCTCGCACTTCTGATATTTTCATGTGCGAATCATTTCTAACATGATTACCACTTGCCTTACGGTGAAGGAAAACATTGTGAGGAAACCTGCATGTCTGAGAAAACCTATCAATTTTTCAAAAGACATGTGAAGTCCGCCAATCCGCACTTGGCCAGCGTGGTGGACGATGGCCAAGTGCTGAATACAGATTATGTAATACAACACTTACTTATAATGTTAATACATAGCACCTGGGCGACCGAGCTTCGCTCGTAGTTCTTTTTTGTTTATCGTATTTTTTAAATTAAAAAAAAAATAAAATTTGAATGAATACAATTTAGTTTACGTTTAAAACAAAACTAAAAACTTTGTATCCAACCGGGATTCGGATCCGAACACCTGTAATTGTCAATCTTGCACCTTGGCCGATTGACCACGATGCTATGTAAATATATAAAATAGTGCGAAAGAAAACCGCATGAATACTCGAAAACACGTGTTTTTCCAAACATAAGACTAATCTAGATCAATTTCTCGCCCCCGAAAACCTCCACCCATACCAAATTTCAGCGAAATCGTTAGAGCCGTTTCCAAGATCGCCGGTATAAATAAATAAATAAGTATACCTACAAGAATTGCTCGTTTAAACATATTAAATTAGTAAAAATGGTACTATTTGTGCGGAAAGATTTTGCAAAAATGCGAGAGAATCCACAGGAAATAGCTACTTATTGTTTTAATCAATTTTTGTCTATTACATTATTAGGAACTAGATATTAGTTATCATAAATGTATGAGGCCATTCATTTTTGAATATTTTCACGTCTCGTATTTTTTACGTGTGTTTCGAAATTGAATGATACGAAAATAGGAAACGTCTCGAGACGTCACGTACAAATTAACACATCCGCTGGAGTGGTTCTTTGAACTCACTTCCAGTAATGCGAGTTTGTTTTACAGCCTATTTAAAAACACAAATATAACATTTCTCTTACATAGATCATTTTATTGAAATCAGAAAATACGTGCTATTACACAAACAAAAAGCTATTATTTCAACTAGTTTACAGTTTACGACGCGTCAGTCATACAGCACACGAATATCTACTCATAAAATCTGAACTAACGCGTTGACCGAATATGCGAAACTGATCCAATGGCATACCGTAGCCGATACTGTATATATGTTACAGTCAAAACTATTTTTTAGTCAAAACTACTTTTGACTAAAGAGGTTGATCAAAAGTAATTTTGACTGCAGGCTTTGGTCAATAGCAGTTTTGACTGGCATATCGGTCAAAACTCTTAAAAAGTTAAGGAGATAAGTAGGTTGAAGGTTACTCGGAAGAACCCTTTCTTTCTTTCTAGGTTAGGTTAGAACAGTGACCACAGCCATAATTTTGACCGATATGCCAGTAAAAACTGCTATTGACCAAGGCCTGCAGTCAAAACTACTTTTAACTGTTTTTGTCAGTCAAAAGTAGTTTTGACCACGAAAGTTTTGACTGTAACATATACATATATAGATTTATGAAAACCGTGACTAATTTATGTTGTTACATGTGTTACAGTCCGGAGAGGAAACAAGAAGTAGCGGAGAAGACGGGGGGTGATAGCGGGTCGGAGAGCGCGGCGGCGGCGGACGACGACTGCGCCTCCTCCACCGCCAGCTCCGGCTTCGGCTCGCTCACTAAAAAGAAGAATTATGGTAACGTGTCTATACTGTAGATATTAAGACTTGTTGTTTTTATGTTAACGGTTATTATTATTTTTTTGACTACAATAAATCTATTGTAGAAAGGGAAAATGTAACTGCTGATGCTGCTGGGATCAAAATCTAGAGCAGCGCTGATTTTCAGTTACACTTGGCTCTCTACGTTGCCGAGCATATTTACAAGCGTTTTTAACGTTAAAAAGTAATGCTGTACATTTTAAAATAGTTTAATTTAACATCGATTTTGTAAATTACTTATCGAATACGGATCGTCATGCGGATCTTGGATGGGACACTCGGACTTCCCAATGAAATACGTTTATTTAAACATTTGTTTGTACAGAGGCGTGTTATTGGTAAAAAAATCCAATGAATCTTAATGTATTGTTTATTTGTTTTGATGTATGTATTTGTGTATTCCAGAGGGCGTGACGCCGGCGCTGTCGTCGCTACCCTCGTGCGAGCTGCCCTCCCCCGACGCGGAGGACGCGCCCGCCCTCCCCGCCCTGCCCGCCCTCCCCGCGCCGCCCGCCTTACCTGACTACCCGGGTGAGGAGACAGATATGACTATAATAATATTAACTGCCTCGTCTGTCTAGTCATTTCAAGTGGTTAGCATGTACGGCTGCAATTTTTGAGGTGCTGGGATCGAGGGTCCAGCTAAAATAGTTACTGCGTGTTTCTATTATGAAATTATGAAAACAAAAACAAATGTATCCCTCGGGAACTGTACTTTTTCGGGGATAAAAAGTAGCCTATGTGTTATACCAGACTATATTCTATCTCTGTGCCAAATTTCATCCAGGTCCGTTCAGACGTTCTGGCGTGAAAGAGTAACAAGTATCCATACTCACAAACTTTCACATTTATAATAGTAGTAAGATTAGTAGCATCTTGGAATTGGGAATTTTGTAGGTAAATCCCCGTGCTTTGGAAAGTACGTTAAGCTGTCCTACGCCTGATCTCTCAACGTGAGTGTCGAAGTATCGTTCTGAATGTGAGTTAAAATAATAGAGAATGTATGTTGTGTCTGTCTGTATAATATCCCGCGCAATTGGCTAGGCTAAGTGAGGTTAGTCGCCTTCAACGGCGTTGGCTACGAGGATATTATTATTTGTAATAAATATTTAACACTTGGCAGATTTTTGCTTTTAATGCCTGCGGGGATTTACTTCGTTTGCATTTGTTTATTCTTATATAATATTTGTTGTTGCTGCTCTTTATATTTTTTATAATACAATACAATCACTACATATAATAACAGTAGAAGTCAATAGTATATATATGTGTTTTATAATAGATGGAGTGGATACTAAAGTCTTCTTGATCAAAATTTGATTAGTAATATAGTAATAAGTACTTGGGCGACCGAGTTTCGCTCAGTGTTTTTGGCCAAAAGTACAATTTTCTTTTTAATGTAAAACTTAAAAATAAGAAAAATAACTAAAAACTTGAATAAATACAAAAAAAAAGTAAAAACTTTGTATCCGACCGGAATTCGAACTCCGACACCTGTGACTTGAACATTTGTGGTTGTCAATCTTGCACCTTGGCCGCTTGACGACGATTCTTATGCCCGAGCGTGCGAAAATAGTGACTAATTTAGATTTTTTGCCCCCGAAAACCCCCACATACCAAATTTTGGCGGAATCGTTAGAGCCGTTTCCGAGATCGCTGGTATAAATAAATAAGTAAATCAGTAAATATACAAGAATTGCTCGTTTAAATATATTAGCTAACATATGAGTATGTAATTTCCAGGCGTCGTGATATCACAGAACACCGGCACGGTCCCGGGCGCGGTCCCTGGCGCGGGCGCGGGCGCGGGCTGCGCCGCGTGCCAGCAGCAGCACACGCACTCGCGCAACTCCTCCAACACCTCGGGCGACATGAGCAGTAAAGTGAGTACTTGTATTTGTAATTTTTATTATTCTCCTGTTAGACATTGGGAACTGAGAACTGGACTAACTGGAGGTGAAACTCTCTATTCTTTATATAATGTTTTAATTAGTCGCTCTTTTTAAGACAATGCTTCTTAATATTAATATGGATGAAAATATTTTTTGATGAATATTTTCCTATATAAAATGATGTTTAATGTTTCATTTTTCCCAAATAATGCATTATAAATTGATCATTCTCTACTTGTATACATCGTCATCTCCCTACCCGTTTCCCAATTAGTTTGGGTCGGCGCAGTACATCTCCCATACTGCTAATCGGTTTTGGCGAAAGTTTTATGATCGGACACCTGCCTAACATAAACCCTTTTTGGGAGTTCACTATTATACATTATAATATCAATATCTAAAATTATATACATACATATACATATATCTAAAATATGTATAGAACAATATTAAGATGCGAGTACGGTCCATTTCAGGCGTCGGGGTACGGCAGCTCGGTGTCGGCCGCGTCCGCGCACTCGCGCCAGAGCTCCGAGGGCGACTCCGCCGGGGACTCCCGCCCGCACCACAACAGGTACAACACTCTTACGGTTCTTTGTTAACTTTAAGGCTAACTCTGAGGGAGTTTTATCGGATTTTAGATAATAATATTAACATTAGGATAGGGTGAGAATACTTGCGTAATGTAGGGTAGTTCACAAATGTGATACGTGCGAGGTGTTTGAATATGTTCATAATTTGGTATTGGAATATATTCGTTATAGTAAACTAAAAAATACCCTCGATAAGATCATTGAATCTGAATGGTCAGATATAGGTAATTTTAGCTCTTTTCGTTCATTCATTCCTTGCCAAATTCTGTAGAGGTCAAGATGATAAATAAGTTAATCAGAATCGCTTCGTACCAGTATTCACCTAGAAAACACGTCAGGGTAGGATTTATGGGCGGGCGGATATTTTTTGCAGTAAAAGTTTTAATTAAAGATATTTTTCGTTTAAATATAATGTACAGTTAAATAGTATAAGCTATAGGATATTTTGTACAAAGTTACTTGTGATAATTGTTCAATTATTCGTATTATAACATCCATGACGTGAGGGATATTCAAGGGATATCCACGGTATGGTCCATGACATGATATTATAACATGAAAATATTGACATAATATACGGGAGCTTTGCATTGCGCATGCGTTGAGTGCTACAGTACTGAGGCGGCATGTACACACTCGGTACTTCCGTTAAGTGCGATATATTAAGTGTTTCGTTTGTTTCTCTCGACTCAGAGCCTCCGCGGCGACCGACGAAAAGTAAGACGAGTAGTTTTTGTTATATTTTTTTTATTTTTGTTCATATTTTTTTTATTTTTTCTATACCACCCATTACCGAGTCATATCTCTTCTATGGCACCTCGAGAGAAATCAACCCGTGTTTGTACATAATATACGTAGTTGTGGTTTTTATGTTCCTTTTCTTTGTCGTGACGAAGTTACTTTACTTTGGTGTCGGTGACAACCCACCAGCCACAGTACAGCCCCTACAGCCCCGTACCGCTTGTATTAACATGAGTGTGAGCACGTCACTAACACTGCGCCCGCTGTATTGATTTATTTTATTTTTTTATTTCTCTCCCCCCTTTACCCTCACCCTTAACAGCATCCGCGTAGAGCGCACCACCACCACCACCACCACCCTGTACGTGCCCTCGCAAAGCAAGCAGACAGGTCGAAAGCTCGCCAAGTTGCTGCTAGAGAAAACCATTCTCACCGAGACCTCGGACATGTTCCTCTCCCCCGAGACCACCCTCACGTCGCCGGAGTACCTCACCCCCAACTGCACCCTCACGGGGCCCCCCGACGTGATCCCGCGCCGCGTCCTCTCCCCCGCCAGCGACGAGTACAAGACCCCGGACAGCACCTTCTGCGACGACAACTCCTTCGCGATGCCCACGTACTTCGACCAGAAGAGGAAGGCGGCCTCGGTCATCGCCTCCGCGGTCGAGCCCCTCACTAACTTCCAAGTGTTCAAACAAAAGTCCCTCAACACGATACCGGCTCTGGTCGAAAAGAACAAGCGCAACGAGGAGCTGTTCACCAACTTCCCGTTCCTGACGCCGCTCGCGCACAGGAAGAACTCGCTGCTGTCCGCCTCGCACCTGCCGGGGCTGGCGGGCTGCGTGGAGGACGAGTTCTACTGCATACCCTCGGAGGCGGAGGCGGAGTGCGGCTCGCTGGAGCGCGTGGACGTGCGCCGCCGCCTCGCGCCGCGCGACCCGCGCGACGCGCGCCGCAGCCTCGCCGCCTGCGCCAGGTGAGCGCCGCCCCCACCCCCACACCCCCACACCACCACACCACCCCCACCATCACCGCCTTGCTTGCCTCCGACGCGCACTAATCGCTGGGTGCGGGGCTTACTGTCTCTGCCTATTTCATGTCTGTCTCTATTTTTATAATTTTGTTTGTTTTTTTTTATCAAGGGTTGTGTGCAAGTTGCTAACGGTGCAAATGTGTTGTGACAGATGCCACAATAAGTTTTCATGGTTAAATCATTATTAACGTGTTTCGTGGTTATATGTGAAGGTCCGTATCGTTTTGCAGTTCGTTTCGTGCTTTCGCCACTTTTTATGACGTAAAATGGATTTCTCCGATTCACAGGAGACACATGATTCACAAGTAAAAATCGTTCATCATCGTGTGCCTCTATATAAGTGTATGTTTTTATTGTACGTCAAACGGAATGGCTAACCGGCGGATCGGCTTCAGCGGAATCAATATTCGGTATATTATAATGTTAGCATAACATGTAGCCGGTCCACGGTTGGCCATGCCGGCCGCGTGTCCGTATGTAGTAGTAACGCAGAAGCTCGGCGCAGGCGCGAGGCGGCGGGCGCGGGCGGGGGCGCGGGCGCGGCGGGCGCGGGGGGCGAGGGCGCGTGCGGCGCGTGCGGCGCGCTGCGCGAGGGCTCGCTGCCGCGCCGCCCCAGCTCCGCCCTGTGCGTCACACGTACACGCGCGAGGCTCCACGCACACGCACGCACACACGCACACACACACGCACACACTGCGCGCAGCGGGGCTGAGGCGCTGCTTTGGTTGCTGCCTGCGCACAGTACAGAAATATCTAGAAAATCCACGCTTTAAGCAAATATTTGCTCAAAGCTCTCGAAGCGCATTGCCTCGATTTTCCTAGTATGATCTCTCTTTTTATCCCGCGAGGGAAAGCGCGACAGTTATTTAGCGATAGCAATTATGAAATAAAATTATTTTTCCGGATTTTTTCAAGGTTTTATTTCGATTTTTGATATCTGCGATTTCGAATGCTTTGCAGCGATCATGGTCACGGGAGAGACCGCAGACGTGAGGAACCAAAGATCATCATAAAACCGAATTAACGAAAAATCCCAAGAAATACATTTAATTCATTATTGCGTGAATCTAAAAAAATATTATTAGCAATATTTTATTAATAAAGAATGATTGTACTGTATGCACACAGACGTACAGTGTACACACTATATATACATACACACACACACACACACACGCATACACACAGTAGTACTGTAGTGTAGAGTCGGAGCCTCGTGTTAATGTTATTTCGATGTTGTGTCGTGTTCATGTGCTTTCCAGATTTTCATTAGACGATTTATTTTATTAAATAACTTATGAAGTAGAACATTCATTTATTATATGAATAGTCAATAAAATAAAAGTTCTATTCGTTTTTTAATAATGTACCGAAATATGCGTTATTTTATTTTTCACCTCTAGTTTTAAGTTCATTTGAGAAATATGGCATGGTATACGTGATTACGCTTAAGTGCATGCGCTGCGGGGACGTCGCCACGCTTGTTGCATGACGGGGGGGTAGTCTAGTGGATGGCGTCACAACTTTGCCCACGAACGACGTCTCTTGCGTCAGGCGGTCGTTCGATATTTAGCATATAATATGTAGTTATATTCTTTCTAATTTTCACTCCATCGAATCTAATAATTGAAACTTTAATCTATCTTTTAATACGACGAACGAATCAATTTAACCAAAGGAATTTTATATATAATATTTTCATTAAAATGTTCTTTAAATTTTCATACTTAAATATAATTAAGAGACGGTGATCATTGTGGTGTGTGTGTGCGCAGGAACCCGTCGTCGGGGTCGCTGACGGCGTCCGCGTCCGAGAGCGGGTCGCTGGAGCGCGCGCGCGCCGCGCTCGAGCGCCGCGCGCTGCCCGCCGACGACCAGGTACCGTATAGCTAGTATAGCCGTAACATGATAGTTAATGATCAGCAGTGCTTTGAACTACTGTGTTTTGGTAAGTAGTATAATTAGAGAGCAGAATGTAATGATGACGTGTGTCGTGTGTGTGTTGTGTGTGCAGCACGTGGCGTCGTGCCGCGTGGAGAACACGCGCGTGAACCCCGACTCGCTGATCGACGAGCTGCTGGCGGCCACCGACCTGCAGCCGGCGCCCGACGCCGCCGAGACCTCCGGCCTGCAGCTGTACATCACGCGCGACGGCACCGCCGAGCTGGGCTCGCGCCGCCGCGCCGCGCCGCGCCGCGACTGCCAGCGCGTCGTGCTGCACCCGCTGCACCCGCACCCGCACCCGCACCCGCACCCGCTGCACCCGCACGACCACAGGTAGCGCCTCCCCGCGCCGCCGACCGACCCGCACACGTTTTGTATTTATTTAACGCAACGGAGTGCCCCCGCGCCCGGCGCCGGCGCGCCCCGCGAGCCCCGCGCGCCGCCGCCCCGCGAACCGCCGCGCCGCCGCGACGCCACTTCCGAATCCCTCCAATGTTGATTCAAGTGTAAATATTCGATAGTGCCAAACGAGCCCGCGAGCTCGCCGCGTGCGTGTCCCGCGGATACAGCCTGTACAGTATTTGAATAAAGGACGTGTTTAGAATTACGTTTTGTTTTATTTACCGTTTCCCTAAGGTTTGTGAGTTGTGATACTTGAATTTTTACAATTTATATGTTTTTTTTTGTTTAATTATATATATCAGTATGAAAGGTGTTATAAGCTAATGTAATTATTGAGTTGATTGCCTGGATTGGATGAACGGTTTATAATAAGTAGGAAATATAGTGGCTGAAGATAAATTAAAAGGTGTTTTTTTTCTTGATGTCATCCATTTGTAATATAGCTTAGTATAGCTAAAAAGTTGCTTAAATATGTTAATTAATTTAAACACGTAAGTTTGTACGTGTGAAATATGTTAAATATAGCAAAAATGCAAAAATAAAACTTACCTGCTATTAAGAGAATATTTCACCTTAAATTCGATGCAATGGTACACAGTTTTTGTTTTCCTTTCTTTTCCCGCCTTTTTTCCACTCAAAGTGACAACATAAGAAATTCAAACAATAGTCTAAGATCCCGATCTATGCGGTGGACCCCTCGTTCTTTTTCCGGGCGAAATATATTTTTTAAACCATAAAACATTAACAAACACGACCCAGAGGGGTTTTCACCAAAAATTTGCTCCAGGCTATCGGGATCGTAGACTAAAAGTATATTATATGTGAATACAACTTATAAATCAAATAATTATTTAAAAACCATCCTTTCTTTATTTATTAATATATGAATCATTTTAATTATTATTAGCGTAAATTAATTTATTTATTAATAAATATAAAGTATAAATTCTAGTGAGTGTTGCTAGTTTTATTTAACACTACATATGCACATGTATATACACAGTACAAACTTATTATCTAATGGAGGATGTCTTAATAAAATTATCTATATAAACGTAAAATCAAAAATGCTTTGTTCTGACTGACTGATGGATTTACGTACAGCCTAAACCGCTGTTCTTAGAAACGGGAAATTGGAGGACGTATTCCTTATATGATGTAGACATCCAATAAGAAAGTATTTTTCTAAATTCAGCCCCTAAATATGTAAAATAGGGGAAAAAAAGTTTGTAAGAAACTGCCATTGTTAATGTGAAATACACAAAGTGGTATTGACTTTAAGATAAAAAATAAAAAAATATTTATTTGTTTTTTCTTTCGAAATTTATTTATTTTATTTATTTATTAGGTAGATATACCATCGACTTATCATAATGACACTATAATTTTTGTAACTTATACATGCAATTCGGTATGATTCGCCTTTACAGGTGTATACAGCATTCACTTACAATTGTTTGCGTGCGATAGAAAGAGTTTGTTACATGTAAACTAAGAGGAGTATTTAAAACAAATAGGTATACATTAAAAACATTCAAGTATGTGTATATATAAAAAAAACATTCATACCTTAAAGGGGTAAAAAGGGGTTATAAAGTTTATAATCCAAAAAAAAAATATGATCAGAATAACTTGAAACTTTAATGCTCTTAAATACAATTAGTGACCGACCGAAATTTCGGTTTCGGTTTCGGTTTCGGCCAGTTTCGGCCAAAAACTCTAGTTTCGGCTTTAGTTTCGGTTTCGGCCACAATATAGCCGAAACTTTCGGCCCCGCCGAAACTCAAATGTTCGTGAATTTTCGTGCGTCGTTCGGTAAACTTCGCAGCTAACTCGTGCCTGCTCGCCGGCGCGGCCCCGGCTCAATTCGTCGCCGTCTATTTAATCGTGAATTGAGGTTATGTTTTGCGATTGATTGTAATTAAAATTTGGTAAGTATTTATTTTGTTTTTATTAGTACTTCGTTTCATTCTCATTATCTAAACTCATTATTTTTGCACATTTTTTGTCGAGTTTTATTTTTAAACGGCAAATAAAAGTGGTTATATTGGATTTAGTTTAACTTGGATTTGTATGCATATTTAATATATGTTACTGTTAGTGAATCCCGTGTTATATCCTTATTTTAACATTACTTCTCATCCAAACGATTAAGTAAATGCTAGGATTGTATTGTGTGTGACCTTTATTTCCTTAATTTTATTTAACTATGAAGGAATAGGAAGATATAGGTAGCTCGCGAGAATTACCTAGTCAATCATCTCGCCTCGTTCTTTCCCGTTTACCGCGCGTTTTTTTTATATTTAAAATTAAATTTGAATTTGTTTGCCCCAATAAAATTTCCCTAATTAAGACTAAATGCTTTGTGCCTATTGACAACTAATTCTTAATAATAATGTTAACATTACCTATGTGATATTATTTATTACTCTAATTAATTATAATTATTATTTCAGATAAAATAAAATGTCACAAAAGAAAAAAATCCGATTGGGTAGTTTTTTGAGTAAAGCATTAGCGATTCATCTAAAGCTATTTGCAAACTTTGTAACAGGTTATATTCATTAGGAAGCCAAGAACCTAAAAAATAAACATTGCACGGAATAAAGCTACATTAATCAAAAAATCATGACGAGGAGCACAGACAATTGTTAAAAAGATAGTCAGAAATTGTTGAATTGAAAAAAGAAACTAAAGTACGGCGGACCGATACAAAAATTACAGAATTATTTAGTTCAGATCAACCAAATCTTGTGCAGTCGACGATTCAAGTTGTACCACTAAATCTCAACTTTTACAATGGCCTGATGATCATGAAATTTCAAAAAGGATAAATAAAGCAATAATGGATCTTCTAATTGTGGATTTGCTGCCCTATGCATTGGTGGAAGGCGAAGCATTTCGTCGACTCAACTTTGCCGATCCCCTTGTAGTTCACAAGTACCGAATGAAGTCGAAAAAATATTTTAGAACATCATTAATGCCGAAAACATATGCAATAATGAAATCTAAAGAAATAAATTTAACTATAAAAATATATTTGTTACGACTTTAATGATTGATTTTTTTTATTTAACACTATTTAACTGTGTATATATACATATATGCAATTAAATGTTAAAAAATAGTAAATTTCAGTAAATAATCGTAATTTTAAATAAGTTTCGGTTTCGGTTTCGGTTTCGGCCGAAACAGAGAGCAAGGCCGAAAGTTCGGTTTCGGTTTCGGTTTCGGCTGAAAAACCAGTTTCGGTCGGACACTAAATACAATTTAGTAAATACGTATTTTAGTTTATTTTTATTAAATTTAATCTAATGCAATTCAGTTAATAATTCTCAGGGGCAGTCGTGCAAAGTAGCAGGCATAAACATAAGAGAGGATTGCTTTTCACATGGACATTATAACAAAACCCAGAACCAGAAGGAACATCCTCCAATGTGGTATACGAAGAAGTTCCTAATTAAATTCTAACTTTCTGTTTGCGACTTTAGCTTAGATTAAGTTAAGTGCATATGTACCTACACATAATAATAGGTCTTTACCTACATACATATATAGTTGCCGTTTTACAATACTGGCCATTTCAAACGTAATTTATGAATGGCCGGCATTAAATTCAAATTAATATTACTTTAACAATATGGAGTTCTATTTTCAAATTCAGTTATTTGTTTATTAATTAGTGTTATGTTTTCACTACATTTGTATCTTTTTCGTCAATATCAATATGGACAAAATAAAAATACGAGTAATTGTGAAAAAGTTTTCCGTCGCGGTGGCAATGCCGTACAAACGGCTCGCAACAAATATTAATGGCGTGTATGGAGTGAAGCCTACAAACGAACGCACGACTCGTTCTTGGTTTGAATGCTTCGCTTCGAGTTCGTCCCTAGACGAAAACAAATCTATCCCACGGGGACCGTACATTTTTCTGAGACGATATATTATAGCCTATAGCCTTCCTCAATAAACGGGCTATCTAATGGAAAGAGAATTTTTCAAAACGCATTAGTAGATTAACGCGTTCAAACAAACAAACAAACTCATCTTCTTTACAATATTGGTATAGACATGGGGTCTCATTACGAACAAACTAAGCATTAGTTAAAAAATATTATAACAGATGGCGCAATATGTATCGTTTTGTTTTTAATGTTCATCTAAAATTTAAAATACAAAAACAAATAATGAAAAAAGGGTTTAACCTAATTTTAAAGAATTATTTAAAGTAAGGGAAAATTATATAATGTATAAATATGTAGTATTTTAAAAAATATATAAAATTCAATGATATTCTTGTATTTCTGACGGCAATAATAGGCACTACATGTGTATAGAGGTACCTACAATATTGCGCAGCGGCAGTTTGGAGATAGATACCCTTAGCTTTTATTGCCATCTATCATTTATAGCCTTTACGTTTACAACCAGAGGTGCTAAATATCGCCTTATTTTTAATGCTCACTTGCACCATCTATTATCCATTTTAGGATAAAAAAAATAGTGTGTTAAATAGCGTGAGTTAGCGATGTCCAAATATTTGTATGGAATGCACTATCTGTACTATATATGATTTATGGTATAGATATAGACTAGCGACTTCCCCTCGCTTCGTTCCGGTGCGTCTTTGGGTAAGTTTTGTTTTGAGACAATATTATTTTATTTACCTTATTATTTAACTTATAACATCAGCTATCTGCCAGTGAAAGTCCCGACAAAATCGGTCCAGCCGTTTCGAAGATTAGCCAGAAGACAGACAAAAATTTTAAAAATTGCATTTTTCATTTATACCTATGTATATAATTAATTCTACATGCATTTAGTAAAAAGCTGTTTTGACATTACATACTTCAAAAATTCACTTCTAAATTACGCCATGTTTGACATTTATTTGCATTATTTTTTAATGGCTGTTTAATAAGTACTAACAAGAAGTCAACTTAATAGAACTGAAGACAGTTCTTTTAAACTCATGGTTCTACTTGAGTGGTCTAATGATACTTAGTAATAAGGTAAAATAAAAATCCAGTTAATTTGTAAAGTATATTTTATTGCAATCACGAAGTGTTAATCATGAGTGAACGCCAATCCATTCGTGCAACACAATCTCATACATAACTGTGGACGGTAACATTGCTCGCAGAACATTTCAAGACGCTGCATACAAATTCATTTCATTAAAAGCTAATCGATTTAAGTAGACACGATCAGTACAAGAGTCATATAGAGGCGATTAATTCATTATATAAAAATATCTACAGTGTAAATTTTACATAAAATTATTTGGACAGTCGTGAAAAATAAATACTACTTATACTAAAACCACCAATAGGTGTCGCTATATACACTTCACAATAATACAATCGTCACTAGAAAACATTAGAAAAGTGTTCCTCGACGCGAGCGAGTCGCGTCGGCCATATCACATGCGGTGTGTCCGACGGGACGCTGGAATGTAAGGGCTTGAGCGTGGCCGGCGCGTAAGTACATTCGGCCGCTTCACAGTTTACACTACATTACGCTTACCCGCTATATATAATATAATATAATAAACTCTCAATATACAGACTTGTGTGTAAGGCACGGGCGCGGCCGCCGCCCCCGCCCCCGCGCCGCCCGCCCTCCGCGCGGAACGTGATTTGTACTATATATATGTAAAATGTATATATATATATATATATATATATATATATATATATCTCTATCATGTTTACGTATAGTGCAGCGAAGGGGTCCCGGAGGAGGGCGCGGAGAGCGCGGGGGGCGCGGGGTCGCGGGCGTCTCGGCGGCGGGGCGCCTTTTCTATCAATTAATTTAGAATCTTGCACGCTTTTCATTTCACTTAGCCTACTTACAGCTAGGTGCGGGCCGCGGCCTGCGCCGGCGCCGCCGCACGATTTATTTACACTTGTTCGACGGCTCGGCGGCGGCGGCGCCGGGGCCGGGCCCGGGGCCGTCGGGGGTTTATGTTAAATGTTAATGACACCACGGCACGGTCCGACGACGCAGGCGGCGACCCCGACGTTAGAGTACAAAATTACAACTAATACAATACAACAGGCCGGCCCGCCGCGGCGGGCCGCTAGCTACCGCAGATACCTTATAAATATTAATTAATTACATAATTGGTATATTAGAATTCGGCGACAGTCGCTCGCTCGTCGCTATATGAGGCGCTCCTCGGGCGGCGGCTTGAGCGCGTGCGTGATCATCTCTGCGCGCGGGTTGCAGTACTCCTGGCCGGAGGGCGAGTAGGTGCCGCGCGTGGCGCGCTTGCGCCGCGCCTGCGCCGCCAGCGCCGCCAGCGCCGCGCCGCCCAGCGCCAGCGCCAGCAGCGCGCCGCCCACGCCCAGCCAGATGTGCGTGGCCGCCGCGCCGCCCGCGCCCACCTCCATCGACACCGCCTGCGCGCACACACACATTATATATACTTTCATGTTTTGGGCATATACGTCATAAGTACAATGAAAAATTCACTAATATCATACATCCTCAATCATACAGTTTACAAAATTAATTAGAGAATTAAAAATTCATTTTTATCAAATTTCAGTTTTTTTTTTTTTCTTTTTTTGTAATTTTATTTTTGCTGCTTTTTTCTTGTTTTCTGACTGCTAATTAATGTGATTTGTATATCAGTGGAACCTTTGCATTGGTATGCTATGTGGTCTTTTTTATGTTTCCTGTAAATGTTTTAAATACTGTTTGTTCCCCAAAAAGAAATAAATAAACAAATACATTCATAGTACCACTATACGGGTAATAATTCAAAGTATAATAGCGCGTACCTGGTGCGAGCAGTTCTTGCCGGTCCAGCCGTCGGCGCACTCGCACACGTAGTCGACGGCGGCGGCGCAGCGCTGCGCGCAGCGGCCGCCGTGCCGGCAGGGGCCGGGCGGCGCCGCGCACGGGTCCGCCAGCGCGCACGCGTGCCCGCAGTAGCCCTCCGCGCACTCGCACCTGAACACGCGGACGAACTCTAATATTACTTTTATATATACATATTTATATTTTATACACTACTAGCGATTCATCCTCACTTCGCTCGGGTTCGTCCCTAGGTACGTTTTAACGGTTAGTATGAAATACAAATCTTTGAATTTCTCGGTTTTTCTGTACTATAATATGTATGTATTATACAAATAAACCTTCCTATTGAATCACTCTATCGATTAAAAATACCCGCATCAAAATCCGTTGTATAGTTTTAAAGCTCTAAACATACATAGAGACAGACAGGCAGCGGGAAGCGACTTTGTTTTATACTCTGTAATGATTTACTTGAGGAATAATGATATAATTAGGTTTAAAAGGTAAAAATGAATTTATCAATTAGCAGTGTTTTTTATTAGTATTTTGCAGTCAATTGTTTGCAAACGTTATAAGGTATAACGCGATGCACTGTGCACTCACGTGTAGCCGCCGGGCAGGTTGCGGCAGACGCCGGGCCCGCAGTCCACGGCCGCCGTCGCGCACTCGTCCACGTCCACCTCGCAGCGCGCGCCCTCCCACTCTGCAACCACCGCACAACACACACACATCATCAAACTACATCTCATCGACTGTGACAGACGAAATCATTATAACTACTTTGGTATTACACTTTTTAAATGTAGGTTTTTTTGTAAAGCGTTTTTTTTTTTAGAAAAGATACCTATAGATAAACTTAAAAAGCAACATCTTATCGAAATACATAATATCATACAAATCGTTAGAGCCATTTTGGAGATACACGAAATTAATTTATATACAAAAATTGCTCACTGAATATTAAAAGATAAGATAAATTTAAAAAACTATCCATCTATTATATCCTAAAAATGATTAAATCTGCTACCTGTAATGTAGACTATCCTTATCATACTCTATGTAAATGTACAAAGAACAATATTATATGTGATACGGATCTTTTAGTCAACAATTACCTTATAAAATGATGTAATTTATAATAAGAACAAGTAAGAAAATTTTAGAGGGATAAATAATACATCATTGTCAACCAAATTGTATTAAAAAAATATATTTAAATAGATAAATATTTCAATACACAAAAATAAAAACAGCATCAAAAGTTTCATGCCAAAAACAACCTAATATACTTTCCTACCAATGTCGAAGGAGATCGACCTACATATATTTTACAGCTGCGAGTTGCTAAAGGGAACGATTTTGATCAAAAAAACAGATACATTAAGAGATACACCTACATTTAATATACACTAGAAAATTATCCTGAAAACAATTAACTGAAATGCAGATAGATAAGCTTTTATTACTATATCCTTTAATCAATCATCACCAATAAATGAATAAAATACATACATACAAATACTAATACATTCGAAACAATCATGAGTCAACTCTAAGAATGGATGTTGAGAATAAAGAAGTTATAACTTTCAACTGACATAATTATATAATGAAAAACGTTTAGAAAACGTCAGATAAAAAAATAAAATACAATTTTCAAATACATAATATGCCTATAAAAACATGGCGATAAATTCTAAGTTTAATTTTATACATGATCTATTGTCGCAACGTCTGTATGTACTTCATTCAATATATATGTAACATACCCAGCCCACATAGCGCTATTAGAATCACTATCCACGTACAAGTCCGCCGCACCATCTTCGTAACATCACTAATACCACTACACCACCACGCACAGACCGACACTATCCTCGGCTAACCTACACTAAGTACGGCTATTTCCATCACATTTTACGTATAATACTGAATTAATTTTAATAAAAACGAATTTCTAAGCATTTTTTGCGCACACTGCGTCGAGACTGGGGCAACCTCACGGCAAGGCCAGTGATTCACAAACTGTGATGTTTCCTCCTGTTATCAATGTCGCAAGACGTCACCTTGCCTCAATTGATGACCGTTTATTAATTACTCATGCGTTTTACATTGCCTTATTCGCGTTTTATTGTTAACTTAGCGGTTTTCATGAGAAATATATATATTTTTTATTTATCAGTAACAATATGTTTAAATTCAAATTTATGATATTTCAACAAGAATAAATAAGATGAATATTTATTTATCATTTGAATAAGAACGCCATTTAAATGTTATTTTTAAAATCAAATATAAATTATATGTAATTTATAAGGTAAGTTTGAGAATCATTGCTCTGTTATCAGTGACTATCTATAGAACTAGATTGCAGGCGATGGCGTGTTACTTACTGTACGTAGTACTGATACGTACTGATAAGATGCCGAAACGCTATGTATTGAAAATAATAGAGTGCGCTAATAAAAGATTGATTCATATTTATTATGCACATTTATAGAGAAAATAAATACCTATATTTTAGACTTAATTTTTTTTTGCATATAAATAGTTTATGATTATTTTTTTATTTATTAGTGGGCAATGTATGAATTTTGCAATTATAAAAATCGTATATTGTAATACATAACTTAAAATATTATTATTTTTTTCATTATATAATATTCAATGAGCAATTTTTGTATATATAGAAAAAAAAACATTGTTAAAGCCGTTTCCGTTACATACAGTAGCGGATTTGGCACAGATATTGTAATTAGATTTTTAACTTTAATATAGGCATCTTTTCTGAAAAAAAAAAAAACGATTTTACTAAAAATGTCGAACGAAACTCGGTCAACCAGGGACATTTTATTAATGTGTTAATTATAATTGTACTATAAAAAAGTATTTGTTTGTTGTACATTTATATGTTAATGGCATTTAGATACACTGACATCACATCATTTTGCTGAAACTGATTTTGATAAACTTTCACTAGCAAGTAGAGAATTCGGTTGAGATATATAATTTAAATATTTATCATAGTGTAGCGGCGGAAGTCGAAGGGTCTCGCTCCCACGTAGCAAGTGTATGTGTGTATGTGTGTATGTGTACGTACCGGGCGGACAGTCGCACAGCGGCGGGCGGCGGCGCGGCACGCAGCGGCCGCCGTGCAGGCAGGCGGCGGCGCCGGCGCACTCGTCGCGCTCCGCCGCGCACAGCCGCCCGCTCCAGCCCGCCTCGCACACGCACCGCGGCGGCTGCCACGCGCGCACACACATACATTATACAACACTTCATATACTATCGTATATATATGCGAATGTCACTTTTACTAAAATATTGATGCTTTTCGTATTTCAAATAAACTAATATTATTTATGGCGACATGAGATTTTTTATATTATACCCATTCATTTATAATTTTAAATATAACTTAACTAAAAAAGAGAGTTTTTTGGGATTTATTTATATTTTTAATTCCCATCGTTTCTCAAATGGTTTCAACAACAATCGTAGTCACGAGAATTTGAAAAAAAAAAACGAATATATAGTTTATTTGTAATGTCGAATATTTCTCGATATATCCATCCAATAATGTTGAAGAAGTACCGTTGGAGTATAGGATGACTTACAATAGAATCGGAGTCACACTGTCCGTTGACGCAGGGCGTGACGTCGCAGAAGGCGAGCTCGCAGTGCACGCCCTCGAAGCCCTCCGAGCACTCGCACGTGTAGTTGTTACCGTTCACCACATCTATTGCCACATGCACACAAAAACATGTTTATTCATATAAAATAAAATCATTTTGGTTATATTTTTTAATATATCGTCCTACAAATATTTTGTTTGAGGATATATTGAGAATTTAATTTATGGACGTACATTTAATATTCTGACACGCAAATATTACTAGACGGATGAAGACAAAACTTTACAGTAACATAGTTTATACATCAAAATAACACAGAGTAAAATGTACGAGCACTGACCGGGCACGTCGAGGCAGCGCGCGCGCGCGGCGGGCGCGGCGCAGGGCGCGTGCGCGCACGTGCGCGTGCGCGGCGTGGCGCAGTCGGCGCCGCGCCACTCCGCCGCGCAGTCGCAGCGGTAGCCGCCCGGCAGGTCCACGCACGTGCCGCCGTTGGCGCACGGCGACGACAGGCACTCGTCGATGTCGTGCTCGCAGCTGTCGGCAGACACGCTCGAGTTATACAGACGAACTACAACCTTCTACTCGACTTTGTTCAAACACATATGTGAGGTTTTTCGGATCAAAGTAAAGTATCGTTCGAAGCACTCACAACTGTCCGTCGAACCCCTTGGGGCAGATGCACTCGTAGGCGGCGACGAGGTCGCGGCAGACGGCGCCGTTGCGGCACTGGTGCTGCAGGCACTCGTCGATGTCGCGCTGGCAGTAGTCGCCGGCGTAGCCCGCGGGGCAGGCGCAGGCGTAGGAGCGGCGCACGTCGGCGCAGGCGCCGCGCACGCACTGCGCCTCCACGCACAGCACGCAGCCCACGCCGGCGCGCGCGCCCCACGCCGCGCCCGCCACCAGCGCGTAGTGCGGCTGCGCCGCCAGCAGCGCCGCCGCCGACCCCACGAACAGCTGCTCCTCCGTGAAGAATGGCAGCAGCAGCGACCCCACGTGCACCGCGCCCAGGCACCCCTGCCACCACATACATACGTCCAAACATCACTAAACAAATCGTTATCTGATAATTATTTACAGTAATACTAGTAATATGAGAATTATTTAATTTTCTACGCACAAATATTACTCACTTTAAAGTATTCTCCGGCCAGATTGTCATCTATGAATTCATCACCTTCTGAGTATTCGATCATGTTAGGATCTGTCGAGTTCTCCATCTGAAACATGATAAAATGAAGATAAGTTTATCAAGGTTTATCAACAGTTAGATAGCAGATGTAGTGTCTGAGGTGGAGGTAGAGGTGACTTACGGAGGAGGAGGTGGTGTAGAAGGCGGAGGCGGAGGCGGCGGCGGGCGTGGTGGCGGCGAGGGCGGGCGCGGGCGCGCGCACGCCGCCCAGCGTGATGTCGCCCTGCGTCACGAGGCGCTGCCACGCCGCCACGTCGATGTTGTCCGACAGCCCCACCTCTTCGTGCCCCTCGCTGTCCACGAACGCGCCTGTACAAACATCATATTACTTATTTGGGATATTGAAATAAAAAAAAATAGTATTAATCATTTTGTTTTGTTTAATTCCAAAAATGTTTACTGTTCATATTGTAACAGTATTTAAAAAAATATTACATAATTGCGATACGATTCCATATAGGTATAATGACAATACAGTGACAATATTCGGGGAAAATTAACAAGACTATTTAAACTCTTAATTAAAAAAATATGTATAAAGTATCGAGTGTGTGCGTGTGTCGCGTTCACCTGTGATGGTGTCGCCCAGGAACATGAGCCGGAGCGTGACCCAGTCGGTGTGCGGGCGGCGCGCGCGCATGCGGCGCAGCGCCGGCAGCGCGCCCAGCCGCCACTGCACGCCCACCTGCCCCTTGTACAGCCCCACGCTGAACGCGTGCGTCTCGCCGCCCGCCTCCGCGCCCGCCAGCTGCGCGTAGAACAGCGTGCCGCCCACCTTGCTCCTACAACACGCACACATACATATGTATTACGATCAAAATAAAGTATAAGAAAAAGGCTTTTTAGATTACTATAATAATTGTGAAATGTTGAACTAGTGTCTATGTATGTTTGTCACTCCTTCGAGCTAAAGTGGCTGGTGGTACCTGTATGTGATGGTGAGCGACTGCGGCAGGTCGAGCGGCTCGGCGGGCTCGAGCGCGGCGCCGCGCGGCACGCGCAGCCGGTAGCCCAGCGTCGTGTTCACGCCGTCGAACGTCGCGTTCGACACGCACTCGTATCTACACACAGACACTTTATATCACACACACTTTATTGTAATAAAATGAACAACTAAATGGCTTTATAACGATTGAGCGAAACCATAATAGATTATAATAACAGAGGTAAAAATAAACGAAAAATGGCACTCACCCGCGGTCTAGGTTGCGACAGTGCGAGTTGAGCGGGCAGCCCTGCAGCTGGCAGAACTCCACCTCAGCACACTGTTTGCCCTTGTACCCTCGGGGACACGTGCACCTGGAAACCATAAATTTATTATTTTTTTAACTAAAATATAAAACCTTTAAAAATATATAAATATTTTCATCTGTGTGTATATTTGTAATTAAAGTGAATTCTTTTTGATATAAGTTTAAGTTATAAGTGATATAAGTTTTAATAAAAACTAGTATGAAAGGTAATGTTGTTTTTAAAGAGTGTTACTATAATTTTCCTCTAAATTAAGTTTAATCTTTTTAAGCTTCACTTTTTTTTAAGTCTGTTCTTCACGTCTGTTACTCATATTTATGCTACAGTTATTTTCGGGTGAACGGTAGACTTATCGCAGAGTACTTTAGCGTTTCTAGCACTAGAATGTAACGTGTGATGGAGGCGTGCGAGTGAGAGAGCGATAGAGCGAGAGAGCGAGTGCGACGCACGTGTAGTCGTTCCAGGTGAGCTCGCAGGAGGCGTTGTGCAGGCAGGGGCGCGAGGCGCAGGCGTCGTCGGACACCACGCCGCGCAGCACGCCGCGCGGGTCCAGCGACACCTCGCCGAAGGGCGGCGGCACGCGCAGCCCCGCCGCCGCCAGCGGGAAGAACTCCACCACCGTCACGTTCACGCCGTTCGACACCTGCGACAGGGCAGCGAACATTTAGTATAATGTGACAAATCTTTGGCACGCCGACGTGGAGGGCTCTAGATACGCATTTTTGTTTTTATTTATTTTTTTTTAAATTTCCAAAAAAAAATACAGATGTCAAAACAAAAATACAGTGTATGTCTATTTTAATATAAGTTGAGCCGGTTACATATTATAATTTTTCAAATCAACATTTTTTTTTAATTCTTGTATTTACAAAATTAATAATAATTGGAGCTAAAAATATAATTATGTATTACTAGCAACTTAACCTTACTTTACTCGGATGTGACTCTTGATGCCGACCAGTAGCAGTACCAGTAGATATTGATTATCAGTGTACTATTTTTTTTTAAATTGATTCAGTCTTAATTATAACAGTAATCTGATTAAAGCTGTATACCTGAACGTCTTGTATGACTCCCTTGAAGTAGTCAGCGTCGTCGGGCTCGGGCAGGGCGGGCGCGGGCGTGGCGGGCGGCGCGGCGGACGCGGCGGCCGCGTCGGGCGGCGGCGCGGGCGGCGTGGGCGGCGCGGGCGGGGGCGGCGGCCCGCCCAGGTATAGCACCTATAAACATTATTACAGCTTTATAATTTTTACTTATTAATGTGCAATATGTAGGGGTTAACAACACAAAGTTTTCATTTAATAAGGTTATTTTTTTTTTAATGAAGAAATCAGTTTAGAACAGTAACAAACCTGCGCATCTAGTTGCTTCGCAGCAGATATGGATTTTCGGAAATATTCAGTGCCATTCAGTTTCACTTGAACTAATGTTGAATTTCTCACAACCTGTAAGCAGAAACAAATTTACAAATTAAAGATGGATATAAAAAAATGATTTTTAATAGCAACGAAATCTATATAAATAAAAATGAATGTTGGTAAGCGCATAACTCAAAAATGGCTGGACCAATTCGGCTAATTTATTCTTTTGTATGTTCCTTAAGGTCCACGGAAGGTTTTAATACTTAAAAAAAAAACTATATCCATGTTACTATATCCAAGCTACCTAGCTAGTGTATCGAATAAAGTGTTGCAAAACAAAAGTGACCTGTATGAGATGCAAGTGTCCGTTGTCGAGGCGCGTGCCGCCCACGGTGTAGTCCTCGGGCGTCTGGTTGAAGCGCAGGTGCACGAGCAGCTCGCCGCCCTTCAGCGACGCGCCCACCAGCGTCTCCTCGGTCTGGCCGTACCTGCTCACGTGCAAATTATAAACGCGTTAATTTAATTTATATTTCCATTCATGTTTCGAAATCATATTTTAAAAGTTAATGATAAAATTTCGTAAATAATATAATATAACAAATGTAATTTAAATTCATTTTTATTAATCTTTTTTCACATGCAATATGGCATATCGTGCCCTAAGCGCTTATTTGTTTAAACGACCAACTTATTATTCTTTACAGTAGAGAGATTTTTTCGTTTATTTTAAAAACAAAACTATATTTCTAAGATTTATATGTATATGCGAATAAAATCTATTTATTCGGCTTTATTAAAGTAAAATGGGTATTTAATAGCAATAGAATTTAAAAGCCAATATAATTCTGTATTTAAACTCTTTCGGTAAATCGGTCATTTGGACAAATAAGCATCGAGATAAAAGATGTGAGTGCACCGACTTGGGCAACGAGCCGAGGTAGAAGATCTGCCCGGTGGGCTTGCGCGTGCGCACGAACATGGAGATGTCGAGCGCCGCGTGCACGGCGCGCCGCGCCGCCTCCGACACCTGCACCGCCACCACCGAGCGCGGCCGCGCCGCCTCCTGCCCGAACGTGGCCGCCGTGTAGTCTGCACGGGCATCGTTCGGATTTTAATACTTTATATTCTTAAATACATTGATGTCAATGTTATGTGAGCAAAATAAATTTTAAATAATGTTCAGTACCATTTTTAAATATTTTCAAATCATACATAAATATCGTTCATAATTATCGAAAATTAAAAATTAAGAAATTAACACCACCAATCAATATACATCCTTTCTATGAGTTTAAAGAACGCGTTTCCCCCATATGACAAAAGCAACTTTTGACGTTGACCGTAAATAACTTAATTTACTATTTTTTAATTCCTAAATAACTAAAAATCTAGTCTCAAGTGAATCCTTAGATGCTATAAAACCTAAAGAACGATCGAACACTAATGAAATATGCAAGTAATGCACTGACTGTACTGGCAGGTGTCGCCGAGGTAGGGGCGCGGGCACGTGCAGCGGAAGGAGGTCCAGTGGTCCTCGCAGGCGCCGCCCGACAGGCAGGGGTTGGGCGCGCACTGCGGCGTGCGCGGGCACGACGCCAGCACGCCGTGCAGCAGCGCGCGCGTGGCCACCGCGCCCTCCGCGCCCTCCGCGCCCTCGCCGCCCTCCGCCTCCGCGCCCTCCGCCTCCGCGCCGCCCTCCGCGCCCTCGCCGCCCTCCGCCCGCTCCGCCTCGTCCGCCGTCTCGTTGTCAGCGCCCGCGCCCATGCCCTCTAGGGCTAGGCTGGAGTTTGAGTCTTCAGGGAGGACCTGTTGATAAATGGATTTTTTTATTATGTATATAAAAAATACAAACCGATGATATTGTATTTAACCCATTCTGGGCCGCTGTGCCATTTTGGGAACACTTGATAAATTGGTGCTTATAAAAAAAATGTGAACCATAGCTAGTAAATTTTTATTTTTTTGTGTAATCGAAAGTATGATTGTTAATTATAGTGCATGTTATTAGACCTATATCGAGAAACACCGTTTTTATGATTTGTCGAAATCGGTCATTTGCACGACCCTAGACCTGGCCGCACTTATATAATTATTATGTAATACAGGTAATGCATATCATAGTTATTGTGTGTATTTTGATAAAGTAAGAAACTTATGTCTCATTTAAAGTCATCAAATTGTAGTTATAATATATGTATAAAAAAATATAGCAACATAAACATTGGTGTGCCAATTTTGGTACAACGGCCACAAGTGTTAATTTTTTTTAGTTATAAAGTAAAAATGAATTGCAATTATTTTACGATACACAGTAACTTTAGAAGACTGGAATAAGGCATTAACACTAGAAATAAGAGTAACAATGACTTGGAGTATAATTTAACCATCACACCACGGAACAAGTGTGGTGACTGACGAACAAGAAGATAATGAGGATGTGGTACCTAAATAAAATTCTTGGTAATGTTGAAGTTTTTGTTGGCAGTAAAGACGTTCCTCAGGAATGCGAGGATAGCAGTGATGATAAGCGGTTGGCTTGTAAAAGATCTCGAACGTTTACTTGTTCGATCCAAGCAGAGCCACTGACACACTGACAAAGATACAATTTCATTGTCTTTATTGCAGAGCTAAATGCTTTTTTTCAGATACTGATACTTTCGTGTTATCGAAAACTATCACGTAAACGTATGTTTATTGATCTTTCAATAAAGAGATGAAGTGGTGTCAAAGCCTTATGAAGAAAAATATTCAAAGAGATCAAAACAAATATTAGCTTTACGTAGACAAACATGCTCCAAAAAAACTTGACAAAATGACCAGATTCAGAAGTATAAGTATAATTTTGATGAAAAATTTCAGAAACAGAGGATTTTTCACACATTATACAGTTGCCAAGTTAGATAGTTGAGAATCTGTTATAAAATATTCAACATCCAGCTAAGCTATACATTGTAGGGAATTTGGTACGGTTTGACTACAAAAATTGGATCGCATTGGGTTCAACTGGCTATTGATAGTTTTGATTTGTATTGCCCATCAACCATCTTTAGTATCGTCAACTGTAAGAAATGAAAATTGTAAAAATAGTACTTAGTAAATCATCTACAAATTCAGTAAATAATAGAATATATGAGGATAGTTTTTTACACGATGCATTTTTGATATGCGATCTACACCAATTGGGATGAATATTGACAAAAGAATGGACATGAAGGGTACAAGGTCTTGTTAATACGTTGAAGATCTATCACCAGACACTACATCAAACCGAATGAGAAATGAAGAAAGAGCAGAAAATCTTTGGGATGCCTCTGAATTGTTCTCTTTTTCGACCATGACTGAAGGTTTACATTCAGATGGCATTGATTACGACCCTTAAAATGTGCTGAAATTAGTGTGATTTGTTTTGTGCCATGTCTGAGGTCATCAGGGTGTCAAAAACAAAAAAAAAATACATTTTGCATAGGCAAACATATTTCGACAATTTTATAACATATGTGGCCATTGTGCCAATTTGGGAACACCCCTGTAAAATCATGAAAAATAATTTATTTTTAATTTTTTATAATTTTATGTATTCTTGTACTCGGGCATCATCAATAAATAATAGTTTTTTGAAAATCCGCTTGTTACTTTTTGTTTGGCTTCTAATGGGTTAAAGCGACGAAGAGGATACGTATACTCTAATACGACCAAGTTCTTATGTGCGAATCATTTTCAACATGATTACCACTTGTCTTACGGTGAAGAAAAACATCGTGAAAAAACCTACGTATCTGAAAATCATGCAAGCTTTCGAAAGACATATGAAGTCCGCCAACTCGCACTTGGCCAACGTGGTGACCTAAGTACTAACCCCCATCGTCTTAACGGGAAGCCCGTGTTTAGCAGTTGGACGTTAAAAAGGGCTGAATACATATTTACACATATAATGATCTCTTAGCTTCCTTCACCTGTAATTCAAAAAGAAAAACTCATCTCACCCATTGTCCGTTGACCACGACATCCTGGACGCAGCCGATGAAGAAGTTGGGTCCGTGCGTGAAGCTGCCGTAGGAGGAGCCGGCCGTGCCCAGGCGCGTGGACGGGAACGACGTCACCGACGCGTTGAACGCCTCGTTCTGGCTGATGGGGTAGATGGTCTGCTCCTCGTTGGCCGCCAGCACCAGGTGCGACGAGTTTATCGTCACGAACACCTGGCACGGTCACAAATGTAACTTTAATAAATTCCATACAAAACAAAATATAAAAACTGGTTAAAATGTTGAATTCGAACAGTTCACCTTTTGCCAATGGCTGTCGTTGAGATTGGATCCGATGAACACCCCCTCCCACTTGTTGAGCAGCGAGGAGTGCAGGTTGAGGCGGCCGTTGGAGAGCTCGAGGAAGAAGTAGGTGAGGCCGCGGCCCATGGCGAGCAGGCCGCTGCCGAGCGTGGTCTTGAAGCGGAAGGAGATGTCGTAGCCCTCCTCGCGCGAGGTGTTCACCTCGGCGTAGCTGCTCCTCTCGAGCGACATGGTGGTGATCTTCTCGCAGGTGGTGCCGTAGTAGCCGGGCGCGCAGGAGCAGTTGAAGCGGTGCTCGGTCTCGCTGCGCAGCCAGGGCAGGCAGGTGCCGCCGTTGCGGCAGGGCGCGGCGCGGCAGCCGGCCAGCGCCACGCTGCAGTTGCGGCCGCCCCAGCCCGCGTCGCACGCGCACTCGTAGGCGGCGCGCGCGTCCAGGCAGCGGCCGTGCGCGCACGGCGCGTAGCGCGCGCACTCGTCGATGTCCAGCTCGCAGTGCGCGCCCTCGTAGCCGGCGGCGCACTCGCACGCGTACGCGCCCACGCCGTCCACGCACGTGCCGTGGCGGCACGGCGAGGACGCGCACTCGTCCACGTTGACCTCGCAGCGCGCGCCCTGCGTGCCGGCCACGCACACGCAGGCGTAGCCGCTGGCGTTCTGCAGCGAGAAGGGCTGGTAGAAGTCGGCGGGCAGCAGCATGTGCGGCTGCGGGCCCACGGGCAGCGCGGGCGCGTCGGGCGCGCGGTACAGCGCGCGCGCGCTGCGCTGCAGGCACACGCCGCCGTGCTTGCAGGGGGACGACGCGCACTCGTCGATGTCCGTCTCGCAGTTCTTGCCGGTGAATCCCGGGTAGCAGGCGCAGTGGTAGTCGTTGACGTCGTCGAGGCAGGTGCCGCCGTTGCGGCAGGGGCGCGGCGCGCACTCGTCGATGTTGGTGGCGCAGTCGTCGCCGCTGTAGCCGGTGCCGGCGCAGTCGCACGCGTAGCCGTTCAGCTCGTCCACGCAGCGCCCGCCGTGCTGGCACGGTTGCGACTGTACACACACACACACGACCGTTTATTATTATCGCCCATTCATTGTGTGCGTTTCATAAATACATTAAAACGCAAAATATTCGTTTTATATTGGTGACACATTTAGATACTAACTTTTTTTAGATTACGATAGTAGGTAAAATATTATGTTTGAATCAGGAACATATAATTTTCTTACACAGATATTTGTGCCAAACTAATTAAGACAAACCGCGGCGTTGAACATCGTCACCCAATTTATTATTCAAATAATAATTTAAATAAGTCACCTCGCAATCATCGATATCAGTCTCGCAATGCGCTCCGGTGAGTCCTTCCTGGCACACGCACTTGTAGCTCGCGATACCGTCCACACACGTAGAGCCGGACGCGCAAGGATTTGTTGCACACTCGTTTATGTTTATCGAACAATCCTTTCCTGAAATAAACATACAAATAATAACAATAATAAAAACAAGAATAAAAATGTAACATATATTATCATATAGATTCATACCCTCATATCCTTCAACGCAAGTACATTCGTAGTTATTTTCCAAATTCTGGCAAGTTCCACCATTTTTACAGGGCGAAGATAAACATTCATCAATATCTTGATCGCAACTGTCGCCCGTGTAGCCTAAAAAAAGAAGAATGTTCTAAATATGCACATTAACTACTTAATTAACAACATTGATAACCTATGTGTAATGTAGGTAAAATAAAAGAAGACAAACCTGGTTTACAATAGCACTGATAAGATCCAGGAAGATTGATACATACTCCGTGATTGCATATTTTTGGCATCAGTGTACATTCATCTATATCTAACTCGCAAAACCTTCCTGAAAATAAAAAGAAAAGTTCCTTAATTAAAAAAAAATAATAAAATCTTTTACGTCCCCATAATAAATAAAAACGTGTTAATCATTTAAACCAAATGAAAATAACTACCATGAATACTGAACAATAATAAAACTAAATTAGTAATAAATGAATCCATTTCATATGGAGTATTATTAACATTACTATGAAAATGTAACTAATTTATTACAATAAAAGTTAACTGATGTAACACTTCGCGTTACATATATAGTTTGCACAAGTGATTAAACCCGGCCGGTGAATATAAAGCAGTTGCGACTGCATATCACACTCAAATGTCTATTGGTTAATGAGTCATAAAAAACAATGTTCATTCATAAAACATATATTTTACGTCATAAATATTTAAAATGTCCCAGCATACTTTACATTGTTCATTGATAAATAAAAGTCAGTTTTATTTTTTAATGCGGCAACTCTGACCGTACTCTATGTCAATAAGGTGAATTGACAGTTGACAGTTAGGTGAAGTTGACGTTACTACTCGACACTCGACGACGCGTATTCGTCAAAACAATCAATTTATTTCAATGCAAAATAAAATAGGAAAACTTAACTAACAATTCATTAATTAAAATCATTTTTAATAAAGCCGTATTTATTTAATAAATCAATAATGGTTTGCTTATAATAACGCAATATGATCTATTCAGTGAGAAAGATTTTAAGGTTACATCGCAAGTGCAGTGTGTTTGCTCGTTTTAGTCAACAAGCTTCAAATACCGATGGAATTAGCCAAGGAAACCAAAATGAAAGTGATAACAAGGACTTTAAAACACTCCTACAGCAGTATAAAGATAGAATTGTGTTCAGTTCTTACTTGGAACACGAGAAGTTGGAATTGGGTTACTTTAAATATCATTTGAGAACTATTGCAAGAGCAAAAAAAACAGAAGCTAAAGAACTTGAAGAAAAAACATTACCACCTCTACCTATTTCTTTAAAATACTATGTAGATAAAGATAGACTTTTGAATGAGGATCCTATTGCAACTGCCGAAGACCCACCTATGAAAGTATTTCAGTTGCCTTTCTCTAATACAACTCAATTTGATATAACACAAGAAACTCTTAAAATGCCAAAACAATTGCAAGAAGAAGAAGAGTCCAATGATGAGTTTGATAAGTCATCTATAAACAAATGGATGACAAACTATGAATATTTCGATGATACAAAACTATCTAATACAGAGGATGGTAGTGATGACGAAGATGAAGGCGACACATGGTGTAAAAACTATGGCACTCCAGATCCTACATTACCTATCAGTCAGGTTCCCTGTGGAGGCTGTGGCGCTCTTCTACATTGCAATGAGCCTGCAATCCCTGGATATTTACCGAGTGAACTCTTCAAGGAAAGAGGGATAGAAGAATTAAAACAAATGGAATGTCAACGCTGTCATTTTCTCAAAGAGTATAATATTGCTTTAGATGTGACTGTGCAACCTGAAGAATATGAAAGATTACTCCAATCTATCAGGTTGATATAGATTTATTTTACTTAGTAAATCTTTAACTAAACATTGTTTATCTTATTATGATTTAATTAACATCATATATTTTTTACAATTATTGATATAGAAATGTAATATTTTTAGTTTTTAGTATTATTTAGATATTTGTTTTGTTTTCAGGCATGTAAAATCATTGGTACTGCTCATGGTGGATTTATTAGACTTTCCATGTTCTATTTGGCCCGGTATAGTTGATATTATAGGCACTAAAAGACCTATTATGATTGTTGCAAATAAGGTAAGAAAAACACATATAAATTATACTTTCTTAGATTTATGCGAATATTGGACATTTTAAATAAAACCATCTTTTCGAATTATTTCGTGCGTTTATTTTGATTTTTGAATTGCGAACGACAGAACACGAAAAGATCGTTTTATTTAGACATATATAGATAACTAAGTAGACTTATGTTTTCATTGTATTAATCCAATTTATGTTTAATTTAATAAAAAAACCATACATTTAAATATTGTATAACAATAATTATAATATTCTTTTACAGGTTGATTTATTACCTGGTGACAGTGTTGGCTACCTAAAGAGAGTCAAACAGTCCCTTCTATCAGAAATAAGAAAGACCAAGTTAAATGAAGCCAATATAAAATATATAGCATTGATATCAGCTAAAACAGGTTATGGTGTTGAAGATTTAATTTCAGCAATGTTTAAACTATGGCTATATAAAGGCGACGTTTTCCTTGTAGGATGCACAAACGTAGGCAAAAGTTCACTTTTTAATGCTTTACTACAATCAGATTACTGTAAGGTTCACGCCACTGATATAGTAAAGAGAGCCACAGTCAGCAGGTGGCCCGGAACCACATTGAATCTCTTGAAATTCCCAATCAATAGACCTTCAGGATGGAAAATTCGTGAAAGGAGTAAAAGGCTTCAGTCTGAAGCAAAACTACTAAGAATAGAACGAGAAATACGTGACGAGCAATTGTCTGGGAAGAATAAAATTGAAGGACCATCTTTAATGGGTCACATTGGTAGAACTTTTACAGAATATCAACTTTTTGATGATAATATTGCAGAGAAAACATATCCTTTAACTGTATTGGACGAAAATCATCCACTTTTCAAGAAAAGTAAATGGTTTTATGATACTCCTGGAGTCATTCACCCTGACCAAGTGCTCTCCCTTCTTAGTACCGAAGAGTTGTTATTGACCATTCCTAAAAAACTTATAAAGCCGCAAACATATTATTTGCATAAGGGTTTCACATTTCTCATCGCTGGCTTAGCGCGAGTGGACCTTATCGATACGGAAGAGCCTTGCCGCTTTACGATTTTTTGCTCTATGAGTCTTCCTATAACGGTTGTAAAGACTGAAATGGCCGATGAAATCTATGATAAATTCGTTGGTTCCGAATTATTTGCTGTACCTTCCGGTGGGTCAGAGAGGCTACGAAACTGGCCAGGGTTAAGTAGACACGAAAAGGATTTGGAATTCAAAGGAGAGGGCCCTAAGGCATGTTGCGGCGACATTGTTCTGTCGTCTATTGGCTGGGTGTCGGTGACTGCGAAGAAGGACACGTGTTGCACGGTGGCGGCGTGGACGCCGGCGGCGCGCGGCGTGCACCGCCGGTACCCCTCGCTGTTGCCCTTCTCCGTCAATATGAAGGGCAAGAGGATTCGGGACACCCCCGCGTATATGACGGGGAAAGTGTTCTCGGATGAATAGATTTATACTTTTAGTTTTGTAATATTTTAAGTATAATAAATAAAATTTAATTCATTTTGAATGTAGTTTCATTTTTACTAGTATTATTAATGCAAATGTGATCAAAACATTTTTTTTTTCACAAAGTATAAGCACAAGAATTTATTATCTTTTAATTTATTATCTTGATTGTCTTGGCATATAACTTTATTGGAATAATAACTTAAGGGTCACTTCTAATAATATAAATTAATGAATATAGTAAAGATAGATAGGAAACTCATTGTCAGTACATTGAGGTACTGTTGATCGACGGTTTCCACAATTACTTAATAATATATACACTAGAGCGTGAATCGAACCCCATTACTGGTGTCACGTGTGTCAGTACAAATCAGATAAATAACTCGGCACAATGACAGTTATAATTTCATTATAAAAATTTGGTGTAAGTGCAGGTTTGGGTCGAGCACCAGGAACGCCAACATCACACCTAGTATATTAATATTTATTTCTTGTTTTATTTCAGATATTACAAAGTGTTACTATGTGTGTGTGTCATTTTTACAATAGACCAAAAATCCGCCGTTAAAATACTTCTGTCGGTTTAGTTAAGTAGATACAGGCGTCCAACTGTGTTCTTACTACTGTACGTTGTGTAATTTATAGCAGAGTTTTTTCTTCTATTTTAAAAACAAAGCTTTCTTATAAAAAAAATTCGGCTTTAAAAGTAATAATCAATTCTGTATTCCAAAGCTCTTGGTACATTGGTCGGTTGCACCAATGAGCCAAGGAGCACAGAGAGTAAGTAATGGCAGTGAGTAGGACGGGGAGGTGGGGTGGTGCGTACCGTTGACCCCGGGCGGGCACTGGCAGCGCACGAGGCCGTCGTCCAGCGCCAGGCACGTGCCGTTGTTGCAGGGCGCCGACGCGCACGCGCTGTCCGCGCCCGCCGCGCCGCAGCGCCACGCGCCGCCCTGCTCCACGCACTCCTGCACGCACAAATGTCCTCCATTAATATTATAATGTTTTGTTGTTCTGTTTTTGAACCAAACCATTGAAAATTACTTTATAAATTTTAATTAACTTTTATTTTAATTTAAGAGGTACTACCTTAATAACAACTGGAATAATAACGTAAGTTATTAATTCACCATGAACAATGACAATTTTTCTTTCAAATTGTGTAATCTTTCTTGAGATATATACTATTCTCTATTTCTTCTATTACATATATTATTGAGGTATATATATACGGTGTATGTCTGACCTGTCTGGGCGGGCATGATGTGGCGCGGCAGTCCAGCGCCAGCTCGCAGCGCTCGCCGCCGTAGCCGGGGCGGCACTCGCACGCGTCGCCGCGGCACTCGCCCTCGCCCGCCGCGCCCTCCGCCTCGCCGCCCGCGCCCGCCCCCGCCCCCGCCCCCGCCCCCGCCGCCGCCCCCGCCGGCGCGTCGCAGCGCAGCCCCGTCCAACCCGGCTCGCACTCGCAGTGAAACCCGGTAGCCTGCCCAAATCAATTTGCATTCGATAAAAATATTTTAAAATTTATAAATAACAAACACACAATTTTCATTACTATTTCATATTACAAGGATTATTACGGGTTCGATTCCCCTTGGAAGGGAAAATTCATAGGGGAAATAGACGTATTTGTCTGTAGGTAGACAAGTTAGAAAAAGTCATTTAAGTTTGAAAATAAAATAAATCCAATCCAATAATTATCATTAATTACAAAATAAGCGAGATACTCACAAGGTCGCGGCAGGCGAGCGCGTGCACGCAGGGCGCGGCGGCGCAGCGCTCCGCCAGCGCCTTGCCCGCCGGGCCCAGCTCGCAGTACACTCCTACGCACAGACAGACACCGTCACTGACTAGTCACTTCAACTATATATTCATTACATACAAAGTTAGAAATAAGCATTAAAAAATACAAATTAAATTTAACTGTCGAGTATTCCTTAAAATATATGTTTTAAATTTCAATTTAGAAACTAAATCAAATCAAGAATAAATTTTTCATCAACTAACCATAACACTAATACAGGTAATATAAAAAAATCTAACACAGATCCAACTTCACATTCCCACAGAACTAAGCATTCTTACAATAAACTATAAACGATTGAAAACACTAAACATAATTACACCATATAACGATGAGAAAACATATACCAATATAAGAAACAAAATCTAGTTCAAAATCCATTCTGAAAGCACATGCACATAGAAATGATATTTCAATAACAAATAAACTCATGGATGCTGTAAATGAATATGAAACAGCCAACATTCCTCAGTAAATAATTAGAAGTAAACTACATAGTTGATGTCACGAAAACATAAAAACTTACAAAAGCTGTTTGGACTATGAAACCGCAAAGAAGGCTCACATATATTTTATGAAAAAAAATATTAAAAGTTACACTTTTCAACAATGGAGGAAAAAGAAAATATAAAAAATATTTATAGATTTGTTTTATTTATATGTGAACCTCCCATGAATACTGAACACCTATGGACACAACTCAGCCGCGCACGCAGGCACAGAGGCACAGACGTGCACAGAGCAGGCGTACAGAGCCACAGAGGCACACAGGCACAGAGCCAGCGGTACCTTATATCTAAAATCTTCTTATCCTAACTACGAGTATGGATAGCGCCACGGCGTTACTCTGCGCGGGCGCCGCCGGCTAGGGGAGGTACAAGTAAATATATGTTTAGACTTATAAGCATTGTACGTATGATACTCATATGTAGCTTGGATATGACATTTATTATGGTATGTAAAGATTAATAATTTTCAATAACGACAATTATTTCATTGGATAGAAAAAGTGAAGTTTATTATTGTGCAATATAATATATACGTAATAGAAAATAGACATTATAAATAAATAAATATATAGTTTAATTTAAAAAAAAAAAAACAATTATAATATCATAATTCCGTAAAATTCTTTAAAAAATAATACATCACAGATAAAAAAAGCATTTACTATATTGAATAAAAGTACCAAGATTATAGAATAATTTAGATTATGAATAATGCGATAGGCTATGTGTAGAGGGTAGGTTAGGTTAGGTTAGGTAGGTAGGTACCCTTGTATCCGGGCGCGCAGAGGCAGTCGAGGCGGTCGGCGGCGCGCACGCAGGAGCCGCCGTTGAGGCACACGCCGGCCTCGCACGCCGCGTCCAGCGCGCTGCAGTTGGGCGCGGCGCCCGGCGCGCCGTAGTAGCCGAGGTCGCACACGCACACCACCTGCTTGGACACCATCACGCCGGCCACCATCGCGGGCATGCCTGCGTGCCAAAATTATACTTTAATTTTTTTTAATAACAAATATTCCAGTCTTTAAAATGTAAAAAAATAAACCTCTTTATTTACTTATGCTTTCTACTACTCTATTTCTTTACCCGTATGCATGTTTCTTTTTAATCTACAATTTATTGCAATGACCGAGACCGTGAAAAGTATACCATATATAGTACCATATATATAGTATGTATACATATATAACCAAATATTGTGAAAACATTATTACCATTTTCTTATATGATAAAATATAGTGAAAACATGGCAAAAATATCTTTATGTTTGTTAGAACTTTGCTAGTGCATTTAATTTGTCTTATTTTATCTAGCTTCACCTTCAGGGCTACATTGTTTACAGTTATTGTAACGTCTATAGGTTTGTACCGACCGGCGCGGCAGTGCGAGCGCGGCGGGCAGGCGAGGTCGGCGCAGGCGGCGGGCGCGGCGGGCGCGGCGGGCGCGGCGGGCGCGGGCGCGGCGGCGGGCGCGGCGGGCGCGGGCGGCGCGGCGGGCGCGCACAGCGGCGGCTCGGTGCCGCGCGCGCACACGCAGCGGAAGCCCGCGCCGTTGTTCTCCTCCACGCACGCGCCGCCCACGCCGCACGGCCCCGACGCGCACGCTGACATCTATACAAAACAAAATCATATTAAAACATCAAACATGAAACCTACTATGTATTAATAATAATTAATTATTGACATTTTACCTCATAAAGTATTTGGAATAACAGAATAAAAAAAAATAGTATAAATTCAAGATCCGACAACCACTATATATAAACCAAATAGAGTGCATGATGCCTAAAGGTCGCGGGTTAGAAAGCGTACAGATTTGTCCCCGTCTGAATTGTGATCACCAATGTAGTATTCTAACATAAACGAAAGCAGAAGGAGAAAGAGAGTGAGAGAGAGAGATATGAGAAGGAAAGAGATAGAGTGTGTGTATATGAATGCGACAAGCCGGTTACGTTGCGACAGCGCTCGCCGGTGTAGCCGGGCAGGCAGGCGCACACGAAGCCGCCGTAGGTGTCGTAGCAGGCGCCGTGGCCGCACACGCCGCGCTCCTCCTCGCACTCGTTCACGTTGCTCTCGCAGCGCGCGCCCGTGTACCCTGCCGCGACACGACACACACCAATTAGGTACTTTCTTTTACCACGTCAAATGCCTTATTTATCATAATATTATACATGAAGTACGTATTATCAAACATTAAAGTTTGTTACTTTAAAAGTTATTTACGTAAATTATAAATAAAATTAGAAGGTCATTTTTTGTGTTTTGGCTTTTGTCTCTAAAAACTGAAGCTATTATTATACCTTTGAATATATTGAAACGATTTTTTAAACAAAAACTTAATGTGTATGAAAATATCATATATTTTTTTTAACTATTCACAATCTTCATTATTATGTCTTTATCAAGTCACGAACAAAGTGTGGGGGTATTTATGAATCGCCAAGTCATGTGTAACGGAAGAGCAAACACGTGTGGTGAAGCGCGAGCGTACCGGTGCCGGCGCAGTCGCAGGTGTAGTTGTTGGCGGCGTCGAGGCAGCGGCCGCCGTGCAGGCAGGCGCGCGCGCCCGCCGCCGCCGCCGCCGCGCACTCGTCCACGTCCGTCTCGCAGTTGCGCCCCGTGTAACCTGCACATCACTTATTATTACAAACATTCTGTATCTGACACCATCGATCGAAAAATTATTAGATACACAATCCCATACAAAAGTTTTATTAACACTGTCAACAATTGTGTTTAGGTAATTATTCTAGTTGAAATAAATATACAACAATGTAATTTGCACTTTAAACGCAATGCTTAAGTTGTTTTCACAAAAAAAAAATCGGCGTCAAATGTTCAAATGAGCGCTCATTCGTGGAGGACATTTTTTGTCGCTAATTATGTATTTAATACTTTTTTGATCGATGTCTGACACTCATGTATTTGTCACTTCTTCACATTGTAGCAGCGGAAAGAATTTGAAAGAAATCTAATGTTACTTTATAAGTACACCTGTAGCATCATAATATGTCATTTTGATATATGTATATTTTTTAAGAATTTCTATTCTTTAACCTTTGTCGAATGACATTTTGTGTAAACCCCTTGGATAGAACTTCTAAGTTATTGATTTTTTTTCAATCATATTTTAATAAGATGTACGACCACAATTTTTTTTTCAAACTATTTTCAATGAGATATACCACCATTTGTTATTCAAAGCAAATATATAATATGTTTTAACTTTTATCCATAAAAAACGTCTAGTAAGGATAGCATATACATATTCTGATAGAAACACAAAATAATATTCAAATAAGCAGTTGAGTTAACGGATTGCTATAATGCCGTAACCGTTCAAGATTTTTATTGTATGTAAATGCGGCGACGCCAAATGAACAGCCGAAACTTGTTATACCAAACATTGTATAAGGATGACACAACCAGACCAACCTTTCGTAGACAGATAGTATACAAAATATGATTACAATGGGGCAATAAAAAAATAATTATCTTATGAGAAATATAATATCTTATTAAAAAATCCGACACAGTAAAAGTGCGTTTAATTAGATTTACTATACTAGTATTGCAGGTTGGATTTCTATGGTGAGCTAATTTTTTTTGTGTAGGTATACAAATATGTGTGTTCGAAGCGACCGAACGAAGCGTGGGTAAGCCGCTTAACAAGTGTTTTGTCGTGTGTGCAAATACAAGAGCAAGTGTAGTGTCAAGTGTATAAAAGAGCAAGTGTCTCACCAGGGGGGCAGTCACACACGTAGGCGTCGGCGCCGGGCGGCACGCGGCAGCTGCCGCCGTTGCGGCACGGCCGCGCCACGCACTGCGGGTCCAGCGACTCCTCCAGCTCGCAGTACGTACCTGACGACATAGTTTTTATATTTAAATATACAATATATGTACATATTGTACCAATCAGAGAAGCAAAAATCATTCTTATTTTTTAAAACATTTAGCGCTTAAAATTTAGTAATTTTAAATTTTTACCTTGTTTCGAATGTTAGCTAAATACTTTTACAATAGTAACTACTTCGATGTACACTAACTACATAGTCATTATGTTATCATTTTAATTCAATTTGAAATGTGAACATTATTTTAACTCTATTTGAGAAGATAATTATTACTTAATACTCTACTATTATTGTTTTCATAATGCACGTGGAATAGGTGTAAGCTCAAGCGGATGTGGTTGTGTACCGTGGTAGTGCGGCGGGCAGAGACAGGCGACGTCGCCGCGCGCGTCCTCCACGCAGCGCGCGCCGTGGCGGCAGGGCGCGGCGGCGCACGGGTCGCCCGCGTCCACCTCGCAGTTGTTGCCCGTGTAGCGCGCCGTGCAGTGGCACTCGTATCTGCGCAACGTACGATTATAACATACTTTTGAATCGTTAACCTAATTTAAGGAATCATTGTAGGAAACTATCCATCGACTCGATCAAATTCTGCTGAAAAGGGCTCAAGGACAAACCAAACAGTTGTTTTCCAATGTCCAATTTCCATCACATTTTTGAAAAAATATTAGTTAAAAATAACATAGTTAGACCATTTTTTTATTAAAATTGACATTACAAAGTACTACTTTTACCAACTTTAGCAAATGATGCGATCATAAATTATAGTTAAATCACTCGCCTGTCGTGTCTCGATATGCAAGTTCCGTGTCGCAAACATGGCTCGTTGTAACAGTGATCCTTTGGCGGTATCCTTAAAACGTCTTTTCTATCTATGCCTGTAATAAATATATAATATGTGTTGTAAATGCATTACGTTCAGTTATATCTTCAAATTATCATCGTAGTGTAAATTAAGACTTATTTTTCAAACGAAATGTAATGTAATATTTTCTTAGATTAGTGCGAATATTTGAAACTTTAAATACAATACAATTATTTCTCGCATTTCTCATTTCCTCGCAGTTTCAAATTTAAATTTGATCCGAACGAATATAGTAGGAAAGTAATGTGTTCAAATTATCTATGAAATAAACAAAATGATTAGATTCAACCCATATATTCCACAAAATATGGTTAATATAAAGCACCAACACACTGTATGAAACATAGCCTCTTATGAAACATAAAATATGACAAACTCTCACAGTCGTCTGTGGTGAGCGGGCAATGTCCGAAGCGCACGGTGGCGTGCAGCACGTGCGAGGGGTGGAACTCCAGCTGCGGGCCCTCGTGCACGCAGCCGCTGAACAGGTTGCCCACCAGCACCACCGCGCCCTCCGCCTCCAGCGGGCTCGGCGACAGCAGCTCCGGGTTCCACGTCACGTTCGATATAACCTGCACGTATCGATATGTACATGTTATACATATGCCCTTGCATTTACAATACTGCAGAAGCTCACTTCCCAAATATTATACCGAAAGATTATTATCGCAAGATATTAAAAAATTATAGCCTATACCTTTCCTAAGTAGCCCCTTTCTATTGGTGAAAACCGTATTAAAAACCCTACAGAATTTCTAAGATTATTCCGAACAAACACATATTCAACTCGACGGAGGACTTTAATTTACCTCTAATGTGAAGTAATACTGGTTAATCGTCCGCGGTAACTTTTACAAGAGAATCATATTCTTTTTAAATAAAACTATCTTTTCGGATTACAGACAGTAAAAGTATATAACGCCTTTAAGACGTCTGAATCCTTAGTCTCTCCCGCGACCATGTGTGCTACTGTAAAGCATTCGAAACGTCGGGAACAAAAAATCAAAATAAATCCGCGAAATAATCTGAAAAGATAGCTTAACGAAAACTCTTCCATACAATATAGTTAGCCATAAACTATAATTTACTTCGCAATAATGTTGCATAAAACCTTATCGACCAGTTCTTCAATTAACCTAACCTAGGTAATCTAAACTGACTAAACTGGGACAAAGCTAACTTACAAAAACAGTAACGCTTAACCTATAAATACTAGCACTATTTATTCTCTTAGTCTAGATTTTAGACTCTAGAGCAAGGATAAATATTATGCTCTTGAAACCTAAGATCTTATCTCAAGCAGAAATACCTATAGGTACAATATAATTATTTTAACGTTATTATTACCCTATAGGTAATATATATAAAACCAACAGTAATATGTATATAAAAAGATGTGTGTACCTGTGTATCTTTATCGACCTCTAGCAGCAACGACGGTGGATTTGGTTTGTATCGTAGCGCGATCCAGTGCCATTGGTTGTCGAGCGTCTCTTTGGCGAGGCCCACCTCTCTGTGCTCTTGTCCGGGCCGCGCCCACGACACCACTACCTGCTCGTACAGAGCTGTCACGTGCAGGGTGTAGCCTTCGAACCTCTGGGAGAACAGCTCGCCTCCTACGATGATAGGAAAAAATTGTCACTTGGATATATTTCTTATTTCGGCAACAGAGGAAAACGACCGTAAGTATAAAGATTTTAGCAAACGATTTATTAAAAAAAGTTAGTTATAATACAATTTCGTATTTACAAAGTAAATAAAGTGTGCTAAATAAGGCTTCTTCGCCTCACTAACCGGCCAACATTAAAATAGACCATTGTGCAGCTTGAACTATGACTTCCTTATTGAATATTACTTGTGAGAATATAAAGTATTCTTTATTTAGTACAGACAGATCATTTTTTTTTACATATTTTAATAGTTAGTAGTAAATTTGAATGGAGTTCATTTTATGTATCGTAGTTCGAATTAAAATAAGACTATTTATACTACACAGAGCCTTATTCTTGTATAATAAGCGAAATTCGAAAAATTGTCAAAGAATTAAAAATTTAAAGAATCACAAAGCCTTTTTAAATATCGCTACCACATTTTCTGGTTTTCCATAAGCTCGTCGAAATAAGATATAGTTAGTAGAAGGACCGTGAGACGAAAAAGCTAAGGTCAGACAGGTTCGCGAGACGGACGCCTTACATAATTTTCAGTGCGGAACTAGCTAGATGTTTCTAATATAAATACAAAGTAACCAAATAAAATATCGCACGAAACAAAAGTCACATTTTGTCTCCGGGGTTTTGGTCGGCACCTCGCAAATTTCGATTTTACAAAAAGGCAGTAAAACAATAAAAACTGACTGTGTAATCGAAATTCATGAAAATAAAAAGCCGTTCCATCTTGAAGGCAGAGTAATGAACGCCAGCCACTTGTTCAACTACTTTTTTAACGCAACCAAAATCATTACTTATAAAATACGAATGGAGCTTCGTTAATATTCGAATTTTTATTGCGGTTACTATGAGGAATAAATTTAAAAGAAAGGTGAACATAAACAACATAGACCGCTTAATTGAATTCAATGAATGCCGCTCACTCCCATCTGCTTGAAAGTATAATTTTATTATTTGAGAAACGTTGATGCACTTTATTACGTAAAATACGATCATTTAATTTTTAAAAATATAGAAAAGAAATTATATAAGTACACATTACATTGAAAAGTTTAGTATAGATTTCTCAAAGATGAGATATTTTCCTGCAGTTAAAAGTATCCTATATGTTGTCCCAGATAACCAGCTACCATCATACCAAATTTCATCAAAATCTGTCCAGTGGTTTTCGCGTGATGTGTTCTCAGACAGACAGACAAAAATTCTAAAACCTATAGATTCGGCCTGTGTATCGATAATAATGCCTATTTCAATAAGATTTTCCAAAAAATATTTAATGTACAGATTCGACTCTGAATTTTATTATATGTATAGATTATTAAGAAATTTGATTTCTCTATATTTAAAATTCTCTTTATTGTATAAAACTTTAAGCCAAGTTTAAAAAAATACATACTAAATTTTTTACTACATTTTTTTAAATTCCCTCTCATTAAATAAATAATTGTTTAGAAATGCGTATTAATTTGAATAATTATATCTGTGATATATGTATGTAGCTACTCAGGAGAAAGAATAATTTTATATTTACTACAACTATCCAATTAACAATCAAAAATTATATATATATATATATTATATATATGCATATACGTAGGTATGATGAGTTATATATCCCTCACTTGACAAATTTTGATACCTCATACAAACTTCCACCCCTTTTTTATCCATTTAAGAGGTGATTTCCGGGGTAAAAACTAATCCTATGTCCTTCCCAGGGTCACAAACTATCTCCATACCAATTTTCATCTAAATCGTTTCAGCCGTTTAGTCGTGAAAAGGTAACAAACAAACAAACAAACAAACAAACAAGAGTTACTTTCGCATTTATAACATTAGTATGAATGAAAGTGACATAAATTATAAATGTAATATAACTATACATTTTAGTTATTTATCAGTGATTTTAGTTTGTACTGTCAGCACTCAGCGGGCTACAGTGGGCGGCGGGGCGCGTGCGGTGTACACTGTGCACGCGACGTGAATAATAAAAGATAACACGCTCATTTCATATTTGGACACGTGTTGATGACCAGATTATATCCCTACTGCATAGTATGAATGTTGATTTAGTAGTTGTACATAATATAATTTATAGAAAGAATGTCATGTAGTTTTAAAATTGGAACTTTTAGAACATGTAATTCTAGAGCGCTTTAAAAGCTCCTTATTTTTATTCAGAATTCACCCTCGCTTCGCTTCGGGTTCGTCTCTAGACAAAAACAAATCTATCCCACGGGAACCGTACATTTTTCCGGGATGATATATAGCCTATAGCCTTCCTCAGTTAACGGGCTAACCAATGCAAAAAGAATTTTTCAAATCTAATAAGTAGTTCCTGAGATTAGCGCGTTCTACCAAACAAACAAACAAACAAACAAACTCTTCAGCTTTATAAATTATAATATTAGTATAGATTACAAGTTAAATATTTAAACATTTTTATTTTTATTTTTCTGTGTATCTTGTGTGTATGGTGTTGTGTAATGGTATGTCGCAGTTTTTAAAAATAAGCGAGAAAATATAAATTATGTGATTAGCACTAAACTGATGCAGATATTCGCAATGGCGGTTTATATAATTTTATTATTATTGCTCATAATTTATATACATATGTATAACTACACTAGTATTACAATTGTAATTAATGAATCCCTGATTGATTATTTTATACATTGTATGGAGAACACGTATTTCAGATTTACATTTGCGTCGCCAAATCGACAATATAATCAAAAATAAGTCAGAAGAGCAGCAGCAAAAACGTAGGTAAGATAAATAAAAAATTGTAAAACAACGGTGATTGATGACAATGTAAAATATGTACCTACATAATATATAGCCTTTTGAAATGAAAAACCAGAACACATACCTACATAACACATATACCTACAATTTATGTGTAATTTGACTTAGACAGGGTTATTTAATAACCACAAAATTTTCTAGTGGTCCCTTGTGGAAGTTAAGACCCATTTCATGAAGTAAGAGACGGCGGTTTAGTTTGTAGCTACTCTACAATATCTGTATTAATATTACGTATAAACGTATTACGTATAAAGCTGAAGAGTTTGTTTGTTTGGTTGAACGCGCTAATCACAGGAACTACTAATCCGATTTGAAAAATTCTTTTTGCATTGGATAGCCCGTTAACTGAGGAAGGCTATAGGCTATATATCATCCCGGGAAAATGTACGGTTCCCGTGGGACAGATTTGTTTTTGTCTAGGGACGAACCCGAAGCGAAGCGAGGGTGAGTTGCTAGTAAAGAATAAAAAATATAAATACTTCTTTATACCATTTATCTTGATCCGACACATTTTATTCAAAAAATCAAATCAAATGAAATATTGTTTATTGCACACCATTATTTTACATTACATGGTTGGAACAGATTAAAGAGAAATAGTACAATAGGCAGCCGCTAGAGAGCGATCTATTCTAGGCAACCTTTGGGCAGAGAGAGAGAGAAAGAGTGAAGGAAGGGGTGCAAACAATCTTAAGGAGATCTATAAATGAATACATACATAGACAAACAAATATATACATACAAGCACACACACATATACACAGTGTACATATAAAATATGACACCATTTAGCTCTTTATAGGTTAAGATAGTATTATTTATTTAATTTTTTAAATAATGACAGTGAATCGGCTTTTAAACTTTATTTGGTAAAGATTTCCACAGACGGGTAGATTGGACAGTAAAAGAGTGAGTATAAAAGGAAGAAGGGTAAATCAATTTTTAAAGTTAGATTTAGGCTAGAACGAAGAGGAAAATGGTGGGAATCACTTAAAAATTTAAACCTATTTTTGAAATACTGAGGTGTACAAGGATTAAATTAAATATTGTATAAAAGACAAAGAACGTGATTATTCCTGCCAAGACGGATAGGGAGCCACTTGAGTTTTTTACGAAATTCGGAAACGTGGTCATATTTACGAAGTTCAAATATGAACCGGATGTAGAGATTTTGAATTCGCTCTAGTTTATTTAATTGCTCCTCTCTTAAATCAAGGTAACAAATATCAGCATAGTAAAGAATTAGTAATTGGAGAGTGTTAGCCAATGCAATTTTAGTGGGAATGAGTAGAAAGTTGCGTAAGCGGCGTAATGATGCAATGGATAGCATACATTTTTTTACTCACTCCGCCCACTTGCAACTTCCAAGATAATGTCTCGTCTAATATAATAGCCAAATGTATCACTTTATCGCAGTAAGAAATTTGTACACCATCAAACACATCAACCGAATAGATGGTAATTGTGATATAGATATTTTTGATTTTAATTTTGAACTACCTATAATTATAACTTGTCTTTTACCTGGATTCTCTATAAAGCCTAATGATTTACTTTTTTTGCGAAATAGAAATAGGTCAGCATTAATATAATCGATGGTTTGACCTAGGAATAATACGGTCGTTTGGCGGTAGATTTGAAGATCATCTGCATATAGATAGGTGGTAGGGAGAAGAAATATAGTTACAGAGAGAGTTAATAAATATAGAAAATAAGAGTGGAGACAATACACCACCTTGAGGAACACTGGCATGTAGCGAAATTCATTCAGAGCAAGAATCATGAATACGGATTCGTCGACAGCGACCATACAAGTAACTATGAAACCAGTCAATCACACCTGGAGATATGTTAAGAAAACACAATGTAGCAAGCAGAATATCAAAATCAACAGTGTTAAAAGCGTTACAAAAATCCAATAGCGTCAAAACTGTGACTTGTTGATTTTGCATTCTTAAACACATATATCTGTATATATACTTTCATTTTATTCTATCTAGTAAATTCAAAGATATTGCGAAATATTTCCATTCTACGTGCCCCGGTATGAAGTAAGATTTTGAACCATTTATCGTAGGTATTTTGTTTCTTCTTAAATTCTCTCGAAGATGAATATTTTTAACCATTAACTTTTAATCTTTATGGATAAATATTGTATAAGGATATGTCAAGGTAAACAAACCCAATTCAAATGAGGTAAACGGCAATTAACGCCCGTACTGACGTAAGATTTTGATTTGCTACAAGTTCTCAACGAATAACCCAAATGACCATAACTGGGCATAAGCTGGACATCTACACACGTATTATATGTATTATATGGATTTTGTAGTTAGGTAACACCACATATGTACATTGCGTGCTTATCTAAATATTTGTACCCATTTAACATTAAAGTTTCTTTTCGTTTCTCGACTTTAGCTAGAGAGCTATTACTTGCGTTACTTGTACATACATTTATAGTTTTGACTTATATATTTTATCCCCTAAAGAGGTGGAGGATTCATCGGTTGTTAAAAAACAGCCCAACGATTCAAATATATGCTGTTTTGCATTAAGACATTATTTTTTAATAATCAAATATTAGAACTCGATTTAAGCCTAGTTGTTAATATCATATCGGTTTTTAACTGTGAAATATGTACAACCTGGATGACATTACAATCATTTGATGTCGTCGACCTGTTCTGATGATGGAACTAAGAGCCTAGTAGTGGCACCCTCATTAACCATGGAGTTAAAACTTTTTAGTTGGGTTCACTTAAGTCATTTTGCCGAATCTCCAATCTACATTAAAGATCAAAAGAGTATTTTTGCACTTTTACTTTAGGTATTGGTTGGAAACGGGATATTCCATGAGCGATAACACAACAAGATAATGCATAAGCAGCATGTTAAAAAAATATAGAAACTTTTTTCTTAATACATATTATACATTTACATATAATTATAAAATAAAAAAGCTAGTCGCTTTATAAAATGTTGCATTATTAACATGGGGGTAAATATTTCTTTGCTATTTCCGGTTCCCACAACCGTTTTCCGGTTCAGGTAGACATTTTTTTATAATACAGCCTAATAATCCCTACGTAGCTGACACCGCAACGTCGAGAATAGGTAAGGTTAAGTAAAAATATATGCTCGTGAATATAGGATTAAAATATTATAGCCTCGATAATCAATGCCGATGAATTTATGGGAAAAAATTTACTATATTCGTATACTGGCTGGGTATAGACAAAGTATTTTTACGACAAGACAATCTAGGGCATATAATTTAATTGGTCTCAAATATATATGTATGAGTAATCGATAGTTTATTACAATTTGAGCAAGAATAAATTATTTTTTTTTTTACTTTATAAATAATGACCTAAATTATAGTAAAATAATAAAGCTTACAAAAGCGACAAGTCATTTTTTTACACTTTCTAAAATATAAGGTCTGACGACGTGTAGGGCTGAGGTCCACCTGGTGGTGATTATCGTTCTTAGCATGCTAATTAGTATGATTCATCACTAAAACAATTTCTAGCCTTATAAGAATACCGTTACTCGGGTTCACGAGCTCTCGGACCAAAACCAAATCTGTTTTAAATGTATTTCTGAACTCTTTAAAGTATCAATTGTGTGGAATTTGTATGATTGTATAATAGATGGACTCACCAACACAAGTTCTGAAGCTGAGCCCGACGAGCTGCTTGAGTGAGAAGGGCTTGGCGAGGCGGATGTAGGAGGAGCCATTGAAGTAGGCCTCCGGGCGCTCCGACGGGCCGAGCGGGCCGGCCGCGAGGACGCCTGAAGCTGCCGCTGCCACCAACAGTGTTAGGCAAGCTGTGAGCAAGAGAACAGGCTGTTAGGTTTTTAATATTGAAAATAATTATAGGATAATTTAAATAATACCAAAGTACTTTACTTCGTTACGGTATATGTAGGTAATAAAAATATGCAACAATAAAATGCATACGTACATAGGCACATTAATGTATACATATTATATGTATTAGAATTATATTCTTAATTTTATAAAAACTGCTACATTTACCTTGTATTGACTCTACATTTAAAAGAAAAACTTACTTATTAAAAAAGCAAAATCTTAGGTATTGCTTTTACATGATGTTTTTAAATTATTTAAAACTAGCGATTTGACTTCGTCCCTAGCTTGCTTCCCAATACAAACTCTCATCCCCATTGTCACCCCTTTAAGTGATGATTTCCGGGATAAATAGTATCCTACGTCCTTTCCAGGGTCTCAAAATATCTTCTTACCATATTTCATCTAAATCGGTTCATTACATCCAGAGATTACTCCCTAAAACCTCACAAACTCACAAACTTTACCTCTTTATAATATTATTATAGATAGTATAGATAAATATTTAAAATAATTATTTCTTTAAAATAAATAACACATCAAACACTAAACATACAATATATGTATAAATTTTGATTGAATAAACAAGCATAAAAAAAAACTATTTCTTAAAACGTCACGGAATCACGTAAACAATAACTGTTACAAATGCGAGCATAATCTCATTAAAAGTACATAAAAATAAACGTTTATCTAGGTATGTGTCATACGATATTATGACAAAAGTAATTTAAGCCACTAGATCAATCTTAGCCAGTGTTGTGAAAGTTCTTCGACCGTGGTCGCTATTCGTACCGGAGTTGCTCTTGAATTAGGCCTTAGTACGATTAAAGTTGGCTACAACACGACAAGAGTTAATCGAGTTAGAATCGATTGGCTACGAAATCGATTTCGACACACTCGTGGTAATGAGCTTTAATGGTGAAAAGTGCAAAATGAGAAAGCTGGCGAAACTCTGTGAGTATCACGATATGGGAACCATAGCATGATGTAGAGATAGCATTGTTGGTATGAAAGTGTTGTTTTTCAATCTATTTGCATAGATTCTCTTCTAAGCTCTCATATTCTTGTATAACACAAAGAAATCTTTATTTTGTGTTTATTCTATACATTTAGTTCTAATTTAGTACTTGTACGAAGCAAAGTTAGGACTTACTACATTTTCCGGGATCATATATAGCCTATAGCCTTCCTCAGTTAACGGGCTATATAATGCAAAAAGAATTTTTAAAATCGAATTAGTAGTTCTTGAGATTAGCGCGTTCAACCAAACAAACAAACAAACAAACTTTTCAGCTTTATAATATTAAGTATAGATAAGACATGCAATAACTCCTCCTTTTGGATCTAGTACCGTTGACAATTCTAACAATGTTTATTTACATACTTTAATGTATAATAGAAAAAAATTACTATATAATATTCAAGCAAGCAAGCGTAAAAGGAATTCACTAAACAGAACAATGCTGTGATTACGCAGTATGAAGTGAACTGATCGACCGGTCAGCTACTTGACTGTGCTTCTAAAGATATTTAAAAATAATCTTTATTACAATAAACATAAGATATATTCTGGTTTAAATGATACATTTCGTGCGGTTAACCGTTTGTATGTGCAATCGAAACGGCGATCAAAAATATTGGACATAGTTAAACCAGTTCGCAAGTCCGTTTAATCTTTACGCTAATTGTTTTAAGATTTAAAATTGCACGAACATATTTATTACTAAAATGTTTCATAAGATTAACACAATAGCTTTCCACATTAACCAAGCACTGTCGCCCTACGGCATGCTACACACGAGCGGGCCACGTGTATCTGAACACTTGGTTTATTGACGTTGCAAATAAAGTTTTATAAAAATATTGAAGCTTATTATAAAAATCCAATTACTTGACATACGTAAATGGTATTTATAGACTATGACAACGTGCGAATATGAGGTTGTAAGTTATCTTTATTCTTATTTAGAAACTAGCAACTCACTCTCCCCTCACACTCACCCTCGCTCCGCTCGGGTTCGTCCCTACTTACGTTAAAAAGTATCCTATATGTTAACCAGCTATCATCATATCAAATTTCACCAAAATCCCTCCAGTGGTTTTTCCGTGATGCGGTCACAGACAGACAGACAGACAGATAGACAGACAGATTTTCGAAAAAATATTTAATGTACAGATTCGGCTTAGTTATAATTTTATTATATGTATACCTTTCAAATATTAAATCAAACTATATTCTTAGAGTAAGAAAATAATTGCGTACACATGTAAGCAAAGTTGGTTTTCAATTACATAATACTCAACTAAATGCTTACTATTACTAATATCTTGCATATGAAACTGTATACTATGTGGTTTGTCTTCTTTTCTCGTGGCAGTGGTAGATTAATTGCCGTGATTTTTTTACAAAGATACTGTTTACATCACGGTTAACACCACAGAGTTTCCTGCGGAGTTTATTCCAGATACGTTAGGTAGTTGTTACGGTATATTAGTATACATACATATTATCTTGCATTGCTTCTCCATACAAACTTTCAGTCACATTTTTACCCCCTTAGGATGATTAGCGGAATAAAAAGTATCCTACGTCCTTTCCAGAGTCTCAAATTATCTTCTTACCAAATTTCATCTAAATCCGTTCAGTAGTTTCGGAGCCTATTCGGTACAAACAAACAAACAATCTTTCACCTTGTAATATATGTATAGATACAGTTAGTCACACTAAAAAGTATTACATATTTTATTTTATTTCTTAAGGCACAGATATATAAAAGAAATAAAAATTTCAAATATGTAAACCTAAAATATCATTTTAAACTTGCTGTGGAATTTTAACTATACACAACACTCAATGTAGTATATAGTCAAATTTATAAGTAGGTTGTGTACAATGTATGTACATGTGTGTTTATTTCTTTACGTCATAACGGATTAACTTATTTAAGTAAAATTCGAAATAGAATTATGTAGCTTAAATCCTCGCCTAATTCGCAACCTGCCCATTATCGACCGCTACGGGTTTCCCCAGCGAAAACAAAAAAAAAGCTTTAATCCTGCTTTAAGATATAAGCCATTCTTATCCACGTACCACTCGGGAGCAGCCATAGCTTGAAACTAGTCAATAATGATTCCATTCCAGTCATTAACAAGTCATTTGCTTACGATTGACATATCTACGAGGGGGCGTTTTTAAGTTCGCGGGATGGGGGGTAAGAAGTGTGTGTGTGAACTTCTTCGTCGCTTGAAATTTTCTTCCCACGAAAACTTTTTTCAAGTTTGGGACTAGGTAATATCGCTGGGAGTTAGGTCAGGACTGTAGGGTGGGTGAGCCAAGATTTCGAAACCCACCTTCTACAGGGCAGCCATCACAACATGGCCCTTGTGAACAGGCCCGTTGTCATATAGAAGGAGGACACCTTTGGTCAATTTTCCTCTTCTCCCTCTTCTTTTCCTCCTTAAACTGCTCTAGGATTGAAGCATAGTGTTGATAACATCTCTTCCATTATGGTTTGAACAGATTTTCCTTGCTTGGTAAGGAACTTTATAACAGCGCGGTACTAGATTTTCTCCATATTTCACAATTTGTTCCCGATTGACTTGTTTGGTCGACGATAGTTCAAAGAGTAATGACCTAATTACGATAAAACTTGGTATTTACACTAATAACGAGTTGCTTAATTCGTTATGACTCGAGTAAGTACCCTCACTAATGACCTACCTACACATTCCACGAACTTAAAAACGCACCCTCGTATATAACCCTTGCTACATATCCACGGAGAAGTTAACTTGACCGTAGCCAAGGTATCATCTCATCCGTGATAATAAAATCAATGTGTTCAAGGCTCTCGTGTAGTCTAGTACAAGGTAGGAGCAACAGCATAATCTATTTATACGCTCTACATTCTACATGCCACCGTAGAGTATTTTGTAAGTATGTATGGAATTTCATTTCAAAATATTTTTTTTATTTGATATATTCTTACTTTACTATACTTATTACTGACTATATGCTAATAAAAATATCTATATTATATAAAAATTATACATATATAAAAAATCTATCTCTGTCAAGTTCACAGTGAGTTATTACCGCGGAGATATCCCCGCGAGAGAGATAAATGTCATCTGTCATTGGTCATAACATATTTGATTCTTTTAGTCAAAAAGATTTACATTATTAAAATATTTTAAAACTTCGTTCGTCAACACAAAGCTGTTCAACACCAACTTAAGCCTTACTTATGAATTTCTCTAGGCCACACCGACGAGACGCCGCACAAAACAATAGGTATACCGCAAGTTATGTTATTATTATTTTATGTAGTTTACTCGTCAAGTCGTTCACGAACACGTAGATAGACACAAGTCACGTTCCGCCATCTTGCACACTTCCTTTTCCTCGAGCCGGCACCGCCGCTTTGTGATTTTATAACAACAACTGCATTTCTCATAGCGTGATTCATATCAAAATAAACCATGGTGTTTCGTTATTTTCATGTCATTTCACCATGATCAAAAATCACGAGGTTTGGTTTCATTTACCGTTTGAAATGTACATAAAATAAGACAACAATTGAGATAATAATAGTATTGTATGTATATACACATACATAAGTATAATTATAAGTTACCTAGTTACAATTAAAAAATATACAAAAAATATAAACTACACATACCTATTTATGGATATGAATAAGCAAAAATTTATTAAAATATTTTCAAAATAAGCGTTTAAGCGTACACAATACGACACGCAGCCTTGGCTTCTTCCCACATAAAAACTAACCACAATAAACTTTACCGTTTACACGTCACACTGAGTTCCAAACTCTAATTATACAAAGAGTTAGAAAGAAATATGTAAATATATTTAATGACAAGGTGCTATACAATTGATAAGTTACACATATGATGTCACGTTTGTCTCAATTTGCAGTGACGCTACTTGCTGTGCCAGCGGTATCGGGTTCAAGTCCCACTGGCATTCATTTGTGTGATGAGCACGAATGTGTGTACTAAAGTCATGAGTGTTTATATTTATAATATGTACATATGTATTTAAAGTTATATATGTGTAGTGTATCAACTATCTGGTGTCCATAACACAAGCCTCGTAGCTTACCATGGAACTAGATGGCTCTGTGTGTTAATGTCCCAACATATTATATTATAACTAGCGACTTATCCTCACTCCGCTCGGGTTCGTCCCTATTTACGTTTTAACATTCAGAGATGAGATATTTTCCCGCAGAAAAAAGTATTCTATATGTTGACCCGGATAACCAGCTATCATCATACCAAATTTAATCAAAATCTTTCCAGTGGTTTGTCCATGATGCGGTCACAGACAGACAAACAGACAAAAATTCTAAAAACTATAGATTCAGCTTCCGTACCGATAATAAATAATAATGTCTATTTCTATAAGATTTTCCAAAAAATATTTAATGTACAGATTCGGCTTGTTACAATTTCATTATATGTAGGTACTAATTTCTTCGATCAACAATACTACGATCGAAGACTAATTTATTTAACTTATTAATAATATAATTTATCTGCCCAGTAAATTTCATCAAAATCGGTCTAGCCATTTCAACGTGAAAGAGTAACAAACATAGACACGTAAACTTTCGCATTTTTCACACATAATATCGTTTGTTTCTTAAAGGCGGTTAGAAAATCGGCTAAATAAGAACTGGTTATTGCAAAATAACCTTCAGTGCGTAGCGATAAGAGCGAGAGGCATTTTCATTGTTGTTCCCACAACAATAGATGATTACCAAGTACCGCAAGTGGGCCTCGTTGCTCGTACAGCCTGCAACACTCTGCTGGCTGATAGAGAAACGATTTATAATATTAAACTATAACACTAGAAAAGCAACCGAAAGTCCAAATAAGGAAATATTTCGAGAAAATTCTATCTAGACTTGGCATTATATTTTATTCATCTACCCTACACCGCATGCCCTAGCTGCTCCTGGTGAATGCGAAAAATCGCGATTTTTTAACATGGATGATTTTCTTATAATGTAATTTTTGCTAATACATACGTAACGTTATACTTGTTAAATGTAATGAATTTAATAATTACATTCTTATTAATCTAAAAATAATTAGTTATCACTTAGAACTTAGTTAATATCTGACATTTAAATATTAAAAATTATTACGATTTTTTTTTAATTTCCATTATTTTGTTGTTTTGATAAAAAGTATCCTATATGTTAACCCGAACCAGCTATCATCTAACCAAATTTCATCAAAATACCTCCAGTGGTTTTCGACTTAGTTACAATTTTATTATATGTATAGACTAGCAACTCACCCTCGCTCCGTTCGGGTTCGTCCCTACTTACGTTTAAACATTTAGAATCGTTTTCTCAGAGATGAGATCTTTTCCTGCAGTAAAAAGTATCCTATATGTTGACCCTGGTAACCAGCTATCATCATACCAAATTTCAACAAAATCCCTCCAGTGGTTTTTCCGTGATGCGGTAACAGACAGACAGACAGAAAGACAGACAGACAAAAATTCTAAAAACTAAAGATTCGGCCTCTGTATCGATAATAATGTCTATTTCAGTAAGATTTTCCGAAAAATATTTAATGTACTGATTCGGCTTATTTACAATTTTATTATATGTATAGATAAGCAATGGATTGAAACTTAAAGCTTTTAATCTTAGCATTGATTGAAAGCGCTTTATGAATATTTTATAGGTTAATTATTAGGATTGTTGAACCTCAATACAAAGGCTTATAAAGTGTACTGCGCTATTTGAATAAGTTATTCGTTTTTAAAGCATGAGTCATGTGAAGCGTAAATACTCTTCAAAATGAATCGAATATACATATTTTTTGTTTTTTTTTTTTTTTACTTTCTAACTATCGACGTATTTAAACAAAAATACAACCGTCATCCTTAAAGAAAAGTATTTTTTTTTCTTTATTCACACTCTGTAAATTGGAGATATTCCTGAGAAATGGCCTTTTTTAAGTTTTTTTGATTACAACAAAGACCTACTAGGTAATAGTTTTGCAGAACTATTTTTGTCTATTATAATGTAACAAAACATGTCGGGCAGTAATATTTTCGGAAGTACTGAAATAGACAATACTTATTTCTGATTGTAGATACCGTTTGTCAGCAAGCGTCGCCATATTTAATCGTCGTAAAGAAGAAGAGGTTCTCAATTCGACGCGTATATTTTTATAATGAATGAATGACACTTCGTATACACGAAGTGTCATTCTTTTTTGGATAATTTAAAAAAAAAATATTATTTTATAGAATATAGATACCTTTAAAATGAAAATTATATAAATGTTTAAGGAATTTTCTCGTAAAAGAAGAAAAATAAGGAATGAAATTACAAAAGCTTTTCAATAAGTTCTGATAAAAGCCTATTACCTATTAAGTTTAAATATATTTAGCTAGGTATCCTTCCATCAGAAGAGTCTAGATAAATAATTATACTTATAATTGAGGAGTTTGCGATCTAACACCAGTCTTTATATAAAAAACAAATAAAAATATTTTTTTGTATTAATAACCATACTATTGAAGTTTAATTTGAAGATTTTATTTGAAATTTTAAATTACACAATCGAACTCTGTATTAATCAATAATACAGTTACTTCAGGTATTTACAGCTATGAGCACGGGGTTCCATAACCTAAGTCTATATTTTATTATGGTTAAGACTTAAGCTGTGTTTGTGTTTATGTAAGTTGCGCGTGCGCAATGCATAGCGGCTTAGTGACGTCACGCAGCGCCTTCGCCGCGCTGACTCATGCCACGCCTTCCAAAACTTGTGCTACCAGGTAAGTTAGTGACTCAAGGAACCGTTCATTCATCCATTTCTACTGTTCTTCCGAGAAATGATTTACTTAAATGATAATGACATCATTTAAGCTCTCTATTGTGTGCTCCAAAAGCAGGTTCTATACCAATTTTCTACTAAAAACGTTATAATTTCATTATAACATTCATAAAATACACTAATTATTATCAAGTAGGTAATCGAAAATGATTTTTTGATAAGAAACTCATGGATGGTCACATTTTGTGCAGTTAGCGGTAAACGAGTGTGCCGACCAAAGTGGAATAGCGACAATAAATCAAGACAACGGCCTTTACGGTTGTAGAAAATAAATTACCCGAGTCCGAGCGGACGAGTGTGGCGAATTGTTAGATAGTGTTCCGGCGAGTCTGGGCCGCTGCAGATCAATAAAATGCAAAATGGCTACCCGACCAACCAACAGGTTGAATAAGACTTTCATGTACCTAGATGTATGTGTGCACTGTCTGGAGTTGTCTCTACGAAACTAGCACTACCCACTGACTGTGAAACTCTACATTATCGTAATTTGATAGCATAATAATAGATTATTCAAATGGATTAATAACACCTTTCAAAAATATTTGTACTACATTATGCCATTCACGAGCAAATAATTAAACATTGTCTAGATATACATATCTTTTTTCTTCATCGACTACTAAGGAACGGAGCGGCTTATATCTAGATTCTAGCAGACTTCAAGAATGAATTGTACTTTTATGTAAAACGTGCCTATTTATAATTTTTCTCACCATAATAATTTTTTTTCTCACCATAATAAATGTTTTTCTCACCACAATAAATCTTTTTCTTACCATGATGAATCTAAAGAAAAGAATATGCATAATTTGAAGGTTATTATTTATTGGTTAAGAACAAGTAAACGAAAAAGTGGTTTACAGATGTCAATCACTCCAACGATGGCTTTTGCATTATAGTATTTACTATGACCTTTAAAATCAAAAAAAAAACTAAAACACAATATGTTTCAAAAGTGTATGTATAATACGTCATCATAATGTAATCTTAATTTTCACAGTACCTTGATATATGTTACAAAATATTTCGGATTTCAGATCCGTCCATTATGATGTTATGGCAATATAGTCTATGGATTTTGTACATAATATATTTTATAGGTTTCTAACACAGAATTATTTATAAGGCACTCTAGCGTTTGGCATTAAGAAAATTAAAAATGCCTGACTTTTGAACTGCAATCATAAATCAGGCAATATAATAACATAAACACATAAAAACAAGATGCAAAACTTATTTTTGTTTTAAACCTGTTTATAGTCGTTATCACGAGAAAAATATTGCCAACACTTCGCGCCATAACGACATATAAAACGATGAAAACTGTATTTTCCACGAGAAGGTGGAAGCCACAGTCATAATACGAATACAGTAACGGTCGAAAACGGTGCCGCGGCCACCACAAGCGGTGATAGCGCACAATAGCATTTTGCTTTGTTCTCAATACCAACAACTGTAGAGTGCAGACAGTGGGTAATAAACTCCATCATCCCCTACAAACTTACATAAAAATTACTCCTGAACTCAATATCAAACTAATTTATTCAGGGGCGAACTGTGACTTTGCAGGGCCGTGGGTTTGAAAACGTCGTGGGGGTTTAAAAATGACGATAAGTTTAATTAATTACAATTAAAACTATGTCATTTTCACTTATTTAAAAAAAAATCTATTATGGTAGATGGTACTAGACTAAATTAAGATAACGCTATTGTTTGATTCTGGTTAATTGTCCTGAGTTATTAGGCCGAGCTTTGATGACTTAAATTTTTTTATTTTAGATGATTTTTTATTTTATAAATTCACAATATTGAATATATCCAATGTTCCCGACAAGGGGCCCATTATATCTTGGGAGCCCTGGGCTGCAGCCAAAAAGCCTATATTTATACTAATACTATAAAGCTGAAGAGTTTGTTTGTTTGTTTGTTTGGTTGAACGCGCTAATCTCAGGAACTACTAATCCGATTTGAAAAATTCTTATTGCATTAGACAACCCGTTAACTGAGGAAGGCTATAGGCTATATATCAACCCGGAAAAATGTACGGTTCTCGTGGGATAGATTTGTTTTCGTCTAGGGACGAAGCCGAAGCGAAGCGAGGGTGAGTCTCTAGTATACATATATATGTAAAGATCCGCCCCTGATTTTACAAGAAAAAATGAAGTTTAATCGCACTTAAAGCGAGCGGCACAACTGTTGAGAGGTATGAATAATAACTGTAAAAAATATCATTGCAGAAAAAAACGCAACGCGTGTGAATACACCGCGACGATAGAAACTCGTTAATTAATGGACTGGGTCGCTTCCGATACCATCTCGGCTTTACTGTCTACATAAAACGTAAGAGGTGTAGTAATAAACTTCGAAGATTGATATATCGTCTTATACCTACATTTAGTAGATATCTACTAGAATTTTATTTAAAAAAATACCTTTTCGGATTACTTCGAGAATTTATTTTCATTTTTGGTTCCTGACGCCCTCCCGAGTCTCTCCCGTGACCATGATTGCTGTAAATCAGCGGTCGGCAACCTTTTAGCAGGCAGGGGCCACAAGGTGGCTATACCTGGTAAAGGCGGGCCGCACTTGTGAGAGCAAAAAAAAACCACAACATTCAATGTGACAATTTCTAAAATGACTCTTAAATGCTTATATTATGAGACGAGGAACATTTTCATTTTTTCCGTAATTACAAATTCAAAATACTTAAAAAAAAACATTAAAACTTTTCTTTATAAAACAGTCATGGGCCGCGGGCCGCACGGAGGCACCTCGCGGGCCGCATGCGGGCCGCGGGCCGCGGGTTGCCGACCGCTGCTGTAAAGTATTCGAAACGTCGGGAACCAAAAAACAAAATAAATCCGCGTAAATCCGCATAAATTTTTGACGACACGTTTGGCTCAGTTTGTAGTGCCAGCGGTCGCGGGTACGAGTCTCACTAAAGGCATTCATTTGTGCGCCATCAGCACGAATGTTTGTACTTCAGTCATAAGTGTTTATATTTAAAGTTATATATGTGTAGTGTATCAACTATCGGGTATCCCTAACACAAGCCTCGTTCGTAGCTTACCATGAAACTAGATGGTGCTGTGTGTTAATGTCCCAACATACATATTTATATTCATTTGAAATGTATCAAATATTCGCACAACACACAACAACACATTGATTAACATAATGAACAGTTTTGAGCCACCGAGACAAAATCAAACGATAATTTGAATACGAAAGTTGTAAACAAAACTAAGAAAATATCTTAATATTTTATCTAAGTATACCTATACCAAAGAACACAATGAATTTAAAATAACAAAAATGATCAATCTAACCTTACGGTATCATTTGAGTTAAATACCATTAGATCGAGTTAAGTAATAAGTACTCCTTTGAAGATGGTAAAAACGCCCATCTCCACGCTGAGCGCTGTATCGCTAACGGGATAGGTATGATAAGAATCGGCGCGTCAAACGCTGTCTTTCAATTTTCCCACTGTAAAAACCGTTCCAGCAACATTATAGGACGCTTGAGCATAACATCTTGTATTACAGTATCAAGTTGTGATGACGGCGGAATTTACATACGACCAGTCTGTCAACACTGACACGACTAAGAAGAAAATAGTATAATAAATATCTAAACAGGTCTATTATATGTATTCAGCCCTTTTTAACGTCCCACTGCTGGGCACGGGCCTCCCTTCAATACGAGGGGAATCAGGCCATAGTCCACCACGCTAGCCAAGTGCGGACTGGCGGACTTCACACGTCTTTCGAAAACTTGCTAGGTTCTCTCAGACATGCAGGTTTCCTCACGATGTTTTCCTTCACCGTAAGGCAAGTGGTAATCATGTTAGAAATGATTCGCACATGAAAATATCAGAGGTGTGAGACCCGGGATTTGAACTAGCTTCACACGGTTTCCCATGCGAGCGCGTTACCACTGGGCTACCACGGCCTGTCTGTCTGTCTATTATATAATGTCCCATAATAAATTAAAATATATACGACAACCTTGTCACGCAAAAAAGCTGTTATCTAAACCACTTAATGTATTAAAAAAAAGAACATTCTGTGAAGTTTCTCATTCCCTATAAGAACTCGCACATGTTTAACCACTTACCGTAAGTTTTGAGCACTAATGCTAGAAAGCTCTATGGTGTATATTTAACAAAGAGCATAATCCATATATTACTCACTAGACAAAAACGAATCTATCCCACAGGAACCGTACATTTTTCCGGGATGATATATAGTCTATAGCTTTCCTCAGTTAACGGACTATCTAATGCAAAAAAAAATTTCAAATCGGATTAGTAGTTCCGGAGATTAGCGCGTTCAACCAAACAAACAAACTCTTCAGCTTTATAATATAATATTAGTATAGATGTATAAAATAACTTTATTAAGGATTTTAAAAATAACCATTATCTATCATTTTATATGATGATATAAAACTATAGTGACATATAATGATTTGCAGGTGAAATGCGAAATTGGCCGGACTTTGTGCAGATTTCATGTACGATTTTTCTGCACAGCTTGTGAGGCTTTACGTACCGCAATTAATTTGAATTCCGTAGCCAAAAAGCTAAAATAGAACCCTTATAAATGCGACATGTATAAATAGGCTTTCAAATTAAACTAAAATATTTCTAAGTGCCTTAAAATTGTACAAGACAATAGTTGCACAATTATTACTGAACTATATGTAAAAACCTAGCAAGTTTTCGAAAGACATGTGAAGTCCGCCAATCCGCACTTGGCCAGCGTGGTGGACTATGGCCCGATTCCCCTTGTATTGAAGGGAGGCCCACCCCCAGCAGTGGGACGGTAAAAAGGGCTGAATACATATGTACATGTAAAAAAACTATAGCAGTTAAATTGCAACTGAATGCATAAAATATACTACTATCATAATATCTATATTTAAATCTAGCGACTCGCTCTCGCTTCGCTCGAGTTCGTTCCTAGGTACGTTTTAAGAATTAGTATGGAATAGGTAGACTATATATTTTATTTTATATAGCCTATAGCCTTCCTCAATTAAAGGGCTATCTAATGCAAAAAGAATTTTTCAAATCGGATTTCCTGAGATTAGCGCGTTCAAACAAACAAATAAACAAACTCTGCCTCTTAATAATATTAGTATAGATTAGTATAGATTAAAGTAAGCAGACTAGACGTTATCTAAACATAAATAGGCAACATTGTCTGTCTGGCTAATGAGATCGATAAATCGATCGATTCCAGTTCAATATTCGCCCGTGACTGAGAGCCACGTTTTCTCACGGGCTTATTGAATTCATCGCACGACACAATTGATTACGTAAGGATATAAAATTACCTAATGTTATTGTACTAATGTGCAGAGCATTGCAACGCTCTAATGTACTGTCTTAATTAGCTACCGTTACATATATTGAATCTCGTATACCGCGTTTCACGTCACGTGAAAAACTGAGTGACAGAAAACGTGTTTTAACGTGTAACTTGTTTAGCACTAGCGACTCACCCTTGCTTAGCTCAGATTTGTCCCTAGGTACGTTTTGACGCTTAGTATGGAATAGATTTTGTTTAAAAAAAAAAAAAACGTCAATTTTTCCGATGTTTTAATAGTTATTCTTCTATTCGGGTTGAAGACTCGAGTTCTCGAGTTATAAGTGTAGTAACAAACCCGACTTGTATTATATATGTATATGTAGATTAGCTTTCAGTCGCGATTTTTGCACTTTCATCCCTTTAAAATCGATTCCATCGATCCCATAATCAGGGTGCGCAAACTGACAAACAAATACACCAAATTTTTAACTGTTATTAATCTTTCTTATCATGCAAATAGCAATTTAAGCTATCGATAAGGGTAAGATAATTTCAAATACCAAACAGACACTAATAAAAAATCATTATATTTCTAATCTAATAAGTACGCGAGCAGTGGTTGCCCAGTGGTAACGCGCTCGCTTGGGAAACCGAGTGAAGCGAGTTCGAATCCCGGGTCTCGCACTTCTGATATTTTCATGTGCAAATCATTTCTAACATGATTACCACTTGCCCTACGGCGAAGAAAAACATCGTGAGAAAACCTGCACGTCTGAGAAAACCTAGCAAGTTTTCGAAAGACGTGTGAAGTCCGCCAGTCCGCACTTGGCCTGCGTGGTGGACTATGGCCTGATTCCTCTCGTATTGAAGGTAGGCCCGTGCCCAGCAGTGGAACGTTAAAAAAAGGGCTGAATACAATAAGTACGGGCTCACTCACACCGTGCAATAATGTACTAATTAAATCGCACTATTGTAATGTCCATATATTATTAATCATATGTAATTTACAGTATACTGATGCAACCCTGCAACATCAAACGGCATTATTACGGTAATAAAAACAAAGTTTTATTACAGAGAGAGCAGGCTGTAAAGATAACTAATTTAAAATTTACTTTTAGCCGACAAATAGATACTATATTTAATTACTATTCGCACTTAGAAAATTCTTTAGTAATAATGGATCTTTTACAGCAACTTTTATGTTAGTGAAGCCACCGGTAATAATATTATAAGAATAATAAACTTAAAATATACATATTTGAGAAAATTGTATTTTTTCTAAGTCAGATAGAAGTTTTTGAGTTCGTGGGAAAAGTAGAGTCTTAAAAGCATACCATTAATTAGATTTCAAGTGGGTATTATATCTTAAAAAGGTCACTAGTCATTTTGAAAGTTTAAGGAAAACATTTAAAGGCACTTCTTGAGATTATTAGGAACACTCAAAAGAATGCCAAGTGTCGCTCACAAACTGCCATTTAAAAACTGTCGAATTTTATGTAGTTATTAATGAGTAAAAAAAATAAACCCAAGTGGTTTTTACAACAGACTAACGTCTCATGGGAACTTTTCCATGTTTCGGGATAGAACAAACAGCCTTTGTCACTTTCCAGTTATATTCTATAACGATGCAAAAAAGTACGTAACTGTTTGAAAGAAGGAGAAATCAACACATTATGTACACTTTCGCATTTATAATATTAGTAAAGATAATAAAAATATTTTAATAATTATTGCGTTTCTGCATAAAATATAATCCCAGCCATTTATACTTTCTGTTTTAATTTTTTAAATTTTAATTACCAAAGCTAATCTCCCTATCTAAGCAACCGAAGCGTAAAAACTGAAAACCAAATCCAAAGGTGACCAGGTTATGTTAAAATTATATTTTTTTCTTTCAAATTATAATTTCTAAACATTAATCAATTGTTCTTGCCACAATTGCTGGAGAATAATACTATACAAGGATTATCGGAGAAAATTTAAGTTTTACTTTTTATACGTTTGTCCGTAAAAATGCATTTTACAAAAAAACATTTTGTTTCCTAAGCTAACAATACAGTGCCCTCCAAAAGTTAGTTGAAATTTATTCACCTCGTCAATTTTGTCATATATTTTCTAAAATATGCAGTTTTAATAATTGAACTGTTTACTATTTACGTTCGGTTTACACTATTCTAATACATACAGTAAGGAATTCACCGAAATTAGAAATCCACCACAAACAAAGATTGTATGTGGATACAAAAAATTAAAAACTTTAGTACTGTGGGAAAATTATATAAAGTTAGTCCTAAAAGGGTGCAAAAAATAATAAAAAAGAGTTTAAAATGGCTTAGTCTTGTAGAATGGCCACGGTCGGGGCGTCCTAGAGCTATTACTTCTGTTGATGATTGACAAATAATGCGGCAGTGTCTAATTAATCCCAGGATTATGATACGAGAGATCAAAGATCAATTATAGGAAGCAGGAACCTCGGTTTCTGAAACTACTATCAGTCGACGCCTGCATGATGCTAATTTACGAGGTCACGTTTCCAAAAAGAACCTTTAATAATATCGATCCAAAAAACGAAGATTGGTCTCTGCCCTCAAGTATTCGGATAAGCCAATAGATTTTTGGAAAAAAGTTCCCTTTAGAGATGAATCAGAGTTCCAACTACTTGGAAATCGACCTCGGAAAACTTTTGGCGCAGTAGCAATGATAATTCTTACAACGACAAATACTTGCGGCCTACTGTCAAAAACGGCGGTGGGAGTGTGATATCTTTGGGGGTGCTTTTCTCGGTATGGTGTGGACCGACTGCAAATAATTGAAGGTAGGATGATAGCACATATGTATTGTAATATTTTGAGTGACAATTTAAAACAGTCTGCTGAAACAATGGTGTTAGGTCGGACTTTCAAGGTCCAACAAGACAACGATCCACAGCATACAGCAAGGGTAACTTGAGAGTATTTTGAATATAACGAAGTGAGCTTACTGGAATGGCCTTCAATGTCACCTAATCTTAATCCCATTAAACATTTATGGGATGAATTATACCGCAGGATCCCTATTTCGGTCAGGCGCAACAGAAATTTATTTTAAAATAAAGTTCTTGAAACATGGTCGACTATACCAGACAAAATATTACAAAATCTTATAGAATTAATGCCTAGACGACTCAAAGTAGTTCTGCAGAATAATGGCGATCATACGAAATATTAAAAGTTAAGATATTAGCAAAGACATAATCCGTAAAATAATTTTTCAACAATTTCAACTAACTTTTGGCATCGTAACTTCACTGTTTATTTACATAAATTCTAATTATTAAAATTGTTATGATTGTTTTATTAATAGAAATAATCTAAATTGATTATATTTTAATAAATAGTTATTAAATCCACGATTTCATTTGGTTAGATTATAATTTTTTTACATTTCTTACATTATTGATGATTTCAACTAACTTTTGGAGGGCACTGTATATATTAGGAGCAACGTTAGTTAACTAAGTAGGTATCTAATCAGAATCGCAATTTGGCACAAATTATAAAAAATCGGTCAAGTGCGAGTAGGACTCGCACACGGTTTCCCATACCATAATCGATTTTTTTAAATTTGCATGGTAGCCTTTTTAAAATTCACCATCTTGGTTTTTTATTACTTGTTGCTAAAGCGACAATAATATACACACTTTGTGAAAATTTCAACTCTACCTATTACGGTTCATGAGATACTGCCCTCTGACAGACGGACAGACAACGGAGGCTTAGTAATGGGGTTCTGCGGGTACGGAACCCTAACAAACAAGTCTAGAATATAGTGTGATAGCTCATATTGTTACGCTATTGCATTATTTGTAGTATGTTAATGTGAGCGGAAATAAACGTACAAATGTAAACTGAGTTAGATAATAGTTTCATCCAAAAAGGATAAGTATTTATAATAAAACATGGACGAATTATCTATATTTTATTACCCTGGTGAAATGATACAATGGCGTTATATAAAATGAATATTTGTTATCCGTTATCAATATTTATGTAGAAACGTATTACGTACAGTACCGCGGGAACCCACCCATTGTCCAGTAACGAGGCGTGTCATTACCAGACCGATATGCGAGACGGTAATTTTTTTAGATTTTCCATGCATATTACTCATCGATAACATTATGTATATGAAAACTGAATATTGGAATATTACTTTTTTTCTATTGAGCACTGCGAGATGTTTGTTACGAAATGAAATGATATGTAGTATCCTGAATTTTATTTTATATATATTTTGTTTTATTCACTGCAGGATCTATATTGATCTAGAAAGGTAACTCCTTAATCAATCAATAAATCAGTCAATACCTAAAAAGTCGCTCAACATAATAGCTTACAGATACCTTATACTACAACATTATTATACACTAGCGACTCACCGTCGTTTCACTCGGGTTCGTCCCTACTCTGTAGTTTAACGATTAGTATACTGTATAGATTTCTCAAAGATGAAATATTTTCCCGCAGTAAAAACCCGTTGACCCGGATAACCAGCTATCATCATACCAAATGTCATCAAAATCTGTCCAATAATTTTTTTTGTGATGCGTTCCCAGACAGACAGACAGAGACAAAAATCCTAAACATTATAGATTCGGCCTCTGTATCAATAAGAATGGCTATTTCAATAAGATTTTCCAAAAAAAAGTTAATGTACCAATTCGACTCAGGATTTTATTATATTGCTAGTATAGCATTATATAATCTGTAATTATATGTATAGATAATAAAAGATTATAGTTTACGGTCAAAGGTCGTTGTAGAAAACTTAGAAATGTGTGGTAAAAGGGAGTGAATCGTCGAAGGTCGAGGCGTCGCGCGTCACCGAGCTCGGCACTCGACGGGCGCGGGTGCACCGGCTCTGCGGACACCTGCCCGCTTATACATATGCACATTCAACTTTATATTCGACCTAACAGAATACAACACCTGTTAATAATATAACTGTTCGTGCTGCATGTGCGTGACCCCTAAATATTTCGTTCACCCCATATTATATTCATGTCTCTACTTACGGGGGTCTGTTTTATCACTATATAAGGTACAATGATAATTATTATGAATAATTAAGGTATTAGTCATATTATGAAAACAGTTATTGATTATCTTCAAAAAAAAAAGGGTTTTTATCGTTTCCCACCTCCTTTGGAATAGCCAAATAGAGTTGTTTTATATTTTTGACAGACTCTCTTTCTGTTATTTTAAAGATTACTAGCGACTCACCCTCGCTTCGCTCGAGTTCGTCCCTAGCTCGCTAAATTTGTATTGGAAAGCGTCCCAATACAAATTTTCATCCCTATTTTCTAAGTTCCTGCGCAATTTTGTAATTTTTTTTAATGTAAGAACCTTCTCCTGACAATAACAAACACAACAAAAAAAGAATTAGTGAAATCGGTCCAGCCGTTCACGCGTGATGGCGTGACCAAGGGAAATAGGGATTCATTTTTTATATATACAGATTTTATTGCGAGAACCTAAGAGATAGAACGAATTGTTTTATTTATGGTCCATTTCATGGGACATATCAGATTATAAACATATACGCAAAAGAAAGTATTTAACACACAAAACAGAGCTCGCTTTCCAATGGCGAATAACGAGCGCTCTTAATACCGAAGTAACTGTTCAACAGGTAGACAATGCGACTATGACTTTCGTCGCCGACACCCGAACTTAGAATTTCACTTTTCGTTATATGCGTTTTTGACTTTCGCGATATAGTAAATGCACACTACCTATATATCATTCAAAGCCCTATCTATACAGATAAATAAAATTGGAGTGTCTGTTTGTAATATTAAAATAACCGCTTTTTACTAAATGCATATGGATGTATGTATACACGGTACATATACCAAAACAACTTTTTTTACAATTTTTGTCTGTCTGTCTGTTTGTTCCAGCTAGTCTCTGAAATGGCTGCACAGATTTTGACGGGACATTCACTGGCAGATAGCTGATGTAATAACGAGTAACTTAGACTACTTTTATTTAAGAAAAAAAAATAGAGTCCCATGAAAAAAAAATTACAAGCAAATTAAATAATTTTGTTTTGGGAAGCCACCTAGGGACGAACCCGAGCGAAGCGAGGGTGAGTCGCTAGTAATAAAATATAGGTTCTATTTCTTAATTATAATTAACAATTTTTAATCTATTCTAGTACATGATTAATCCGCAGAGAAGACCTACAATCTGTTTTAGGAGATATGTAGACGCTACTTTAGCAGTGCACCAGAATAGCCATATTCTTCAAGCAGCAAGTTAATTGGATTTTAAAAAACCTAACTTAATAGCTATTGTAATTAAAAAACCAGAAAAATTTATTACTCCAACTTCTCCATTAAAATTAATTTATTGTTTATGTATTTGGGATATTCTTGATAGGGTTGAGAGAAAGAAACTAACAGTTTTACAATTTTTGCTTTATCTATTTAAACTTACATCACCGGATGGATGTTTTTCAATAGATGTCTTTTATTTTTTTTCAGGTAGTAGCGAAGTTTAAATTTAATCGGGAGAGTATAGACAGCTCCTATTCCCTTTTACTCCCTTAAAAGATGGTCGCCTTTCCTGTGCTCAATTATAATATGTTTTATGAGTACTTTAAATCTTTAAAGAGACAATACATTTTATAGTTATAGATCCTTCCGAGAAGGATATCTAAATAGCCCACGTGTTGGGTTACATAACTCAGATCTAAACTATTTTTTAAGGCAAATGGAATGCTTGGTTTGTTCTTCTTTTACGCAGCTATAAAGCAACCATATGATATGATTTATACATGCTGTTTTATGAACCAGAGTGTGAGGCTGTATTTAATGTGTAGCAATAAATTATAATATTTTCACATAATAATGAGAGCCAAGTAACTTTTTTAATTACCTACTAAAAACTACTATAGTCTTAAACTATCTAAAATATAATATTAATATTAAATTGAATTAAAACTTACGCACTGTCTATTATGTAAATATAATAAAATAGATTGTTTTAGATTAATTTTAGTCTTTTAGACCAAGTAATGCTGAGTTAATAATCATTTTGTGAAAACTACATTTTCATAGGCAATTGGAACATTCAAAATAGGTTCATATGTCTATAAAGGTGTATGATCCAACACAAAATACACAAGTGTTTGTATTTTAGTGTCAAGTTACACCATAATATAATAATTCAAGAGCTAGAAAATGATTTAAATAAAGCATTCATAAACACATCTTATTATATATTGCAGTACTATTTATCTTTATTTCTATATGTTCCAAACTGGCTATAAAGTTAGCAATAAATACAAATGATGTTTTCATTGTTGGTATGCATTATATTGTTAGACATAAGTACTCTCAAAGTGCAAAATATAAATAAAAAGCTTTGTCCAAAAAAACAATTACAATAAAGTAATAATTTGCATTTTGATTATCAACAATCCTTTAGAACGTCAATGGTAACGTTTATATGTGCTATTCTGATTTCCCCGTACTTGTTTGTACGTTCCTTTCACGACTTTGCTCCAATAAACGCGTATGAACAATGTTTTATCAAATAGTTTTGGATCACTTACAAAAATATGTAGGAGAGAGCATAAAATTGAACAATGATTTACAAACAAACCTGTAAAATTTAGTGCAGCGCGTCGCCTCCAAACGTTTAGATCCACCTTCATTATGTTGAAATAATCAACAGAACACACAAAACTAAATCAGAAACATTCAATTAACATTACAAGATATTAAAATCATTTTTTTCACTTTAAATTAAAAATACTAATTAAATTAAGGTAAATAATGTAAAGAACTCAAGGTAGATATGTCACGAAAATAAAAACTTAAAATGGACATCACCGTCCAACGTCCATGATTACCTAAAATAAACTGGCAATTTTAATTTACTACTGACTGAAGTACGGACTACGGAGTATGATAGTAACAGAGTTACCAGTGCCTTAATAAAAAATCAACTTTCAATATAAAATATAATTTTAGTACAATATTTGTACTAATAATTATTGACTCCATTACAAGTCGTATAAAGAATTAAAATGTATTATTAATTATTATTTGATTTAACAATTTTAAATATCCTGCAAATAAAATATAAATAAATTCTATTATTAATATAAATTAATTTATAATTTTATATTTAGACATTCCTTGTAATTTTTTTAACGAAAAACAATAATGAATAAAGCAAATTGGACCGTAATCAATTAAATTTTTAATTCGCATAGAGGAAAATGTCTTAGTGGCAACATTAAAAGATATGTATACAGTGTTCACAACCTGAAGTTAGGCAATTATCGTACCTAGAGCCGTAAAATTATCGTACATAGACCAAAATTATCGTACATGGACTAAAATTATCGTACATATTAGGAATGTGCCAAAATAGTCGAGTTTTATACAAATCGATATTTTTTTCTTCTAACCAATCTTTAATAACCGATTCCCTCCGGTCCGCTGAACGGTCGAACGGTCAGCGACCTGTATGTGTTTACACTTAGAACAGGCGGAAGAGCAAAAAAAAAAAAAAAACCTACTTACACACTTTTCTTATCCTACGACTGCAATCCCTACGAACGGAAGAGCAAAAAAAAAAAAAACCGAAATTTTCATGTTTTCCCTTACTACAAATTGTAAATACTTAAAATGTATAACGAACCAATTTCCTTTCTAAAACATTTCCTAATCCTCACTAAAACTTTTAACCCATCCCACCTTCACAAATTATCGTACATTTGCAATGTATTATCGTACATCGTACACAATCATGAAATTATCGTACATGTACGATAATTATCGTACGGTTGCGAACACTGTATGTATATAGATTAAAAATTATCTATAATTAATACACTACTTATAAATTACACACAACATAAAATTAAAAAAATAAGTAAATAGCGTATCAAATAATTTAAAAATAATAAAATGCTTTTAATTTTTTTGATATTTTTATTATATATTTAAACATTTTTACAAAATAAACATTAGCAATTTAGAACACGAAGAGTAAACAGGAACGGACTGACATGAAAGCAAATGTTGCTATTTTTCTTAAAAAATGGCAGCCTTTATGTCGTAAGCTTTTCTTTTCTTTTTTTCTATACGAAAAGTTTTTAAATAAAGATTTGTGGATGATTTATAATGCCATTGCAAGTGATTCAAATGGTGGTAACATTTTTTTAAGGAAATGAATAATTAACAAATGTTGAGAGTTACTATGACCTTCGCATTTTTAGTAAGTATTTTAACTGATAACTACGTGGTTATGTTCTTTTTGTAATTGTAAATTTGCTTGAATAATTTACTTAAAAGCAAGCTGGTAAGACTGTTTCTGTTCATGTTTATTTATCTTTATAATGTCATTATAGGTGGCGTAGTCTACGAGCCAATGCTGAACGGTTCGAACGATAACGAAACGAGTAGTTCGAGCGTTGCGTTAGGAAATAAAGATAACATGAGCGCTGGCACTGCGACGTTGGAGCGCGAGCTGTCCAGTACTAGACGACTATTATGGGGCGACCACGTGAAGGAAGACGTATTTCGACGCTGGGCCCAAGGTTTTCAGTTCAGTCCTGATGAACCAAGTGCTCTCATTCAACAAGAGGGCGGGCCATGCGCCGCCATTGCTCCTGTACAAGGGTTTCTTCTCAAGATCCTTTTGTCGGAAACACCTGGGCATAGCCTGCAAGATTTGACTTCTGAAAAGTGCAATTCCTTACTTGTTAGGGCTGTGTGTACGATTTTAAGTCAGTGTCTAGCTTCTAAGTACAATGTTGCCGTATATCGGAAGAATGATACAGAGGCAGAGACAAGCACCAGCCTCAATGTTAGTGTGGAGGAACAATCTTGTGACACTATTGATCATTTTCACAGAAGAATTGAGGTTCATTCTTTTCAAACATTATCAGAAGTTGAAGCATTCTACACAAGAAACATTCGTATTTTGAAGGACAAGTATGGTGTTCTCCTTTTATTGTATAGTGTCATTCTAAGCAAAGGAGTCAGTACTGTAGAGGCAGAGCTTTCTGAGCTATCTGATCCTCTTATACATTCTACATATGGATATGGCTCTCAGGGACTGATTAATCTCATGCTCACAGGCAGAGCGGTGGCACATGTATGGGATCATGACCAGGTTGTTGGTGGATTGCGTTTGCGGGGAATTGAGAGACAAAATGACATAGGATTTCTAACTATCATGGAACACATGCAATATTGCACAGTGGGCTCTTTTTACAAAAACCCAAAGCATCCTGTCTGGGTATTGGCTTCTGAGACCCATTTGACAGTGCTTTTTTCCTTTGAAAGACGACTAGCAGCACCTGAAACAGCTGGGGAATCAGCTGAGCGTATTTTTAGATCTTTTGATCCAGAAGGTAACAATTTTATTCCCTCAGCAGCACTACAGGATGTTTTATGTGCTGCTGATCTGGTTAGTGAACCAGAATATGTGGAATTGATGAGAAGGAAACTAGATTCAGAGAACTTAGGAATAATTTTATTGAGTGCTTTCATGGACGAATTCTTTCCTGGTTGTGAACGTGGTGCTCCTGACACATTCACTCTCCATCATTACAATGGGTTGTCACGCAGTAATCCAGGGGGACGAGTGACATATGGCACAGGTCGTGCTGCACTTCTAGAGTGCCCAATGCGCGCTGCCACCACTGACCCTATGTTGACATGCCTGCAGACCAAGTGGCCTAGTATCGATGTGGTTTGGGATGAGGGTCAGTCACCTTCTCTCAATTAAATAGGTCCACATGCTGTGTTTAGAACTTATACTGTGACACAGTGAGGAGAGTTAATATAAAATGTATCTTAAAATATGTTGCAAAAATTCCATTACTTTATGTATTAATTTATGTATAGAAATTATATTGAATAATTTCATGGCCTCTGCAGTTAACATGCATCATCATGGGCAGCTATTTTTCATAAATTTGATAATTTTTTAGATAAGTAACTACTTAAATAAATCTGTTAAGTTTATGGTGTAGTTGCACATGCACAACACTAGTTATAATTGGGCAAAACAAGTCTTAAAAAATCGTATTTCATTGGAAATGTTATTGTCAGAAATTTTAGTGACTAAAAGTAACATTGATTTGATGGAATTGTTATTTCAAAATATTTTTGTTGCTGTGATTTTGAGTAGTAAATATGTTATTTAAGAAGTTTAAAATTACAGATTGTTTTACTTAATTCTATTGGCTGGCTTTGGGATGGCTGGGTGCACATTACACATAAGTTATTACTATTGCATTTAACTCTCAAGTGGAATTATTATGTTTGTTTGTTTCCGACATTAACACCCGATTTCACCGATGTCACCTAAGTTTAAGGGATCCCCTAAGCAAGGTTAGGGGGCTGTTAGGAGACAGTTTCTGTTTCACCTACAGTTAGGGGTCACCTTAATGTTAAAATTCCCCTTAAATTTAGGTGCTGGAAATATGGGCTCTAAGAGTGCTATTTTGCATTAAAATAAAAACATACACTGTATGTATACAACTCTGCAATAATTATTTGAATGGAGGCAAACCAATAAGCACATCATACATGCACTTAATCTTTATTTGCACAAATCACTGTTCCTTATTCCTCCACTAGGTACTTATCTGCCAGCTGCATTATACTAATGATAATTAAATAAGGTACATTACTTTGTATACTTGAAACATTGAATATGTCAAAAATTAATGTGTAATATGATTCAATGTGTACACAAAAGTGAAATATCTTCATGAAGATATAATTAATGTTTTTATGATTCTGTACCCAATTGTAAATTTTACGTAAAGTGTTTTACCATTACTAAATTATATTTTTTGTAAGAAGAATGTATTGCACACTCACATCTTGTGTGAATTTTTAATTTTTTTTGAATACTCTATGTATTTGTTTTTAGTACAAATAGTCTTTGTCAGATTCATGTAAAATAGCTGTGCATATGTGAACAACAAAGATTATATTGGGACATAATTTTCAGTTAGTCATAATTAATAGTGGAACATGCTTTTTTAATTACATTCTTGAGTTTTATTTTAATAACAACTTTATCGCTTGCATTAATAACTTGTTATTTATTCAATATTTAATATAAACTGGTAGGAGGAAGTGCCCAGATAGACACACCTGTGTCAAATAAAATTGCAATTATAATAAACCATTACATATATGTGTATATTTTAATTTTTGGTTTTCAATATATATTATTAAATAAATTTTAAAACTAAGATTGTTTCAAATACTACTTTATTGAGTGATTTCTAAAACTAAAATATGAAGAACTTTTTAGCAGGCATACATTGGTTTATTCAAGTAAATTTAAACAAAAATTCATGGTCTAAAGTGACTCTATGTAGTCCTATAATTATTTTTTATTATTTTAAACGTTAACTACGTATTATAAAAAAGAAATATTTAGTTGCTTATTAGTTTTCATCATCATGAGTCAAGACTGGTTTCAGGTGTGTTATCCAAATATTCTACTGTCATATGTCTAGTGTCAAACTTGACATTTGACAGTTAAAACTCAAGACGTTTGACATATTTGTATACACATAAAATTTGTAAAAATTCATATTTTATTTATGAAATACTTGACCATTTTGATTTAAATTATTAAAATGAAACGTGAAGATAACTTTCAAAAGTATGCAACGGATGTATACGATCCTATTAAGATCGGTTCAATAGATGGTATGTATGGCACATTAATCATTATTGTGAAGAAATCTTTATAATTTATATAGAAATTATTATCATAATATAATTTTTAGGTACCGATACGGAACCACATGATCGGGCTATTTTAAGGGCATTAAGTTCAGAGTACGTTCCGAATAAGAAAGTGAAAGGTGATCCATATCACACTGTGTTTATAGCCAGACTCAATCCAAGAACAACACAGGTTTAATTTAATCTTAAAAAAATGTAACATTGTTATGTATTTTTATTAGTTATATATACTTAGAAAATATTTCTTTCCAGGATACAATTTATGCAGAATTCGTGAAATTTGGTAAAATATTACACTGCCGTTTGGTGAGAGATATAGTCACTGGTAAATCTAAGCAATATGCATTCATAGAATTTGAAAGTTTATCAAGTGTGGAACATGTGTTAAGGGAAATGCATAAGGAGTTTATAGATGGTAGTGAAATAATTGTAGAGAGAGAAGCTGAAAGACGTTTGCAAGGATGGAAACCTCGAAGACTTGGTGGAGGTTTTGGTGGATGCAAAGAGTCAGGGCAATTAAGATTTGGCTGTAGAGATAGACCATTCAGAAAACCTATATTAATTGCCCCAAAAAGTATCAAAGAAGAATCAAGTAAAAAATAAAACCAATAATAATAAAGACTAAACATAAAATTATTAACAAAGTATTTTTTACTATAGTTTATTATGAAGTATGTTAAAATCTCTGTGGTCATGATTGTCACTCACATTATTATTGTATATAATAATGTTTGATATATATAATGTGTAATGTTTGTTGTAAAGAGTTAAGAGGATGGTGCAGGTCATTCACAAAATTGGAAGCCTATTTATCTTTACTACAATTTGTATTCCTTATAATCTTAATTGCTTTTCTTACTTTTGCTATATTTCATTTTATTGTCTGTTTCAAAAAAGAAGAAGACATAGAAATAAATCAAACTACAAAAACAACTTCAAGTGCGATTTTTACTGAAAAAAAAATTACATATACTGAAACATATCAAACAGCTAGTACACCAACTCCTTTGCCGAAGGGAATCAACTGTACTTGGAAGCCTTCTGTGAAAACTACAGCTATCACACATTATTATGACGGTAATCAAACTCCAACGAACACAAAAGATACTGACAAATTAAGTGACACTGTAACAAGTACAGGAACACTTATAAAAGATTCATTAGATGGTGAACTTGTGAATGATATAGTCAAAGGGTTTCTCTTAGCTCTTGTCAAATATAAACCTCCTCAAGATGTGACATTTGGTTGCACTCTAACTATTGTTGCTGAAAAGTGGACATTGACAGCGGCAAGCTGCATAGAATCAATAGAAGAGTTGGATTCATTAGATTCATTTGTTATGATGAAAGGGCTCGGAGAGGGAGGTCAAGGCAGACTCCACGCTGTATCAGATATCATGATGCATCCACTGTATCAGGGTGTGAATAAAAGTTATGATTTAGCTGCAATTAAATCAGAAGATGATCTTGTCAAAGTAGGAAGTATATTTGTGACACTGCCGACTTTAGTGGACTACCTAACAGTTACAATTGGGGATAAAATGGATCTCCTTGGTTTTGGAAAATTTAGGTAATTATGCACAGAATCAAAAGATAAACAATCAAAAAACAATCTGACTTAATTACATACTTTATTATCCCCCTCATATTGAAGGCAGGCCCGTGCCCAGCAGTGGTACTTTGAAAAGGGGCTGAATACAATTAATTATGTTCCAGCTGTAAATTTCCCTTAAAAATTATGAAATAAAAACCATGTATTTAAATTCAATTAATATGTAAAATGTAATATTTAAAATATCTTAAAAAATGGGTGTAGAAAAACCATGCCACTATTAACATAATGAATTATTTTTTTTTAGAAACATAGACAAGAATGCTCTGGCGCGAAGCATCCGTCAGGTCTCAGTATATAAGCTTCCAATAAAACACTGCCCCAACGACACCGCCACCTGGTCGCCGCGCCACCTGGTGGGCGGAGAGGCCATTTCTCGCGGCTCCTGCGGGAAAGTCCCCTTGTGCGCTGGAGTCTTAGAGAGCCGCAACACCCCCTGCAACTACTGCGCGGGGGCTCCCTTGCTGTACCGCAACGTGCTGCTAGGTGTAATGAGCGACAACCCGCACTGTGGACTCGCGTGCGATCCGGCTTTGTACGTTAATATAGCAGCGGTTAGAGATTGGATAGATTCTGTTATTTATTGAGTTTTTTTTTCATAAAAATATATGTATATTGTGTGTATTAGATGGCCTTTTTAATGTTATAAAATCTATTTTACTCTTAGAATAAGACAGGGAGATTTTGAAGTTGTCATTTTCTGTCAGTCATTGCTGAATGAATTTATTCATATCTATTTTTTAAGTAATTGTTTGTATTTCTCCATGAAATTGGCACACAAAATAGATCTAAAGGAGTAGACTGTAGATATAAACGATGGGGATGACGAAGGGGTTGGTGACTTGCTCTGTACTGATGGCGGTGTTCGTGGCGGGCACCGTGGGCGTGTCCGTGTTGCAGTTGGTGACGGCCGCCAGCGCTGGGGAGGAGCCCCAAGATGTGACCAATATATAACAGAATCGACATTTTAAATAAAAAAATCGACGTCATGGTAATATAATACGTATATTATTGAAATAAAAGATTATTTTTAGTATTTTTGTTTTTTATTTTATTTTCATTAAAGAAAATTACGTATTTGTAAAGAAAAGCACAATGTATGTTACATATCTTCAAAATTTAGATATTTTTTACAAATGTCTATGCTATTCATTTTGCTCGCTACTAAGTTGCGCTGTAACATATGAATGAATTCATTTAAACAAACAAAGCCACAACACCAGTGACTGGGTAATAGGCACAGTTATTTTTTTATTGAAAAATCGTGGTAATATGGTAATATGAACATCTTTTTGAAGATGCCATGATCTTATTAATAAAGGGATTATTTAAGCTAAATGAAGCTGCATTAAAATTAGATGATTCTGTCAAAGTATATTTGAGACATTAATTACTTTATAGTGGATTTTCTGTTAGAAATAAAATCAGATCTAATGAGCGTTAATCCGCACTGCAGCGCGCGCGATTCCTGCGCGATTTTTATTTGTCATCCAAATGATGCGCGATCATCCGGCTTTTTTAGGGTTCCGTACCCAAAGGGCAAAACGGGACCCTATTACTAAGACTTCGCTGTCCATCTGTCACCAGGCTGTATCTCAAGAACCGTGATAGACAGTTGAAATTTTCACAGATGATGTATTTCTGTTGCCGCTATAACAACAAATACTAAAAAACACAATAAAATAAATATTTATAGGATCTCCCATACAACTAACGTGTTTTTTGCTCGTTCTTGCTCGATATTGATAACGGCAACAGATAGACGCTTGAAATATTCACAGAATATTTAGTTATATATTCACTTTAAAAATAAATAATTAAATTAAAACAAATATTTAAGGGGGGCTCCCATATAACACACATGATTTGTTTGTCTTTTTTATAGATAATGGCACGGAACCCTCGTGCGCGAGTCCGACTCGCACTTGGCCGGTTTATTTATTGGCCTTTTTAGTTGCGGTAACAGATATACATTCTGCCGGTGTATTCATCCGGCTTTATATATTAACATAGCAACCGTCAGGGATTGGCTGGATTAAATAAATATGTTGGGACATTAACACACAGCACCATCTAGTTTCATGGTAAGCTACGAGGCTTGTGTTATACATACCAGACAGTGGCGTAGCGTGCGGGGGGCGGTAGGGGCCGCGGCCCCAGGCGGCATTTTTAAAGTGGCGGCAAAATTTCACAATAAATATTGTGTACCAACATGAAATAGAGAAAATTAATTATTTGTCACAAAAATCACTACCAACACATTCTATCGGGTTATTGCTAAGTAATTTTCATTGCTGAATAGGAATTCTGATCATGCCGCCCCCTATATAAGCTACTGGACTATGATTACGAAAGACTTTTTACTTTTGAAATATAACGGTGCGAAAAAATTAAAAAAAAAACTTGACAAAGAAGAACTACTTATTTTTATTATTCAACGAGGTTATAACATCATTGTTATTATTTACTAAATTATAAGATCTCATAAATAAATGGCTCAAACGAAATCTTTAAAATTTTGACATCATCATCATCTTTCGTCCATTTAATTTTACTCGGAAGTTTAGTCATTTTATTCGAAGACTAATAATAAATAATTAAAAAAAAAACCTTTCCGCCCTGGGTGAATCTTCATACGCAAAAGGCGTGAAAAGTGGAAAACATGCAAAATTATAACACACAGTTATATTTATTTAGTTATTTTAGTGTGTTAAGGAGTAGATAGTTATAGTTATTATTAAACAAAAAGCAAATGTTTTGCATCATTTTTGTAATTACTGATCGGTTATTTTTCCACGATTAACTTTGGTTAGTATAAAATTGAAAATACATATTTTTGAGAATATTCTGTGTTCGAGTCCCAGTTTAGACCAGAGATAATAATTCTTTTTTCTGTGAAGAAATTGTCAGTAACATCCCGAAGTTGGGAAGTTGACAATGCTTCACCTTACCTCAAAGAACGCCTCAGAGAGAACGTTTTTCATGGAATATGCGAACACCACATACTCTTTTTCCTTGCCATTATTTGAGATTTTTTATTTTAATTCGGGCTAAATGAGCCCATCGTTGCAACTTTTAAGAGCTTTGAGAGCAGTTGTGCTATAAGTTAGTACTGCGCTTTCAGGTCCTCTTTGCGTAGAATGCTGGCATTTTTGGTGTAGTATGCCAGAGGGAGATTTCCTCTTTTTCTCACGGTGCTCTCAGGTGATGTTGGTGTGAGATCCTGACATTATTGGTGTAGGTTGCTAGCTTCCCGATTGGTTTCTTTGGCTTCCTATGCTGGCACATTTGGTTTAGGATGCTAGCGTTCTGATTAACTCTTCGTCTTATCATCTTTAGTCATTGTAGCATATTATAGCCCTATTTAAGGGGTTTGGTTTTTCCTTCTTCCAACTTTTCTAGTTGCACGAGACCGTGCTTCACATTATAGAGCGCCATGTGATTGGCGGCGTTGCTCCATGGTTTGTTGCCCCTAATGTATTCTGATGTTGTAATGCTTTCAGCAAACCCTCGTTTCCAAGTTCGAAAGGCTTGTCTGATATTTCACATGTTGTAAGGTGCGTTTTCCCAGTTTCTCTCACAACCGCTATATATAGGCGTTTTGCATGTGGTGTCTGGTTTCTTTGGTTGGTGAGAGGTTTGGTGTAATAACCTGTCCCGTGTCGGCTCCTGTCCTATTTGTCTTCCTTGTAATTTTCACTTTTAGCTTCACCAGGCTTATCGGTGTTTGGGGCTGTTTGTGGCTTTGTTCACGTCCCGCTTCGTAAGCCTACCTACTGTGATCGCCATGGCAGGCATCTTCTGTTGCAGGCGTTTTGCGCTACTTTTCTCACGTCACTAGGATATGTAGTATAATGTTTCTGGGGATCTCCCCCGATCATATGCGTAGCAGACTGCCGATAGTATAAGCTGATGTAAATTACTTTCGTGTACGGCAGTTCGTTACGATGAATGAATTATATATTAATGGTAAATGTTCAACCTAATTCTTTAATTTCTATCCACAAGTCACAACCTTTGCTAGATGCCGTTCCAAGTTCTAGTTTAACCTTTTCACCATTCCATCAGACAGCAGATAACATGGCATAATTATCAAGCATATTGTACTCTCATATTATAATCTTACAAACTTCTTGAAGCACATGTGATTTACAGTTTCTTCTTTGATCGCCGTCATTTAATTTCCAAACAATTTGTGATCCCGGACCTGTAGCATTATAGATTTTAACCTATTTTGCGCAATTAAATGCTTCTTGATTTGGAATAGCAAAAGCATTGGGCCTTATTGTTAAATGATTAATCCATAATAAACTGAATTCTCACTTGATGTGGTCGAATCGCTTGCCAAGTTATTAATCGGAAATGGTCCCGATTTATTGGCCTTAAATTAATTGAATTAATAAGATGGCGGCGAATTTGACTTCGGCCCCCGGCGGCATAAGTGCACGCTACGCCACTGATACCAGATAGTTGATACACTAAACATATATAACTTTAAATACATACATATTATAAATATATATACCCATGACTGGAGTACACACATTCGTGCTCATCACACAAATGAACGCCCCCAGCGGGACTCGAACCCGCAACCGCTGGCACAGCAAGTAGGGTCACTACACACAGCCAAACGTGTCGTCATGTATACGTGACTATATATGTGACTGTTGTTGAGATTTTTTAAACTAAAATATAAGTGTATTCCGACTTTTAAGTTGTCTTTTATAATTACAACTGTGTACATGTAAATTACTCTTAAATTAAAAAAGGAGAATTTTGATGGATGTCACTTTATGTCAATAATAGCATATTTTTATAAAATTATCTATTTTTGATGAAACTATTGTTAAATTACTCGAGTTCTCATAATATATTATCAAAGAAATAATTCTTCAAATACATAAAAATTTAGTCTAGATTGCACCAGGTATTTACTTTTATGCAATGACATGGAATAAAGTGGTGGGGGCTGTTATATCACTGGTGATGATATTATTAGTGGTCTACGGTTTTGTGTTGATTTATAATTTCATCACCGACTTTGCGGAGGAAGCTAAAAAAAGAACTACTCTACCAAGTGTTCCCTTCATTTGAAATGATCGATGTATTTTTTTAAAAATTAAACAGAAAATTAGGCTTTTGTAATCGTTTAGCGGTCCATTCCCCGTTCCCCTTACCGTATTATCTAATAGTAATGATGTTGAAAATGATTCGCACATGATGGTCTAAGAGCCGGATACAGCACGACCTTCACAGATCTGTTAACCAGATGAAACATATTTTTATAGTTTCAATAATAGATAAATACGTCTAAAATAGCTTGCCTATCGAAATCCTGATCAGGCTTTTTTAACACCTCCTGGTTAATTTCTAAGAAATTAATTGTTAACCATGGACCACCGGTGGATCGGCGGTCGTTGACAGGTTAAATTAATTATTTTTTTATTTTTCACCCTTCTGTTAACCAGCCGAATTTTGTTCTAATATTTCTTGACCGCACTACCTGGCAAGTGGGTATAAACAGGTAAGTTACTATAGGTAACTTCACGGATACTATAAGGCTACTTAGACATATTCTTTGTATTATTTACTATCGGTTAGAACAAAATTAATCTGGTTAACAGAACAATGGAAAATAAAAAAAAAAGTTTAGATTAATTAATATAAAAATAGCCTGGTCAGTATTTCGATAGGCAAGCTATTTTAGGCGTATCTATCTGTTCGGAAGAATATGTAGGTGGACGGGGTAAAAGATTCCACATTAAATTAAGTACTTGTTTAATTAGCACTTTAGAATAAAGTATATGTATACAATTTATAATTTGGACCCGTCATGCAGCTCGCGCGTGGAGAAAAAAGCGAATGGCAATTAAAACTGCGTCCGGCGGTGGGGGCCCGCAATGCCTATGTGTGCGTAGATGTACATGAGAAGCATTGTATGTGCGGGTTACAGCTTGGCAGACGAAACGGCGTTAACACTATCTATTATTGGAACTTTATAAGAAAAATGTTTCATCTGGTTAACAGATCGGTGAAGGTCGTGGTGTATCCGGCTCTCTGGCTATGAACACCTCAGAGGTGCGAGACCCGCTTAATGGTTCTCTAAGTGAATGCGCTACCACTGAATACATCTTTTTAAATATCCAATGTCAACTTGTATAAAAGGTTTATTAAAACAACCACCATAAGCATTAACATAAACAATTTATTTAAATAATTTCCATATGATGAATTATAATACATTTCGCAATACACAGCGCGACGCGCCCGCAGTCAAATATACAGATACTCTAGCCACAGTTTATACAAACATCGGCGCCCCTCGGCCCTCGGCCCTCGGCCCTCCCCCCTCTCTGGCTCCCTCTGTACAACACCCCCATTTTTATATAAAATCCATTATCTGTACATATCTTATTTATACATGGATACTGCAATGTGGAGGAAAGGAAAGTCTAAAAGTAAGTTTATTGTCTACGCTTGAGAGTTATTGCACCGATTGAAAAGAAGGACGAAATTTTTAAGAATAAAACAGAATATAAAGCATACAATTGTAATAATAAAATAAATATAATACCAATTTTCTATAACAAATTTATATTTTTATTTACATAGTGTCACCATTGTTCTGTTGTCAGCGTTATTTACATGGATTTAAAGAATAAGGAGATTTCGTGTAAGAAAATGTAAATAAATACATTATAGATAGTTCCAGATTAATTTTTGATATGAGAGTTACTTCAGTCTTGCTCAATAACTACTATTATACAATTACACATATGGATAGTCGGTTGTCGAATGGCGACACTATATAGTTTAAAATATAAGAAACGATAAACACCAATTAAATTAAAAATGAGCAAAATTCATATGAATGATCGTACGATGTCGAGTCTCCGTCGCATCGCTACGTAACATATTCCCAAGCGTCGCAGCTCCAAGGCCACGCTTATATAGAATACATACATATGTGTATTTATGAAAACATTATATATAATGAATTTTAATCTAATTTCTATAAGGGGGAAAGGTTTGTCATTCTCTAAAAATGTAGGACGAATGATCGAGAGACAGACCCCCCCCCCCCCCCCCCCGCACCGGTCGCGGCCGCGCGGCGACACTGCGACGCGTCCAAGTAACACCGTTTTACTAACACTTTCTACATTGATTATATAAAAAGATCACAAACAGCTTCGTAGATATTAATTATTAAGTTGTCGCCATGTCCCTTGCAGCGAGGTCTAATCCTATGTAACGTCCCATTTAAAATCCCCCTTTATATTAATTGTATTCTTTTGCAGTCTTGCTTAATTTTAATTGTTCAAACGCTAAAATTCATTTTGTTGCCTAAATATTTTAAACATATCGTATGAAGGTCTGCATACGTTCAATACTTTGAAGGTTTTCTTATTGTAACAACCAAATGAGACCATATTGTTTTAGAGCCTACAATATGTACTAGCGGCGAGAAACGCTATTCAATATTATTGATTTATAATAAATAAAATTATTCACAAATGCTTGTATTAAGTCTATTTGAATAAAGATTCATTTCATTGATAAATATATGTATTATGTAAAGGATAGAAAACGTTGTAAGTACCAAACGTGCGTAGACCGTGGTCGTGGTAGATGTACGCAGCGTTGTTACACTTGCACTATATTTATGATACAGGACTAAGTATTGTCTAGATTTTTGTTATAAGATCTAAAGTTAGGAATGTAGTCAAAAGTAATGTCAGAAAACTATGAAATAAAGCATTTCTAACTTAACACCTATAACAACTCCGTCTTGTTTTAATGGGAAAATGTTTTTGTTTTTATTATCTAGTCTGACGTGGTTTGGTCTAGTCTGGTCTGGTGTGGTGTGGTGTGGTCTGGTCTGGTCTGGCGTGGTCTGGTGTGGTCTGGTCTGGCCCGGCGCGGTCTGGGATCAGATGCCGCTGCGGAAGTCGTCGGCGGCGGCAGCGACGTGCGCCGGTTCGTATATTCCGCCCTACAAATATAAATTAAATATTACATTATTTCATCAATTTCCTATTCTGGCATCAGCTACTTCTGGAAATTTTATTTTTCTTTTTAAAGTACGGCTCAAGATAAAACTGGTGGTTACGGCTAGAGGAGTTCTATATATAGTCCATTTTTTCTTACGTGTCCTAATTGGTAAACAAACACTACCTTGAACGAAAATCACTTGTTTTCGGACAATCATACATTTTAGATTTGGTTTTATCGTTTATAACTATTTCAGAAACACACACGCTACGAATTACACTAATAAAAGCTGTTAATTATTGATTTAAACACATTATTTTTGCTAAAATTGAAATATTGACAGAACTAACTTCCACAGATAAAATATGAACACAACATTTTGACGTTTCGATACGCTTCTTTGTCTTTGAATTATAGAGATGTACATTTAGAATGAATTATGGAGAGTGAAAACTGAACTTATTAAAAATAACAATATCTTTAAATTACAAAGTACGATATTTTGTTCAAATTGTTATTAGGCTTAAAAATAGTAATGTCTTCTGTAGAATATAGAAGATTTTTAATTGCTTTTAATGAATTTATACTTATTATTTATTTGTTATTGTAATTATTATTATTTCGTATCTTATTGCACAGTTTATTAAAACGGAGTGAGGGACTTCCGACCGCTTTTTGCTTTTTTAGGTTAAAGTTTTAAAAATGAGTTTATATTAAGGCCAAAAAATCTTAAAAAAACTTTCACGTCATTGATTTTAAAATAGACAAGTGACATTTTGACAACTTTTATTAAAATTTACTAAAGACAATTATAATAAAAAAGTTATTGATGAAATGGCCGCTCATAAAAATATAATTGTTCTGCGCCTTCCGCCGTATCATTGTGAATTAAATCCAATAGAATTAATATGGGCACAATTAAAATCACATGTAGGAAAAAATAATAAAAGTTTTAAAATAGCTGAAGTCAAGGAGCTAGTCAGAGAAGGATTAAGAAAAATTGGTACGGCGTCTTGGATAAATTGTATTGAACATGTGAAAAAAGAAGAAGACAAAATGTTGCAGCTTGACGGCTTAATAGATGCTGCAACAGATACACCGACCCCTAATTTTATAATACATATATCAGAAGAGTCGAGTAATTTATCATCGGAATCAGACTAATAAAATTATTAAAATAACTTGTCGTATTATTTCTACCCAATACTTTGCGTTCACTGCATAAAAATTAAAAACCATTAAGTTCAGTCATTCATTCGTCATGCCCATCTCTATGAATTATCTCTGGTCACCTGTACGCCATATTTGTTTACTATTTAAGACACGTAAGAAAAAATAGACTATATATATATATATATATATATATAACACCAAAATGGTGTCACGTTTCCGAGATATTCTGAGATAAAGACTAAGATTTTAAGATCTACTACTTCACTAATTATTGCTTGAATATAGTTAAGTATTATTTTTAATGATTATCAAAATTTTCATTTGTTGCTTTGTACATTTAAATATCTCGGAAGCGCGACAGTTTGAGGCAATATTTTATAGTTTCTAGAAAAAAACAAAAATGGGGGAAGAATATTTGCAACGCCACAAAGGTTCATTCACCGTTATTAAAAAAAATCAAACAATACTTTATTAACTACTGGAAGCAGATTAACATTAATAAAAAAAATATTCCAATAAATAAATAAATAATAATAATAATAATAATACAAACAAAAAAATACTATCCAATAGTCTAACATAATATAACGACAGTTAATTACAAATAAAATAAAACAACACCTCTTCTAAAATTACAATTAGTTATCAATTATACATCGTTCTACTAGATTACCTGCTAGTGGCCATTGGGCACGTCAGACTCCTGATTGCATGTACGTACATAAACAAACAATAAATTATACATATTATATAATAATTATACATATTTTCTTTACACAAGTACCTCAGGCAGTAGCGGGGCGGGCGCGGGGGTGGGGGAGGGGGCGGCGCGGGGAGACACGTCGGGGGAGGAGGGGATGGACATTTGCACGGGCAGGGAGGAGTACTACATGTAGTATAATCATATTTACGCTTTGCAATTATTCATTTAAACTATATATATATATATTGTAAAGCAGAACAGTTGGTTCGCAACTGAACGCTGTATGTGGTTAAGCTATAAACTTTGTAGGCTATAGTATTATCTTTACAGAAAGTTACGACGAGCTAAGGAATTTCCGTAGCGAGATATGTTTAATAAAAATATTAGAAAAGTGCGAGTCTGATTCTTAATTTCAACTTGACACCTTTACGCGTTCCTGAGGAAAAGGTTCTTGACAGACAGATAGAAAGTAAGACAGACAGATGGATGGACAACAAAGTAATTCTATAAGGGATCCTATTTTTTTTCGAGGTGCGGAACTAAGAAGGTGACAATGTGTGTAGTGTGGTCCAGTAGTAGTGGTTGTGGCGCGCTACCTGGTCGTGCGAGGGCGCGGGCGCGGGCACGAAGTAGTTGTCCGGGGCGGGCGGCAGCAGCGCGGGCGGCGCGAGCGCGGGCGCGGGCGCGGCGGGCGCGCCGCCCGGGTTCAGCACGTCCACGTACGACTTCTTTATATCTGTCCGCCCAGACAATAGATTCATTATTATTTTAGAACGAGTCCGTTGAGGATTTATCACTCATCCTTTTAATGTTGGATTAATATTAATTAGATTTAGAGATTTAAATATATATTTGCTTTAGTGGTTTTTTTTACATATTTATAAATTTATCATAGAAAGGTCTATGAAGAATTTATGAATATATAAAAAATGAAATGTACGTATATATTTATTTAAATGATATATTATAAGTGTAGTCATGGTGTACTCACGCCGTCCCTTCTGCATCTTGAAGATGTTGGCGACGGGGGCGCCGGCGGCGGGCGGCGCGCCCGGCGACTGCAGCGGCGTCGACGTGCTCCTGCATTTTATACATCAAGTATAAATTATATTTAACAGTTGAAAAGTGAAGTAAGTTCGAATCCCGGGTCTTGCACCTTTCATATTCTCATATGCGAATTATTTTCAACAGGATCACTACTTGCTTCACGGTGAAGGAAAATATCATAACTAATTTTAGAAAGACTTGTAAAATCCGGTAGTCCGATGATGATCGATTGATGCGAAGGAGAACAAGACCTTGGTTAAGTGCAGCCAAGACCTTGATCACCTTCGCGTTGAGAAGATGCTCATGCACGCTGTCCAGCTATAGTTACAAAGGGCTGAATGAGAATGTTGAGTTCGTTAGCGGTCCTGCGATGCCCCATTAAGACGGGGGAGGTTTTGTTGGGTTTCAGTGGGTAGTACTGGCTTTTCTAGCCGGTGAGTCCCACATAACCACCTGTATGTCTATAGGTGGTTTGCGTAAATGCTTTTCCCAAAATAAAAGAACGTGACTCACATAGCGGGCAGGACGGGCGGCGGCGCGGGCGGCGCGGGCGCGGCGCCGTCGGCGGCGGCCGTGTCGCGCCAGCGCTTGTGCTCCTCGTCCCACACGATCTGCGCGCGCACACACACATACATACGACATACATAATATACAGGGTGGTCCAAGAGGTGGCGTCATAAAATTCTTTTTAGATTCCTAACATCTGGGTCTATCCGAAAATACCCCATGTATGTTCCGCGATTTTTCGTAGTTTAGAAGTTATGATTTTTTTAATGTTTATTTGCGAATTTTCTACCGGAGCAAATTATAAAAATCATAACTTGTTTAATAGTAAAAGAAGTTTGGTTTCTTTTTCTGCAACATGATCGTCTTGAATCACTCTTTCACAAGTTATAATCAACTACACAACGTTCTTCGTTATAAGTTACCAAAAAGAGGGCCGAAAGTGAAAATTTTAGGTTTGAGTTGGACGAAGTTAAATTATAGATAGATAGATAGACCCAGATGTGAGGAATCTAAAAAAAATTTTATGACGCCACCTCTTGGACCACCCTGTATAATATCTATTTTACTGACTGATATTATATATATGTACATATTAAAATATAAATATAGGCATTTTTGACAAAAATCTTACATTTGTAAAGCTATTTATTAGTTAGAGGAATTATTTTACTATTGTATTAAAGTATTATTGAAGTATGTATTATATTTCATTAAGAAATCAAATAATAGTATAATTATATGAATAATGTACATAAAAGTTAAATAAATTAAATAATAATTAAACATCGAATGAAACTTAAGCTTCGACTGCTATTATATTATTTGTATTTATATTTTTATTATATTTGTTTAGTTCATACTTTTGCAATGTTTTAACGTATTTCGTGTAATTATGAAGTAAATAATATTTAATTATAACTACACATGTATATTAGTAAAGTATTTTTACTGATATATATGCTTTATATAGAAACAACTACAAAGTATGAAGCTCTAAATTGAAAAAGTACAAATTAAGCCACTTCTACGTACTTAAACCTTCTATATCCTGCAATAAGGAGTGAGAAAAGGGAACATACTTTCCCCCAAACTGTATACAACTGTACTTAAATATACACTGTAAATAATTCCAGTACACGTTCACTGTGGAATATATATTACAACACTGCCCTCATTAAAAACAAGAATTACACTAGATATATAAAAATTATCTTATTCATTAAATTATATAACAGCAGTAAATATGTATTAGAACAGCGGTTGGCAACCTTTCAGCAGGCAGGGGCCGCAAGGTGGCAATATCTAGTAAAGGCGGGCCGCAGGGGCCGCACTTGTGATATTAAAAACAAAAAAAAAAATTATTTGTGTTTTATTTAGAAATGAGCAAAAAATAACAAAAAAATATAAACATATACCACAAAATATATAACTACAAACTTCAGTGTGACGATTGAGGCTGTATTTGAGCGGCTATTTGTTGTAAGTAAAAAGTCTTAGCTTTCATGTTAGTAGTTACAATTCGTAAAATGGCTCTTAAATGCTCATCCGTGAGACGAAAAGCATATTTATTTTTTCGGTAATTAAGGATTGAAAAAGTTCGTTCGCATAAATACATAAGTAAAGTTCGCATAAAGAGTACTTATAGAAGTTTTATTTATAAAACAGCCACGGGCCGCATGGCGGCAGCTCGCGGGCCGCGGGTTGCCGACCGCTGTATTAGAAGATAAGTAATAAAAGACACAAGTAAATAATGCCTTTATTGTACATCAAAAGGATCTACATTTACTGAAAACACCATTTTTAGCCCAAACTTAGGTACATAAGTAGTGCAATCTATTTACACGACATACTACATATATGTAATAACATAGTATAAATATTTTACATATATATAATTATAATAACAACAGATATTAACTGTTTCTATATATAAAACCTTATTACATGATTTTACATGACAAGATATTCATACACTAGCCGGCGGTAAATAATGCACGTCGAGCTAAAGAGGGAGAGAATCGGCTAATTTCGGTTTTGTAGAGCGTCGTCTCTGTCACTCAGTACATTATGTCAAGTTCTCAGTAAACACCGGACTGTTAGTGCTCCGTGCGACAGAGACGACGCTCTACGAAGCCGAAACTAGTCGATTGTCTCCCTCTTTAGCACGATGTGCATTATTTACCGCCGTTTACTGTGATTAGTATTAGCAAAACAACTTTTAGAAAGGGATAAATGATTTATAATTACATTTAATTTTATATATAAGATAAATATATATAATATTTATAGAACAAGGAAGTGTTAACTTTCACCATTTACATAGTAACATAAATAGTATTGTGAGTTTATATGTTACACATACTTTGTGTTATAGAAAGTAGAATATAGTATATAAGCTCAAGACAGTGTTAAATAATATAGGTGCGACAGTTGTGTGTATGCGATGAGTGCAAACCTCACTAGAAGTAGTGGTGCAAGTGTCACATGAGAGTGGGCAGGTGTAGCGAGGAGAGCGGGAGCGGGCGTGGGGGTGGGAGTGGGCGCGGGCTACTCACGGTGGGGTTGGTGTCGTCGGGCAGGATCATCTGGTTGGGCGCGCGCAGCGACAGCTTGGTGAGGATGCCGCCGAGCCAGCCGGACTTCTTGTCCTTGCCGCCGTCGGAGCTCTTCGACTCCACTTTCTTGCCGTTCGTTTTCGGCGTGTCCGTGTCTCGGTCCGTCTGCTGATAGATGGATATAAAAGTGAGTCGTGGTAAATGGTTATATTATATTTACTGGCGACAGCGTGTTTCCAATATGATCACTAGATACAACCATCGTTATAAGTAGCATTACATAAGCCTCAGTGGTCTCTTATGATATATTTATTTAAACAAATATGTTAAACTTTTAATGATAATAAAGGAAAAAAAGGTGGGACCACGATGGGTATGAGTATATTTAGACTTAAAAAGACCTATTGAGTCATTAATTTTTCAAATTATAATATTAGCTTGTTATTGTGATCTCGCCCTAAGTTAAATCTCTACAGAAATCAATATATATGTATGGAGTGTACTCACATCAGCGGAGGCGGGCCGGTCGTCGTCCATGTCGCCGAACATGGCGGGCTTGGAGGGCGCGGAGCCCGGCATCGTGATGGTGGGCGGCGCCTCCTCCGCCGCGCCCGCGCCCGCCGTGCCCTGGCGGCGGGGAGGCACGCATGTATACTGATACATCGCATTACTGACCGGGCTAACCAAGTTGTCCGGGTTGAAGTTAGTACAAGTCGCGTCGCAGTGGATAGTTATTGAGGTGAGACGAAGACACGACGAGACAAACTTCAGTCTGGTCAACTTGGATTGCTCTTATGGTATATATTTTTTTGATTTTAATTAAAGGAAACCGAAAAAAGGTATACGACTGAAGTGGATTAGTGGTAGCGTCTGCGGCAAGATTAATTTTTGATGACGGTAAATGTTTAATTTTTTATATCCAGTAATATAAAAATCCCAACTTTTGGAGAACATTATTTCTAAGTATTTTATTGGATAATACTTTCTTACATTTACGCGAATGTTTGACATTTAAAATAAAACTATCTTTTCGGATTTTTTCGCAGATTTATTTTGATTTTTGGTTCCCTTTGAGACGTCTAAAACCTTAGTCTCTCCTGCGACCACAATTGCTATAAAGCGTCGGGAACCAAAAATCAAAATAAACCTGTGAAAAAATCCGCAAAGACAGTTTTATTTAAACTATTTTATTGCAGAGAATTTATTCCCTATTACTTCAGTAATAGGATTTAGAATCATTATTATTTTCCAATATAAAAAAATTGAACAAAACCTGGAAATTGAATGTTTCACCTATAATAAATTAAACAATATTACAGATCCGATACCACTGAGCCAGATGGTCGTCACCATATACGTTAAGATTTTGTTATACTATCGAATTAAAATAAAACACAAAAACATTTTAGTAGACATTTATTGGCAACACTACAAATTACAAAGATTAGTTAGTGGGTGCTCTACAACACTAAAGTATAACTATAACAATTGTGGTAACCATTACACATGTTCGGGATAGATAATTTTACGTTAAAAAAGAAAGCATTTAATATTAAAAGGAAAAAAAAAATTAACAGTGACATAGATTATACAGAATTGGTTTTTTTTTTTTGGTATTTAATTAATATAAATTAATAATAAGACATATAAATCCAAGTCGTGGGAAAGTTAGGAAAATATAAAAAAAAGTTAATAAATAATTATGGTAAAAAAAATCCATTGAGACCAAACACGATTTAAAAAATCAAAATACCATGAAAAAGATCCAAAATATCACAGGCTTTTTAAACACAATATAGTTTATAAACACCTTTCTAAAATTAACTGCGTACATAATAATTAAGTTAAAGCAGCAAGTAAGCATTTAAGCTTGATCTATATGGACCAGTTATTAGTCTACACAATGAATTAAAATTTTAAATAAATTAATGTTTCGTCAGTATCAAATATACCCATTAAGATATGTATTAAAGCAAATCTATTAATTTACTGAATGGTCCATGGAATTGTCATGGAGTCCAAGGATAAGTTGAATAAAGAAACTGAATTCTAAATAATTTAAATGTGCATTTGCACTACTTCCTACCTGCTTAGAGGTTCTGCACTGTCAAGCGCATTTACTTATCTATTAACATTTTGGAGTAATAACATATTGAAAACACTTGCATTGGGTTATAATTCAAAGTTTCATTTGGCAAATGTAATAAAAATCACAAAAATACTGCCATGTGTCACTATAACTATAGTTTAAATGGACTCAATAATAAGGTTTACCGTCCCCGCTGTGGGCGCGGGCGAGGACTCGGGCTTCGTCAGGCGGCGACTATCTAACATAATGGCACAGTCACAAAAACACTTCTCGAGCTAAATGAGCGGGACGGGTTCGTCGATGTCGAAGGTCTTGGGCCCGGAGACGTAGTAGCGGCCGTCCCGGTCCCGCGGCAGGGGGTCGCCGTCGCGCCACGCCGTCGGCTCGTCGATGGCGAAGGTGCGGGCGAAGCCCTCGTCTCCGCCGGCCAGGGCTCTCCACACTCTCTGCCCTCTCTTGGCCAACATGGCCTCGAATTTCTCCACGCTTTTCTCCACAGTTTCCCTGAGTCGCTGTTTGTGGGCCAGGGGGTCCTCGTCGTCGTCGTCGTCGCAGGGGTCGGCCGGCTCATCGATGGGGTAGGTGCCGCCGAACACGAGGGGTTTGTACGCGCGCTCGCAGGAGGCGGCGCGCGCCCAGGAGTCGACCGTGTCGCCGACGACGTCCCGGCGGGCGCGCGGGGCGGGCGGGGCGCGCGGGGCGGGCGGGGCGGGCGGGGCGGGCGGCGCGGGGCGGTGGGCGGGGCGCGAGGGCGGGCGCGGCGGGCGGCGCTGGCGGCACACGGAGGCGGGGGGCGGCGCGGGCTGCCCCACACACACGCGTTAGCACACTCGCACATAGCACATGGCACCACACTAACGCGTCTATCATCATAAAGCAATGCCGCAATGAAATGATTTTAACGTTTTTCCAACATATGAACTATTTCATTCATACATTTGCTTTAAAGTGATAAAACACCAACAATTGTTATGTAATTCCACTTCTGCTACACTACCTTTTTCTTCAATTATAATTTGAAAAAATATCATGATATAAATTTGAAAAAAAAAGAATCCATTTCATAATTAAAAAATTTATAATTTATAACCCGCAATAATAGTTGTAATTATGTATTTAGTCTTTATAATTCATTTCTCAGATTATCTTTCAATAATAAATATTACAACACATTGTGAGAAAGTAATATAATATAGCAACATAAGAAATTATCAAATAATATTATGAAGAAAAACAAGAGTACTCACATCATATCCATAGTGAGTGTCATTCTGCCAGTATGGGTCAGCGTAGGACTGCACATGCTCTTCATAGCCGTATTGCTGGTCGTACTGTTGCTGCTCTGGCGCGTACTCGGGCACTTGCTGCAGCTGTTGTTGCTGCAGCTGCTGCTGCTGCAGTTGCTGATGATGTTGGTGGAACTGCTGCTGCTGGTTCTGTTGTTGATAGTATTGGGAATAGTCGGTAGTGTCTTCCACTGGCTCGGGATACTGTGGGACCTGCTGGGTCTGTTGGAGCATCTGAAATGATGTATAATTTGTAACTTTAGTATGCACGTTATTGACTTTATGGACTTTTGGTAGTATACCATGACACAAAAATAACTAGATGTATCGGAATGAAGATAAAACGGCCTACATTCATAAAACCACGACAAAACAACAAATTTAACATATACTATATTTGTATGTGCTACTTAATTTCATTGAAAATTGTCTTACAAATTCAAATATTATTAATACGAAAATAAACTGAAAATAATTGTGTCATTTGAATATAAATAACTCTAATATGGTAGAAGGCCGACCTGGTCCTGCCAGCCGGCGCCGGGCGCGATGTGCTGCGGCGTGCTCTGCTGCGACGCCTCCGCCTGCACACACATATACCACATCTTTATTTTCTTACTTTTTTTTTTGAGTTTTTGTTTAAGTAGTTATTGTGTTGATTTAGAATATACAATATAAACTATCATTCTTAATTTCACGAATACTATTCTTTCATTTACTTATTCATCAACTCTTTTAATTATAATACTAGGGCGATGTAATATATATGTGATTATTAATACCTATGGTATAATAGCCATTAGATGAAAATATATAAATGTTAATATAGGTGTGTGTGCGTGTGTGTATATATATGCGTGTGTGCACAGCGGTGTGTACGCACGGAGAGCTGCAGCGCGACGGCCTGCACGTCGCGCAGCCACTGCTGGTGGCGCGGCGAGGCGCCGGCGCTGTGCTCGCCCTCCGCCTCGCCCTCGCCCTCCGCGCCCTCCGCGCCGCCCTCCGCGCCCGCCGCGCCCTCGTCCTGCAGCGCCGGGTCGAAGTATTTCAACCTATGGCGTTCATATAGAATCACGTTACAAAATTGTATATATATTTTACTGTAAGTGGAAAGACTAGCTAAAAAAATAAATAGAAGGAAAAGTTAGTGTCCATTCTAAATTTTATTCTTATCGAGAGTGGAAAAATGAGAAAAATGTTTCTAAGTGTGTATATAGGTAAGCGTGAAAGTATGTTACCTGTCGGCGAGCGTGGCGACGGCGCGCGCCAGCGAGGGCGCGTGGCGGCGCGGCGCGGCGGTGAGCGCGCGCGCGGCCGCCTCGGCGTAGCGCAGCGCGCGCGCGCCGCGCCCCGCGTCCGCCAGCCGCGCCGCCGCCACCAGCTTGTACACCTGCACGGGGGGATGTTTTTATTTTAAACTATAATTATGTCGTATAAGATATACATTTATTATCGAAGTCGGCTTAGTGACTTTTTTTAGTATTTCCAATATGTCTCATGGTTTCGAATACATTAATAATACTCTAATATAAAATAAACCAAATATAAATATTAATCAGTAAATGAATATTTATTCTTTCATTGCATTAATTTAAATAAAAAGAACCAAACATAAAACAAAAGAAACTCAAAAACATTCGGGAGGCACACTGACCACCAGCTCGTCGAGCACGAAGTCCTGGCTGAGCGACATCGCGTATTCGTATATCTCTGTGGCGAAGATCGCGTGGTCGGTGGCGAAGCGCGCCAGCGACTCCGCGCGCGGGTCCGCCAGCAGCAGCGACAGGCGCGGCGGCGCGGTGCCGTGCGCGGCGCCCGGCCCGGGGGCGGCGCCCTGCCCGGCGGCGGGCGGCGCGCGGTGCGGCGCCAGCGGGTGTGCCGCGAACGGCACGCCCGCCGACAGGTAACAGAACTGCGCCGAGTACAACAGCCCGCGCGCGTTCAGCGAGTCACCTGTACAGGCAATAATGGAATAATTATAATATAGATAACATTATTATGGCAAGTAAAACAACATATGAAAAAGTCGAACTAGACTAAATTTCATTTTGTACAATGTACATTCAATATTTTATGAAAACAAATTTTTTATTTTATTTATGTTACACGTGATAAGTAATATGCAAAATTAATAATAATGAATAAACAATATAAGTATCTGACCGAGCTGTGTGAGCGTGCGCCGGTCCTGCTCCGGCTTGGACGAGGCGTTGGCGAGGATGATGGCGGCGTGCGGGCGCCAGTCGCCCCATCGCTCGTCCGATACGCACTGTATATCAAAAAATATTTATATAAAAAAAAATTAATACAATACGTCATTACGTGTATATAAAACGATTTTTAGACATAATACATCGATCAATAAAAAGAACTAGATACACAATCTGCGACAAAAAATGTCCTTATCGAATGAGCGCTCATGTGAACATTTGAGCGCGCTTTTAATTTAGTAGCATTCGAACGCTCCAACGATAAACATGCCTCAGTGCTCGTTTAAAAATTGTAAAAATCACACATCTAGGACTCTAAAAAAAGGATGGAGTTTCATATTTTCGGTAAGTATTAATATTATATATGATCAAACGAACTTCTCAAGTGAAGTTCGATCATTATTATATGAGTCGCTTCATTCGAAGATATAAGGACCCCCCCCCCCCCCCCCCAACCCGATCCCGAACTTAGTTTTGTATTTATTTGTGGTATGAATCTCTAAAAGAATGACGGCACTGAGTAGTAGGGATGTAGACATTGACGAGTAATGAATTGATTTAAAAATCGATATGTGTATCGACTTTTTTAAAATATCTCTTAAATGTGTGCGAAAGCTACCTTGTAGGTTAAAAGGACTACCTGGTTATATTATATCTGAAGAATGAAGCGAAGAAATATAATCGTTATATAATTGTTATGACTGTATTGGAAATACAGATATTTTCTATAACTTTTTTAATTTTCGCGCTCCATTATTGTATAACGATGACTACGGTACTTAAAACGCGTGAATAAGAATATAACGGACAGACTGGTCCGCGACCACGGCCGGTGTAACCCAGTCGAAATGAAATAAACTTTATTCAATTGGACTTATTACAAGCACTTTTGAATTGTCAATTTAACTTAAGTGTTAGTGTGGTCTGTCCGTGAGGATGTTACCACCGACTCGGCAAGCAGTGCTGCTGGGAAGAGCCGGCGACAAACTTAAGAAACGTGGGGATAAGGTATTTAGCTATTTACGAATTCGCGCGTTCAAGTCGCGTAGTATTATTATTACACAATAGATATATTAAATAAGGTCGTTTCGCTCGGGTTCGTCTCTAGACAAACAAAAACAAATCTATCCCACGGGAACCGTACATTTTTCCGGGATGAAAAGTAGCCTATTTGATATTCTGATGTATGAACTATATTATCGTAAAGTTTCATTAAAATCCAATCAATAGTTTTTGTGTACTAGCTGTATATGTTACCATAGTTTTTTGCTATCCCACGGGAACTATTTGATTTTTCGGGATGAAAAGTATCTAAGAGTAGACCGAGGTTATAAGGTACAACCATGCAAAATTTCATTTAAATCGGTCCAACAGTTCTGAGATTAGCCCGTACAAACAGACAGAGAAACGAAAAAAAAACCCCTGTTTGTTTTATTGCTCTTCTTACATCCCCCTGAATCGGTTTTTACCATATGTTTTTGCTATTTACAGACATTCGACCTCTGCAGTTTTATTATGTGTATAGATAATGCGGTAACATTTGACTGTGTGTGTGTGTGTGTGTGTGTGTGCGTGTGTACTGACGGTGGCGGCGGGCGGCGCGCGCAGCGCCAGCGCGGCGTACAGCGAGTGCAGCGGGTCGGCGGGCGCCAGCGCGGCCACGAAGCGCGCGCACACGGCGGCGCGCTCGCGCCGCGCGCCCGCGCCCCCCGCGCCCCCCGCGCCCGCCAGCTGCAGCGCGTGGCCCCACAGCCCGCACCGCATCGCCCACTCTGCCACACACCGAGCGTTGCATCAGACACACATATCTACATTATATTATTATATACCAAACGATATATCAAAATGCCTGGAGTTAACACAGCCTTTGTTCTATCGTATATGATCTTTATGTTCTTTTCCAAGCGATTTTTCGTAGACTTCGATATAGGCTATATACTCGTATGTAAGTGTTCAGGCATAATAAGAAAACGAGATAAACAAAAACCATTTCATTTATGTTATATAAATATGCAACATTATTAAAACACTAATATTAGGAATAGTGCGCCAACCACTCACCCAAAGCCTCCTGCCTGTTGCCGTAAATGAGGTACTCCCGGAAGCGCTCCAGCGCCTCCCGCTCGTCCACCGCGGGCTTCTTCGCCTCCTCCTCTTGAGCTGAAAACAATCCCGACAACCATTTATTATTTCATAAATAACATATTTATTAAATTTTACAAATATCCGGCTCGAAGGACCAAATATTTGTAAAGTTGTTGTTACGTTGCCAATATCAAAAATATATTTTGACTGTGAAAATACTATTTTTTGTCGAATTAGTAGTGAATCTTAGAATAGATTTTTTTTTGGAGGTTACTTGTACGTAACCTTAGTACATAATTCTAAAACCAACAGATCAACTTTTAAATAATAAAACATAAAAAATAAGCATAACTTACGAATGAGTTCCGCCGCGGGCGCGGCCGGCTCGTCCTCGACGTCCGAGGACGCTTCCGAATCACGTTTATAATCTGTATTTAATCAATAACTATATGAAACTATCTATATAAAATTGTAACAGAATCGACATTTATGTCTAGTAAGTGTTTGGGACGTTATAAAAAGTAAATTAATAATATTGTGATTTTTAAACGCACGTAAGAAGATGATTCTGTTTTGATAGCATATTCTTTATGTTAATATTTAAACTAAAACATAAGTAAAATGTTTAATTCAAGTAAAGAAAACATACAATTTTTTTTAAGTAAAGTAAAAAAATAATAGTAAATTAAACTTACCAGTGTTCTTAACAGATGGCGGCTTATATTCAAACTCTTTCGTATTCTTCATCAGCAGCTCTGCGATATCGGAACCCACTACCACCTGCAATTGTGTAAATGTATATATTAACATAACAATACTAAAACAAAAGAGTATAAATTATTCTTTTTATAATTTATAAATATATTTGTTGAATTCGATACACTTTTTTGACTGACACTTCGTTGATTTGTACACTTTTTTATATCAGATCTGACATCACTAAACAAAATAGATATGCGTTTTAAAAGTACAATATTGTCTTAAAGACAATAATAATAATTAAACATGGGGTATTATAAGTGTGTCTTGGCTAGCGTGGACTATGGCCTGATCCCCCTCGTACTGAAGGGAGGCCCGTGCCCAGCAGTGGGACGTTAGGAAGGGCTGAATGCATGCATGCGTGCATCATAAGTGTGTCCGTGTGTCGCACCCCGTTCTGCCGCAGCAGCAGCGCCAGCAGCTCCCACACGAGCGCCCAGCCGGCGCGGTCGCGCGCCGCCTCCCCCGCCTCCCCCTCCCCCGCCGCGCCCCGCGCCTGCGCCGCGCAGTACTCCACCACGCTCTTCTTGTGGGTCACACCTGCATTATCATTATTTAAACTATACACTTGGGATAATTATTCAATTGCCCTTAATCTATACTATTATTGTAAGGAGATAAAGATTGTAAGTTTGTTATGTTGTAGGGGGTAATCTCTGGATCTACTGAACCGATTTAAATGAAATTTGGTAAGAAGATAGTATGAGACCCCGGAAAGGACATAGGATACTTTTTATCCTGGAAATCATCCCTTAAGGGGGTGAAAATGGGGATGAAATTTTGTATGGGGAAGCAACCTAGGGGCGAATCCGAACGAAGCGAGATCGAGTCGCTAGTAAAATATAAAATCGTATATGTCGATATAGTATGCATTTATTTATAATTTTAAATGTAAAAAAGTAACGTTGACTTATCATATGTATTAGTCGAGATCACTTTTGCATCTATGATTATAGATGTTATTAACATGCAAGATAAAATGAATTAAACCCAAAGATATATATGAAATTTAATAAAAATGATTTCAAATTAATTTCAATAGATGGCGTCATATTACGAAAAGGAGGCCAGTGCCCAGCGGTGGGATGTTAAAAAAAGGTTAAATACATTTCATTAAATGCAGGCATCTATAAGAGTAGTTGTCATTTAATATAATGTTTAAGCGCTGCGCGGGTAATATTATAGTGCAGACACAAGTGTACTCTCTATTCCTGTCACTTATACCCCGGTGGGAAAACTACTCGACACGACCGGTGAGAGCTAAGGCGTACTCTGCCTCGGCACGGGGGTGAAACACCATGGACATCCCACTATAACCTCCTTAACAAAAAGTCCCAACAACAACGAGCGGCGCGTACCTTTGAGCAGCGGTCCGGGGTGGTGCGCGTGCGCGGGCGCGGGCGCGGGCAGCAGCGCGCGCAGCGGCAGCACGCGCAGCGGCGCGGCGCGCGCGTCCACCGGGTAGCCCGCCGGCACCACCACCAGCGCCTCCGCGCACAGCACGCCCTGCGCGCCAAACCTTTGTTACTGTTAAGTACTCAGATGGTGCCGACGAAACCCTATTACTGAGCTTCCGCACTCCACTATAAGTCTGTCTGTTAGCGGACTGTATCTCGTCGATCGTAATAGGTAGACAGTTGATTTTTTCACACAGTGTGTATTTCTATTACCGCTATAGCAATAATTCATGAAAAACCAAGATGGCGAATTTCAAAATGGCCACCATGCAAATTTAAAAAAATCAATTTGTACATAGTGTTATACGATGGTCCCTTCGTGTGCGAGTTCGATTCGCGCTTGATTATTTTATATCGACCTCGTATCACAGTATGAAGATCCCTACAGTAAGTGACTTTTTAATCTTAACGGATGCCTAACTTGTCAAAAAATCCAATATTCATGGCGAACGGTTTCGAATCCTTAATGCTGTAGTGTCCACTCTGTTGCTGTTTCCCAATTTTTCATTAATTTTTTCGCCTATTTATAGCAAAATCTATTTAAATCATAATGGAGTTAACCCAACAAAAAATGTCATAATTTATAAATAGTAGCCATACCTTAACATGCGCGGTGGAGTACTTGAAGGGCGTCATGCGCTCCGAGCGCACCGTGGACTCCTCCAAGTGCAAGTTCAGCGACATGTCCGTCGTCAGCTCCCTGCCAGTTGTTATACACATACATCGTCATCAGTATAAAATATATATATTTAAATGTCACATACATACATACAGACGTCACAACTACTACACGTTTACATTTAATTAGCAGTTTATTTTTTGTTTAATCAAGACTAGTTAGTTAACATTACATATATAAATAAATTCCATTTTCATAAAGTTATTAGCATGTTATTATTATTTTGTTTTAATTTAATTAAAATATAACAACAAACAAAATAATATGGCGCTTACACCTCTACCATAGACTTAAAAAAATACAAATAAATATAGAATCGTATTTTTACTAAGAAATTACTGCGATATTAAAAATTAGAATAATCTACCAAGTAAAAATAAAAAATATTTATGAAACAGCAAGCGTGTAGTGAGGATGCAGTTACGTGCGTTACAATGAAGACCAAACCAAAACCAATAAATGAAATAAACACCAATTCTTAAAACAGGTTTTAAATAAAACTATTTTTTTGGAATTTGCCGCCGTAATTGTATTTTCTTTTTGTTCCTGACGTTTCAAATGCTTTACAGAAAATATAGTCACGAGAAACGGAAAGACTACTTGAGACTTGGCGTCTCAAAGGTCATAAGCTACCTTAAGTTATAAAATAATTTAAAAGATGAGAACATGAGAAATGTCGGGAACAAAAAACACCGCAAAAAAGTCGTTCGGAGTCGCATTGTCACGAGTACCAGGGTGGCATACACATCGAGAAACGTGCTGCGTACATCTTGAAGATCATCAAAGGAAAAAATTCTTACAACATATGTATATCCATAATTAACACTTATGCTGACCTGGTACTTGTGCTACTTGTGCTGACGTTACAAGAAGCGCCATTAGTATATGACAAAAAGTGTCGTGACGGCAGAAATATAACACTTGTTCCATCTAGCTCTCATACATCAAGTGTGCCGAGTGACGTACGATAAGGGACTCCGTTCCAAAAATTAATAGTTTTATTTAAAATGCCAAATATTGACGTCAATCAGGAAAGGTACCTTAAAATAATTTAAGAATATTTTAGAGGTGAGTGCCCGCGTACCTGTCGGAGCCGTCGGTGCGCAGCGAGGCGGCGTCGCGCGCGCGCCCGCAGTACCTACGCCCACCACACTATACACTATGCACTACGACCCGGTCGATGCGCACACTACTGTATCACCATATCTTTTTTTTTTTAATAAAATTTATAAAAAATATGTTTTGTTATAGGTACATATATTATGTGTTTCTTTATACTATATATTGTCGTCTATATATATATAATACATTACTTATACATTATATACTTAATGTATCCGATTATTAACACTATTCAAAGAATTTAGAGGACGATGTTTCTGTCAATGTAGTTTCTGTTGATATCACAAATCTATAATTACAGTAATGTGCGCAAGTAATTGTGCTGATGACGAATCATTCATGTACAAACCTACCATATATTAAAATATAAAATTGCTATAAGTCTATATTGTATTTATCAACAAAAATGAAAAAAATGTGTAAGAAATTAAAATATTTTTTGAATAAAAAAAAATATTACTTGGTAAAAAAAAAACATTTTATCTACAGAAACCTTTTACCTATTAAATATAAGATTAATTATCTGTTGAAAGCGAACTATTTTTGATCTAAGTATTATAATAAGGGTAGCGTTTTATATTTTAATATTTTTCTTCTTAGGCCATATTTAACTTAATAAACTAGACCTGTTATCATAAAGTTTTAACACCACTTAACTCAATGTTAAAATTATATATTTAAGAAATATATGTACATCGATCAAAAAAGTACTAGATACACAAACCCATGCAGAAGTTCTCTTAAAACTGTCACCAATTGTGTTTAGATAATTATCCTAGTTGAAATAAATATACAACAATGTAAATTGAACCTTAAATGCAATGCTTTAAGTTGTTTTAACAAAAAAAAATAAAAGCGCGCTAAAATGTTCAAATGAGCGCTCATTCGGTGAGGACATATTTGATAGCTAATTATGTATCTAATAGTTTTTTGATCAATGGGAATATATAACTATAAATTATTTATATTTTAACCAATACTTGTGATAAAATAGTATTCATTTAACATTAAAATGATGTTAGTTGTAACTTGTAATCTGGTGAATGAGTCAACTCTATTTTGTTTTTATGGCTATGGCAACTTATATGGTTCCTGTGTAGTGTGGAATAAGCCCCTTATATTATGAAAGCTCTATAAAATACAGAATAGAAAACATCACAACATTTTCATACCTAGTAACACCGGCAATCTGGCTCGAAGGACCAAACAGGCTGCCTGTATAAGGCTTTATACAACGCTGCTTACATTTATCGATATTTTTATAGAATTTGATATATTAAAAAGTGGGTATAGGTCACTGTTTTAATTGCTAATAAATAAATATGCATGTTAGGCATTTGATTAAATATGGGCACGTGCTTTGCTTTAATGCTTCAAAATTTTCTAAATCTCGAAAGCTCCCCAAAAATCACTTTAGTAACGATTGTGTCAAATTGTGCTGGTTCAATACAGTAAAATGCACACTTCATGTAAGAACAAATTCACACAGTTAAATAAAACTATCTTTTCGGATTTTTTCGCGGATTTATTTTGATTTTTGATTCACGACGTTTCGATTGCTTTACAGCAATCATGGTCACGGGAGAGACTGAGTCTCTAAAATCCGAAAAGATAGTTTTATTTAAATGTCAAATATTCGCGTAAATCTAAGAAAGTATTAAATTCACACAGCTTTGATGGTTAATGTATGGCGTGTATGATGTATGGCATGAATGATGTATGTTTTGTATGGTATGGTTGTATGGGCGCAATACGTACGTGTCGGCGGGCTTGAGCCCGTTGGCGCTGGAGCGGCCGGAGTGCACGCTGCCGCGCTCCTCCGCGCGCGCCTCGTACCCCATCGCGCCGTAGCCTTTGGCACACAAAGAAATAATATTAAATTAAAATGACTTATTATATTGTTTATCACATACTTTGGTCAATACTTTAGAAAGAGATATAAGTAAAATAGATTAAAAGACAGTTTTTAAAACGATTGTAGGAAACCTGTTTTTTGAAGTTATACTTCTTTTGGCACGTTTGGAAAAATGTGCGCATACCTACAGCCAAAAAGCAACATGATGAAGTTAGCTGCATTCCTTTTACAAACAGAGAGTTGCGACATACAAGATGAAATCTTTAGCTATTTTTGTTTTACGCCAAAGAAGTATAACTTCTTACGTGCATACATAAGTACATACACGCGCCTTTTTTGGTGTTAGTACAAATTTGAAAAATGACTAATTACAGAATGAAGAATCAGTATTTGTGTTGAATATTTTTTGGATTTACAAAAAATATCTCATTAAATTCCTTTGACATCTGAATAAACAGTAATTAACGGCCTGATTCCTGAACCATAATTGGGTACAAATTAATGAAAATATACTATCGATCAATACAATAAGATGGAGTAGTGGAAGGCAATCATCCCTCACCGTCGTATAGGTTGGCGGCGTAGAGGCCGGGGTGCAGCAGCTGCTTGTAGACGCGCATGTACGCGGCGGGGTCGGAGCGCCGCAGCCGCTCGTAGTACTCGTACTGGCGGCGCTGCACCTCCAGCGCCTCGTCCCACGCGCCCGCGCCCGCCACCCCCGCGCCCGCCACCCCCGCGCCCACCACCCCCGGGACCGCAGCCACCGGCGCGCCGACGTACCCTATAGGCGTGAGCACACTCAGAAATAGTCGTAATTTGTTTTAAATATTTTGATTTTTAATTGTTATCTTAAAAGTTAAAGTACAAAAAGTGATTTAAATATTATTAACAGCGGTCGTATTTCACCCAAATCAACGTGTAAAAATAACAGCAGGGCGATAACATAAAAATATTCTCATAAAAAATAAACAAGAAATGTTAAAAAAATCTAGTTTTCTTTAGTTAGGTACTACTAATATTGGAGTTCAAAGTAAAACGTCGAGTATTTTAAATTACCTCTATATAATAATAAAAATTTAGCTCTTTGTAACGTCCAACTGTTGGGATGAACCTTCCCCAAAACGATGAAAATAAAGCCATTGTCCATCACGCTAACCAAATGTGGGTCGATAAAATGTCTTTGTACATGATTAAGTTCTCTCAGACACCCAGGTTTCCTCATGATGTTTTCCATGACATGGACATGGGATATGAACCCGCTTCAAGTGATTTAGCAAGCGATCTACCCTTCCTACCTTCGTAATAGTGATGGTGTCGATGCCTGCGGCGGTCGTCGCGGGGCGCACGCCGGCGCGGCTCCTCGCCGTCCTCATCCGTGGCCGTCGCTTCGCGCGAGCCCGCGCGCGACCCCGACGAGTACGTCTCGCCTGTCACGAGACACGACCACTCGTATACATATGTACATACTCTCATCATCATCTCCCTGCCTATTTCCCAAATTACTTGGGATTCGCGCAGTAAGTCTTCCTCTTCCACTTTCCCCTATTACTCGCCACTCCTTTCTCTTTTATCTCCCACAATCAATCCATCTTTTCTTCGGCCTTCCTCTACCTCTCCATCCTTTCACATTCATTTTACATTCATTTCCACCAGTCTTCTCGTCACATGCGTTTCATCCCTCCTCTTCACATGTCCATACCAACTGGCACATAATAGGTATAATGTACCTACTCTGTGCTCTAACAAACATTCATTACTGACAATCAATCCCAATAATCTAGATAACTATGCTTTTTTTTACTAGATATAAAAAAAAAAATACTTTATCCCAATTACGTCAAATTCTTACCGTTAGTAAGAAAAACTAAACGTTGATAGGTGAAATTGACCCAAAATCAAATCATTCGTTCCTTGATTTTTTTTAATAAATACCAACGTTATCAATATCATACTTTTAATTATTCATAATAATAGATGGAGATATTCTTGATTTTAAGTTTGAAATATTAAATACAGATAAAAACTTAGCACTGGCGTCCGTATCACCTATTATTATCAACATCAATCAATGACAGTAAATGTACCTATTCATTTTGAAACGAAAACAAGCTAGCAACGTTCGCACATGCCTTTTTAATGTTCAAATGAATATAGCTGTTAAATTTTGCATAAGGTACAATGCGAATGATTTCATTTCTTATGATGTATGAATAGAGTTTAATATCCAATAAAAAGCGGCGTGTTATCGAAACTCGATGAGCCTTGTAGCATGCATAATGAAGGCTTCACAGCGTAATTTGTAACAAGTAACAGCTATTATGTCCAACCATTTATGGTTTATGTTAAACATTAGAAAATTTCTTCATAAAACGGAACAATAAACGTACGATTGTAGGTAAGCCGTACGGTAGGTGAACCATAGACTAACAGGACCGTAGACCAATAACAACCGACAGTACGTACTTACATATGTTGTTGTACATATATAATAATACTTTTTAAAAAAATTGTCAAATATTCGCGTAAATCTAAGAAGATATTACATAACGTTCATACATATATATAATGTAACTATCAATTAATATGATATTTATTTTGTTATATTCCAGAGGCCATTACTTGATACAAATGAACACACCATTCGCCTTATTCACAATACTCTGACTATCATTGCAATGTACATATTTTTAATAATAAAAAAAAGAAAAACAAAAGGACAAACAGAAGCTAATTAATTTTTACAATGCAAAAAGAAAGAGCTTTATTGATTGCGCGTGCGCCCAAAACACCGCAACACAGTCACAAGTACGAATACCTTTGGTTTTACTACAATCAGATATAGCATCGCCACTGAACGTTACGACTGCAACACAAATTATATTCAAACTGATCACTGACATAAATAATGTACTTAAATACAATTAGATTTTCAAAAATGTACATAGTTATAATAAGCTGAAAATATAGCTCTCCCCGCGGACGGCTAATCGATTCTCTAGCATTGTGGTCATTACGCATTCTCACTTCTAAACTTCAATAGGCATGTAGTATTTTTTTTTAAATAATAGAGAGAGAGAGAGAGACAATTCTAACAAATTTTGCACCCGAAAATGTCAAAATTGATAATAGCGAAGTGACATTCAAAAATAGCAAAAATTCTTAGACGCTTAAGAATTAAAATATTAACCATATTAAGCTGGAAGCGGGTTTTTTTAATGTATATTATTGTAGTAAATTAAAATAAACCATGAATCATCTCCTACTACACGAAAGTAAGATCATGTCGCAACACTATTATCAGCTGTCACAACTATCATCTTATCGTGATAGACGGAATTGTAACATTGCGAAATAGGTATTTTATACTTTATCTATAATGTAATAAGCACGTAGGACTCACCCTTTCTTCTGTCGTCATCATATCTATCACGTCGGAGCGAAACGAACTTCTTCGGGTCGATGTCCCTATATCGTCTGTCGAAGCGATCAGGATTACGGTCACGGTCGCGGTCACGGTCCCGGTCACGGTCACGATCTCGGTCACGATGGCGGTCACTGCGCCGAACCCGATCCTCCTCATAGCGACGCTCGCGCTCTATAGTGTTGTATCGGCGGCGCTCGCGGTCGTCATGGCGCCTGTCCTTGTCATCTCCACGAGGGGGTTTGGACGATGTGTACGAACCTTCTCTGTATTGTCTGTAACATGATTGTTATAAAATTATCAACATATTTTCCTATAGGGTATGTGGGTCGTGGTGGTCACCAATGGTTGCTGTGCATTAACGAAAACTACATAAACATCAATATAGTGATTTAACCCAGTACGAGAAATGCACCATGACAATCACACCATAGTGCCAGTACACACATAATTGTAGTATATTAGAAAGTGAGGTACAATATTTGGCCACATTAAATTTCATTAAACCAAGTTATTTTTTTTGTGATAAGGTAATAATATTATTATCAACGCATAAAAAAGTACAACGTATCTCACCTGCGGTCCCTGTCTCGGTCGCTATAATAGTCGGTATCTTCGGTCTCGTATCGATGGCTTCGAGTGCTGCGTCTGTGGCGGCGGGGCTCAGGGCTGGCGTCGCGCTCGCGGCGGTCGCGTCGGTCGTCCCTAGTCGATCGCCTCTCCGTCTCGCGATCGTACTTCCTATCGCCTCGAGAGTAACGACCTCTGTCCTTGTCCCGCTCCCTGTCGCGCTCTCTCGACTTCTGTTTGTCCCTGTCCATCCTAGGCGACGCTTTGAACGCTCTATCTCTCTCGGAATCCTCACCTGAGGTGACGCGACTAAGAGATTGCCTCCTTGAATTATTAGGATATTCTGTAGCATCCGCCGCGTCATGGCTCCGGTCTTTGGGCACTTCTACGACATTCACATTGGACCCGTCGTACGTCATAACACTTAAATCCTGCAAGTTTTCGCCTTCCATTGTGATTTCTCTCTGTTGATCATCAACAGATAAGCTGAAGTCAGGCGAGGTGGCGTTACTAGCTTCACGCGCGCCAATGACGCTTCTCGAAGGATTCCTGGGCGGTGGCTCAGTGTAGTCGGAACCGTCGACATTTTGCTCGCGGATATCAATGCGGCCTGCGTCACTTGATACAGGGTAGTCATGATCAACTCCAGTGACGACCCTGTGTTCATTTGCTGAAGCGAAGTTGGATGTCGGATATTGAGGATATTCATCATTGCTAGGCTCTCCTGGCACCATCCTGTCCAAGCCTACAGGTCTTCTATCCCCTCCACGGGAGGCAACAGATGGTGTGTAATTATCAGCAATCTGCTGTCCATCGGCTTGTCTGTACGGTCGTCCACTACCATCGGTAGGCTGACCGTCTATTTGTCGGTCCATGTAGTCGTCGGTGGTTTGATTGTACGAGTTGTCCGTCTCCGTCTGTTGCCCGGGTACCATGCGCGCTAAACCCGGAGGAGGTTCATCTCCAGACATATTCAAGCTTTGATTATATTCTCCCTCCTGCTGGCCTACTCCCATGCGCCTAAGCCCCGGGGGCGGAATATTTCGACTGAAATCTGTGTTTTCACCATAGTCTCCACTCGACAAATGTGCAGTCTGCAAATATTCGTTTCTATCATTTTGGGGTGCTATTTCCAAGTTGTCAGGTACTTGAGGTGGTATAGACATAGACCTGTAGCTGGTTACTTGAGGCTGATCAGGCCTCTCTGAATTATCGGGAGTGGTTTCCAAATTAGCACCAAAGCTTGCTGAAAGTCTGTCTTGTTGGACAACTTTACTAACAGCAGCTGGGGATGTCAGGTGTGGACCGGGCACTTGAGGGGGGAAGGACTGAGGTTGGGGATTTACAGGAGTCTTAGCAATGCTTTTATGTGAAAAGGGAGCACTACTTTTAAACGGATTTTGAGTTGATGATGTTGGAAAATTTGATGGAGGAAGTAAAGGCATTGATGTAGGAGGTGGTGGTAAGTTTGCAGCACTAACATGTGAAGATGGTGGCATACTCATTGGAGGTAGAGAGGGTGTAGGCATAGCATTGCCTTGAGAAGAAATTGTTGATTGAGAATTTTGTACATGCTGAGATGTTACAGGTGGTGGGGGTGGCATAGCTTGTGGTATTAATTGATTGGGTAAGGAAGAAATTGGAGAAACAGATGGTTCTGGTGCCCTAACTGGTTCTATATTCTCTTGTATATTTTCAATATTATGGCTAGATTGTTGACCACCTACAGGGGTGTGCTCATGGTTTCCTAAATTCATTTCTTTAACTGAGTTTGCCAGTTCATCATAGCTTTCTCTTCTGTTATTATTTTGCCCACTGTTTGTTGGATTAGAATCATCGTTTGAATGCTTGGACCATTCACTATTTGTGAGGCCCATTTCATTAAGACCAGATTGTGAATAATTGAAATTAGTTGCATCAGTATTTGGCCCTGGGCTGCTTTTACTTGAATTTCTAGATTGATTTCCACTTCTATAAGTTCCTTCGGACTGTGTGTGAGGTCCGTCGCTAGAGTCTTGTGACATTTGTGACTCTATTGACCATTGCGGTGTTAAATTTTCTAAATTAAAACGTTTTCCTAGAGCTAAATTAGGTAATTGTTCCTTAACAGCTTCTTTATCACTTAAATTCTTCACTTTTTCTGTGTTATCTTGGCCTGACACATTATTAGCATTTCCTTGCATTGGTTCATCGAATATATTATTTTCACTAACTACATTTTCATTATGTAAAGGTTCTTCTTGATTATGATGAAATGATTGCATAGACGGGGGTACCTCAGGTTCTTTTTTATCTTCCATAGACCAATTCCAGCTATTTGTAGGAGCAAAACTTTCTTCTATCACATTTGAATTGCTAAATAATTGGGGCTGAGAAACTGGTTGTGGAGCAGCCGGTTGATTAATAGACTTTTGATACTGCTTTGATGTATCGTCCCACCCCCATCCCCAATTATCTTCCCATCCATCAACATTTCCTTCATTATTTGTAAAATTTTGTTGTTGAGGTGTCTGGTTATGATTGTAATTCTGTTGATAGGCTGGTTGAACATTATCAAAATTCTGATTAACATAATTTTGATTGTATTGTTGCTGTGGCTGCTGAAAATATTGGTTGGCGTTGTTCACAAAGGGCTGCTGTTGGTACACCTGGCCATATTGTTGATTATATTGCTGTTGCTGCTGAGGCATTTGCCATGTTTGTTGTTGGTGTCCAGGTGGTGGTCCTTGGTATGTTGGAAACATATTCTGTTGGTTTCCATATGGCTGAAACATAAATAAATTTCAAAACTTCACATATAATATACAACTCATATTTTATTCAACGTTGAATACTAATAAATAATGTCATTACTGAAGTATCAAATTTTAAAAACAGATTAATATTTGAAAATAATTGATATAAATAATATATATAAGAGACATGATAGCCTTTTCCGTACTGAAGTAGGTATTGGACCACGTCATTGTTTACGTCTGTGTCGATATAACCTGCGCGGACTCACCTGAGGAGCAGTAAAAGCCTGCTGCTCGGACCTGGGCGGCGCCGCGCTGCCTTGCCGCTTCATCCACGACATGCTGCGCTATCGCCGCTTACGTAACATTCGTGAAAGAACTCTTCACATATGCTAGATTGCGACAAACAGCTTCGTCACTATCACAGAATGAAATCAAATTGAAAACACTTTCACTTTTACACTTGATAACATCACTACATTATTTTCAACACTAATACACTACCTGGTCTATAAATAATCGGGAATACTTTTTGCTCCAAGATTGATTTGAAGAAGAGTTTTATTTAATTATTTCATCTATAATTTCGTAAAAAATTGTTGACAGCAACACATCGATCGAAGGTGCCCTGTTGGCAGTGTAGCCATGCTAAATGCTAATTTTGTAACAAGCATTCGGATACAGGTAGCACTAAAGGGTATATTAAATTGTATGAATAACAGAAAATCGCAATTTTTAAATAAATACTGCTTATATAATATTTGTTAATCAAACTGTATATTTCAAATTAAAATTACATTTTGTTTTATGTGTGAAGTTCTTGTTTTTGATAATCATTTTAGCAAATAAAAAATAACTAACTATTTACTAAATCCAAACATTTCAAAGGATGTTTATTTATAAGTTCTGAATTTATGATCTACTAACATTCTTATTGAGAAAAATATTCTTACAATAATTATTTAAATATTTTTTTGAACGACTATTTAGTTATACATTGACATACATCAAGTGTCAAATATGACATAAGTCATAATTTGTAAAAATATTATGCCTTTGATATTCGTGGATTCTTCACTGTTTACCCGCACAATAACAAATTAAAAGTGGTATACTAGGCTAGACTAAGATTAATAAATTAAAAAGACAATGCCTAAACGGTGTAATCCATATGTAGATGATTTTATACAACAAAGCAAAATACATGTAGGCCTAAAGCAATTTAATAATAATGAAGATAAGCTAAAAAAAGTATATGGTAAACATCCTATTCTTACTTAACAACTGCCTTTGCTTACCTTACAAACTAGACTACGTGACAACAGTAAAGGAACATACTATCATCATAATACACATATTATATTATATTGCTTACAGAAAAGACCTTGCAACTTCTATTCCATGGTGCTAAAAAAATAAGATCCGAAGATGTTATGCAGAATACTGATCTAACACCAATTGAAAAGAAAGATGGAATGAAGCAGTTATTTATAGGAAAAGATGGATCCCTTTCATATTCAGGATCTTTGGTATATTTGATAATATAATATTGTGCAATCCCTTGACAATTTTAGTCTGTTTTAATAAAAAATTTTTTTTTTACAGGCTATAGACAAGAATTTGACAAATCAGCACTGTGCATGCAGTGGGCTCAAATCAGACTGCTGTGCTTATTGTGAAATTGCCTTGTGTACTTTTTGCCAGCATCAATGTAAAGTCTGTAAATTATCATACTGCTCTAAATGCTCTTTAAATGGGTAAGAATTTATCTAATGATTAATAGAGAAACAAATAAAAAAAATATTAATAGATAAATTTTATGATCTCTTTATATTTATTTCCAGGTCTGAAGGAACAGAAATATGTGTGTCATGTTATAGTTAAAGCATTTTCCTAACAACAAATTATATATTATTAGAAGTTTTATAATTATAAATGAGAGCAGAAATAATTAAAGTGGTTAATGACCAAAAACATTGACCTTTAAGTATATCTGAAGTATTTAAACTTAAGCCGAAGAAGAAGAATTTAGGATGAAGCTGGATTGTTACTTTGATCACTTTACTTTTAATGATTGAATCCAAATGTGATAGAGGGCTAAGCCCTGTAATATAAGTTATCATAATTTTAGGAACATAAAATAAAAATTAATAAAATTTTTCTATGTTTTATTTCCATATAAAATATTTTCAACACCACATTAGCAGATGTGTGGATTGCAATTTTTGTTTGATTTATAACTGCAGCATTCGAGGACATAAGTGATACATATATTATCATATATAAAACATCTACAACCACATATATCTTTTACAATTCCGAAAGTTTTGCCATTTTGTGCAATTCAAATTAATTTTAGATAAATAGGTACCTAAATGTAATTGACTTTAACACATGTCTCTGGGCGAATTAGCACCTTATATGTATTTCATACAAAAGGCCAAGACTTCTAAAAGCTTGTTTTTATTGATTTCAATTTGTTTTACACTAACAATTTTTGTTAGAGGCTGACCCAATAATGTCGAACTTATAACCAAATACCCTCATATACATTTAATTACCATAACCTACTAATAACATAAATTTTATATTTTCTCTAAATCTAAATATAATATATTTCAAGCACACCTTTTAATTTTTCTCCATAATTATATATAATGTATAAATAGTTGTATTAACAAAAAATATCATAAAAAAATCAACAAAAAATATAATAATAATAATATGAGTGCACATTAAAAAAAAAGAAATTTAATCATGTGTACATGTCATTACTAAATATAACAAAGCTCATCAAGACTAATTATTTATTAATGAAACCAAAAGTAATCTAAGAATAACATCATAACAATTCTTATTGCAACAATCGTGGAAATAATTTATTTCAAGGATATTCCCATACATTATAATAAGAAAATATTCCATACAAAGTGCACAATTACAATTAAACTAGTTTTAGGTCAGTGTACGTTTGAGCTATTATATATTTTAGTAATATTATATATATATATATATTTAAAAATTGCATTTTTTTTTCAAATATACATATAAATATAGATTATAAATTAGAGATTTTTTGTATTTGTCACACTCATGTAGCATATTGTTCTGGTTTACAGGAACACCTACAACAGTAACCCTTTATTGCCAAACCCAGATAGTGAAAAATGAAAATACAATACAATATAACTTAATAAGGCCGGTTTAAATCATTTATTTACATAAATTATTACAATACATACATATACCTACTTTGTATCATTTTATAGGACCAACGTTAGATACGATGTTTTAGACCAGGCTATTTCAATGATTTATATATTTTTTTTCTTAAAGGTACCTACCGAAGTGGAAAAGCTATTTACAATAATCTATCAATTGCTAACATTTCGTAATGATAATACATTACGATAAGGGCTAAAGGACTTCTTTCTATTTCATTAATACTTACAATCGTATGGACAAATTATGGAATACACTGTTTATGATTACTATATGAACATTTTTTTATTAAATAATATTTTTTTTAATTAAAATGCTGTAAGAAAGGTTACGCTTAAAACATGGACACGAATTATTTTGTTGCAAAACAAGTCTTAATTTCCATATTTTACTATAATCGTACAAAATATTTCTTAAATATTATGGACTAATCAAGTTCATGTCGCTTTGGGCCCTATGCGCCCTAAGCGAGCTTGCTCGACGTGTGGCACTAGAAGAAAAGGTATCGGAAGAGCACCGTGGCCGCCACGCCCAGCATCAGCGGCACCAACCAGGAGCTCCAGCTGTCAACCAAGACAAACAAAATCATAACGACTAAAGAATTAAAATACACCGCCATCATCCTGCTCTTCCTTAGATCGGCTATATTTTAGATAATAAAAAATAAAGACGTGTAATGTTTCATAAATATATGTAACGTATATAGGAAAGAAAAACAGAAGTTTGAAGGAAAAGGCGTCGTGCGAGGTTATCCAGAATAGACCAACTTATGTAGATCCAATTACCCTATAAATATACTCTAATATGATCAGTGACGTGCTAACTCTTTGACCAAGGAGGCAGAATGAGAAGCTTTAATTAAAAGTAAGCTAGTTACCATCATCATATATACATACAATATACATAATATTATCCCTTAATATAGAACCAGTAATTCTCTTATCGACCTATAAGCAAATATTGTTTGCAGCAAATACACCACTTATATAAATAAATATGTTGGGACATTAACACACAGCACCGTCTAGTTCCATGGTAAGTTACGAGGCTTGTGTTATGGATACCAGATAGTTGATTCTACGCATATGTAACTTTAAATACATTCATATAGTAAATATAAACACACATGACTGGAGTACAAACATTCGTGCTCATCACACAAATGAATGCCCCAAGCGGGATTCGAACCCACGACCGCTGACACAGCGAGTAGTGTCACTACAAACTGAGCCAAAAGGTGTCGTCAAAGTACATAAGTAACAACTACATACAGCTTTAGTATATACTGTTAACTAACTTAGAGAGTTCATTTATCCTACTAATCCTACTTCCTACTAATATTATAAAAGCGAATGTTTGTGAGGATGTATGGATGTCTGTATGTATAGATGTATGGATGTTTTTACTCTTTCACGCAAAAACTATTAAATGGATTTTAATGAAACTTTAATAATAATAAATAACACATAGGCTACTTTTGTCCAGAAAAATGTACGATTCTCGTCGGATAATTTGTTTTTGTTTCTAGGAGCGAACCCGAGCGGTGAGTCGCTAGTTAGAAATAACCATGCTAACAGTTCACTAATTCAGATTCACTGTTGTTAATCATACCACTAAAAAAACTTCTTTTTTGTAGTATGCAAAGAATAGTATTGTAAGTGTTATACATCTGCATTTGAATTGAGAACAAGAGTCGCAGTTTAAAGTCAACATTGTGTTTGATCTAAAAGATACGTTTGTATTTAAATGTTATATAGAGACTAGAGCTTCATCGCACCCACTTCCCTGTTGAAAAACTCCAATAGGATCCCATCAAAAGCGACAAAAGCCACATAGAAAGCAGTAAATATTTATTGGTTTCTATGTGGATTTTGTCGCTTTTGATGGGATCCTATTGAAGTTTTTAAACAGGGTTCTAGATAAAACGGATAACGAACAAATATTGATATCTATAGAAATTCGTGCGAACAATATTTTATAATATCCGCATATTCATCGGGTTTAAAGTACATATTTCCTGTAAATATTAAAAAAAAGAGGACATCAACGAAAAAAATATTATTGAGTTATTCAGCCACAGACGTATACTCGTACATATCTTGTCAAAGTAAATATTAATATTTTATTTTTTCATTTAAATATTCAAGTAATATAATACGTATTATTTGTCGATAAATAAATACTAATGAATGCTGAAATGTTGTAATCAAATAAAAAGGATAAAGATAACATAAAGAAAGAACGACAGCCAGGGTCAGTTAGAAAAAAGTATAGATTGGTATGATAAATAATAAGCCATGTATGATTAGTTGCTTTATTTTTAAAATGATTACAATCACAGAACATACCGCTTCGTCCGCGTACACATTAACTAGAGCACTTATTTGGCATTTTGTGACGCGCAGCAATCGTGTGCTAAGCACTAAGTGTACAAGACCTGCCTATATAACGTGCTGGCACTGAAACTTCCTACAATGCTATATTGCACACATTGTTATAGTCACGTTTCACATACGTAACATACATTTTTATTATATTTTATAAGATAGTTCCTAATTTAAAAATCTCTACAAAACCACAGACAATTAATATTAATATAATTCCCTGATCATTTAGCTATCTCGATCCGTCCATCCATCCGGCCATCTAGATCATATTTACTGACAATAGCATACGTATGCTTTCAACTATCTCACAAAATCTCACATTTTTAAATGTTTAAAAATGTTGATTTTCTCTCTGAAGTAGGGAGGTACACTCAAATGGCAGCACGTTGTATAATGCATAATAAATTAATACTTAATCCTTAACTACGCCAACTAACTTCGCGTCTCACCAAGCCCTAACACTACCGTGAAAGTTATGAGAGCTTGATATAAAATATGAAAAATAAGTAATAACAATATTCGATAAGCCCCATATTTGCATATAATATAATCGATTCATATATAAATATAACACTGTGTAAATAAAATAACTTTTATATTATAATAATATTTATAGATTATAATATATTATACAAGAATAAATTGCCTACGCTCTACATTTATGCACTAAAATCTAAAAAAAGCAAGGAACAGATAAAAATCACATTAAGATTTGTAGTATCCTTAAGTACATTATAATGAGCAAATAATTGTCTACTCGACTGATCTACATAATATGTGCAAGCCTTATGCTAAATGTGCATTTTACATGGAACGTGTATGAAATTGTAACATCAGATCGTCGGAATGAGATCATAAGATGGGTAGTTGATACATGGCATGGTACTTTAATGAAGCGTGAAAATTATCGACATCAATGGTTTATACATTCTCTACGCGAGTACTGTTTTTTAACAATTGTTTCGATTTTTTTCGCGGTTTGCCAAAAATAGCAATAAAACTGCGACAAGATGAGATTTTTTTACTTAAAATGACATTCAAAATCTGTATAAATATAGATGGATTGTGTTAGTAAAAAGTGTGCTTCGTACACTCATGCAAACTATTCATCTGTAAATCACAAAAGGATTCGTGTAGTTATCGCCTACAAGTGCGACGCACACAATAGCCGATGCTATCGACCGTCAGTGTCAATAAACAATAACATTCAATGGCGTCTCTCATTTTACTTGTAACGTAAGAATGACGTATGTATCTGTTATTTTTACCAACATAATCGTAAAAACATCGGAAAAAAAATACGTAAAAATGACTCTTTTGATTTAACCACGACCTTTGTAAAATATATTTTCTATAAACATACTTCTTCGAATGACAAAAGTAAACAGGTAATGCTTAGAAAATATACCAACATAATATTGTTAAAATAAACATTTTCAGTACAAATATTGCTGTGTACTGCCATTATTTAACTTTACTTTTTATTAACACACGTTAACGTTTTTACGGTAACGTAACGTTTTACGATAACGTAAAAGCTAACTTTATGAACGAATATCACATGTAACTATTTCTTATGAAATATATCAATTATTCGAGTTTATATCATATTTTGAGTGATAATAACGACGCGTGTAAATACTAAATAGCTTTGGATGTTATCTTTGCCAAGTGATCTTTAACCTAGAGTAAATGAAACTATTAAACAAAAAAAAAATATTCATCTTAAATTATATCCCCTTTAATTTTCAATAAGAGGTAATATGGAGATCTTTATTTAGCAACAAATGAATTTGGATTTTAAGATAGTGATATCAGATGGAGTGTTTTAAGGAGAGCACAGGGTCGTTTATGAACTACCACACAGGTCTAAACAAGTTGCCAGCTACCTTGACTGTTTCGTCAATAAATTATTTCACGGAATGAATATTGCCAAATCTGTACCTGAGAAGCATAACACTGTAACTCCGTTTTTTACGAGTTTGTGTTTTTTACAGTATACTATTGTATGTGCCTTTTCTATAATATCATAACACTTTGAAGCAAAATTAACCATCTATAGTATTAAATAGATAATTAATTTCGCTACAAACAGTGTTATGCCATTATAGAAAGGACACATACAATAGTATACTGTAAAAAACACAAGCTTACAAAAAACGGAGTTACAGCGTTATGCTTCTCAGGTACAGAAATATTCTATATTTGCGATGTCAGCGCGATTGAAGATATCTAGGTCATAATATTTGAATTCACAGTCAAAGCAACTGAAATATAAATCTCTACGAAGTGTATGTCGTAGGGTGTATGGGTATGATGTTAGGTTTAGGAGATTACGCACTTGTTCACTTCTATCTGCTTGTCGTTGTTCCACACGGTCGGGTGCGCGGACTTTATCTGTCTCCGGTCCGCCTCCACCACTTCGCCTATTTTGTACTTTTTCATTAACGATCTGCACAAAAAAATACACGATTAGTTAAGAATGACTGCTTTGTGGAAGCAACTGCTACAGTAAAAATATTAATTTAAAATGTAGGTACACTATTGCACGCCAGTCACCTCATAAATGGCGTACAAAAATAAAGAAACTAATGACTTTCTTGTGCTAGTTTTTTTTTTTTTTAACAATTATACTTTTCTCTTTATGTAGATATACTAGTTTTGCATGATATTAAATTATTTCGACATCTCGACTGGACTTACCTGGCGTCAGAACTGTGGCTGACATCTTCAAAAGCCTCTGTGGCATCTTGTCCTGCCAATTCTAAAAGTACTTCTTCACCGCCAGGATGCTGCAAGGAAGAAACGTAATTACTTCCGGCTAATAGTTTATCATTTGACCCTATGATATCAGCAGTAATAAAAAATCGAATTCATCGTAAACAGACAAAACTGATAATATTTTGCTCGAGGGCCATCTGTGACTTAATAGAAACTTTAAATTTTATTCGGATACGGAGATTGATGATTAAATACTTTAGTTATTGCGTAATATTTCATTATCGAACGCGTCTCACAAGTCCTTTCGCATGCGACCATATACTGTTATGAAGTTAACAAGTGTTGGGAATATAAAGTAGGTAAGGCAAATTGAAAATTAGGTATTTTATTATATTTACATGTACAGATGGCCTAGCGCTGTTCAGGTCGTGACCAAAATCATATATTTTGTATTAGCTCCCAAGTGTATTCACTACGTTTGGTATGACCTACGACTACATAACAATCATACGAGGATTTTTTGCTATTATTTCTCATAAATATAACATAAAAAATTGCCAAATGATTAGTGATTATGCATTGTTTAAATGTATGATCTTCTAAACATTTCCCACATCTATACGTAGACGGAGGAAAATAATTAATAAAATTATAATACGTTTATTCTTCTTGCAAATTATTACTACTTTTGAGTATTATTTAAAGTTTTAAGTTAATTCTAACTGTCATAAAACGATTAGATAAAGTCGTCTTCGGTGGCAACATAGAAAAAGATATTACATAAGTCATCTTTGTGATAACACAACAATTAAGTGCCTTTGTAGATTATTGCTACGACCTAAAAATAACCTATATACAAAAAATCTAAATATGAACGTGTGTTTGTTTATATTTCATCACGAAGCAAATAATGAATGTACATAATTTAAGGGCACATCCGACAAGTTTAATCAAGATAAGATGTTGTTTAGAAAAAGCTTAAGATGAATAATGAAACGAAAATAAAAATAAAATAATTTTGTGTTTTATGTATTTAATGTTTTTCCTTATTTTTTTATTATTAATAACAATCAGTGTCTCTTCTTGTAATTTTTAGTTAAGAGTTTAACTGATTATCTTCTGCTTCTTATTTGTATTTTTAACTAGCGACTCACCCTCGCTTCGCTTCGGGTTCGTTCCTAGACAAAAACAAATCTATCCCACGGGAACCGTATATTTTTCCGGGATAATATATGTATAGCCTATAGCCTTACTCAGTTAACAGGCTGTCTAATGCAAAAAGAATTTTTCAAATCGGATTAGTAGTTCCTAAGATTAGCGCGTTCAACCAAACAAACAAACTTTTCAGCTTTATAATATTAGTATAGATATGTGGAAACTTGATTGGTTTATGTGCTACCCTATTATTATTTATTAATTACTAGCGACTCCCCCTCGATTCGCTCGGGTTCATCCCTAGCTTGATTCCCCATACAAACTTTCATCCCCATTCTCACCCTCTTAAGGGATGATTTCCGGGATAAAAACTATTTTACTCACTCACTTTTCATATCATGAGATTTAAAAAAAATCTTATTTTAGCAATTTTTTTTTTAATTTTCTTTATACAAAACTTGTCATGACTGTAACAAACACAAAAAAAAAAAAAAAAGAATTATCCAATTTGGTGCATTCGATCGGAAGTTATGCGCGTACATACATTTCGGTGATTCATTTTTATTTATACATATAGATTTATGTAATATCGTACGGTTTCTTTCCCTAAAATAAATAAATAAATAAAAGTTAAGATAAACCCCGTCCTATGAGAAGTGAATACACCCTTCTAAAGATATTCTATAATTAGCTGTTTTATCTCAATGACAAAGTAGTGAATGTTGTCAGTAAGTTACATGGAGTATTTACCTACAGTGATCTCATCAATTATTATTATCATTACATATTTTAAAGATGTAAAAAAATCTTATTATAGGGAAAATAAGGTGTAAGTTCAACTCAGCCAGGAAGGTATGCGCGTAGGCATGTGCGTAGGCGTGCCAGGTAGGCACCAGAACGAAAAATATGCTTATACTAGCGGTTCACCCTCGCTTCGCTCGGGTTCGTCTCTAAACAAAGGAAAACAAATCTATCCTAAGAAAACCGTACATTTTTCCGGGATAAAAAGTAGCCTATTTGTTATTCTGATATGTGAACTATATTATTGTAAAGCTTCATTAATATTCAATCATTAGTTTTTGGGTACTGAGCTGTATAAGTTACTATAGTTTTTTAACTGTCCCACGGGAACTCTTTCATTTTCCGGTTGATAAGTACCTATCTAAGATATTGACCGGGGATATAAGGTACCACCATGCATAATTTCATTTAAATCGGTCCAACAGTTTCGGCGATTAGCCCGTACCTACAAACAGACAAACAGACAGAGAAACAAAAAAATTTAAAAATATCTGGATTTGTTCTATTTCTCTTCTTACATCCCCCTGACTCGATTTTTAGCCATTCGACCATTACAGTTTTATTATAAGTATATATAAATTATACAATATACATATTTATGCCTGCACGATACCTTCGATAGCAACTTTGAGACATGACGTCTGAATCTTTATACATACATACATATATTATCGTCCATTTGTCTGCTACTGATCGTATAGCTTATGAACTTGACCTTATCACATCATACGTGATTTGTTTTACTAAGACTATGGTTTATGGGTCGGCCTAATCATAGATTTAGGTAAGTCTGGGCTTGGAAGGGTTATGATGTGCTGTGGTCGAGTTAACAATAAATTTTAATTTAAGCAAATTTTACACATTCCTTCTTCTAAAGAGGTATGTATTATTGAATTAAAAAAGTGCGTGTGTGTGCGCAGTTCACACATGATAGAAGTGAAACTTAAGAAAATTAACCTACGAGAGAATGAGATGAATATAGAGTATCAGGAGGATAATTATAAAATAATTTTTTTTATAATATTTTTACCATTGGTAAATAAGTTTTAAACTTGAAGTTTAAAAGTTATTTTACATTTTATTTCACATAAATATTACATTACATATTATTCAGTAATTAATTTTATTATTTTTCACTTCCTGTTAATGTTATGTCATGTTCACTGTTGTTATTTGAGATAGAATACGTAATGTATTACAGTTACCATGGCAACATGGTAATGTATTCTATCTCATTCTCTCCCCGGCTTGATCCTATATATTTATGTGTTTGTCTCTTTTTAGTGTCGCATTTCCGTTTCATCGAGTTTCAAATCACAACGATTCTAAAGACGTTTCATTTAAATAAAATACAGCTTTTTACTGAAAACTATACCGAAAAGACAAAATTATTAGTAAAAACTGATAAGTAATTAGAGTGGAAAAACGCGCCGATAAGTACGTTAAAATATTACGTTACACGGGTGTGGCGTAGTATCAAACAAAGTCGCGTCCATGTTACTCAATTACAAATTATCTATAATTAATTAAATCGCAAGTCACCCTACAATATTGTCTACATCATTACAATTTAAAAAAAAAACAAATTTATATTATAGAAGGTAATAAAATGACGATCGTAATGATGTTGAACTCAGTCCGCAGGAAATGTGCGGAATTTTCCAATATAATTCCGCTTCAAGGGAAATAAATGCATGCCTCATTTCACATTCTCTGGAGTTCTTCACTCGGCCTTTATTACGGTTTATGAGTACGCGCCCATATTTTCGCCATAATTAAATTTTCTATAGTATTGAACGAAATATTGAGATTAGATTAATTATTAACTAACAATTTAAATAAAACTATCTTTTCGGATTATTTCACGGATTTATTTTGATTTTTGGTTCCCGACGTTTCGATTGCTATACAGCAATCACACCTTACCAAATAACACCTTAGTCTCTTCCGTGAGCATGATTGCTGTAAAGCAATCGAAACGTCGGGAACCAAAAATCAAAATAAATCCGCGAAATAATCCGAAAAGATAGTTTTATTTAAAATGTCAAATATTCGCGTAAATCTAAGAAAGTATTATATTAACTAACAAATCTCCTCTATATTTTGAAATATGATGAATTTAATATACAGTGTCTGAAAAAAGAATTACTATCTAACGACCCTATCGCGCTTCGCTTTCTAATCTCTTCAATTCTCTTTATATGCGACGGGAAGCACTTATTCAACCAAAATAAAGGAAACAACGTGAATGTATAATGTTCCTCATCGACAATCTGTATGCAAAAAAAGTCTATTCGTAAATGTGTTACGGAATAATTTTGAACTACATACTTTTATATATTTTAAATATACATGACAAAATTAAAATGCAGTCACATTTTTCGAGCTTTAAAATAAACATGAAACAAAGACTAGCACACACGCCAATGCAAATATAAATATTTGCCAAATAGGATTCAAAAGCGCGACACTCGACTTAATGACGGGTACTGCGATCAAGCTGAAATATGGAATAATCAACAAAAACTGATTTAGCGATTTTTTGCATCGACATTATAGGTATATTAAACTTTTAGGAAGTAAAAGATTATTAACAGCAACTACTAATAAATAAATAAATATGTTGGAAAATTATCACACAGCCATCTAGTTCCATTGTGAGCTACGAGGCTTGTGTTATGGATACCAGATAGTTGATACACTACACATATATAACTTTAAATACATACATATTATAAATATAAAAACCCACGACTGGAGTACAAACATTCGTGCTCATCACTTAAATGAATGCCCCCCAGCGGGACTCGAACCCGCGACCGTTGGTGCAGCAAGTAGGGTCACTATAAACTGAGCCAAACGTGTCGTGTATGAGTTAGTATTCTAGGTCTTTCTTTTTAATGTTGGGAAATGCATTTACACATACTATCTGCATTCACATATACGTGGTCATGCGGGACTCACCGGCTAGAGAAGCCAGTACTACCCACTAAAGCCCAACAGAACCTCCCCCGTCTTAATGGAGCGTCGCACAATCGTTTACGCACTCGACCACGACACCCCGACGGCAGTCCAAGGTGTTACTCCCACAGTCCACTCTGCTATCAGAGAAGTAGCTAGAGCAACCCGCATGGCACACCGCCCAACGAAGTGGGCCATCTCCTAGTACGTTTACTGGCTTCGCACCCGTCTGAATTGCTAAACGCTAATGAGGCTTCCTACCACGACAACGTGACCGCACATTGGGGGGGGGGGTTTGTATTCTAGACAAAGGCCTATCAAAGAAGTGAGTTGTGAAGCTCTGAAGCACGTCTGACCCTCTAAAATTAAATAAAATTATGAAAAAGTTCTTATTTAGCTTTTAAATATGAATTGGTATCTGTTTATTTGTTCCCTTAGTTTTGCTATACTTTTATGTGATTCAGTACAGAGTTCCCATGAAAATATAAGTAAAATGCAAAATAATGTTCAAGTTCATCGTCATCTAATTTTTATCTTACTTAAATTTGGATGAGTTGTAAATATTACCTAATGTTATACAAGTGACTGTTAATTTACTATAATTCTGTTTTAGTTAAGGAAAAAACTAAACTTTACCCTAGAAAGATTATTATAATACAATTGGTACTTGTTTTATGTATAAATCTGCATGATTTTTGCTTACTAATTAAAACATATGCCTTGTCAGGGTTAGTAAAAAAGTTTCAGTACTATGAAGAATTAATATTTCTTCAGGATGAAGACTACCATATACATACATTTCTGTATAACTGGTTTAACATGACTGCACTTTTTGAATGGAAAACAAGCTGGCTTGTGTTTTTTTAAATTGAAAGAAATAAATACAGTTAAGATCTACTTATGCCTATAATAAATAATAACTAGTTGAAAAATATATATTATACAAATTTGGTGGGAATTTTGTATTTTTTCAATCATACTAATTTTTAGATATATTTTTGAATAGTAAACTAAATAAGTAATTATGGTCAGTCTTTTTAATAGTTAATAACATAAGTATAAAAGCAGATTTCCCTTCTTAATGGACCTTATCATATTTTTAATAACCTGAATTAAGCATCACCATGAACTCTTGTAATGTCATTATCAGTGGCACTGAAGGCAGTTTTTTGTATATCTAGACAATAAAGTAAAAATAATATGCAATGCTTTATTGCATATTATCTTATTGATAGCGAGGCGCCCTCAAAAACGGAACAATCTTTTCATTAAATTAATAGTCATGACGCGTGTAACTTAGTACTTACCTCGTCCAAAAACTTGGTCACATCATATACAGAATTGTCGATAATAATTATTGCCTCTTCACGAGAGTTCTGGCTTTCGAGCTCCTTTCTGGTGAATAGTTTTACTTTTTCAGTCATATTTTTAATATTTAATTTAGTTTTATTGGCGAGTACTACTTAGGAACGACGCGACGTGTGAACAAATACAAAGTGAATCGTGAAATGTCAGTCAGAGACAAGGAACAGCAAGATGTCAGTTGTCAAGTGCGTTAAATTTCGTCGAGAAACTTTATAAGAACTGCCACTTATCAAAACACGTTCAATACTGGCAACAATGACCAATAAATAAAAGTAACTCAAGTTTAATGTTATCACAATAATTTGTAGCTTTATCAATTATGTAACTTTATAAAATATAATATTTATTTTTATCTCGAATCATTTAGGTCATACAATAGGGAAGATTTCTCGAAAGGAGGGCACTAAACGTATTGCCTATTTACATTCAGTCTGAGGTTATGCAATTTATTGTGATATCTCTTTTGTACCTGGTTTTTTGCTTCTATTTTGTTCGCATCTTACCTGTGCAATGTATTGTACCTGGAAATTACACCAGTTGAAGGAAGAATGTAGAAAGAGATGCATCCTGTGGTGGTCCTGAATGACTGATATATCAACTATGAACACACAGCATAAACCGCTGGTCGTAGAAACGTGAAATTTGGAGGACGTATTCCTTCTCATATGATAATATAGGCATCCGATAAAAAAGATTGTTTTCGAAATTAATCCTCTAAGTGCGTAAAATAGGGGATTAAAGATTGTATGAATCTCACTTATTCTTAATGTAAAATACACAGAAGTGGTGTTTAGTTTTAAGATACAAAATAAGAAATATGTTTATTTGATTTTTTTTGAAATTCATCCCTTATAGGGTTAAAAGTTACCCCCTTTTACAGTTTATACGGGCAAGGAATTATTTATGATCAGAATCATTTGTAACTTGATATTAATGCTCTTCAATAAAATTAAATAAATACTTGTTTTAACATTTTTCGAAATTCAATCCTATAAAAGGGTAAAATGGGGGATGACAGTTTGTATGAAACTCGGTAACTAATACGTTAAAAAGTACAAAAAATTAAAAAAGAAATCACCTGTAGACGATTTAAGTCACAGTAATGTTATATTATATACAGTATTCCATCTTCATACAAACGGTCGAAAATCGAGTTATACCTACGCGCCTCGCGTTCGGTATACACTCGGTAGACAACCGTAAAGGGTTGCCAGATCGTATAATTGGATATGAAAATTGTATAAGATGGTTATGTTATGTAACTTTTATAATTGGATATAAAAATAAACCTTTTTCCCGTAACTTGTTAGTTGTTGTTGTATGTTTTAAAAATAAAAATTAATTAATTAAATTAAAAATAAAAATTAAAGTATTTTTAATTAAACTGTTTATCCGAATGCGGATTTTTTATACAATTAAATTTAACATTAAAGTTTTTCGTATGTCTCAGTCGAGGCGTAAATATTTTTCAATCTCAAATTTATAAGAGTCACATACCACCCTTATAAATTGTATATTTTTTATTAAATTTACTAATAATATTTTTTAAATAAAAAGTAAAATATTTGTAATCACAAAACTAGAAAGAAGCTCAAGTAGATAGATGAAATTAAAATACTATAGGCGGGTAGCCCTGTCGCGTGTTTATGTACTGCGCGGCTGTGGGTAATTATTTCAAGGACAGGGCCGAGTTACAATACTGTATGTATAACATTACCGTGCTTAAGTTACCTTAAGCTGAAAATCCTTTCGGCCTTCGATCAACAATACTACTAGATAACGTGTCACATCTATACATATTATAAAATTGTAACTAAGCCGAATCTGTACATTAAATATTTTTTGGAAAATCTTATTGAAATAGTCTTTATTATCGATACAGAAGCCAAATCTATAGCTTTTAGAATTTTTGTCTGTCTGTCTGTTACCGCATCACGGGAAAACCACTGGACAGATTTTGATGAAATTTGGTATGATGATAGCTGGTTATCCGGGTCAACATATAGGATACTTTTTACTGCAGCAAAATATCTCATCTCTGAGCTAAACGTAAGAACGTAACTAGGGACGAACCCGAGCGGAGCGAGGGTGTTGCTAGTACAAAATAAAAGCTAAATTCTGTCCGCGCGAATATGTACTTATACAGCTACATTTGTATACTAACGAACCAAGACAAAGACTTATAATAGTTTTATTTTCAACCTAATCAACACCATAGCACCTTGTAATAAAGTCAACAAATCTTCAAAATATCATCATACACTTAAGATAATTTTCAAAGTTTATAATATTTATTGTAAAATCAACCTTATACTCAAACACATAAAGCACTTTTTCCCGTTGTTGCTTTGTGAGCTAAATCGTTATGTTTTGTTTCTGTTTGCTTCTTTGAATTTCGGCAAACGTTCTTGGCGGATTTAAAATTGTTCAAAATTTCATTTTTATATTATTTCGTAGATCAAATCTTAAAATATTGACTTAATAATCTACATGTACCTACATACCGAAAATAAGTAGTCCGTCCGAAAAATTTCTTCTTCGCGCATTATTTTTGCAACTATTTTTTTAAATATATATTGCGGCATTGTGAACGTGTTTACGTTTGCAGTGTTTCAATACAACTAATCGAAATATACGCTCACTTTTCAAGTGAGCTGATATTTACCGAGACAGAGAGATTTCTGACGCCGACTTGACATCTAGTAGTACCACAGTCTATAAAACAATACAGTCATCCAACGAAGCCGTCTAGACAGGGCAATCGTGCGGGGTGTGAGGGGTGAGACGCGGGTAGGCGAGCCCGAGCTGCATACATTTCTGCCGCCCGAATTAGTTAGCAGCTCGGGACACGACTTTAAGGGCTGTCGCGCGTTTATTTTAATTTGTAAGCAATTAAAATGGTTCATACTACCTGTGCTATATTATATATTTTTTGTTAAAATGATTTATTAGGATGAGGATTTTTTACATAATTAAGTTTAATAACAGAAATTTGAAATCCAGTTAATCTAGAAACCGAAAATATTTGTCCATTGCCCATTTATAATAGGTGATTTGGAAATTTATTAATTAAATTATATCATATAAAACTAACTTTGCTAAAAAATTGAAAATAATGATTTTATATAAACTAAATTCAATTTCACTTATGTAATATAATTTGCTAGATTTAATTTATTTTTATTATAATTTAATTTATTTCATTCTAATTATCTAGTTATTCATTAAATTAATTATAATGTTACATAAAAATATTCATTTATACAAATCAAATAATTGTTAAACCAATTGTATATTTTATTTTTTATTAAAGAAATAAACGGCTTATTATTATTATTTGCTACATTGTAAAACTCTATTTGAATTTGCCTCCGCGAAATGTCTTTTTGTATTTTTTACTCTGAAGAACTTCGATAAATAGCTAAATAATAATATTATATTTTAATTAAATTACAAAAAAAAACTGTAACAACCCTGCGTAATGCGAAGTACGCTACGCGTTGTCGGCTTTTCCTCAAACATCAAAGGCGATAGCCCACTGTTATTTTTTAGTACACTGTGGTAGTACTGTTGAATGTTGATCAAAGCTTTTAGCTTACCGCTTATGGTTTCGGACTTCGGTAAAATTGAACGGGTTTTCGAATCCTGGCTTTACCCCAGTCCTGTAGCCTGTACCCTCTATTAGCTACTACTGTTTTACATTTTTGACACGAACTGTGTTGAGGTTGAGCAAAGGACGGCACCGGAATGAAATACCTACCCTGTTGAAAAACTCCAATAGGCTACCATCAAAAGCGACAAAAACCACATAGAAACCAATAAATATTTATTGGTTTCTATGTGGCTTTTGTTGCTTTTGATGGGATCCATATTGGAGTTTTTAAACAGGGTATCCTCCTTTTTTTAAGTCGATGCTGTTACTGACAATTGGTAGAAAAAGCTAATGATTATACTTGGCCTGGTCCAGGTCCGAACCCAGGACCTCCGTATTTTCGTCGAAACATTCTAGACCACTGAGTACTATATTATACTGTATTTTTGACTAATACAGTACTAAGTGTACACTAAGAAATCTAAGTTGTCACAACTTAGTACCTACTTATTTGATACGTAAAATTAATGTAAAAGGAAATAAAATTCATGAAATATTTTGCCATTAAATTCAAAATATTAAAATGTGTAGAAAAACTAGTTTGTACTTTGTAACAGTTACTATTTTGAATTAATTTGTATATTTTTGATAGTAGGTCTATAAAATTATTTCTTATCATTTTGCATTAGATTTGCCACAAATTTATAACCTCTACAAATGCTTGGTTAAATTTAAAGAGACAAACATCAATATAATTATCCACTTGCTTGCGAATGTTGTGTTTGGTGTGCTCGGTTTATCTTATTTCTATTTTTAAAACTAAAAAGAAACAAAATGGAATGAAAGGAAATGAAAAGTCACCAAAGCTAGTGTTAAAATTAACAAACACCATATTTTATGGTACATTTTTTTGGAATCTATGAAATATGTAAATAAAATTATCAATAAAAACTTTTAAAAAACAAATAAAAACCGACTTCCAGGCACTGAAAAGTAAAAAATAACTAAACAGGGGTTTTCATTTAGAATAGATACTTAATCAGATATTTTCGAAGTCGGTGTGCTTTGATTTGTATTGGCTGGCACCAACTTCGAAAATATCTGATTAGGTATCTATTCTAAATGAAAACCCCTGTTTAGTTATTTTTTACTTTTCAGTGCCTGGAAGTCGGTTTTTATTTATTTTTTTAAAGTTTTTATTTTTTCATTTTTAATGTAGACGTAATAAGCAGGTAATTTGTAATTTATAAGAAGAAAAAGATTTTTATTAATAAAAAACATATTTGATTTAGCCATTTATTTAAAAACCGCTTGACCGATTTCGATAAAATTTATATGGGACCACCGGGGAAGAATACCCTTTGAAACAAAAAAAGAATTTTCCAAATCGATTCAGCCGTCTTCGAGTAATCCGTGAACATACATAAAAAAAAAGGAAGAAAAAAGATTCCGACGAATTGAGAACCTCCTCCTTTTTGGAAGTCGGTTAATAAGAGTGTACATGCATCACAAGCACTTCTCTCAACTTTTGATTTTTGCACAAAAGCCAACAACTTGTGATGGCTTGTCAAAGATGGCTTAGCATGTGGATCATATTAATGTTTATATTTTAATAAAGTATTACACAAAATTTTGTGGATATAAAAGAAAATATGCTAAGTTCTAAATTTATTTAGAATCAAATTATAAATCCTACACTTACAATAATTATATTTTTGTTTTATACATTTAAATTAAACTCTAATAGTAGTTGATTCCTGTATTTCTTTCTGCTTGTGAGTCCCATCACAAAATGGTCTATTTTTAGTTTGCTTGCAATTACACAGCCAATATTCCTTGGTTTTGTCAACTTGAAATCTAATAGGTCTGAAAATAAATGTTTAATTATATTATACCCGTTTAATTTATATCATTACTTTAGATTCATGATACATAATGTTGTAATAGTAATAATTTAATTAAATCAGTATCAAACCTCTGTGTAATTTTCAAAAATACATCTTTATGTGTTCCATCACATAAAGGTTGTGATTTAGAGCGACCACATAGACACCAGCAATATGTCTTGCCAGCTTCCAGTACTACTTTGAAAGGTTTCCGATCATATACAATACCATTGTTTGTTTGCTCATTCGCTGAATATACTTCATTTAAAGGATTTTTCGGTATTTCTGGTTTAGGTGCTTTGGTTACATATCCTGCCTGAAACTAATAAATCGGTTGATCATAAACCTACAATAGCTTTCTCTGTACTCAAACAATATTTTTAGGTTATGTTTGTAACTTCTAAGCTTAAGTTTAATTGTTGAATCTGAAATTAAAAAATCATTCATTTGATAAATTATGAAATATTAATACACTCACTGATTTTATGCAGTAGTTAAATGTACTATACTTTAGCTTTCTGGGGAACATTGTTTAATGAATTGATTACTTTGTCATAAAATTTTATTTTAATACACTGTTGTACTTATGTAAATCGTTTATCACGTATTGCTAAAAGCAACCAATATCTAAAAACACAATCTTAGCTAATAAAGAAAAACAGTGAGAGCCAAGGGGTAAAGTATCATAAAATTATAGAAACATCTGTTAGATATATATGTCAAGAACCAGCTGATTGCAACAGATTATCTATGATCTATAATATAAAATGAATCGCTGAATGTGTTGCTAAGCGCAAATCTCGAGAGCAGCTGAACCGATTTTGCTAATTCTTTTTTTATAATCTTCCTCGAAGAACGAGGATGGTTCTTACGGAGAGAAAAATTTAAAATATTGCCTAAAAAAATTAAAAAACAACATTTTTCTATATTCCCATACAAAAGATTCGTAATAATACTTAAAAGTCAATTTGAACTATAATACCATACCATAAAGTTATTTTTTTTTCGTATGTTCCTTTAGATCCACGGAAGGTTTTAATAAAGAGAAAAAATGAAAAAATTAACAAAAAAAAATTTATATGGCTAACGCTAGCTAATAACTATTTATATCTATTTAAAACGTACCTAGCGACAAATCCGAGCAGAGCAAGGGTGAGCCGCTAGTATATCAATATTTTTAAGTTAGCGAAAAAGCTTGAATTTAACCCATGCATGTAGAAAGTGTAGTTTATGAAAATTGACGTCAACATTCAACATTGTTGACTTTTAATATTTTTCCTTGAGTTTATTTTGTTTTGTTCAGTTATGACCTAAGACTGTTCACAAACTTGGTATTATTTTTTTCTTTTATACAAAATCATGAAATATTGCTAGTTAATTACTTGAGTGATGTCCAGAATAAGGGGAATTGAGGCTGGGAAAGTGCATAAAGTACAAAAGGCTCCTTTACAGAATTTGGAAGCACGTAAGAACAAGTGCAATGAAACAAATAAAAAGAAAAACGACAACTCAATATGTTACAAAGGCGACGTGGAAAGTAGGTGAAAAATTACTCTGATTTCATATCCTTCATGTCATTATATGATTTTCAAGGTTAGATTTGGAAATGTTTTACTTATTGTAAATTTTGATTACAGGACAACAAATTAATGAATTATTGCATAAATTACCAAAATTGGACAAAATATTTGATGTACATCGGAAGATAGGCGAAGGCACATTTAGCTCCGTGTATTTGGGCTCATTGAAACAACACGCGGGACTTACAGAAGCTGAAAAACCATGGTTCGCTATAAAACACTTGGTGCCCACGGCGCATCCCGCTAGGATAGAACATGAATTGCGTTGTCTTCAAGAAATGGGGTAAAATCTTATCATATACATATTTAATATATCTAATGAAAGCAAAATTTATTAATTAAGAAAGTTTGATAATATTGTCTTTATCATGACTTGTTTTAATTTATTGTTGCTACATCTGGTACTCTGTAATTGCAGAGGGAAGCACAATGTGATTGGTGTGGAGCTGTGTCTACGGCATCTTGATACTATTGTGTTTGTGATGCCTTATATACCTCATAGAAAATTTTCTGTAAGTATTTGTAATTGTGTTATACTAAATTATTGCTTATCAATATAATTATAGCTATAATTATCCTCAATATTTGAAAATAAAGCAGTGAGTCATTGTAATAAGTCATTACTTTAATTAAATATTTATATATATAGAAAAAATCATTCTAAAACAAAATACAATAATACATACATTACAGAGTAATATTATGGAATGGGATAATTCATAATAGAAACAAAGAGTATACTACTATAAATATAATCTCTTACAAGTACATATGTATATCAAGTTACACAATGGTAAATTGGTTCAAATAGTCAGAAATATTCAGTATAGGACTGCAAGAGTGTTTGTGTGGTGTGGTTTGAGTGGAAATGATGTTTAATGATCAATATTTATAATTATATCTATACATATAAATAAAATTGAAATGTCTGTTTGTAATGTCAAAATAAAAGCTTGTTACTCAATGCACATGAAATTATATAATTATTATGGTACTTATAAGAAAAACACTATTTCTAAATTTTTTTGTCTGTCTGCTTGTACTGGCTAATCTCGGAAACGGCTGAACTAATTTTGACGGGACTTACATTGGGACATAGCTGATGTTATAAGGATAAACTTAGGCTACTTTAATTTTAGAAAAAGAATTAGGTTTCTGCTCATAAAAATCAAAACACAAGCAGGGATCCATCCAAGCGAAGCGAGGGGTAAGTCCCTAATTATTAATATATTCGCTGCTACACTGTTAAACTTTACTCTGTAGTTTAACAGTGTAGCAGCAAATATATTAATAATCATTGAATAAGTAAATAATTCATTTTAAATGATAATTTCATAAAACACAGATAACAATCACATTTATTGTGACAATTAATTAACACACTCATCATGATTATGTTCTTATCATCAATATATGCAACAACATTTTTATACTGATTATTTATTTCTAAAACATCATGTTAGATAAATATCAAAATCAGTTTGTATGAAATTGACTCATATTATTTGCAAATAATTATTACAGATTATAGACCGCAATGGTTATAAATAAATTGTATGTATTCAGCCCTTTTTAAGGTTCTTGGCATGGGCACCTGTTTAATACAAGGGAGATCAGGCCATCCTCCACCATGCCAACATGTGTATCTTGGTGGACTTTACATGTCTTTTGAAAACTTGCTAGATTTTCTTAGACATGCAGGTTTCCTCACGATATTTTCTTTTATTTAGATTTAATTTTACAAGATTTATTTGAACATTGCCAAAATGAAGACAGCTGCTGGCTCTTTTTGTTTTGTTTGTTGCCCACGAGATCTCAAAGATTAAGTCAACATTTTAGGGTATAATATTGATGATATCCATTAGATGAACACAGATTTTTTATTATTTAACAGGAATATGTAGGAGATATGGATGCTGAGGAGGTGCGGCAGTATATGCGGGCTCTCATGATCGCTCTGAAGCATGTGCACTCCTTTGGTGTCATACATAGAGATGTAAAGCCTAGCAACTTCCTTTATGATAGAGAAAATAAAAGGTGAATCATCTTTTTTTGAAAATATTACTTTTATTGTTTTTTAATACAGTTACAAAGGTTTTATTTTACAGATATATTGTTAACATACTATATCTGCAAATAAATAAAATGAAAGTGTTTATTTATAATGTCAAAATAACAGCTTTTTATTAAATGCATATGAAACTATATATGGTACTTGTAAGAAAAAAAATTTTTTTTTATTTTTTTTTGTTTGTCTCTGTCTGTTCCGGCTAATCTCCGAAACAGTAGAACGGATTTTGACAAGACTCACTGGCAAAAAGCCGATGTTATATGGAGTAACTTAAGCTACCTTTATTTAAGAAAAAGAATAAGGTTTCCATGCAAAAAAATAAAAAAACTATGAAATTGTGAACAAAATCCACGTACCTAGAGACGCACTCCAGCAAAGTCGCTGTTAGTATTATAATACTTATAAACATATTTATTTGTATGTGTATAATATGTGTAATATGGTCATGCAGGTACCTACTGGTGGACTTCGGGCTCGCGCAGCGCGTGTGCGAGGAGCCGGCGCCGCCGCCCGCGCACCTGCCCGCGCCGCCCGCGCCCCCCGTGCCCCCCGCGCCCCCCGCGCCGCCCGCCGGCAAGCGGCCGCGGGATGAGGTGACGAAACGTTTATACTTTTAGCATTTTATTTAATACATTTTAACATCCAATTATACTATTCAGCCATGATACTATTGACTACAGTAGGTTTACTTGAGAATTTGAATTTAAGTTTACTTTTAAGTTGGAGGATATTTAATACTAAAGAAAATTTCACATAGGCTTTACTTATTCCAGGAGGAGCTGTCTCCCAGCGCCAAGCGCATGGCGCTGGACCTGTCGCTGGGCGCCCCGCGCGCCGCCCCCGCGCCCGCGCCGCGCCGCCTCGCCTTGCCCAAGGTGCAGATACCCCGTCAGAACATGACCAAGGTACAAACAAATATTTTCAGAGGCATCAATCAAAAGAAAATACTAGATACACAATCCCATGCAAACATTTTCTTAAAAACTGTCACCAATTGTGTAAACCCAACCAATTACTTAAAGGTAATTATTATAGTTGAAATAAATATATAACAATGTAAATTGAACCTTAAATGCCATGCCTAAAGTTGTTTTCACAAAAAAAAATAAGCGCTTCAAGTGTTCAAATGAGTGCTCATTCGGTGAGGACATTTTTTGTCGCTGATTGAGTATCTAGTAATTTTTTTGATCAACGTTCAAAGGATATAAATGTGATTGTATTTTTTACTAATGAGTTGATGCCTGATGGGTTTCGTGTAGAGAATTTAATGTATTGAAAAGTGACGTAAGGTTTTTATATTTTGGTACTTGAAATGCTATATGTTTTTTAGCATATCTGTAATGTGTGTATTACCAAAAGTCACTGCAAATTGAAAATGTGTCATTAGTAATTAAGTCACTCTCTTGTGTAATGTTTTCTTTCTTTCTGCCTCGTGCAGACGCCGCCGCCGCCGCCGGCGCACTGGCGCGGGGGCGCGGGCGCGGGCGGGGGCTGCGCGTGCGCGGGCGCGGGCGGCGTGTGCGGCGCGTGCCTGGCGCGCGGCGGGGCGCGGGCGCCGCGCGCCGGCACGCAGGGCTTCCGGCCGCCCGAGGTGCTGCTGAAGAGCCCGCGGCAGGGCGCGGCCGTGGACGCGTGGGCGGCGGGCGTGGTGCTGGCCAGCGCGCTGGCGGCGCGCTACCCGCTGCTGCGCGCGCCCGACGACGCCGCCGCGCTGGCCGAGCTGGCCGACCTACTGGGCACGGCGGCGCTGCGCCGCGTGGCCGCCGCGCTCGGTACGGCGACGCGCACTCTCACCTCGTACTTTATTTGTGTACCTACTAAATTTCATCTAAATCCATCTAGCCATTTCAGCGTGAAAAAATAACAAACATACACGTAACACATTCATATGCATACTTTTACATAATATATAATAGACGGTGTCATATTATATAAAAGCCAGTGATAGCTTCCACACGGACTGACTACACTGACGCTCTTTAAATTGACGATTCAAAAGTGCTTGTAATAAGTATATTTGAATAAAGTTTAATTTTATTTCATAATAGCATTAAGTTAATCAGATTCATACAGACACAAATACTTTTGAACCGTCAATTTCTTTATATTTTTCAATTTACATTAACTACGAGTAAGTAATCCCGTGAGGAAGCTACCACTGGTTCAACAGCATTCTGTTGAGAAACCCGAATATTACTATTTTAATAACATATTATTTCAACCTATAATTTATATTATAAATATAAACACCCATGACTGGAGTACAAACATTCGTATTTATCACACAAATGAATGTCTCCACCAGGACTCAGACCCGCGACCGCTGGCACAGCAAGTAGGGTCACTACAGACTGAGCCAAACGTGTCGATAAATTTAACTTCGTTTTCAACGTCCATGTATATACGTACGTAGTACATAACGTGCCGTGGTCGGCGACAGGTCGGCGGCTGGTGACGTCGTCGCACCGCCGCGGCATCTGCCTGCGCAAGCTGGTGGCGCGCCTGCGCGGCGCCGCCCCCGCCCCCGCCACCGCGCCCGCGCCGCCCTGCGCGCACTGCCGCCTGCCCCTGGACGGCTGCCTGTGCCTGGACGACACTCGGCCCGTGAGTATCATACATGATATAATATATACCAGAGGTCAAATTATAAAAAGTGCCACTTTTCTGCTGTTTCTTTAAATCAATAGGCATAGAAATAATCTACCTCATATCATTGTTAGTCCAACTCTGGTCGAGTTACTTTTTATATTATTGATTATAACATTTAAGAAGTATATTGTTTATGGTCATATAAGTGTTGTCCGGCACTCCGCAGGCGGACAGCATCACGCCGGGCGTGACCATCGCGGGGTTCCCGGACTCGGCCTTCGCCCTCGCGGCGCGCCTCCTCGACCCCGACCCGCGCACGCGCATCTCCGCCGCCGAAGCCCTGGAGCACCCCTTCCTGGCGCACCCCGTCACCCCCGCCGCCCCCCACACCACCAGCAGCGACCATCTATAACGGTTACTCATTACCGAAATACCTTCTAGTTGAATTTTAATAATAAATAGTCAATAATGCTGTGTGTCTGTCTGCGGCCAGTGGCGGTGTCCGACCAATACTAGATTTTTCACAGGAACCGATACTTTTTTTATAGTTTTATATATTTTTTAAATTTCCCTTCATTTTTAGTAACATCAAATCCATAGAAGCATTTGTTTGATAAATAAATAGTTAATAGTTTGGTTTCAGTCGTATTTCCTAACTGAAATTCCAATTTGGAGCTGAAAATTGGGAAGCAAAGTTGGTCATACACTAGTTAATCAGTGGCGTGGAAGCAGTGTTGCCAGATCGACGACTCGCTTAAAATCCCGTTATTTGTTTATTTAATATTACTAATTCCATACATTACAACTTTCTTTTGCATGTATTTTCAATACAATAAAACATTTTTGCTGTACATAATAAAATAAATATAATTAATATCTATATTCAGACTATATGATTGGTAAGTAGTAGAAATAAAGCTTAAAATAATTTGTGATTTAAATCTATCTAGATTTTTAACCATCTTCAAAAAAAGGAGGTTATCAATTAAACATATTTGTATGTAATATTATTGCATCTCAGTCTTGCATATTTTCATTTAAGTCAGTATGTTTAGAAACCAAAGTATCTGGCAACACTAGCTGCGTCGGCCATCGGAATGACGTAAACTTTTAGCTAAATCTAATATATTTAAACGAGCAATTCTTGTATATTTATTTATACCAGCGATCTCGGAAACAGCTCTAACGATTTCGCTAAAATTTGGTGTGTGGAGATTTTCGGGAGCGAAAAATCGATCTAGATTTGTCTTATATCTGGGAAAACGCGTGTTTTCGAGTTTTCATGCGGTTTTCTTTCGCACGCAAAATATGGTCGCTAATTTCTTACGCTCGGGCATAAGCATCGTGGTCAAGCGGCCAAGGTGCAAGATTGACAATCACAGGTGCCCTGGTTCGAATCCCGGTTGGATACAAAGTTTTTACTTTTGTTTTTTTTTTTGTATTTATTCAAGTTTTTAGTTTTTTTTTATCTAAAAACTACGATATAACAAAAAAGAACTCGGAGCGAAGCTCGGTCGCCCAAGTTCTTTATTTTAAGCAGTCTTGAGAGACTGTAGTCTCTGGAACTACTGAACCGATTTAGATGTTTGGTAAGAAGATAGTTTGAGATCCTGGGAAGGACATAGGATAGTTTTTATCCCAGAAATCATCCCTTAAGAGGGTGATTTAAGTTTGTATGGGGAAGCAACCTAGTTTTAAATAAATTATGTAATAACTAGCAATGTCAGATATAATACATGTACTCACCTGTACTTAGTAAATGGCCATTAACCAAAAACGTGTTAAATTAAAACAATGTGTTCAGGTTAATATTGTAACTGCCTATATATTGTATACATTAGTGTCTTACATGTAACTAAGCTACAAGTTGTAAGTCAACTGTCGACTTTGCTTGGTGTTGTTTCCATGAATTATTATTTATTAACCATTAAAACTGCAATTTCTCAATTTAAATGATCTACAAGCACAGAGTGATTATATAAAAAAATCAATTTTGCGAAGTAAATTATGTATAGACTAGTGATTTACCCTCGCTTCGCTTGGGTGCCTAATTCTTATTCAAAAATAAAAGTAGCCTAAGTTACTCTTTATAACAGCAGCTATCTGCCAGTGAAATTCCCGTCAAAATCAGTCCAGCCGTTTTGGAGATTAGTTGGAACAAACAGACAAACTGACACAATTTTTAAAAATTGTGCATTTCTTATAAGTACCGTATATAATTTCACACGCATTTAGTAAAAAGCTTTTTTATTTGACGTTACATATAGACACTTAAATGCGTAAATATTTTTAGAATATCTATACAGATAAATAAAATTGGAGTGTCTGTTTGTAATATTAAAATAACCGCTTTTTACAAATCGTATATGGATATACCATGGTATACACGGCACGTATACCAAAACAAAATTTTTTACAATTTTTGTCTGTGTGTCTGTTTGTTTCGGCTCATCTCTGAAATTGCTGGACCGATTTTGACGGGACTTTCACTGGCAGATAGCTGATGTAATAAGGAGTCACTTGGGCTACTTTTATTTAAAAAAAAGGGTCCCACGAAAAAAAATTAAAATCAAATTAATTAATTAATTTTGTTTTGGGAAGCAACCTAGGGACGAACCCGAGCGAAGTGAGGGTGAGTCGCTAGTCTTCAATATAGAGACTTGAACTGCTAGTGAAGTATTTATTTAAACTAAGCCAATTACGGCTGTGACCGGCACATCTCTTTTGAGAAGACAATGTAATATTTTAATCTAATACGCTGTTTTTTACAAATGTGTATGTATAATTATAATAGTATAACTTAATGCAGTAAATTGTGTACATTTTTAAAGACTACTTTTTTAACATAAATATATATCAATAGGGATAGATATTTTTAGCAAAAACACCAAAGTGTAGGAATGGCAAGGCTTTTTAATTAAGTAAAATTTGGATACAGCGGGCAATCGACTAACTTGTTTTTTAAATAAAAATTAAATTGACATTGTTTAAGATTAGAATGTTGTTGTAAATTGTAGGTTCAGGATTCAAAAAGGATTTACTCCCTTCTTTACACATTATAATTTAATAAAATATCATAATAATATTTCACGAATCAATCTGTCTCATGTCTTGTATATTGGTAAAGTAATCTATGCTCAATTGGAACGTTTTGAAGCCTTTAATAGAATTTTTAGATATATTATATAAAACATGTACTGATTACACAAACGGTTATAGAATATTTAGAAATTCATATTTTATAGATGTACACACTCGCAGTACTCGTTTTGTAACTGCTCTCTGAAGTGCGCTGCAGATGGCTGTGCAGTATTCAGTAGGCAATGTTTGTATCAAAGTAACAATTCACATGCGCTACTTTCTTCACTTTGTTTGATTTTTTTTTATATGCCTCTATGTATATAATACATTATAAATATAATACTTCAAAAACTGCACAATACGTTTACAGCGGGTGTTCGATGCTATTCCCTGTAACAGGTCCCTTCTATTAATTTAAAAATCGATAATGTGTATACGTCTTTAACCGAACTATTATCAATTGTGAAAAATAAAAGTGTAACTAATTTTGCTTATCGCTCTTACTTTAATAATTTAACTTTATAATACATGGCTGCATAAATAATATTTCTCCATTTTCTTTTGTACGAGTATTATGTATGTTTTTAATTTTTACTTACATGAAATGCTTGATCATTGGAGAACACCATGTATTATATGAACTCCTTAGGTCTATTTCTCACAATCATAATAAGAAATTGAACACCTCTCTCGTTCTTATGTATATTTTATTAAATGCATGTAAACTTTAAGAAATATTTAAATTATGTTTTGAGAGTTTTGTGTGATGGCAACTTGTGCTTACTTTAGTTCACTGTGACTTCCATTACCTTGTTTTTTCTTTATACTTTCTCAATTGAATAATGTCGATCTTTTTGTTGAAACTTGGTTCAGATTGTAAGTTTTGATCGTTTGAATCAATCGCTTGTAATAATCTCTAAGGCATATCTTGTGTTGAAGTCATTGTTAATTAGTTATAAAGGAGATCTCAAAGTTAATTTAAGTTAATTAGTACAAAGCCAGTACTTTGTCGCTGAACAACTGATCACATTGAAATTATATCTATGATACTTGCAACCCTAGCACATCAAAATGTTATAAACCACAGACGGACAGAAATTTATACTTATTGTAAAACTTATTTTACTTCACAACTCACATAATGTGTTATATATTGTATAATATATAGTCTTAATAATTGCTCCTTTTTGAAGTGAAAACTTCTATAGGCAGGTTTGGATGGGGAGTAAATTCATGTAAGTCGTTATCGACATGGTCACGTGACGTGTTAACGCTGACACTCAGAGCGCCGATAGATGTCACAACCAGATAAATGTAAACAGTTTAATTTACAAATTTTAATTTAAGATCCAACAATTGATTTGAATATCTAAAAATAACAACTGTTTGTTTATAGTTTTAAGTTTTCACTTCTGTCGGCAGTCCTCATGACTGCTTTTTTTATTAATTTTATGTAAATGGATGTTTTGTGTGTTGTGTCTGTGACTGAGAATGTCTTACTAAGTCTTCCGATAATAGGTAATGTAAAAATATTGATATCTCAGTTGAGAGCCGGCTAACTTTTCTGTATAAGCAAGACCAAAAATTATTTATCTGCCATATTTTAATGAAGTAATTTTATGGATAACAATATTTAGTTTTTAACTTTAGAAATTAAAATATTAGTCGAGTTAGCCAATGCCATTTGGTAATACGGAAGGTTTAGATTGTTTTATTAATGTGATCAGTTTGTAATATTAAAGTGCCTTGGGAATGTGTTCATTTGGGTGTTGTTACCTCATTGTTTCTCTGTAATACATGTTGACACCGAGCCTGCAGTTTCATTTAAAACACCTTGTGCTTGTATTAAGAATTTATTATAAAAATATAAATTCAAGCAGTCTTGTATCAAATAAATAACATTGCAAATTAATGTTAAGTTTGTATTCACGTAACTAGACCGACATATTGTAGTGGATTACATTTTTTTAAATAAGAAAACATTGAAATTATAAAAATGCTATGATATTAGTGCTTCAGATTCGTAGACTAAATATAAAAAGGTCCAATGAATAAATAATACAGAAAAATGTAAGTCTGTAATATTTATATTGTAAATAAGCAATCATTAACACTTATACTCAAGGACAATTGTTGTATCGTGGGACAAACTTGCACTGCTTTAAACTCACTTTGTTATATATAGTTTGTTGTTTATACAAGCACTGTACACCAAAATGAACATCTATACTGGTCTAGAAGTTTGGTATCACTCAAAAGATTGGAATCTCAAATTATAAAGAAAATGAAGCAATATAATTAGTAGTACTTGGGGAGAATCGTTTAAGCTGTTTTAATTCACACCACGTGCTAATCTCACATTGCTCAAGTGCAACAGTTAAAACAATTGATGTCTATTTACGATTCTACGAGTGTGTTTAATCCCCAATTTGTTTTACTGCTTGATGATGATCAAACAAGTTTGCATCAAGGCACTATTAATTTTTCCAAAAGTTGGGATTTTGTTGCAGTCTCCTCTCAAAGTTCTGATACCACGTGTGGAGAGTATTCAGTGGTATGTAAGAGACACCGGGTGTAGGTGTCATCTGGTCTTGAGTTACGGAGAAGGATGCCACAAAATTGACTAAATTCTCTAACATTTTCTGGGCAAATGTGACATATGAATTAACTTGTTGTGTCTGAAACAGAAATAATTTATTAGTTGTTTATAATGGATATGTACTGATTATTTATATAATGAGTAATCAAGTATGTTGTATTTACAATAATAAACCTTATTTACCTCAGAATTAGGAAGAAGTTGAGCATTCGCTTCTGGTTCTATAGAAATTCCAATTTGAGCATTGTTACAAATTTGTTGCTGACCAAATGCACTCATGAATTTATTTTCACCTGCAATAATATACAAAAAAGATTATGCAAATTTTTGTTGATATTTAAAATAAGATGCTGGTGTAGCTTATACATCAAAAAGGTGTATTTACACTTTTATTCATATGAGGATTTTATATTAAAAATACTAAATAAAATATAACCAAACTAGCGACCCACCCACGCTTCGCTTGGGTTCACCTCTATAAAGATAAAACAAATCTATCAGGATAATGTATCTGTACATTACCGAACCAGACATTTTTCCAGGATAAAAAGTAGCCTATTTGTTATTCAGATGTATGAACTATATTAATGTTGTTTCATTAAAATCCAATCAGTAGTTTTTGTGTACTAATCTGTATAATTACTATAGTTTTTTAACTTTCCCACGGGAACTCTTTAATTTTCCTGAATGAAAAGTATCTAAAATGTTGGCCGGGGATGTAAGGTACCACCATGCAAAATTTCATTTAAATTGGTCCAACAGTTTCGGAGATTAGCCCGTGCAAACAGACAGAGAAACAAAAAAAAATTAAAAATCTGGATTTATTCTATTTCTCTTCTTACATCCCCCAGACTCGGTTTTTAGCATTTTTTCTACGTACAGGCATTCGATTTCTACAGTTTTATTATATATATACAGAATAGATTTAGTCAAATATTATCTTTTAAAACTTACTAGATAATTCATGTAGTTTTTTCAAATTAGAGATCTTAAATATGGCAGAGGGTTTAGCGTTAGATATATGTCCTAAAGGCTGCCAGTTAGGCGGGGCGTTGGGGTCCGGCCAGCTCCAGTAGACCACGGCCACCGTGCCCACCGGCAGCGGCGTCGCGCCCGTCAGGAACACGACGGCATGGTTGATAGAGTCCACATCCAAGATAGTGGTGATAAGACTCGTCTCTGAAACGGGCGTGAAATCCGTCTGCACCTGCGGACAAAAGGTTTCATTCATAAAACCTACAACAAAAGCAAACCGTAAATATTGACATTACTTGTACTTACAAGTCTCCCTGACACGATCAAACCAAACATATTAGTCATGGCTTAAAAATAACAAATGTTCTATAGTTTATTTCACAGATTTTAAGTGATTGTAGCTTAAATAAAGAAAAGTAACATTTTATTCTAGAAAGAACTTCACATTTCGATGCACCAGAAACCATCAATAAAGAAACTTCAAAACCAAGTGACATTAACCACAGGTAATAAATGTTTATCTTTGCATTATAAAATACATGGATGACAAATAAAATAAAATATTTTCCATTCGACTTTATTAATATAACATAATTTACACGTGACATTTTATGTTTATATAATATATAAATATACATTAAAATGGGTTGTATAGAATGTATTGGTATCTTCGTTTGGTGTCATAAATAATGATAAGCAGATAGTATACAATCTATAGATTATAGAAATCTATACTTTGTTTGTCCATCCATGGTAATAATGGCACAACTATTTATTGTAAATATCCATTGTATGTTTATCAATATAAAATAATAAAAATGCCTTTGTAGATAAGCTAATATTTTTGAAGGGACACGTTAGTTATGTAATATGTATTTTTTAACCGACTTTAAAAAAGAGGAGGTTCTCAATTCGATTAGTATTTTTTTTATGTATGTTTATGATATTAGTCTTACAAATACTAAGCACATGAAAGTAAATCTGTCTGTCTGTTTGTTAAATTTTAGGTTTAGATTGTTAAACAGATTTTGATAAAGTTCGGTAAGAACAACGATTGCATCACGACGACGCACCTTTACCTTGGAAGCGGAGCCGCGAGGAAGAGCTTATTTTAATATAAAGTAAAAAAATTAACACATTTCGTTATTTATACCTTTTTTAACCACCGACGCAAAAAGAGGGGTGTTATAAGTTTCACAGTTAAGTCCGCTATGTGTGTCTGTGTGGCACCGTCGCTCTTAAAGGAATGAACAGATTTTGATGCGGTTTCTTTTATTGAAAGCTAACGTCATCAAGATGGTTCTTAGCTATAATTTAGATCTGTTCAGGCGTTTGATGATCACCACTCATTTCCTACTTGACAAAAGGATCTTACTTTCACAGATACGATTGATTTGAAATTTGGTGTACTGTTACTTTGGTGGTATTTCCAAGACGTACTAATCTTGATCTGATGCTGTACCATCAAATAGTTTGCGGGATGCTCAACTCCTCAGATACTTACAGCAGGTATAGCGTGTTTGGGCTCATATGAATAGTCTCAATGAGAGTTATCCATTAGAATAATTAGTGTCCGCGAGTAATTTGAAAAACGCTAACACTTTATCATCAATCTTCTTTTTATTTGTGTTTAGTTTTTATTTTATTTACTTACCGGTTCCCCGGCGCGGCGACGCTCATCATTAAAATACCTATTAAAGGTACTTTTAATGAGATTAAAAACCTAAAAGACAAATTTTAGTTTCTTTACTTTTTAAGGTTTTTTTGTGTCGGGGGTTACCTAAAATTTTTAATTTAATTTTTATTTAAATGTGTTTATTTCCTATGATGTATCGCATTGCACGAAAACTAATTAAAACAATTTAATTAAATATACCAGTTATGCCTTTTTTTTACATACTACATAATATATATGTATCGGCATACAAAGTGTAGGTAATGAGATTATGTCGATGTAACGCGGCCTATTGAAGCGCTACCTACATCACGATTTATTATAATGACCAAATATACACATATAAATATGTACCTACCTCATTATGGTTTTTTCATATTCATAAAAGCCGTATCTCGAAGCTCAATAACAAATTATGAACGGCTGCCACACCCGCGTCTGGTATTTAAATTAGTGTTTTCATGTTATTTCTGATGAATTTACTATATGTACAATACTAGCGACTCACTCTCGCTTCGCTCGGGTTCGTCCCTAGCTTGGATATAGTAACATGGATATAATATGTTATCCTTAAGAGATAGACATATGCCATCGTGGACTTTTTTGTAGATCTCTTTAAGGTGTACAATACTGCAGTACATTATTTTGATCTATCTCGTAGGGTTCAGTCAGCGTTTGCAATGTAAGCTCAAAAAATGTGTTTATTTATGACATCACATTAGAAACCTCTAAAATTATCAGTGTTTCTTTACTATATTATGCATGTATTATACATATAAGCCTTTCTCTTGAATCACTCTATCTATTAAAAAAACCGCATCAAAATCCGTTGGGTAGTTTTAAACATCTAAGCATATATAGGGACAGAAGGACAGCGGGAAGCGACTTTGTTTTATACTATGTAGTGAAGTCATATAGATATTGGTTATTTTTTACATTTCACTTTAACACTACGGCCATGTTTAGTACGTGGCGTGAGGAACTTCATTATAAATATTACAAGTCCTTGGTTTTACTTTTCTAAGATTAATTATAATAATTTAACTACCTATAACTAGCGCTAGTTCGTATAAAAAATAAGCAGTTAATAGAAACTTAAAAGAAATGAAATTTTTAGCAAAGAAAAATAATAGTTATTTTGAGATTAATATTTCTTCTTGATATAAATAATATGGGACTAGGATTTAGGTTTATACAAATTCCATTCCAATTTTGTTCACTGGCTCCTATGAATAAAGCCAAGTAATAATTGAATTAAAATGTATGTAAACTCATAATTGACAGCAAGAGAATGTAAAAAAACACAAAAAAAACAAACATTTAACATGGCACTAAACACTTTCTTTTTATGAGTTGGTTAAAATATATAATTACTTAAATTTACATACAAGTGTGTATATTAGATAAAGATATTTACTCTTGAGGAGTTGACTGTGAGTAATGAATGAATGTCAATGTTCTGTGATAAAAAGTACTTATCATACATTATATTACTATAACTAATTTGTTAGTTGCTTTTGCTTTACAATTATTTACACTTATGTAAATATAAGATTATGGAGTTTAAATAAAATGCTTCTGTGAGCAGTAATATAATTTATTATCTTATTTAATTCATAAACACAATAATTAACAGCATCGTTACATATATTTATTTAATACTTTAATTGAAACGAAACAGGCGTCTAATCACTTGTTTTCGAGTATCTCCAGTTAGGTCGGTTAGTAAATAAATATATATCCAGGAAAACAAAAACAATAACAATATAAATTACATTATGTAGAGTTTACTCCACTTATTTTATGTTATCTTATAAGCATAAATGCAGTTAATAAATAAAGAGAGCAGACGAGGGCGTGAGATAACAGATAAATCACGGAGCTGCAGTGATAAGGAGCAAGCAAATAGTACCGACACAGAGATAAGAGCAGTAGTCCCGAGCCCGTCGACTCGACCGAGCTTCTGATTGCTGGCCGGCCGGAGGCTGAGTAAATAAAATATACTTCATACAATATCACAATGATGGACTGCGTCTACGCTCTCCTGCCGCAGAAGAAGGTAACAGTAACTCTAACTACTAAAATACAATCAATTAATTTTAACAATCTCTAGCCCGCCACTGCCAGTTCAATGATATGAATGGAACATCTTTTTTTACAATTAAATATGACTCGAGTGGCAGTCTTTGTGGCAACTTTCTAGTTATAATTTTAATACTAATTCATCAATTAATACTATATTGGAAAGCATTATGTAACACGATACTAATGTATTTATTGTACTGGTTATTTTATCTAGGATAAATTTAAGCAGGTCTCGCTGCTTGTCTAATCTCTCATGTAGGGGTAATCAATGTCTCGGAGGGGAACAAATGTTTCCTTGATAGATTGAGGTGTGGTCCACCGCATTACATAGTTGGGTCCGCCGGCCTTATCATTGGTTCCAGACATGCGCCCACCCCCGAAGGGCTGTTGGCCCACTACAGACCCTGTTGACTTATCATTAATATAGAAATTTCCAGCGGTCATCTTCAGCTCGTCCAGAGCACTTTCTAGGAACTTTTGGTCTGAAGCAAAGACGGCTCCTGTCAATGCAAACTTGGTGGATGACCCTACGAGGGAGAGAGCCTTGTTAACATCACGGTCTTCATAGACATACATAGTGAGGACCGGCCCAAAGATCTCTTCAACCATCAGTTTGTCATGTGGATCTGAAGTCTCAATGATAGTAGGCTGGACAAAGTATCCTTTGCTGCCATCGAACTCACCACCACCCAAAATTTTATTCTTTGGATTTTTCTTAGCATTTTTAATGTATCCTGTTATTCTTTCAAAAGCTTTATCATCAATAACAGCACCTGTAAAGATCTTTAAGTCTGTGGGATCTCCAATTTTTAGTTTAGAGCGCTCTTCCAGCAGACCTTGTTTGATTGGTTCATAAAGAGATTTTGGAACATACATCCTCGAACAAGCAGAGCATTTTTGTCCACAGTACTCAAAAGCAGACCGAATTGTTCCAGTTACCACAGTCTGCACATCTGCCGAAGGGTGGATGAAATGATAGTTCTTTCCACCACATTCTCCAATTAATCTGGGATAATTCTTGTATACATTAAGATTTTTACCAACCTCATTCCACAACCAATTAAATGTAGGTACTGATCCAGTGAAGTTTACACCTGCTAGTTGGGGAGATTTAGTAATGGTTCGTCCAAATGTTGGTCCATCTGCAGGCACAAAATTAACAATTCCATCAGGCAAGCCCGCTTCCCTCATAATATTGAAAATGCGCCAGTTAGATAGAAGAGCTGTATCAGAAGGTTTCCACACCACACCATTCCCCATAAGAGCAGGAGTGTAAGCCAAGTTACCACCAATTGCAGTGAAGTTAAATGGGCTGATAGCGGCAATAAACCCATCTAGACCTCTGAATCTGAGTGAGTTTCTTGTAACAGAAGGATTCTCAGAGATAGGTTGATATTTAGCATTCTCTTTTAAGAAGAAAACATTGAAGCGGAAGAAATCAATAAGTTCAGCCGCTGAATCGATTTCAGCCTGCACCACGGATTTCGATTGTCCCAACATGGTGGCAGCGTTGAGGCGCTGACGGTGCTCGCCGGCCATCATGTCGGCCGCCTTCTGCCAAATGCGAATGCGCTCCTCTAGCGGCGTGCGGTCCCATCGCTTCTGAGCTTCGCTCGACACTTGAATTGCCTTCTGGATTGTCTTCTCACTGGCATAATAAAACTTGGCCAACTTGCGACCGTGGTCGTGCGGCATCACCTGGAAACGCGGCTCGCCCTCCTTGATGTTCTCGTTGCCGATTACGATGGGCACTTCCTCCGTGACGGCGGAGGTTCGTTTTAGTTCGTTTATTAATTCGGTACGCTCGCGACTGCCGGCCCGGTATCCCAGCACGGGTTCATTCTGTACGTCGAAATCCTGGAATTTCGGCAGCTCGACAACGCTCGACGCACAGCGCTCCATAGAACGAGCCCGAAGCGCCGCTCTCGAACATATTGTAGAAATCATTTTGCTGATTTCTGTCCTCGGTGGATGAAAATTAATCGAAACTGGATTTAACCTTATTATATTTTGTTGTAGGTAATCGTTACGTAAAGCACGGGCGCGACGCGTCTCGGCTTTCTCAGCACTACTGAATACTGATGCAGGTTGTAAATCGCGGCTATGACGCGGAAAAAAACGCAATTCACTTTGGCAGCAACGTATGAACAATGACCTTCACCAATTCACATTTTAGTAAATCGAACTGGTTAATCTTCGTAAAATTATTTATGGTGACAGTTTTAGTTGGACATTTTATGTCACACGATTTGTTTTAAATGAAATCTTGTCATTAAAAAACTGCTTCACAGGACAGAACAGTCAACAATGATGTCTCCTCGACAATAGCTGCATTGAATTTTTTTGAAAACAATAGAATAAAGTGCAAAAAATTGCATAATGTATTGCATTCTCTCTGGTTTTTCCAAACTCAGCTGATGGGCCATAGACATTTAAGATACGTTTTCGTCAACGCGTAAAACAATTCTTATAAGATTTTTTTCTATAGTATTTTAACATGAAAATATGTATAAATATATGTAAATTAAATATTTTAATAGATTATGGCTCACTGAAATCTAATAATAATTAATTTTTATATAATTTTTAGCAAAAGGTGTTGTAAATTATAAGCGCTCCAAGGAAGCCGCACCTTATTTAGTGATTACATAGCAGCCCTACCGCGCATATTCGAACTGGATTGACCTACATGCAAGGCGCAGGCGTAAAGGAATTAAGGGAAAGGCGTGCGAATGCACTGGGTGGTGGGCGTTTATGTAACTAGCGGGAAATTATATAGAGTATGAAATTTCTAGGAATATGTACAATTTACCAACTTTAGAATTAGATTTATACGTTTTTCCGCGGTTTCACCCTCGTAGTTCAATAATTAAACATAATTATTATGTATAACTAGATCTTATTAAATTATAGTCTATATGTTACTCTGATGTATAAGATATATTAATGTAAAGTTTCATCAAAATCCGTTCAGTAGTTTCGTATAAAAGAGCAACAAACGTACATTCATACATTTTCATATAGATACTTCCCATTTAGTAACTTAGTATCTTGGCTCTTTAAGACTTATATAATCAATGAAACAACAATCCAATATTTGTGAACATCTTATTAGTATTCAATATACATGAATGTTCACCAAACACTGCTCTATAAAAAAAAAAAATAGCAGTGATAGCGGGATCACGAATATTCGTTCTCATGGCGAATAAGTTACTTCTGGGAACTACCACATAATATTGTTAATTGTGCGACTTAATATATTATTTTAAAACTTGACGAGTTAAAAGAAGGTATTTCATTTTGAGTTTATTTTAAAATATTAATGTGAGCAATAAAAATCTGAGGCTTTAGAATCGAGGGCGCCGCGCCGCCGGCAAAACGTACAAATTGGATTATTTAATGTAATTAGATATAAAACGATTACATTTCCTGTAATAGTTGATATCGTTCTTATTGGTCTGAGTGAACCTTTCATATAATTGTATTTAGTATGCATCTTTGAAACTTTCATTACAATAATAATAATAAAAACTCTTTATTGCACACACAAAAAGAAGTCATTTCATCAATTTCATTCATCAATATTAAATAAAAGGGAAGAGGGTTAAAGTATTGAAACATGTGATATATTTGTGTACATTTTATTGCCGTTTCAGCATTACTATATACTATAAGCACGCAGCACGACTGAGAGCCCGCGCCGGCGTCTGCGCCGGCCGGTGGACGCATTCATTGTCAATTGTCATTGGTTTCATGTAAAACAAGGGGAATGCTTGAGTATTATAGTTTTACAAACTCTTAACGTAGCCGAGGGTAGGTCATAAGACTGTATTGTAAAGTTCTGACAAGGTAAAATATTTTTGGTCATAAGGCCCCTTAGCTATTCGTCGTAAAACTCCTCTTGTTTCAGCACGACGTCGTATAACATAGATATATAAAACTAAACAGTAACTACGTACACTACTGCGTAAATACACCTAGGCATTGGCAAGTGTCGGCCGCAGCCAGCGGCTACCTCGCGGGATAGCTCACTCTCTACAATCGACATCGCTAATAGAAAACTACTAAATGTATAGGATTTGACATATTATGAGTACGTGACATATAAGCTCAAGTTTTTCATTTCTATATATTATCGTTAAATAACGCTATTGTCATAGTAGATCGATTTTAATGTTTTAAAACTAAGTAAATATGTAAAATCTGATTGACAATACAATAATTTGATACTTCAACAGCTATTCAGTAAAAATTTCGATTTTGGGTTCATCTGATTAATTTAGGCGACCATATGGACAAAAGCGTATCTTTTTCGTTTTAAAAAACTACAAATATGAATTCCACCAGCGACATCGACCGCAAAGCCCCGCACCCCCGCGGGCAGTCCCGCGTAACAATAATATGACACTCTTAAAGCGTGCCTGAACGAATCGGCTAAATTAAGCTACGCTAATTAATCCTAATATAAATGCTCGCGAGCCTCGCCCTGCGCCGCGGCGCGCCAGGCCATCGTCATCCGATATCATTAAATAAATTTTAATTTCCATAGACGGTAGCAAAAAATTTCAATATAAAAGTACAAAAATAAGAAATAATAGTATACGTTTCGATCACAAGCATTTTAGAGAAATCATACATTATATAAACTAAAAATATGCATAACACAAAAAATAATTCATGCACCGACACTGTGCACTGGCACCCGGCCTGGCAACACCGCCTCTCGTAAGGCAAAAGTATAAAAATTACAATCACATTATATGTATATAACCTAGCGATGATTACACAGAGCCCAGTACGTCTCACATTTGTACCTCGCTCATAACAAAGCTACACTGTACACTGCAACATGTTCCATGGACCAACTCTCACACGAATTGAACCGCAATACGTATCACTTCATATTTGTATTACATATATTATATAAACATTGTAAACTGGCAAAAATTTCATGTAAAAATTTCAGGAATGAATTTTAAGGAATGATTACATAATAACAAAATGTCGCCAGCTAACAACAGCGTACACATATGTATAACAAATGGACAACGAGTGTTACTGCTACTTATATCATTGTAAATTTTACCAAATATATATGTATATGTAGGTTACACTAAATACATTACGTTTATTACATTATAAGTCCATAGTATCAACGTATGCAATGAACAATATTGTAAAACATTACTGTGTCAATTTTTAAGTAACTAGTTAACTTTATTCCTGAATTGTCACAAAACTGAGTTGCAATATTGTTCCTTGCACACGCGTATATAAAACAGTGCTGTTAGCGGAGACGAAATTCAATTACAAAATAGTAGTCCAATTTGCAATAATTTGGAATATCTTAATAAATATTGTTGTAAATGGAAAATGCTTCAAAACACTTTAATCCCTAATCAGTCGCGCTAATTAACTCGTTAAGTACCTTAGATATGACTTGCTTACTTGAGCAGAGCTTAACTTACGTCCTTTTGGCATTATATCGTCTCGTATATATAACACTAACGTACAGGTTACTTGAGATTAGAATGTTCCTTTGCTTTTGGCAGTATTGTTGTGTTTCTAGGACATTCGCGAGTATCAACATCTATACTCTTCGTCTGTTTGTTGGTATGTTATACGATTTAGCATCAACATACAAAGTGACGTAACAAACTGATCTCAAGTGACTACTAACTAATTAATAATTTCATAGAATGATTAAAAGAATACTACAATTCAATATTATTACAAAAATATGTTTTTTTTTCATTAAAAGACAGTAGCGGTTATTTTGAGAAGAACTTCGACAAATTTGATTAATGATTTTCAACAAAATCGATTACTCGTAAAAAAAATCGCTAATATAAAGTTGATTTGGCGAGTTGAAATCAAAATCGATACATCGATGTCAAAGTTCTCCAAATAATAATCTTTTTGTAGTCGACTTTCTCAATGGAAGACCGCAGTAAAACTAAGCGTTGTTATTCTATAATATACTGTCATGGTAATTACATGTCCTCATTAGTTAAATTACTACAATATGAATTATAACGAATGTCATAAATTTTACAGATAACGTGTCAAACATTATTTATTACTGTTAATACGTTTTGGTTTCGGAATTTCTCTATTTATTTAGTTTTTTTTTTTACTTTTTTATTGAATAGGTAGTAGATTATAAGCGACTAGACTTTCATATACTCGCTTTGTTACATTTTAATATTTTATATGTCACTACAGTAAGACGTACACGATACAAGCAACATTATAAAGTATATAAAAATGAGCACAGGAAGCGAACCCGCGTCCTTTCTATTAGAATTTTGATATATTTATAAATATTAGTAAAAGTGTGTTAACATTGAAGCTCTCTTTTTAAAAATTACATCTCGAAACTCAATCTATCATAACATTAAAGTTTGCCAACAATTATATAAACACACCTTCTAATTTAATTTTGTATAATCTCACACGATAAGAAATTGGAATACCAAGATTTTCGAATGTTTTCAATACGCAAAGAATACAATAAATACAAACAGTTTTACTTTTAATCGCATTTAGAATAACAATAAAAGCCGATATATCCATAAGTCGACGATCGACAAAAACTGAGCGAATGTAAATAAATTTGAACCATACACACCACATCACCGTCATTCGGAATACAAATAATAAATTAAACGAACGAACGAGTGAATGAACAAATCCCTATTACAATTTCCATTTCACCTCATTCACGTCACAAACGTCAAACGTCAAATGTCAAAAATGAACGAACACTCGTGCCGACTGTCAGCCGTCGCAGGCGGACGAGTGTATTTGAAAAGAGAAGGCGAGCGTGTTCAGAAGAGCAGGTCGGTGGCGTGCGTGCGCGCCTCGCTCCAGGAGCGCGCGCTGTCGGCGCCGCAGGGCCGCGCGTCCTCCTCCGCGCCGCCCTCCGCGCCCGCCGCCGCCGCCGCCGCCGCCTCGCCCTCTAGTCGCTCTGATTCTGGAATCCATGTTATGTAATAGTTAATTATCAACACATTTGACAACGGAGGAATATCTTACATCCTTAAAATATTAAAGGGTATAGCCGGATAAGTATAGCGAACTGGCCCCGTACTGACAACCTATATCGAAACTTATGTGTCGATAAGGGCTTGATGTAGAAAAGGGATTCATACAATTTACTCTATAGTACTCTGCTTTGACCTTGAGATATGAAGAAAAATAAACGTAACTATGAGTTTCGTTCAAAAGGGCATATCTTGGACACCTTGAAAGCTAAACTTATCCCTTAATATTAAAAAAATATATTAATTATTGTTGCGATGTTTCTTTATTTTACTTATTTAGTCTTCAAAATGAACCCGTCCGTCATTGAGGCACATATGTTTTCCATAGTCAGTTCGTAAGGAATCATCTGCTCGAAAATTAGTTCTGCTGAGAAGAGTCAGCGAGAGATAAAAAAGTGGGTCTTTTAAAAATCGATTTCCAATATTTTCATTGCAACGCAAAAGCTATAGCGTAAACGGATTCATTGTACGAATAATAAATTTAGTTACTTTTATAAATGTTAATTCAAATCAACACAGAAAAAAAAACAACAAGATAGTAAGTTCTCACCGTGTTGGTTGTGCGAGTCGGGCGCGGGGTCGGGGCGGCGCGTGAGCCCGAGCTGGAACGCGTCCGCGCACGTCTTGCTCGGCGTGTAGCGGCCCAGCGACGCGGACACTGCGCACAGACACACATACATACATACACATACAATACTCTATACCTGCATTATTATTTTACATTATATCACAGTGTATTAATACATACAGTGGTCTAAAAAAGGCGTCTAGACAGTAATGGTATTGGATGAAGTAAAACGCACCCAACTATCAAACTTACTATAATACTTAACTTTTAACTATGAAACCATTCGCCATGAAAATTGGCATTTTTGAAAAATCTTGCAATTTTACACCATTTCTGTTAAAATCGCCTACCGTATGTATTTATATACTGTGATTATATCTAGCCTATCACATTCATAGTCTAAGATACCAATCGAAATATTAATAAATGGGTGGAGATTAGATTTCCATGAGGCTGTATTTGTACGAAAACCAGGTACAATACTTAATAAGTGAACACTTAATATGATATTTTGATCTCTTAAAGTCGATACTTTTAAAGCTATATTAGTTAAAGTCGCCGGTAGGGAATCTGGTCACCGCCAATACGTAAAATAAAGAGCATTTCATTAAGCACTATCGATTACAATTGACATTAGCTTATGACGGTGTGATGACTGAGACAATGAGTTCAACTTGATGATACACCAAATCCAATACCTATGTCACTAACTAATATGTACCTAATTAAATATCTACATGACGATATGCAATCGCTAGCACGTTGTTTTAATATTGTAATTGCACTGATATATTAAAAAAAAAAACATATTTCTTACAACTCCTGCCATACATTTGTCTTATTATTAATATTTTTAAAATAATCACAAGTATAACACCCCGGGCTAATATAAACAAGCGTACATACATACACTACTTGTATAACTATTATAAAATATAAAGTACAAAATGTACCTTAAAATGGATTATTATTCTGTTACCTCCATGAGTTGCCTCAACAAGTTCAAGGCAAACTAAATTATATTATAGTTATTACAAACGTTTACCCGCTCCATTAAATGGAACTCTCGACCTCTGACGTAGTAAAAACCAGCCATACACATAACAAAACACAATAAAAATATTACATAACACCGTCTGTTTGTTTATTGACATTATATAATATTAATAAGACAAAGTGGCATAACAGATAGATAAGCTCAGTGTTCATAAATATTTACGTTCCAGTTCTCATATCTTGAGTAGTGAGTAGTTACAACAAGAAGTAGTTGCTACTCTTTAGTTTGATAAGCGTTTCATAGTAGCAGATATATCAATCTCTCGTCAGAAGTTTTGGGTTCCATTCCTGCGTAGAGTACAGGATCATTATCACTGTTTACATGGGTCATAAGTTTTAATGAATATTTTTATGGCGTGTAATGTTACTTTTATTGCCAAGTTGGTATAGTTATTAAAATAATTTTAAGATGTTAACAGTTTGAGATTTAAATTAGAGATGAATTAACTTTCACGTCGTTCATCACCGTTCTCTCACGGAAAGTGCGAAGGTGTGGTTTACGAAAATTTTATATACAGATAAATAAGTAACTCTATCTGTCTGCTACGTCATCACGGGATATATGGCACCTTGGCTATTGTTTGTCGCGTAAATAAAAATAAAAGAGGTCACTCCCTTTTAGGGGTGACCCCTGTAACTTTTACCTCCCAAATAATATGGGTTGAAATTTTGTACGGGAAACCAACTACCTAAAGTACACTGATGATTTATATTTTTTTTTTTTCTATATTTTTAAAATGTACCTAACGCATCCGAGAGAAACAAGATTAAATCATTAGGTTAAATAGTAAACACAAAACCCGTCGACCGTTTGCTACATTGCACGATAAAGTCGAGACTAACAGACACATTCACTCATAATATATGTACATACATTTAAATTATGGGCAATAACATTATATATCACCTAATAACCTTTACATATCAATTTGAATTTGCGGCGGCATGAGGCGGTTCATAATTTACCCGAGTGACAGATTGCTATGACACAGTACGGTGCGGGTCACGAGTCGGACTCCACGCCGCTGAGTCGCTGATAGAGCGCCGCTCTCTATCCATGACGAGTGTACACAATGTTATTGAGGTTAACTTTGTTTAATAAACAAAAACAAATATTATCTATACATATAATAAAATTTAAGTTAAATCTGTACATTAAATATTTTTTGGAAAATCTTATTAAAATAGTAATTAATTATCATTGATACAGAGGCCGAATCTATAGTTTTTAGAAATTTTGTCTGTCTGAGGACGTATCACGAGAAAACCACTGGACAGATTTTGATGAAATCTGGATGATGATAGCTGGTTATCCGGGTCAACATATAGGACACTTTTTACTGTGGAAAAAAATCACATCTCTGAGAAACGTTAAATAACAATAAAAAGTTTATTTATAACTAGCTTTTACTGTGTAAAGAAGTACGTGGATGAACATACACACTTACAAACTTTCGCATTAATTTATATCTATTAGTACAATAAAACAGTAACGAGATCTAAATTATATACATATATATATATATATATATATATATATATATATATATATATATATATATATATATATAAGTTTTTTATATTCACATTTTTAGTTTCGCACTTTTAGATGATAATTATAGCTTACCCAGGAAATATACAGGGTATAATATTTTAAATCGAAAAATGTCATCACTATTCAAATCAAATCAAAATATACTTTATTCAAATAGACTTTTACAAGCACTTTTGAATCGTCAATTTTACATTTTAAATTTAAATTAAATGTCAGTGTAGTCAGTCCGTGAGGAATCTACCACCGGCTCGGAAGGCAGTTCTGCTGAGAAGAGCCAGCGAGAAACTCAACAGTTGCTCTTTTAAAATAATAATTGTGTCAATATTGTAATACAATAATTATTATATATTTATTCTACGTGAGACCCAACCAGATTAGTTCGCTATTGGTAAAAACCCTATTATGTATATAGGCAAACTTGAAAACGATACGTGGTGTATACAAACAGCACTTTGTGCTCATTAAGTATTTTATATTTAAAACTAAAACAAAGTTGAAGCAAAAGATCACGCAAGTCATAAATCTGTATTAAGTTCAAAACTTTTTTAACATCGAAAGTTTTTATTGACAAAACGTTTTTATTGAAGACGTACTAAATCACAGTCAAAATTTTCGGTTTTTGTATAGTGGCCCCTTATTTCTTGTATTCAGTCCTTATTAAGGTCCCACTGCTGGGCACGGGCCTCCTTTTCAATACGAGAGGGATCAGGCCATAGTCCACCACGCTGGCCAAGTGCGGGTTGGCGGACTTCACATGTCTTTCGAAAACTTGCTAGATTCTCTCAGATATGCAGATCTCACGATGTTTTTCTTCATAGTAAGGCAAGTGGAAATCATGTTGGAAATGATTCGCACATGAAAATATCAGAGGTGCGAGACGCGAGATTTGAACCCGCTTCACTCAGTTTCCCAAGCGAGCGCGTTACCACTGGGCTACCACTGCCCTAATTTCTTAGATGCTACTCTTTACTTAAGACTTCAATACGGTCCGCTATGGTGCACAGGTCGTGTTATGCCGTCACGCAAGTAGTGGGTGGGCCTGCTTATCTCCCTGTGTTAGTGTGTGGCGCACTCATATTATCAACTAGTGATTCACCTCGCTTCGCTCGGGATCGTCCCTAGATGATTCTTTAAATTGACATAATTTCTTTATTTATGAATTGCTTACAATAAAACAAATACTAAATGTTAAGTGAAGCTTACCACAATACATTAGTCAAAACCGCACTTAAAACGATTAAGCTGTTTCTGAGATTAGCGCGCACAAACGCATAGACAAACAGAAAAATATTCTAAAATCATTGTTTTGGGTTTTATTGCGTTAATAAAGACCCCCCATAATAGTTTTTCTCAAATATATTCCACGTACAGACAGCGATCAGTTACAATTTTATTATACGTGTAGATTTTAATTAATATTTAACTGTAAAGAGATACAGAACTTATCATTTATCAATTACTGTCATTAGAGAGCTAATTTAGCGACAATTTCCTATTTTATTGCTATCATATGAGCGGGTCACTATAGCAAAAATTAAAGCTTGATAGAGCACAATGGATAGATAGTATAATGCCATTAATAGTAAGTATTTTTATTAATATTAATTAATTAATTAGCTTTTGCCCGCGGTTCTGCGTATACTGTCTATTAACTTTTCTCAATAAATAGACTATCAAAAAATGTGATAAACCGATAGTCGACAAAAAAAAATAATAATAAAAAAAAAACAAGCTCTTCTCCTTAAAAATATTAAGAATAGATTTATTAACGTAATTAAGATACGTGATAAACTCACGACCTATGACCCGTAGCAATAATGTTACACACTAAAATACCAATTGATTGATTGTAGCCTGACAGGAAACATGTCCACTTAATATTCATACATTCATTCACATATGAATTACGATTGTAATCGTCTTATCGCCTCTACTGATGACAGGAGAGCTGGCGCATTTTTCGCCCAAAGAATCGGCATTGCCATTCAGCGGGGGAATGCGGCTACTCTTGCCACTATTCCACGCGGACATTACTTGTACAGTAATAACTAAGTGTATATTTGTTTTGTATAATATAATTAAGTGTATTTGTAATTTCAATAATAAAATAAAAATACTCTCATTGGAATCTAGCGAAAATAAATTCGATATCTAGCGATACTAAGGTAGCCGTGAATGAGTGAAAACATACGATAGATGTACTTTTAGCGGTGTCAGTCTAACAATATGACTAGAAGTGGTAGTTCAGTATAATATATTGTAGTAACATTCACCAGGGCCCGGTCACACAAACATCTCCTGCGGCACGGGCGCGGGCGCGGAGTAGCGCAGCACGCGGCGCAAGTGTGGCACCAGCCTTATCATGCCTTATAACATTTTTCAACATTTAATTTAAAGCGCCGTCGCCAATATACGTCTCCAATTGGGCGCTTTAAAAAGACTTCACATATATGAAAGAAGTAAACAGTAGGTTTAGAAAATTACGAACCTAATTCAATATTTATTAAATAAGTTATACAAATATTAGCACAGCACTTTAAATAAAATATCCAATTATTACTTTCGTTTATTTCGTCGTCGTCTTTGAATAATATATCACACTGGAACGTTACTCGCACTCACACTCCCTATCCTTATGACAGTCGTGTCACATATTTTTTTAATAATAAAAAAAAAAATAATGTTGCCATCAACTATGTTGTATTTATATAAATCAAATAAATAAATAATTTTATTTAACAAATTATTATTGCCTTTTTAATTCATCAATTTTAATACATTATAATAAATACAGATATTTAAAATAAAAAAGTAAAAATTATGATGACTATGCTAACACAAATAAATATTTAATCTTGATACGTTTTACTTATTTAGCCAGATTGGGACTAGCATTTGAGTTTTTTTATCTATTGCTTAATTAAGCTTGATTACAACTAGGATTATTTAGTAAGAAAAATAAACCAGCGACCTTACGTACGAGGTAAAGTCGATAATATTAAGTCACACGTACGCCAAGTACCTACCTACAGACACTTAAACTGACAATCTAACTTCAAACGTCTAGGTATTTCAACGTTCAAATATCTAGATGTGCAATATTTGTTTCGACCACAAAACACTGTGTGCAAAGCTATTCGCATCACATCATATTTCATTACTTTGATAAGTTTTTATAGCTTTTAATGAAAATTTAATTATTAATATGAAAATTTCTGTATTTTTCAATAAAACGTTATGCAATAGGTAATAACCTACCTACATATTATGTTTGCGCAACACAAGTGTTTATAGTTTATTCTATTAAATGATACAAATTAAATATGTATATTTGCTTTTAGTAAATACGTAGTATTTATATAAGTATTAATACAATATATGTGTAAATATTACTGCAATATTTCAAAATATTTTCTATACAAAAAAATATGTATGAATCATATAAAAACGTACTGATACATTGTTCTCAATTGTTATGAAGGATTTAATTCGTAATTTCGTATACCACTCTACTCTATATCACTGTGTTTTCAATAAATTCGGCAATTTACACTGAAAATGACACGTGAACTTGCAATACGTGACGTATTCTTAGATCAAAAACAATATTTGTTTTAATAAATGAACAAATCTGACTCAAAAACTAATGAACTCGACGACAAATTTACTTAGAAATCAAATTATATGTATATGACAATGTTTTTAAGATGACGAAGCTAAACTATAATATGTGTAACGTTAGGACTATGAGTATTTTCATATGAACCCTTTCCCCATTGCCAACGTTAATAAACCCCGTGTCATATAAAGCTTTCGAGGTGTACTTATTCAATTCTACTGCATAATATTTTTTTCTAAGATTAATACGAATATTTGACTTTTTAAATAAAACTATTAATTTGGATCTTTCGCGAGAGACATTTGTCGGTTCCTTAAATCATTCGAAATCGTGAGACCAATAAATAAAAAAAATAACATTCTACGGCAGTTAAGTCCAAATCCAGCAAGGAAAGTTATTTTGACGACCAGGGTTTTATCACTGTTGAAAACGGGTCTAAAATGAGCATAGTGTTTAAAATATGTACGTAAATATTCAAAATTCTTACCAATATGTGTGTTGGCTGCGAGTGGGGCCAACAGGGCAGGCTGAGTCAAGTGTGGTTCGCCGTTGGTGTCGGCGGGGGCGGGGGCGGGCGGCGCGGGCGGGGCGGGCGGCGCGGGCGAGCCGTCCTCACAGAGGGATATCTCCGATGGATACTCGAATGTACGTGTGAGGGAATCGTCGAACTGGAGCTTTAACTGAAATTGTTTAAGCAGATTTGTTTGAACCGTGTTTATTGTTAGGGCTTGCTTTTTTAATCCTCACCAGCGACTTACCTCGTTTTGCTACAGTGCGTCCCTATGTGCCTAACAGTGGCCTATGTGTTATTCCAGGTCATAAGTCTGTGTACTAAATTTTATCCAAATCCGCCCAGCCGTTTCGGAGAAAAGGAGTAACAAAGAAACAAACATACACAGTACACACACATACAAACTTTCATATATATAATTAAGTAGTCCGATTGACTATAGCGCCCCGGTTATTGCCAGACATATTTAACGTATTTTTTTATTATACTAATTAGCTTCATGGTTATAATTTTCAACTATTATTATATTTTAAATCAAGTAACCTTATTTTGTCTCTTTGTATTATTGGAAACCAAATGAGGGAAAATCTTAGATATTATAAAACGTTATATTATTTTTTAGACTTGTTAAATAATAACACGTAGAGCAGACAGCCGCTACAAAAGGACACATCACACAGTAACACTGTGATTAGCGTTGTTTAAATAAATTTGTTCTACTTTATGGATATAAATATTAAAATATAACGGTAAGAGTTTCTAGATTAAAATATAAAGCTACCACAGACCATGACCAATTTGTATATGAAAATATATTATACATTTACACATTATAGTGAAGGCAGATAGATAAATGGCGAGAATGAAATAAGCATACTCTTGTATCCCGAAAATAAATAGACAGGGCGGGTCCTCGTCGAAAACTGAACATTGGCTTTAAAGTTTAAACCTACGGAACCTTATTTTTAAAAAATACATATTAAATACGTCTTCGTCATATTTTAAAGAAGTGAATTTCAACACCACGTCAACTTTAGAGCTAAGATGGCCTTCGAACTTATATATAAAATTAATATAATAATAGTTCTATTATTATATGTAATCTCTATTGTATTTTAAATAGCAGGTAGCACATGACCTAGCCTAGGTACAGGTAACTGATCTGTTACGAAACGTTCACACGGTGCAGTCGTGTACCTATGTGCCGAACGTCGCGGGTCACCGGACGCACCGGTGCGTGGCGTGTAGTACTCTCATAACTCATTCTAAGTTCACTCTACACCGGCCTTGGGGTTAACGTTACTACTTACAATTAGATCAGCTCTTGAATGGTCTAGGCCCTGGGCCATTCATGTTTGAAGGTAGTTCAACTGAGATTGTAAGCTATTGGGTTCGCGATATAAAATTTCAAATCGATTATAACCGTATGTATCGATTTACAGCGCTGGTGTTAATGTCTTAATATATGAATATTTAGATAGTAATAAAATATTCAGTATCTTTTTCCAGAAGGCTGTACGTAAATATAAAAACAAAAACAAATGTATTTAAAAAAAATAAACCATTGCTGAGTTAGTTAAAATAGAGTATTATTTTAAATTACAGGCAGACGGTTCAATTATATTTCGAAACATAGCTCATATGCAATGTCAGCTTGCAATTTAATTTGTCAGAATGGACTATTTCATAGTGATAAATTAAACTGCAAGCTTTCGTTATTTATGCAGATAGGTTAGACATTGCAAATGGTAGAATCTAGATGTACACAATCTAGAATATAATATCTGTTTAAATAACCAATGATTTTTTATATTAACGCTTATTTAGGTAGCCGGCAGCTATCGGCGTATCGCTTACTACACATTTCAATGACCTATGCGACCTACAATTTCCCACGTTTGTCAGTGAACCGACAAATCAAAAACACTAAGTAAAAAAGTAAAACATTCGTGTTTAAATAGTTTTACTTAATTGGTAACTTTACACGGATCGGCTGCGGATCCGGAGGTCTTGGGTTCGAGCACCGGCTCGAATCAAGTTATAGGATTTTTCTGTCAAAAAATTCTCAGTAACAGTCCGGAGTTGGCAAGTTGGTGGTATTTTACACAATGCTACGGCGAACATGTAATTCCGTCGAACCTGCGTCTGACCTCTCACCCCTTGTATTGTAATTGTCATTGGATTGAAAATTTGAGAGTAAAAGGAATATACAGAGTGTATTTGTGTTTGCGCACACACTTGTTCAGTATATTCGTCCCTAGATTGATTTCCCATACAAAATTTCATCTCAATTTTCACCCCCTTAAGGGATGATTTTTGGAATAAAAACTACCCTATGTCCTTTCCAGAGTCTCAAACTATTTTCTTACCAAATTTCATCTAAATCGGTCTAGTAGTTTTTAAGTTTATTCGTTACAAACATAGAAAAATACAAATCTTTCCTCTTTATATATATATATATAGTGTATAGTGTAGATATATAATAACTCTTGAGGACTTTTTATTATCATCATAAATCAAGAATCAAAAATTCTGAATTGAATTGTGAACTTGCATATAACAAGGAATAAAATTAAGTCAAGTCCAATATCTTATCAGTCAACACTTATTAGGAAAGCATTTCATATTCTACGTCACAAGTGCCTCTATCATATATCACTTACTTGTATAACAGTACGTAAGTACTCAAGTACGTAAGTATTCTTACTACTATTATAAATACACTAGCGACTCACCCAAGCTTCGCTCGGGTTCGTCCCTAGGTTGCTTCCCAAAACAAACTTTTTTAATTTTTTTTTTGGTTTTAATTTTTTTTTCATGGGACCCTATTTTTTTCTGAAATAAAAGTAGCCTAAGTTACTCCTTATAACATCAGCTATCTATCAGTGAAAGTCCCATCAAAATCGGTCCAGCCGTTGCAGAGATTAGCCGGAACATACAGACAGACAGACGGACAGACAAAATTTGTAAAAAATGTTGTTTTGGTATATGTACCGTGTATACATCCATATGCATTTAGTAAAAAGCGGTTATTTTAATATTATAAACAGATACTCTAATTTTATTTATCTGTATAGAAAAGTGTTTGCTTATTGCTCCGCATTAATGCAATGCGAAGAAATCAAGTCAATTCATATACAATAATACTTTCTTAGATTTACGCGAATATTTAACATTTAAAAAAAACTATCTTTTCGGATTTTTTTCGGACAGGAGAGACTGACTCTCTCCCGTGACCATGATTGCTGTAAAGCAATCGAAACGTCGGGAACCAAAAATCAAAATAAATCCGCGAAAAAATCCGAAAAGATAGTTTTATTTAAATGTCAATTATTCATATACATTTACATAGAGATAGTTTGTGAGGTGCGGGGTCACAGGTGTACCTATCTCGGTCCGTAAAATGATTACTACGGGATTTTATTATACTGCTGAAAATAGTTCCAAAGAACAAGGCGTGGGCGGGCGATAAGTACAGCGAGGGCGGGGGATAAGTACAGCGAGGGCGGATCATCATTTGTACAATATAATATAATAAGAAGCGAAAATTCGCTATTATCTCCTTGTTGTATAAAAAGAAGGCTTCGACCCGTAAAAAATATGCGAGTAGGGAATTTAATTTCGCTTCAATTTTTACCTTTACTTGTGACTTTTTGATTTACTATAAAAATACAGTTATTATTTCTTAGAAACCTTAAACTGTAAATCACCACAAAAACTAAAATTTAACTCACAAATTATTCCCTCATATTCTTTTACAATAAAATTAAATATATTTAAACGTTACTAGAAGAAATATTTCCATACCAAAAAAAAAGTTATGTAAATAAGGCCAGTAGTTCTCGAATAGCGTACAAACGCACTGATATTTTTTTATATGCAATAAAGGTATAACATTTTATTATCAGGAATATGTTTACCTTGGCAGCTCTGTCCCTTGTGGCCTTAGTGGGCCTGGCAGCCATGGAGGACTTGCCGTTGATGACAACGTTGTCGTTGACGAAGCGCACGCTGCAGGGCGAGGGCGGCCGCGTGTCCTCCTCCTCGGACTCCGACTCCGCCGCTAGAGCCTCCGGCCGGAGCACCACTATGCCTGCTTCACCAGCCTTGAATGAAATAATATCTATTGAAATACACATATATGCAATGCATAAAGCATTTACGTTTATTTTTCTTAAAAGACATTCTCTGGATGACAAAATTTCAATGTAATGATAATCTAAAACATTTCTTATACGAAAAAAAACCGTGTTTTTAAAGATTATTAATATATGTATTTCTTTCATGATCATATTTCTTTAGTTAAGTCATAATAATACATTATGAAAGTTTTTTATATCACAGATAAGTATTATAAAAATAACATTTCATGAAAAAGAGAGCATTATTTGGTTTACACGAGTGACGCTATAAATAAATCGTTATGTAAAATTTTACTGCATCTATATATTATGTATATTATGTATCCTATAAACGTTCAACTCGATCGTGTATCGTAAAATCTTACACGAGCATCTCAAGTTAATTATTACTTTGAGGTTTATATTTTGTTCAAGAAAAAGCAAAAGATGTTTTTATTATTTAATAGTTTTAATTACAGCAATTTTTTTTTATGTCATTCTATAAACAACTGCACCAAACACGTTAAGTCTATGCCTGTGGGAAGGTAAGACGTCGCGACATCGATATGGCACTCATAAACGGGAATGAGTTCTTGTCGTGTTTGTTAGAATGAGGTTCTGCCTCTTTCTATGTATGGATATACAGTGAGCCGTATAAATATATCACAAACTAGCGTTTGCCGGCGTCTCCGCCTGTGCATTATATTTATTATTTATACAAAAGTAAACTGTTGTCTTAAGTGTTATTGCGTGATGTTAGATAGTCTACAACATTCTTCAGTAAATAGGCTATACAATAAAAAAAGATTTTTTATATCGGACCAGTAGGTCTAGAGATTAGTGTGAACAAATAAACTCTTCAGCTTTATTGAGTGGTCTATGTCTAAGCAAGTACTGATTACTTCGCCACTGGTTATTGATAGTATTTAATGATAGTGGAAGCTAACGAAAGAAATAATATATCATGAATTGCACATAATATGACGATAATGATGTTTCGCACTTACTAAGTGCGATAGAAAATATATTTACGTAACGGTTAGCATGAAATATTACGTTAGTAAATCGTAAAAGGGCTAACAACATACACAATTGGTACCATTCGTGTGGCACAATCTAGGACTAGGCCTACCATACGACACGTTAAAGGTCCCCACAGACTACAGATTTCCTATCTACTGATACTTTAATCTAATTCGCAAATATAAAAGTATATTCAAATATCAAGATGTGGCAATATCAAATTAGTATAAAACGTGCAAATGTATAAATCTTTATATTGGTTAAGTACCCGAAAAAACATCCTGAGGAAACAAAACCTGCATGTCTAAAAGGATTTAGCAAGTTTTCGAAAGACATTTGCAGTCCGCCAACACGTACGCACGCCAGCGTGGAGGACTATGGCCTGATCCCCTCGTACTGAAGGGAGGTCCGTGCCCAATAATGGGACGTTGAAAAGGACTGAGCACACCCGACAAAACTATGGCCCGATAAAAGGTCTAGTGTGCAGGGGTCCTAATATAGAAATGGTTTAAAGTATTTTTCTCAGTGCATCGGGTTTCCTGAAGCGGGGAGCGAGTTCGTAACCGGCGCGGAATCCGGTCCTGAGGTTCAAGGGAAAAACGTCACACGCTCACATGCGAACTTCACGTAACCACATAAGCCTGCGCTCCACACACAGTGTGGCGCTATGCTGTGATTTCTTCTCTTTAATACAATCTGATATTATGATTCTATATATAGCATTGCATAAGAACAAGTACATATAGATCCTTTTAAATAAAACTATCTTTTCGGATTATTTCGCGGATTTATTTTGATTTTTGGTTCCCGACGTTTCGATTGCTTTACAGCAATCATGGTCACGGGAGAGACTAAGGTGTTAAACATCTCAAAGGCGTTATATACTTGTTACAGACAGTGCCTACCCACTATTTTACAAAAATAATTAAAAAAAAATCAAATATGGCACCAGAGTACCTTACAATATTTGTTGATTTTAATCCAAAAAGATACTTTTATTTAAATTGTCAAATATTCGCGTAAATCTAAGTATGTATATATCATATACCTATACATACATATATACATATATAATATGCTAAGGAAAAAAGAAAATATTTTTATGCCGTGGAAGAACCCCCGTAACAACATGAACGGTGCACGCCTTGCATGAGACTGATAAAGAATCATTGCGGCAATCGATTAAGCCCGATGAAGTGCGATTGCTTTATCATCAACTATCGAGTATTATATGGTTTAGTTTTGTACGTTATTATCCATATTAGGAATTAGCATACTTTATCGAATTGGTTAATTAATTAATTATTATTTATTGAACGGCGTGATAACCTCTATTTATATATATATTATATATATATATATATATATATATATATATATATATATATATATATATATATATATATATATATACTAGAAAGGGTAAAGTGTAATAGGACAGGCAGACAGACGGTTATGCAGACAACATGGACTCAGCTTGATGCTGTATCCAAAAGGGTTTCGACCCTTTAAGTGGAGAACCTTAAAAATAAGACCCCGCGTTCACGTAAGTATGGAGAATATGAGAATTTTTTTCCACGTACAACAAATACTTGTTGGATTTGGAAAACAATTTGTCACAACTAGTATTCAAAAATTTATACACTTTCACTTAAGAAATATTTCTGTAGAAACCATTTACACTAATAAACGAGGGAGTTTAAGCATTTTCTAACCTGTGACCAAAACTATCGTTAAAACGTTATCTCGAATGATTTTTTTTATCGAAGGCTACTTTTGACGTATGCATTTCATATATCGTTGTTTTACGAGAGAGTCTATGCAAGCGCGAGGCGCCGCGCTGCGTCGTTGGGGCAGTACAATTGAATGTTGATTTTTTTTTTCTTAATTGTTTTTAAGTTTCAGTCTCTCCTGTGACCATGATTGCTGTAAAGCATTCGAAACGTCGCGTCGCGTCGGGAAACAAACAAACACACTTTCGCGTTTATAATATAATAAGTATGGAAGTATGTATGTAATACTATATCTATTACTACTTAATAATATGAAATTATTACCCTTCCTCCGATAAAGTAGCGGGAGAATACAAATCAACTGACCATAGGAAAGATATCATTCGTATCGTATCGTAAACTTTTGTAAAATTTTCTAGGCCTAGACTTTAGAACGAATCGTTCCTTTTCACGTAAAATCAGATCAAATTTTTTGTGTAATTTCTGCATTCAACGTAAATTCAGCCATAAATTAGGCTAAATTCTAAAAGAATAATTAAAAAAAAAACTTTTTTAATATATTAATATTAGAAATCATATGATTCTTATGTATGTATGGCTTTTTAATGGTCAGTATAGATTTATCAGAAATGAGATATTTTCAAACAGTAAAAAGTATCCTATATGTTGATAACCAGCTATCATCATACCAAATTTCATTAAAATCTGTTTAGTGGTTTTCTCGTGATGCGTTCAAAGACAGACAGACAAAAATTCTTAAAACTATAGATTCGGCCTCTGTATCGATAATAATGACTATTTCAATAAGATTTTCCAAAAAATATTTAATGTACAGATTCGTCTCAGTTAGAATTTTAATATTATTATAGATTATGTAGTTATTACGTAAAGAGTGATATGACATTCCAGAAGTTTGTTTTTCGATAAAGAAATGTATCAATTCGATAATATTTACGTAAAACATGTTATGAATATGGATTATAGATGTGTATATACGTAACAATATGCAAATACAAACTTATACCTACGACTTTCACAAAAATCATCTGAGATGTTTCATATCCCAGAAGCTAGATGATATTTAAACAAAATTTATGTTGGCGATTTCTACTTAACTAATTGCCATAGGCAGTGGTGGCCCAGTGGCAACGCACTCCCTTGGGAAACCGAGTGAAGCGGGTTCAAATCCTGGATCTCGCACCTCTGATATTTTCATGTGCGAATAATTTCTAACATGATTACCACTTGCTTTACGGTGAAGGAAAACATCGTGAGGAAACCTGCATGTCTGAAAGAACCTAGTAAGTTTTCGAAAGATATGTGAAGTCCGCCAACCCGCATTTGGCCAGCGTGGTGGACTATGGCCTAATCCCCCTCGTATTGAAGGGAGGCCCGTGCCCAACAGTGGGACGTTAAAAAAGGGCCGAACACAACAATTGCCATATGGCTATTACTATCACATGTAGCAAAGCTCAAATGTCTTATAAAAATAAATTGTTTGCTTTTCTGTTTGTACCAGCCCATCCTCGACTGACTAACATACGAGTAGAACAGCGGCCAACAGCTTGTGAAATTTTTTTTTTAAAGTTATACTCCTTTTGGTACGTTTGGAAAAAATTATGAGAGTAAAATTTTTACGATGCGCGCGCATACCGACAGCCAGAAAGCGACACGATGAAGTTAGCTGCATTCCTTTTACAAACAGAGAGTTGTGACATACGGGATGAAATCTTAAGATATTTTTACGCTAAAGAAGTATAACTTCTTACGTGCGTAGGTACATAAGTACACACACACATTTTTTTCTATAAATCTTACACCTAACATGATATACCAATTTTGCAATTAGGAATTAGTCTACATTCGAAAACTTTAAGATGAAGGAAGTTTCACAATTTGTCAAACCAATCAACCAACCAAGTAGGTGTAATATATGCGCAGTCTTTTTGCTTGAAATGCGACCGGATTTAATTTATCCTTAGGATGCAGCTGTTGGCGACGGCATTCCAAATTCTACAATTAAGCTTCATAAAGTTTGATTTAATGAGTGGCAAATAAATTGCAGCAAAAAGGAGAAATTTGGCAAAATTTCACTACGTTACGTTAAATGGCTAAAATTCTTATATTTCGAGGTAGTATGTCGGTCATTATGAGACAGAAGGAAATAAGTGAATATTATTCAATTGAATGGAGATCCGTCAACACCTAATAACACGGTTGTGATCAGCGAGCAAGCAAGCGTGTCTATCGGTCAGTCGCTCACGTATACGTACGTACGAGTACGTATACGCCACACAACGCGTCGCGACGTCTCGCTTCCAGATCAATGCACATTCGCGAACACATCGTGAAGATGCGAAAAGTATACTTTGAACTCGCCAGCTGTTACAAAAGCGTTCATGTTGAAATATTGATTTTGTCAATGGGTTTTAAATTATTTCTGCCGAAAAACTACATATAATCAAACCTTAAGAAAATCTTGAAATATTAGATAAAACTATCTTTTCGGGTTTTTACGCGTATTTATCTTGATTTTGGGTTCTTTTCGTTTCGAATGCTTTACAGCAATTATAGCCACGAGAGAGACAAAAAAAAAAGAGATTTATAGAGGTACTTGCTTATTTACTTTTCCTCACGAGTGTGATATTTTGGTTATACACTTGGCATTAGAATCATCATTTATGATGTTATCGTATTGCTGATATGCAAGATTGACGTAGCATGTAGGTAGCGATAAATAAAGGGTTTACATTAATTAAATTATGCAAAAGTTGTTATTTTACATTCCGTGTATTTAAAGCTTTTCGGACTAAAAGCTTGGATGTATCCAGGCAATAAAACAGGACGGTCCGTTGCAGCATTAAAGAAAAAATGAACAAACCAACAAAAACGCTTTACCTTTATTATATTAGCAAGGATACGTAATTTAAATAACTCCTTATGTAATAGTTTATACAAGCTACGTAAAGGACTCGTGACATACAGACAAAATTTATACTATATATATTTAAAACTACTATCTTATGAATAAATGCTTTACAGATATTATAATTTCAAGGCTGAAGGAATGTTAAAATAATCATTAAAAAATTAAAAACAAACTCGGATAACGATAAGATAAGCTATCGACTTAACACATTAGCTACGACACACGAGATTAGACCACAATAGAAAGAAATAACACTACTTGATCTACGTAAATCGTACATTCATTCGCTCACAGCAACGATCAGTATAATATGTAAATAGCTAGATCTAAAAGTGAACACAAAGGTCAGTAGTAAAGAAGAAATTTCTGAAAACTTATGAAGTTAAATAGGTAATGAAAGCTCGCATGGAAGTTCGTCATTTTTACAGAATAAGAAAATGGTTGTTTATCGTCTATTTTTATTGTCGATAGGAAATACGTTGCTTACGTGTATGGAAAGTGGTTAAAAGGCAGTGGTAGCCCAGTGGTAACGCGATCGCTAGGGAAATCGAGTGAAGCGGGTTCAAATCTCAGTACTCGCACCTCTGATATTTTTATGTGCGATTCATTTCTAACATGATTACCATTTGCTTTATGGTGAAGGAAAACATCGTAAGGAAACCTAGCAAGCATAACTAGCATAGCTAACCCAGCATTGGGACGTTAAAAAGGGCTGAATACAAAAACACGTGTATGGAATTAAAAAACTCAACTTAGAACGAAATATAAATCTCAACTAAAACATACGATTTACTTAAAAGTTAAAAACGTACTATATTGAAATGAAACGAAAATCTTTTTCAAAATCACTAAATACAGAATAAGCTTATATTAAGATTAATGTATTTTGGGCCAAAATCTGAAGAAAACTCACCGTAACAAGAAAGATAGGGCCATTGTCCATTATTACATTTGATTTGTTAGAACATTTCGCAATGCCCTCGACACGTCAGCGCTCTCCGCGCCGTGGTTTATTTGAACGATAGGCTATCACGGCTTAGGGGAAATGATAATATCCACCTTTTTATTATACGAGCGAATTATCTTTACTATTTATTCGGAATTTTGAAATAAATAATTATATAATAATAATAAATAAATATTTTGGGACATTAACACAACACCATCTAGTTCCATGGTAAGCTACGAGGCTTGTGTTATGGATACCAGATAGTTGATACACTACACATATATAACTTTTAAATACATACATATTATAAATATAAACACCCTTGACTGGAGTACAAACATTCGTGCTCATCACCCAAATGAATGCCCCCAGCGGGACTCGAATCCGCAATTGCTGGCACAGCAAGTAGGGTCACTACAAACTGAGCCAAACGTGTCGTCATTGCATCAAGATACAATTTTTCAAATATACTATCCCACAAATTGTTTTAGACAATTAAGTGAAGAAACATAATGTAAGATCAATTAAAAATACATTTTTTACTACTAAATATCAGCTTTGTCCATTTAGATTTCCGCGCAGTAATGTATGTTAAAAATAACACAGTTTACATACCATTAGCTGCGGTTAAACGATCGGAATTCACTTTTAGGAAAACATTAATATGGTAATTATTTACACAAAGTTCCTTATTAGCTGTAATTAGACGTTTAACCTCCTTTGGCTTTATCTCTGATTCTAGTGCGTAAGGATTTTGTATGAATAGACGATAAATCCTATCCTATCCCATTAATATTATAAACGCGATAGTTTTGAGGATGGATGGATGTTTGCTACCCTTTCACGCAATAACTACTAAACGGATTTTAGCGGAGCTTATAATATACTTTATTTTTTAAGATCTACTAACTCGTAGTTCAATTATTACTATAATAATTATATTTGAGCTACGCGTGCGAAGCCGCGGGAAAACGATAGATAGTAACTTTTTTTTTTTTCAGAACATAAATGAGCAACAACCTTTTTCTTAGTTCAACAATTATTATTATTTGCACGTTAAGTTACCCTGTAATTGTGATATATGTATTTTGTAGCACTTTTTTATACATAACTATTTTAAGTTAAGAAATGTATTCTTAGTATATAACGTAGGCTTCCTATTCTATACTGTATATAAAGCTGAAGAGTTTGTTTATTTGTTTGGTTGAACGCGCTAAACTCAGGAACTACAAATCGGATTTGAAAAATTCTTTTTGCATTAGACAGTCCGTTAACTGAGGAAGGCTATAGGCTTTATATCATCCCGGAAAAATTTTCCACACAGATTAATGGTTCGATCAAGAAATATTTCAGGTTCACCGTTCAGGCGAAACCTCATTCAAACAAGTTACGATTGAAGAATACACTTATTTCAATTGTACCATTACGTGCCGTTATGTCAATTCTCAAGTAAATGACAAATAGTATGTACGTGTGTCACTGACCAAATATGACAGTTGGAAGTCGTACACGCGGGTGCATGTCGTTCCGAGTACTTATGATAATAAAAAGCAATTAAGAAGCGATAATATAATAAAATAAAGCAGTGGTAGCCTAGTGGTAACGCGCTCGCTTGGGAAACCGAGTGAAGCGGGTTCAAATCCCGGGTCTCGCACCTCTGATATTTTCACGTGCGAATCATTTCTAACATGATTACCGCTTGCCTTACGGTGAAGGAAAACATCGTGAGGAAACCTGCATGTCTGAGAGAACCTAGCAAGTTTTCGAAAGACATGTGAAGTCCGCCATTCCGCACTTGGCCAGCGTGGTGGACTATGGCCTGGTCCTCTTCGTATTGAAGGGAGGCCCGTGCCCAGCAGTGGGACGTTTAAAAAAAAAGGGCTGAATACAATATAATATCGATTGTTAAATATTGTAAACATACAGAGGAGTTCGACACATCCGCAAATTTTATACTTTATTTTTAACAATTTCGAGGCCTTTCGAGAAACTTTCAATACGTGCGATATCAAAAATGCGGCTTACAATTTAATTTTTCTTTTAATGGCTTTTAGGCGTGCCGGTTGAGTATTGTTTACTTTGTCAATGTCACGTAGGACATAGAAGATATAATGAAGATTAATCGATAAAATACGATTACTATACTCGATGTGACTTTTGGCACATTTTGATAATACATGTCTCATAGATGATCACGGTGTCACGATGCAACTTATTTTAGTTAATCAGAATTATATAGTACTAGCGACTCACCCTCGCTCTGCTTGGGTTCGTCCCTATTTACGTTTTAACGTTTAGTATAGATTTTTCAGAGATTAAATATTTTCCCGCAGTAAAAAGTATCCGATATGCTGACCCGAATAACCAGCTATCATCATAGCAAATTTCATCAAAATCCTTGGTTTTTCTGTGATGCGGTCACAGAAAAACAGACAGACAGACAGACAAAAACTCTAAAAACTATAGATTCAGTGTCCGTATCGATAATAATGTCTATTTCAATAAGATTTTCCAAAAAATATTGAATGTACAGATTCGGCTTAGTTACAATTTTATCATATGTATAGATCAAGAGCCTAAATAAAAAAAAAGATTTCGACGAATTGAGAACCTCCTCCTTTTTGAAGAAGTCGGTTGAGAAATATTCTAAAAGTGGATTTTTGCGATGTTAATGTGCAACAAAACACTGACGAACATGTACAGATCTGCAGATGCATTTGTCTGCTTTGCATAAGCTGTTTGAATGACGTATGCTCACTATTCTATTAGCTGGGATATTAAGGGTCCGTCTGCACGCGATCTCGAGTGCTGCGTCTGAAGCTCTACTTTCAAGTAGAGGCACGATAATAAAACAAGAGTAATGACTGAGTTTATATTTTAGATCATCGCTTGCAAAGGTAGATCTTTATAGGGTTGATATAAGCTAGGTGGCAGCCAGGTAATAAAGTTGAATCAGAGGGGTAAGAGCTTTTAGAGAAGTTTCTCGAAAACGTTAAATTAATTATATCATAAAAAACACGAAAAATTTATATTTGAAGTAAATTGGAAGTATTAAATTCCTGAGAGCCTTTTGTTTTTTTACGGTTTTTCACCTGAATGTAAAATTTGACTGAGAAGGAAAATTATAAGATTCAAAAAACATGCATTTACTTTTATTAAGAAAGTCCGAGTGGAAAAGATCATTGAATTTTTACATCGACATCATATTTTATTTATTTATTTATTTATGTACCATAAAATATATGTTATACAAAATGAAGTAACAGAATGTCGACGAAGGATAACTTATCTCTTTAATTTTATATGTAAGGAGAAGGACGCGTCGCTACCTTCAACTGCAACCAGCAAAACCTTTAATTTGCAGATGAAACAAGTCGCTCCAATTAATATTAAAATACTGCGACGTTCTCGTTCGTGAATGTCAACCGGACGTAGGATTTATGTATGTGTATATGGACATAATTTATTTGCGTCCAATTCGGCTCAGGCTGAACGTGCTTATTGCGCTCTTGTGAAGATTACATTCCTGACTACCGATCATAAAACGAGCTTTCTACATGTAATAGGTAAAATGTTCACTATGTTAGTGCCTAGCTGATTGAATTGAATTGATTTAATTTAGCTGTGTAATGTCTAAAATAGCTCCGGTAATATCTCTTGCGCCTTTTATGAAAGGTGCCATGGATCTACTATTGTATTGTATTCAGCCCTTTTTAACGTCCCACAGCTGGGCACGGGCCTCCCTTCAATACGAGGGGGATCAGGCCATAGTCCACCACGCTGGCCAAGTGCGGGTTGGCGGACTTCACATGTCTTTCGAAAACTTGCTAGGTTCTCTCAGACATGCAGGTTTCGTCACGATGTTTTCCTTCAACAAGTGGTAATCATGTTAGAAATGATTTGCACGTGAAAATATCAGAAGTGTAAGACCCGGGATTTGAACCCGTTTCACTCGGTTTCCCAAGCGTGCGCGTTACCGCTGGGCTACCACAGCCTGAGTTACACAATATTGAGAATCAACTATGCTTATGACAATCGTTAATCATTTTGTTTGCAACAGAAATGAATATTTCAAGGACATATTTTGAACATATATAATATGATAGCGATACCGATAATTATGTATACATCCAAAACTGGCTGTAAAACCAAATGGCTACTAATCGCAATACCCCTGCGACAGACTGACACCGTCGTACTCGTAATAACAACTCCTCGTATTATGCTAATCTACTTTGAAGCACAATACTGAACTTCGCTGAACATTCCGCTGGCACTATCAGTTGGAAGATTAAATCCAAGATATAAATTTCCCCCGAGGCTTAACATTCCGTTTATAATACTATCTTCTTTGAACTTCTCTTGATCGAGTTCAGTCTTGTGTATGTTTAAATTGACGTCTAGGATCGACCAAAGCGAATTGCTTATTATTAAATTTTAAAACTACATACTATGAAAAAGTAAAAATGCTTTATCATTGTACTACGTAAGTAGAATCGCAGACGAAAACTAATTAGTAATAAAAGTTGATAGTGAAAACAAAAAAAATAATTTATTCAGTAACTATTATAAATTACACTCAAGACGAAGCACGTTCAGAGCCTCTATTTATTTCTATTAATCAAAACTGTGACAGTGGGCAGATAATATATGTATATCGTGTATATAAGTTATTTCTTTCTTTATTGAACGCGCCATTTTATTATGCATAAAATCTACATTAATTGAAAAAAAAAATACTTCTAATTAAAAGCATTTTAACTCTCATTTGAGATAACTCATGTAAGCGTTTTTACAAAGAGCTATGGGTTATTTATTTATGAGTTTATGAGTTTTCTTTTAACAGAATTTAATGACACATTAAATTTTACGAGTGCAATTTAATATACATATGTAATACTATTTTTTTATATGTAAAATCAAAATCAAATCATATCAAATCAAAATATACTTTGTTCGAATAGACTTTTACAAGCACTTTTAAATCGTCAATTTTACATTTTAAATTTAAATTAAATGTCAATATCTATCACCGGCTCGGAAGGCAGTTCTGCTGAGTCGGCGAGAAACTCAACAGTTGCTCTTTTTAACTATAATTTCCAATATATCAATACAATTATTGTGTTCTTATCCCGCGTGAGTATCGACTAATAGTAATCCCACACAAATCTTTATACCTCCTATCTATACTGATATTATAAATGCGTAAGTAACTCTGTCTGTCTGTCTGTTACCTTTTAACGCTTAATCCGCTGAACTGGTATGGAGATATTTTGAGACCCTGGGAAGGATATAGGATAGTTTTTATCTCGGAAATCGTCCCTTAAGGGGTGAAAAGAGCGATGAAAGTTTTTTATGGGGAATCTAGGTACTTACTTTTCTATATATATGTATATACATATATATAGTTTATTCTATACTAACCGTAAAAACATACCTAGAGACGAACGCGAGCGAAGCGAGCTGAGTCGCTAGTATATGTATGTATAAAGATTCAAATTAGATCCGAAATTAAAGATTTTATCTTCCGGTACATACGTGATACGATTACACATTTTTTGCACATATTTTAACTGTAAATATCTACAGTTGTGACTAAAAAAACAGCTTTTTACGCTACATAATTAAATATACGATTAATTTGAGATATCGATAGATTGAGATGTTGGAAATCCACATATTATATAGTAGGATAAAATTAAAATGGTTTAGAGTGTTATTCAGCTGTCGTAGTAAATAGATTAACGTATATGTAGAGCTTCCTTGTGTCAATATAAGCCTATCAAAACTAGCCGTTGCGCCGAGGTGCATGTAGAGATGATTATGTCATGTAGTCATCTCTATTCCATAACCAGTTAATACATATGCACATATATATCCGTATATGGTCAACGTTCAAAAAGAGAATGCGGAAATGATGTCATCTAATAAATATAGATATAAAAAATGTAAACGTCCGTTTGTCCAAAACTATAAATCTGTGAAAATTCTCCACTGATTTCTATGAAATTCTTACCAATACTAATAGTAATCTATTACTTTACATGGGGGTTTTTCATGTCATCTAATTTAACTTTAACGCTTCAGTATATGACTGCAGCGCGTCAACTTTTATCCCATTCAACCGATCGCCATGACAATTGGTATACATGGTTATCGGAGTGTGGAAAACATTTTCGCGACTTGTACTTATATTTATATAAACGACTTGATAACGATGGGTAGAGCAATGTTTCGGAACACATTTTATATAAAATTTTACAACACAAATAGGTAATTTATTTATCAGATTAACATGTTATGAGTGGGTTTCGTTTGGACTATGTGGCATTTAAAACGGGTAATTGCAAAAATGTCACGGCCACCGTCGTAATTGACGTCCGTTTGTTATTATTTATTTATATGTGATTATATTTTTATCAGTGTGCTTATTTTTAGACTTGTATTTTAGTCATTAGTTTTTATCTCCTCTATTTTATATAGATATAAAAATATCTTACCCCGTACACTATGTATAGCGCAAAGCGAAAAGCGAGCCTGGGCAATGCATATTTGTTATAGATCTTTTTATTTTATAATTTTTCATCAAAGAGATGTAACGCCAAAAATTATACATAATTATACATTCATGTGTGTTTATTGGTTTGCCCTCATATCATATTACGTTCGAAGTGTCATGGACTATGGACTATAATCCGATACAATACGAGAAATTACAAAGTCTAATGAAATCGCTTTCTCAATAAACTATACGCCTTTCTAGTACATTTAGATTATGCCGTTATTATGCAATGATATAAATTAACGAAGGCTGTGCCGTTGTCCTTTCCAAAGCCGCTAACCGCTGAAATGCAATATTCATTTGTCGCATATAATTACAGAACTAATTCATGTCGTCAAAATAGCAACATAACACCACAATTATGTAAGACAAGCCCTTACATTAGGCAATGCATTTCATGTTCCTTTACACTACTAGCGACTTACCCTCGCTTCGTTCAGGTGCGTCCCTAGACACGTTTCAATTTTTTTGAACTTTTTCTAAAATAAAAGTAGCCCAAGTTACTCCTTATAACATCAGCTATCTGCCAGTGAAAGTCCCGTTAAAATCAGTCCAGCCGTATCGGAGATTAGCCGGAACAAACAGACAAAAAATTTTCGTATCGGAGATTAGCCGGAACAAACAGACAAAAAATTTTAATTTATCTGTATAGATGCATAGATGTACTGGGTTAGTATATAATTTTTCAATATTTTCGAGTAAAGCACGCATGGCATTTAGCACATTTCTATTATCTTATATGGTATGGCATTAGGTTTGTAAACGAATGCTGTATGCAGACAGCCGATTGTTGACCAACTTTTTATTGTTCGTGGATTTGTGTTACACGTGTACGATGTAGTTTTGATGACAAATATTTTTTAAACCCTGCATAGCAGTTTGATCAAATGCAAAAAATAATGACATACTCATTCGAGTGTCTCTCGTGAATCGATTTACATGATGGTTTCATATATATATAACTCAAGACTAAATCCCACCACAAGGTGTGTTTTTCTAACGTGATCTGGATTTCTAAGTCGGTGTATATACTTTTGTTGTAAAAGAAATGTATGCATGTATGTATGTAATCAGCCCTATTTAACGTCCCACTGCTGGGCACGGGCCTTCCTTCAATACGAGGGGGATCAGGCCATAGTCCACCACGCTGGTCAAGTGCGGGTTGGCGGACTTCACATGTCTTTTTGAAAACTTTCTAGGTTTTCTCAGACATGTAGGTTTCCTCATGATGTTTTCATTCACCGTAAGGCAAGTGGTAATCGTGTTAGAAATGATTCGCACATGAAAATATCAGAGGTGCGAGACTCGGGATTTGAAACCGCTTCACTCGGTTTCCCAAGCGAGCGCGTTACTACTGAGCTACCACTGCCTACTAAAAATAAAAGTAAAAGAAATAAGAAATTATTATAATGGCTATAATATTATCACTCATTTTTATGAGTGATAATTTCTAGAATTATGAACTTAGTGATTTCTTCACTTTACCACATCATGAAATATCTGTGTTACATTGTCGTACTCCTAGCTTCATTTTATATCAACTAAATCGGGATTCTTACGAAATATTAAATGCGAAAGTGTGTTTGATGTCCTCTTTCACGTAGTAACAGACTGACGTGACTTCTTGTACTGAGATAGTTAATTTATTGAACGGAGACAGGCAGGCTTTTTATCTCGATACATCAGACTCCCGTGGGAAATTACTTCACAGCAATTTATAATATGTATGGTAATAAAACCGCGAACACTGCTAGTCTATGACTTACTGGATGACGACGTTATTTTCTCTAACATAATATTTTCAAAAGAATGGAATAAAACTTAGTTTCTATATACATTGACATAGGAGCGCTTCGTAAATTTGGGGAGCCCTGGGCTAATGGTAATTGTATGTAATAAATCCAGTTAATTATTATTTTGTCAAAAAAGCAACTTATCTGAGGGAATCGTTTCATTTTTGCGATAAAAAACCTTATGTATTATATGCTTTCATATCATCTGGGTATGAGTTTTATAATTGTATAACATTTTATTATATTCCAGTGAACAGTTATTTTCTTTGATTGATTGATTGAATTGATTTGATTAAGGCAATTGATATGCCCTTTATATCCAAACCCTGGGCTGTAGCCCAAAAGCCCATAAATCAGCTCCTGCACTTGTATGCATTTTTCTGCTAAAACAGATGCGCACGCACCTAACATTGACCCAGCGCGCGGCGGCGGCGGCGGCACGCAACGCGAGCACACATTCATAATATAATTACATAATCCTGTAAAGAATTCCTTTTGTACGGTTTCTTACACTACACTATACAGCAATATTTCACGCCGATAGACACGCTACAAATTATCAATGGAACAGTTTGAAACTCCTCGTTTTGTTACTACATGAACCATGTTTGTATTGAGTAGCTTTCAAAAACATTTTAAAGGGTTCAAACAAAGAATACTTAATAATAAGTGAATTTACATAATAATAATTCTGTTTTGAAACATATTATTTGTATTATTATATAATGCTTATAATCTTACTAATATCGTAGTCTCTCCAGGATAATTTCTAAGAAATAGAATTCAATTGTTATCGTACACGCCGGCGTGTACGCGGTCCTCGAGGAGATAAATATGAAATCCTGACAGCTATCACCTTCTCTTATATTTTAACACACCAACAAAAATCGATGTAATTGTTTGCATAGAGTTAATGTATCGGAGAGTGACAGGCTACTTCATATGGAGAAGTTTAGTATTTCTACCTCTCGGCTAACGGCTAATCAAAAGTAATGTATTTTCTACATGTATACGATTCAATACGAACGTACGACAATATACAATAATTTAATTTATACGTATCACGATTACAAATAGGAGCATTCATGTATCAAACTGGTGCGTCCAATAAAAGCTCAATTAAGATAAGTAATGACGGACTTAATGAGACATGCAATGAGGATCGATCATCTTTACGGCTGGAAATATTTGCTACATCTGAATGCCGTATGCACGGTATCTTTTTTACCGACTATATAATCTATATTATATGGATGGTTTGAAAAATAAAGTTAAAACATGGCTGTCTCTGTACTCGTATGTTAATTCTGTCAGTACAAAGTTAATATATCAAATGGGTACGAATTAGTGACCTTTGTTATTGGACACAGTGTGAGACAAAGAGATGTAGCTTTTAAAGAGAGGATTTTTATACGAAACGAGTGGCGAACTTTTTACGAGAAGTAGGGCTCTTTATTGTTTTAACAATAATATAGATAGTAATATAGATATTACTAAATAGTGTAATGGCGCGGGAAGTCACAGGCAACACAACAAGTATTTAAAAATTATATTCATATTTAACAATTTCTTCCCTTCCATCGCATCTCATACATAACATCATTTACTTTCAACAAGAATCAACGAATTTAATCATCCATAGTATGTTATTGTAAACGTTTGAAAATAAAACATTGTAATCCAAGCGATATGTCAAGGAAAATACGTAGGATATTATTGAAAACAGTGCTATCGGTCGGTGAGTAACGTCCGGAGCCGGCGGTCACGACTCACGTCCTCGCCCACTGTACATAATAACTTCATGTGATTTTTCAACTGTATATAATACTTTTCCCACATTTCCATTCACGTGAATCTTGTTTAGACTACAACTCCAAGTTTCTCGATGTTAGAAACTAAGTTTCTAACTCCTTTGATTATGTAAACTAGTGGCTTGGCTGTTACTTTAGAAGTTGAATATCTACTTGTTAAAGTAAATTTGCCATTAATAAACATCTGGAATACACGAGTATTTAACATTCACCCAGTGCATGTTACATATTGGTTTTAAATTTTAATATTCTTTGAGAGATTGCAGCAAATAAATACATATATATAAAACGTTAACGTTTAGTATAGATTTCTCAGAGATGAGATATTTTCTCGCAGTAAAAAGTATCCTATATGTTGACCCGGATAACCAGCTATCATGATACCAAATTTCATCAAAATCCCTTCAGTGGTTTTTCCATGGTGCGGTAATAGACAGACAGACAGACAAACATTCTAAAAATTATAGATTAGGCCTCTGTATCGATAATAACATCTATTTCAATAAAATTTTCCAAAAAATATTTAATGTACAGATTCGGCTTAGTTACAATTTTATTATACTCGTATGTATAGATATTTATAATATGTACGTATTTAAAGTTATATACGTGTAGTGTATCAACTGTCTGGTATCCAAAATATAAGCCTCGTAGCTTACCATGGAACTAGATGGTTCTGTGTGTTAATGTAACAACATATTTATTTATTAAAAGTTTTTGTACATCTTTAATGAGTAAACGGTAGCGTCTATAATGAAATAGTGATATAATCAAAATTGTACACTTTTTTAGAAAGCTTACAAAAGTCAAATCAAAGCTTAGAATTAAACAACAGAATTTAAGTCCATCTCTTTAATCGCGCAGCAATCCTGTTCCAGTAACAGTTGGATGTCAATAAGATTTTTTGTTGAAGAAGTATTGGTATGAACGAAAAATAAAGCGGGTTTTACTTAAATCTGCCGATTCGACTTAAAGATGCGGCTTGACTTTTACTTTTTTCACATTAAGATTAAGGTGTGGATCATTAGAAACTAGCAACTCATCCTCGCTTCGCTCGGGTTCGTTCTTAGGTATCAGTAGGTAAGAATGAGATAATTTCTCGCGGTATAAAGTACCTCCAGCCCTCTTTAGCCCTCCAACTATCTCCACACAAAAAATCACGTCAATCTATAACTCTGTTTCCACGTGAAAGAAGGACAAAGAAACAAACACACTTTGACATTTATAATATTAGTATGGAAGTATGGATACGAGAATAGATCCGTGGGCTCCATACTAAGACAGTTGTCCTAATGAAAATACATAAAATTATAGCAAATATTGTACGAAGAATTATACGAGAAATGAAGTATAGGAAGGATTATTTTTGCTTTTCTTTGTTCGAGACGTTATATCTTGAAATGAGCGTGAAGCCGGTTTTTATCGAATTTATTGGTTTGACTCAATTATAAGTACGTATTAACCTTCAAGATCACTAAGCTGAATAAAATAAAGAGACAGTGAGGAAATTGCAAGGTCGAATTGGCAAATGAATAAAGTGTTACCTATTTTTGGTGTCGGTTCATTGAGGTGACAAAAAGTCTGGTATGTGGTTCGTTATATTGTTTTCTTTTATTCAAATGTCAAAAAAAAAAAGTATTTTTTATTTATTTTTTAATATTTGGCTGATTTGAAACATTCCTTATGTATCTTATTTATTGAGGAAGATTATTGCCTCTAACGTAACGCTATGACCTTTAGGAGTAGAGTATTTTCATAAACAAACTACACGAGCCAAGCCGCAGGCTATTAATAGTGTGGTTATGAATAAATAATACAATAATAAAATATAATGGGTAGAGCACACTAACACAAATTGCGTGGGAAGACTCGCGAATACTTTGATAATATATAATTATAATTGATAAAGTATTTACAATATATTAGACTGACAAAAAATTATCAATCACCATATACATATGTACATACATATTATGTAGTTTAATTAAACTAATGTTGAGTAATGTAAAGTAATTGTTCGACTCCGCTGAAATAAATGTAGCGAATTGAATGAATAGCTGCGACTGGGTTAACTGTGCATTTTGCAAATATAAATCTTAGGTACATACATTATGTATGTCCTCATAAATAAAACTCAATGTTTTATTAGTTTAATTTTTGTCTCCTCGCGTCCTAGTACGACCTATATCCTTTACAAATTTCACTCAAATACGTTGAATGGTCAATACGAAGAGGTAACGATAGCAAAAAAACTCATTCACAAAATTTTACTTTAATAATATTGGTGTGATTATTTGGACGGCAAGGATTAATTAAAGGATCATTATTGATCCTTTATGTGACGGAACGAAAATTTCAGAATGTACAAACTTATAAATTACTAGCGACTCAACCTCGCTCCGTTCCGTTCCGTTGTCGTTCCGTTTCTTATTTACGTTTTAACGTTTAGTATATATCGATTTATCAGAGATGAGATATTTTCCTGCTGTAAAAAGTATCTTATATGTTGACCCGGTTAACCAGCTATCATCGTGGTTTTTCCGTGATGCGGTCACGAACAGACTGACAGACAAAAATCTAAAAACTATAGATTCAGCCTCTGTACCGATAATAATGTCTATTTCAATAAGATTTTCCAAAAAATATTTAATGTGCAGATTCGGCTTAGTTACAATTTTATTATATCTATCTAATATATTTAAACGAGCAATTCTTGTATATTTATATATTTATTTATTTATTTATACCAGCGTTCTCGGAAACGGCTCTAAGGATTTCGCTGAAATTTGGTGTGCGAGGGTTTTCGGGGGCGAAAAATTGATCTAGATTAGTCTCATGTCTGGGAAAACGCGCGTTTTCGAGTTTTCATGCGGTTTTCTTTTGCATTATTCTACGCAGGATATACTCGATAATTTCTTACACTCAGGAATAAGCATCGTGGTCAAGCGACCAAGGTGCAAGATTAACAATCATAGGTATGTCCGAGTTCGAATCTCGATCGGATACAAAGTTTCACTTTTTTTGTATCTATTCAAGTTTTTAGTTTTTTTTTTATCTAAAAAAATCGATATAACAAAAAAGAACTCCAGGTCGCTAGGTATTGTATATAATACAAATAAAATATGAAAGGACGAATAAGTCGTGATTTGTATTTCGAAATGTCTTCACGCACAAAGCCGACTTATTTACCAATATGTACACAGTACACTTTATAGGGCTTCATAATTCGAACAGGAAATTAAATGTTAGCCACCCGACGTGACTCACCGTTGGATTAGTTGTTCGCGAACACTCTGTTTCGCGCTTGTGTTTGTTTAGGCAGATGTTTGCTGATGGCTATATATATTTGTAACTGTGGCTGGTCTGTTTATTACGCAATTAAATTATAATTACCGCATCTGACATTGAAAAAGAAATATATAGATTGTGTGTAACGTTAAATTATATTTGTTTGAAATATCCGATATTGCAATGTCACATATGTACATTGCAATATCGGATATTTCAAAATGGGTTACAGGCAGTTGTAAAAAAAAACGGACTTTATAATTTCCTGTTTTAGTCATTTCAAACTAAAATGTGAATAGAAGTATGTAAAATCGTAATGATATGTCTAGTTTTTATCCAAATACACACGAATACAGATACAGAGGCAGTGGTAGTCCAGTGGTAACGTACTCGCTTGGGAAACCGAGTGAAGCGAGTTCAAATCCCGGGTCTCGCACCTCTGATATTTTCATGTGCGAATAATTCCAACATGATTATCACTTGTCTTACGGTGAAGGAAAACATCGTGAGGAAACCTGCATGTCTGAGAATACCCAGCGCATAAGAATAATAGAAACTATTTAAAAAAATAATACAAATGTATATATTATACCTCCTGGATAATTTCTAAAAAAATAATTGTTAACTGGCACACCGGTGTGTCCGCGATCCTCAGCGGGTTAAAAAAGGATCGCCGTTCAAAAAAGAAGAGCTGTGATAAATAGACACTCGGCCAAATCCTCATTATATTATTCTAAGCCGTTTTAATGAAACGGTAGCCGTAACAGTTCTATGCATCGGACAGCTCACAATTTCCGAAGAAGCGTTACTTATTTCAGTAATAAATTACCGAGTGTATGTATATTTCAGGCTGGGAGTTTACTTTGACCTACCTCCTGTCAAGTATAACAAATGTATGTGTATCTTGTTATATGGGAGACGATTTGTTGTCCGCTGGAAATTAATGTACACTTAAATAAAAAAAATGTATGAATCAGGATAGTTTCACAGCTTTTTCGAAGAAGTATCTATTTACGTTTTCAAATCTATTAATGTTGTACAATACTAATAAGAATTTAGCCCTTTTAACATCTCACTGCTGGGTGCAGACCTCTGAATGTAGAAAGTGAGAGGGTTCATGCTATAGTCCCCGAATGCCAAGTGCGCACATTTTTCTATTTATTTAGACACAGTACAGTTTAATTTCCTCCACTGTAAAGTCACTGTATGTTGAAAACTACCCGCGTGTAAATATCAGAGATGTAAGACTCGGTATTTGAACCAGATTCACTTGGCTTTTCAAGCAAGCACGTTGCTACTGGGCTACCACTGCCACATAACAACAATACACATATTAATTTACTAGCGACTCACTCTCGCTTCGCTTCGGGTTCGGCTCTAGACAAAAACAACTCTATCCCACGGGAACCGTACATTTTTCTAGGATGATATATAGCCTAAAGCCTTTTTCGATAAATGGACTATCCAACACAAAAAGAATTTTTCAATTCCATCCAGTAGTTTCTGAGATTAACGCGTTCAACCAAACAAACAAACAAACTCTTCAGCTTTATAATATTAAATAATATATAAAAGTATAGATATCATATATATATATCATTTTTACTTTTTACATTTTTAACATTACATTTTACTTGCACACATTGCTTGTAAAAACTTGACATAAAAGGTTTGCGACAGCAAGTACACAGCACTCCGTATGAGAAGTGACGTATGACATAATGATAGTGTTCCAAGATCTACGACCTTTTGTACAACAGCTAGTGATGCACTTTTGCGTAATTGCGGTTTCTGTATATTCTCAAGGTTTATGTTTTTATTTATGTTATACTATAACAAAAAAATAATAAAAACGACAAGGTAGTGAGTACATAGATACATACATATTTTGAATTTGAACTAAATAGAAAAACAAAGCAGTACATCTTTGCAGGTGACAGTTAAACAAATAATCTACACAGATAAATAAAATTGGAGTGTCTGTTTGTAATATTAAAATAACCGCTTTTTACTAAATGCATATTGATGTATACACGGTACATATACCAAAACAACATTTTTTACAATTTTTGTCTGTCTGTCTGTTTGTTCCGACTAATCTCCGAAACGGCTGGACCGATTTTGACGGGACTTTCACTGGCAGATAGCTGATGTTATAAGGAGTAACTTAGGCTACTTTTATGTTAGAAAAAGAATCAGGGTTCCACGAAAAAAAATTAAAACCCATGAAATTGTAAACAAAATCCGCGTAGGGCGTACGCACCCGAGCGAAGTGAGGGAAAATCGCTATACAATTTAAATGAATATCTTAGGAGTAGCAAGCTACTATTTATGTATAAACATAGCTAACCGTGAAAACGTACCTAGGGACGAACGCGAGCGAAGCGAGCGTGAGTCGCTAGTTTATATAATAAAAAAATTATGATCGTATGTTTGTGCAATTTCGTCTGTTACGCGTTCTTAAACCATTCAAGCTTAGGGACGCACCCGAGCGAAGCGTGAGTAAGTCGCTAGTAAGATAATTGGTGGTTATTGTTGATAAAAATATTACCTTGCGCTACTCGTAGGTGGAGTAAATTGTATTAGTGTTTTGAAGCTTTAAATATGTACCCATAGATTATGTGCTGTATACGTACAACCAAACCTCTTCTAAAATATAAGATTAAGATTAATAACCTATAGCTTAAACAAGTCAATGCTGTTATAATTATATCCTGAACGTATCTATATTTTTATCTGTGGTCGCGACGCTTGAGTGTTGATTAGTCTGTACTCTGTAGTCTATAATATATTGGTCATTCATATCCCATATCCTGTAATCCATGTACATCCTCGTGTTAAAAAAAATCTATACTATAATATTATAAAGCTGAAGAGTTTGTTTGTTTGTTTGGGTGAACGCGCTAATCTCAGGAACTACTAATCCGATTTGAAAAACTCTTTTTGCATTAAATAGCCCGTTTATTGAGGAAGGCTATAGGCTATATATCATCCCGGAAAAATGTACGGTTCCCGTGGGATTGATTTGTTTTTGTCTAGGGACGAACCCGAAGCGAAGCGAGGGTGAGTCGCTAGTGTTATAATAAAATGCAGCAATTAAGAAAAACCTTTTACTTCCATCATACAAGACAAATGCAAGGATAATAAACAGTAAAGACGATAACACCATCGAGTTATAAAGAGTTCAGGAGCAAGCGTTCGCAACATTCGAACGGCGCGGAAATCAGAGCGGAACCGGCCGCATCAGTGACACCAGCCTCTACTCCCATCCGTACACCGCCGCGCCGGTGAGTGTGCACTCTACACACACTATACCACTGCCATTTATATAATATAAATATTCTAAGTGAAAATATATTACTGAATAAAGCATTTTACACTGTTCAAGAACTTCTTGTTGATGGAAATTGTGTGGATTTAAGTTATATTGACACTTATTAATGTAACTTCGATATTTAAAAGAGCAACTGTTAAGTTTTTTTCTGGCTCTTCTCAGCAGAACTGCTTTCCAAGTCGGTGGTAGCTTACTACTAAACTAAACTCACTGTCTATTTAAATTAACTTGATGAATCTAAACTGCTTGCATACATTAGTATATGAAAATATTAGAGGTGCAAGACCCGACATTTGAACCCGCTTCACTCGGTTTCCCAAGCGAGCGCGATACCACTGGGCTACCACTGCCTTTATAGTACTAGCAGTACCCGCGACTTATCCCGCGTTAAAACTTACAATATAAACATCAGTTTTACAATAATGTATAGAAGTCTGCCCGATTTGTTGACATTTATGATTACTGCTCCGCTCCCTTGGGCAGTATCATGATGATATATAGCCTATAGCCTTCCTTAATAAACGGGCTATCTAATACAAAAAGAAATTTTCAAATCGGATTAGTAGTTCCTGAGGTTAGCGCGTACAAACAACCTAACTCCGTCTCTTCATAATATTAGTGTAGCTACTGTACTTAGGATAAACATGTGTACACAAGACTAAATAATTCAAATAACAATATTGTATTGATAATTTGGTTCCATCGAACTAGGAGGGGGATAGGCGGAACCCTCCCATCTGGTGACCCTCTTGAATTTAGGTTCATTTAGTTTATGTACTGGTTTGTTTTGACGAGTCCAATACATTATTCATTATGAGATTCACAAGGGTTTGACGATGGAACTAGGAGATGGACACTGCGGTTTCTTATACTTACATATATTTCGCAAAACAAATAGTGCGTTACACATCCCATAGCACTAAAGTCATAAAACATATTATCCTTAGGCCCGTGGCGAATAATAGTTTTTGGATTATTCTATGAGCCTATGTTTATTATTTTTATCTATATATATAAAACAAAGTCGGGGTTTTTACAACGCTTAAAACTCGAGAACTGCTGGACCGATTTTTATAATCTCTGTTGAGTTGGATTTGTCTTCGTCCCAAATAGCAGAGTAATTATTGAAACATCGGAAAAATTCACGAAAAAAAATGTAGAAAAAAAAAATATTCCATAATAAGCATCAAAACGTACTAGGGACGAACCTGAGCGAAACGAGGGTGAGTCGCTAGTATATTCATATTCAAAAAAACTTATCTTTTTTTAAAATAAAAATTGACATACACACACACAATACTTTTATTATTATATTTACTACTGACCCGCCTTTACTCTCAGCAAATCTGCACCGATCTCTATGCAAAAATGTCATAAAAGAACATACATATAATAACGTACCTAAGTAATAAGTATACAAATAATCAAGTTAGCATATTAGAAAAGTTAATGAGACAAGTTATATATTACATGTAGGCGGTAAACAATCTCACACTGGGGGGTTTCAATATGGGATTAAACGTAATTCATTAGCCTGCTTTAGCCAGTAATCGAGTCGCATGAGCTCACGGAGCCCGGCGGTAATTGCTTTGCACGACACATTATTATTACCTACGTCAACATACACGAACAATATATATATATATATATATATATATATATATATATATATATATATATATATATATATATAATGATTCCAAAAAATTCAAAAATGGCACCAAAGTACCTTACAATATTTGTTGATTTTAATACTAAACATTTAACATCAACAAATCATGTAAGGTACTTAAAAGTACCTAAGTCAACGCGACACCTTTGTTATTCAAACAAAATGCACTGCTTAAAAAATACTAGATCGTATTTCACACTCGATATGACGATGAAAATCATAATATTTACATTACTCCGCATGTATGTGCACTGTGCAGTTATCAAATACGTGTGTTATCAGTTGGGAGATAGGCAAAGTGGGTCTATAGCGTAGTGCTATCCACTAAATGTCATTTGACTAGTAGGTGTTATAGCGACGAATAGATTATCATGGGATTTACGCTATTAATGGTTTAATTTACATTTATGGTATCCATCGTATTAATTCTTAAACTTTTACATAGAAATTTCTATACTAACTTTTTTTTTATTTATTCCTACATAGGACTAAAGGAGCAAAATAAGGAGGAGAACGTGTCTCATGTTCCTAGTTTTTAGTAACAAAGTGATAGTTTTTTCTAAAAAAACTTTAAAATATCCATCGACGATGGCATAGTTCACCATGAGTGTAGTTACTTTAATATTTATGATTTACCGAAACAAATCTATCCCATGCGAACTGTACATTTTTCCTTGATAAATAGTAGACTATGTGCTATTAAGGACTATAATCTATCTCTGTGCTGTCCTGGCGTGATTGAGTAACAAAATCCATCCATCCAAACTATCGCATTTATAATATTACTAAGGTAATATTAGTATGAAAGTGATGCTAATTATTTATTTACTTCGGTTAATAATTAATATAACTTCATTATGTAACTAGAGTACACGTTATGTGAAGTCGGAGGCTTTTGAATATGAAGTAATATTATTTCTCCGTCATTGTTTGCTAAACCTTAACGTTAATTTATGATACTGTGTATCTACGGTGTGGTTATTTGCTTAATACACATGTACATGAGGTTAATGTATATTGTTATATACTAGCGACTCACCCTCGCGCCGCTGGGGTTCGTCCCTACTTACGTTTTAACGTTTAGTATAGATTTCTCAGAGATGATATATTTTCCCGCAGTAAAAAGTATCCTATATGTTGACCCGGATAACCAGCTATCATCATACTAAATTTCATCAAAATCTATCCAGTGGTTTTCTCGTGCTGCGGTAACAGACAGACAAAAATTCTAAAAACTATAGATTTGGCCTTTGTATCGATAATAATGTTTATTTCAATAAGATTTTCCAAAAAATATAATGTACAGATTCGACTTCGTTACAATTTTACTATAATATGTATAGATGAACAATCTTAGCTATAAAATTGTGAATATGTTTTAAATTAGAAATTTTGATTGGTCGCTCAATTATATAAAAGATTTCCTTTTCACCGATTCCAAAAGTCGCGAGACTCGACATTATCGCTAAATGTGAACCAATTCTCAGAGAATTGGTTCAATTCGCATAATTCTTTACTAGTATAAAAGTGGTCTCAAAAAAATTTATGAATCCTTTAAGGTTATTTAAAGTCTGAGTAAATTTGAAAATTTATCATTTTTATTGTACGTAAAATCAATATAGAATGCAAGTTCTAGATTTTATCGTCAGCTCCTGGGTTATATTAACACTAGTATCCAGTAGATATAAAGCTGGGAACATTATCTATGAAGGGTAATCAATTCGATAACATTTTTTTCTTATCACTAGGTCGGAGATAATTCGCGATAATACACTATTGGCCAAATACCTACTTATTCATTCACGTGATTCATGCTTATATGTTGGGTATTGTATTTTGCGAATCGAGTTACAAAAACAATTAAATATCAGTCTGTCTGTATGTATGAGAAGTGAGAACCCTTTCATCTCACTCAATATACGTGTATGTGATACGGAGTTCATATATATTTTATAACAAGCGGCTCACCCTCGCTTCGCTCGGGTTCGTCCCTAGGTTGCTTCCCAAAACAAACTTTTTTTAATTTTTTTTTGTGGGACCCTATTTTTTTTTTTCTAAAATAAAAGTAGCCTAAGTTACTCCTTATTACATCAACTAACAGGTAGGTAGTCAGTGAATGTCCTGTCAAAATCGGTCCAGGCGTTTTGGAGATTAGCTGGAACAAACAGACAGGCACACAGAGACACAAATTGCAAAAAATGTCGTTTTGGTATATGTACCGTGTATACATCCATATGCATTTAGTAAAAAGCTGTTATTTTAATATTAAAAACAGATACCCCAATTTTATTTATTTTATATATGATTTTCGATCTAGAGTTGTGAAACATACCTAGTTTACTAATGACACGTCTGACCAACCAATAGATATAGGACTACCGTAATTGCTCAAGAAAAACAATCAAATTCATCATGCAAATGACGATTTTCGCTATCAAACGTCCCAATCGATAATAAAAAAATACTTAAAAAAGAAGACATCTTAACCGCCTTTCATAATTTCCTATACATAACTTTCCTTTTTAATTTACGTAATAAATTTTGATAGTGACTGTCCGTTGGAGGCGTGTACACTGTACGCAGCCGGCAGCCGGCAGCCGTGTCGCGCTGGCGAGAGGCACACTGGTTTGTCCGAAATGCTAAATGTTAACTAACACTGTCTTATACATATAAATAGATTAAAGTTTGTACATAAAAGTAAATCTAAATAACTACTTGTATCGTCTATATTTTGTATATATTCTACAATACTTTGCCAATAGTAAATCGATTTTTAAGATTCTTTTTTTAGTGAATACGTTCAATATCTATTAATTATCATCTATACATATAATAAAACTGTAGAGGTCGAATGTCTGTACATAGAAAAAAAATGCTAAAAACCGAGTCAGGGGGATGGTAAGAATAGAAATAGAACAAATGCAGGTTTTTTTTCAATTTTTTTGTTTCTCTGTCTTCTTGTCTGTTTGTAAGGGCTAATCTCCGAAACTATTGGACCGATTTAAATGAAATTTTGTATGGTGGTATCTTATATCCTCGGTCAACATCTTAGATACTTTTCATCCCGGAAAATTAAAGAGTTCCCGTGGGATAGTTAAAAAACTATAGTAACTTATACAGCTTGCTATGCAGCTATATATTATATAGCTTGGTACATACTCGTAAAAACTACTGATTGGATTTTAATAATATAGTTCATACATCAGAATAACAAATAGGCTATTTTTTATCCCGGAATCCGGAATGTACGGTTCCCGTGGGATAAGATTTGTTTTTGTTTGTCTAAAGGCGAACCCGCTAGTCCTCCATAAAATTAAAAAAAAAAAATACATCCATCAAATTAATTTTTAAAAACAATCCAAAATATTTACTTCAAGTTCATCAGTTATTTATATGCCAGGTATTGATTATATTTGAATCAATTAATAATAATTTACTAGAACAATTTCTCTACGTGCAGAGCTTACATAAATTGTGAAACAAAACTGCAGTCGTCGGTTAGTATATTTAAGTATACAAGCTTGGTCAGCCGACGCATTCCACGAAAGGTGACTTGTCGCATGCTTTGTCACTGACTGTTCGGCTCTTGGGAAACCGTCGCCAATGCAATTCTAACTTTCCAAAATATTCCCCCGGGCAGATATTGTTACTTCACTAGGCAACCTATTTGCGATATACTCGTAATTATGCAATTACTAATGAATCACCCTCGCTCCGCTCAGTTTCGTCCCTAGTTACGTTTCAACGTTTAGTATAGATTTCTCAGAGATGAGATATTTTCCCGCAATGAAAAGTATCCTATATGTTGACCCGGATAACCAGCTATTATCATACCAAATTTCATCAAAATCTGTCCAGTGGTTTTCTGGTGCTGCGTTCTCAGACAGAGACAGAAAGACAGACAACAATTCCAAAAACTATAGATTCGGTTTCTGTATCGATAATAATGACTATTTCAATAAGATTTTCCAAAAAATATTTAACGTATAGATTCGACTCAGAATTTTATGATATGTATAGGTACTGTTCTATCCTTTTTCATAGGCCGACTTTTTTATAGGTTTCAGAACGATACATTTTGGATCTCACTATATGATAACGAATATGAAAGTTAGTATGGAATATTTTTTACTAAAAAAGATTGAATAATCGACTTCAAAAACACTTAAAAAAATTTAACTACCGGTAGTTTGTTACAAAATTAAAATCGGTTCACGAAAATCGAGGATGTTGCGTATAATGTACACGTAAAATAGAGCCGTATTGGGTACTACTCTTTTTGAAGTCGGTCAAAAGTTTCTTGCTTATTTGTTCTATTACCTATGGAAATTACAAGTAACCTATTAATAAAAAAGAGCTTTTGGAAAGCTTTCGGAACTTTGGAAGTTTTAAATTACAAGTGCACGGCACAAAGTCACGGGCAACATCTAATCTATTTATAAAACCCGACCAGACTGATCGATAAATGCAATCTTAAATGAAACCGGTTATACTATATCACGGCATTTTGATACAAAATATCGATGTGGTTGATCATTTGGTTTTCGTAACGAGTTATTTAATTTAGATAATATAGTCGGGTTACAGAGACTTAACGAGGTGATGTATTTTTAACTTTAAAATGTCATGTTGGTTTAGACTTTAGACTCTGGTGGGTTCAAGTTCCGGGTCGGGTCAAAAGGGTTATTGAATTTTTTTGACATGAAGTTCTCAGTAGTAGCACGGAGTCTATCCTTCTTGGCAGTGTACGTCATAAATGTTTGTGGGCTAAGTAATTCACACATGTATAAGTGAATAATTATAAGACCACGTTCAAAATTGTATATTTTTCAAAAGGTCTTTACTGATTGCTTTAAAATGTTAAGAGTTTTTATATGGAGGTTTTTTTTGCGATCATTTTTACTTTAACTTGGCGCTATAGTGCATTAACATTTAGACTGTTTAGAATATTTTGGATTTTTTCATTTACGCTATCAAGCCACTAATAGTTCCGGCGGATGCCCGCCTTTTAGTCTAGCAGTAGACTTAGCTAGGCTTTTCTACAGTTCTTACTTAAAATTTCAATTAAACTGGTTGTCAAAGTAACGAGATTAAATAAAACTATTTTTTCGGGTTATTTCGAGGATTTATTTTGATTTTTGGTTCCCTGTCTGTACAAGTATATAATGCTTTTGAGACGTCTAAAACCTTAGTTTCTCCCGTGACCATGATTGCTGTAATTCATTCGACACGTCGGGAATCAAAAATCAAAATAAATTCGCGAAATAACCCGAAAACGATAGTTTTATTTAAAATGTTATATATTCGCGTAAATCTGAGAAAGTATAACGAGATTTTGCAAGATGATTTCTAAGTTGGCGCTTCTTATTTATAAACAAGTGGTCGCAGTCACATGTTATTCCACCTACGTACAAACGATATTACGCAATACATCAGATAAGGAGAAAAGTAAATTAAATTTGCATAAGCCAGACTCCACTGCGCTGAACCGTGCACAAAGTTATATGAGTGTTCAATTTTCATAAGTCGTCTTTAATCAAAATTATCAAAAAATATATATTTGTATTTCAATTATTAAAACGGATTTCATAATAACGAAGTGGATAGTATAACTTTTTAATGACTAAACGTACTACTAAAGTTTATAATTTAACATTGGACTTATTTAACATTTTCTTAGATTTACTTACGTGAATATTTGACATCCTAATTAAGGAGAGACTCTTCCAAGACCAAGATTGCTGTAAAAAATTCAAAACATCGGGAACCAAAAATAGAAAAGAAACCCGCGAAAACATTCGAAAAGATAGTTCTAAAATCTTATTTATTTTGCAGAAGGTCAAAAGCATGTTGGTTAGTGCTTTGATTAGGCTTTGACGACATGTTTGGCTCAGTTTGTAGTGACCCTACTTGCTGTGCCAGCGGTCGCGGGTTCGAGTCCCGCTGGGGGCATTCATTTGTGTGATGAGCACGGATGTTTATACTCCAGTCATGGGTGTTTATATTTATAATATGTATGTATTTAAAGTTATATATGTGTAGTGTATCAACTATCTGGTATCCATAACACAAGCCTCGTAGCTTACCATGGAACTAGATGGTGCTGTGTGTTTAATGTCCCAATATATTTATTTATTTATTATTATTTATATTATTTAACTTGCGATTAGACTGCTACAGAATGATAGAAGGATAAATACGAGTGGTCCTTATAGGACCATATAGTTTACCTTATATAAGGAAATCTAACAACTGGATTGATTAACTTTACGTTCTCATTCGTTACATATGATTACTAACATCATGATATGCCCAACACTATGGAGATAAAACTGTTAAACGGCAAATTAAAATATCTGTAACGATACTTGACTACCATGTGTAACGCGATCATAGTTTATACTTTTGTCATAGATTAGCTAACACAAAATGATATATGACGAGATATTACCAGCGGAAGTAAAGTTAATAAATATATTAAAAAACAATAAGGAAATAGAAAGCTATGTATATTTAAATAATCAAAGAAAGTATACGAGACACGACGCGGCGCCGATACACGAGCGCCACATATGGCGTCGAATAATTCGATTTCACTGATGGAAGGTGTACAAAAACACGACGGTCGATGCAACCGGTTGAAGTTAGATTTGTCTTGGTAATAATTATGTAAAACTCTCACTCACTGGGAGCATTGTTTTTTGGCCATTGTTGCCAGTTCACATGCTAGAAAGTAATCGTGGATGTTTGTTTGCGTAGCTTCCGCGCGTGTGCGGAATACGACGACGCGACGGGAGGACGTGTTCATTCATGAAACGTTTTGCACGTGACATTTATTTACTATCGTTGATATCTATTGTAATTGCTATGGGCGAGACGTGCGTCTGTATTACCGAATAGCTAATAGTTATCGAGGTTGATATTGCTACCGATTTATTTAGACAAGCTTTCGCCTGCGGCTCCGTTCGCGAAGTTTATTCATGTTAAGATAGTTTTGTTTAGAAATCAATTTAAAATGCGAAAAGAATTAAATGAAATCGAAGGTGTAGTTTCAGTTTTCAAGGGTCACCGCGTTCAAACAAATAACTAAAACCTGTCATCTTTATAAAAGTGAATCTTGTGCCAATGTACCTAACTATTACAGGTAAAAACTAAAAACTACTTAAAACATTTTCTAACTTAACAAATTTAACAGACATGAAACACAAGGTTTCCTATAGCCTCATCATAAAATGAACTCCATCACATCATCATTCATCAGTCATCACTCATTCTCATCATTGCCACTGAAATTACAGATATGTCAAAATTCAGTTCAATTGAATGCCTAGTGCTTGAAAAGAGATAACCATTTAGGATTTCTTATTTAGGAACGAAGCAAGGTAAATTAAAGCTAGAAAAAAAAAATTTGAGCCACCTCGTAGGTACGTATCTATATGAAATCACTTACTTAGCTAGTAAAAATAGCTAATTACGTTGGTCACACTTCTCACGTGGCGGTTAATTGAAAAATTTCTTATTTTACTAGGTCAGCTGTTACATTAAGATCAACAGTTAGAGCTGACGAAACAAAAAAATATTTTAGCATTGAACACACTCGAAACGCATGACGTGATTAGTGAGTAGTGCCGCGAGCAGAACGGACAGAATCGTCCACTCTTTGATACCATTAATGGTATAATAATATAGCCGCAAAAATATAATTTACAAAAATATCGACGTCTGTCATTGATTTCAAAACATATATTATGCTATCATATCTGCACGATACTATATATTTTACAGATAAATATAGGATTCGAGTGGGGTTGACATTAGATACGTATCTTTTATTCTGGAAAAGGAAAAGAGTATCCGTGGGCTTAAAGATAGATATTAGTTAGAACGATATGTCCGCTTTTCGGGAGAAGAGGATTTATGCGCGAAGAGCATAGGATAGTTTTAATCGTTGTAAGAGCTGAATTTTAAACAACATCTTTAAAAAAACCGACTTCTAGGCACTAAAAAGTAAAAGATAACTGAACGGTGATTTTCATAGTATAGATACTTAATCAGATATTTTAATTACTTAATCGATACATAAAAAATCATTAACATACATAAGAAAAAAAACATACATACAGACGAACATAGAACCTCCTCCTTTTTGGAAGTCGGTTAATGAAATAAGGTCGAACTCGGTATTTTTCTGATTTCAATGGCTTTCAATGTATTCAAGCGTTGATAATGTAAAATTTTAAGGTCGCACTGTAATTAGTCATTTTCTTACCACATTTAATACATCCGCATTATTTAGAGACAAAGAAACGTATGTAAATATCAATTTCATTCAGAAATTCTTGTGGTTCCCAAAATAAATTCAATATTAGACACAACTATGAATCACAGTTTTCTACAATAGACGACATGTAACATGTTAAGCGTGATAAAGCAAGCAATTCCAATATAACGTAGTATTATAACATCAGTAAGATTATAAAGAATAATATATTAATATAATAATAATATAAAGCCAGTGAAATATGAAGAACGATAAAACCTAAACAAACGCCGTTAGTTTAGAGCAGGCGCATGTTAACTCATTTAGTACTCGCTAACGGTTTTCTGCCGTGAAACGACATTTGAAGCATTCACTGCCTAATGGCGAAGTAGGTGCGAATTTACTTAATTAGATATGCCGATGACCCAAATCCATTGATACAATTAGTTAACTCTGATTTGACCGCGTTAAACTTTGGTTAGCGAGAATTGCTTTCTTTTGAGATAAACTTTAATTCAATTCAATTGTCTTGTTAATGGTTTCAAAGCGTGCCAGTTGAACACAGATTACTTCGCCAATATCGCGTAGAAAAGATAACTATAATAATATAACTACTTTTTAAACGATAGTTGTAATAACACTACGTCGTATTATTATTGAGTATACTAGCGGGTACACTAGGAAAACAAAAACAAACCTATTCCACGGGAACCGTACATTTTTCCGGGATAAAAACCTATGTGTTATTCCAGACTATAATCTATCTCTGTGTCAAATTTTATCCAGATCCGTTCAGCCGTTCTGGCGTGAAAGAGTAACAAACATACATCCATACATCCATACTCACAAACTTTCACATTTATAATATTAGTAAAAAAAAATAAGTATGGTAACCAAATTTATTATTGTATTTTTGATTGTTTGACTTAAGTAGGTACTAGAAAAAAAATTGACAAAAACTTTGGGTGCAAGTAGAATTAACTTAAACGATAAACCCAAAATTTAGTATGTGTATAATGTTAGTAAAAGTATACATCAAAGTATCCTCAGAAGTTAAGCCAATTTAAACTGTAACTGTTAAACATGTAGTAGGTACTGTAAATTACTTTACTTAGTTCCAAAAACAGCCATTAGGGAAATCAAAACTATCGGGTTTGTCCCTAATTACGTTTTGACGTTTAGTATAGATTAATCAGAGATGAGATATTTTCCCGCAGTAAAAAATATTCTATACGTTGACCCAGATAACCAGCTGTCATCATACTAAACTTCATCAAAATCTGTCCAGTGGTTTTCTCGTGATGCGTTCCTAGAGACAGACAGACATAAATACTAAAAACTATAGATTCGATCTCTATATCGATAATAATGGCTTTTTCAATAAGTATCATAAAAAATATTTAACGTACAGATTCGACTCAGTTAGAATTTTATTATATGTATAGATAGATCATTAACTAATATTATTTTAGTAGTTACAATAAATATTTGTATTGATCCATATCATCATCATACTGGTACACAAACAACAAGTAATATTCCAGTGAATTAAATAGGTCACTTACGATTATATGTGAATAATTGCGCTGTAAATGCGGATATGAGTGAGTCGCTTTGTACATAAAAAAACCATAACCGTGTTAGTTGAACTGATCAACCGCCAACCCCTGGTGATTCATTCGTTATACCGAGCATTTATACATAAGTATGTTGTATAAAACTTTAAGGGGGATATGTTTGTGTTCATTATTTTAAAGTGTTCATTGGGGGAACGTTAAGAATAGAAAAGTCATAGCAATCTAGATCTACATCTACACTACTATTATAAATTTTTGTATGTTTGTAACGAATAAACTCAAAAACCACTGGACCGATTTGGATGAAATTTGGTAAGAAAGATAGTTTGAGACCCTGGGAAGTATATAGGACATTTTTTATTTCGGAAATCATTCCTTAAGGGGGTGAAAATGGGGATGAAAGTTTGTACGAGGAATCAACTCAAGGATAAACCCGAGCGAAGGGAGGGTGAGTCGCTAGTATAGTACATTGGTATATAAACACACAACACCATCTAGTTCCATGGTAAGCTACGAGGCTTGTGTTATGGATATCAGGTAGTTGATACTCTTCACATATATAACTTTAAATACATACATATTATAAATATAAACACCCATGACTGGAGTACACAATATCGTACTCATCACACAAATGAATGCCCCTAGTGGGACCCGAACCCGCGACAGCTGGCACATCAAGTAGGGTCACTACAAACTGAGCCAAACGAGTCGTCTTTGGAATTCTTTCTGCGTTTGTTATCGTAGAAATGACTAAACCGATTCCAATGGAATTTTCTCTAGTTAAAAACACGAATTAAACAGCCTGAGTTGATAAGAATCAAACCTTTAACTACTTAGTTAGTCACAACAGGACACATAACCACACGACAACAATGTTTCAGAATTAAGATCACAGTTTAATTGATATATCGCCTTGAAACGACACCGGAGTATTGGTCGTTCAAGTGGTAATTATTGCCGTAATAATGAACGTTCTCTGAGCTATTAATCTTTTGCATACATCGATGATATGGCAATATAACTTCAAATGCTTTTAGCTGAATCACGTGCAAAATGATATGCGAAATGAATACTTTGATCTATTGATCTACTTTTTATTATCCTGTTTACAGGCTACAGGCTTGAAGAAAAGGCAGTGGTAGCTCAGTGGTAACGCGCTCGCTTGGGAAACCGAGTGAAGCGGGTTCAAATCCCGAGTCTCGCACCTCTGATATTTTCATGTGCGAATCATTTCCAACATGATTACCACTTGCCTTACGGCTAAGGAAAACATCGTGAGGAAACCTGCATATCTGAGAGAACCTAGCAAGTTTTCGAAAGACATGTGAAGTCCGTCAACCCGCACTTGGCCAGCGTGGTGGACTATGGCCTGATCCCCCTCGCATTGAAGGGAGGCCCGTGCCCAGCAGTGGGACGTTAAAAAGGGCTGAATACAGACTTATAGGGAATGAAATGAGGTGTCAGGATCTTAGTCATTTCATAGGAGATATAGAGCAAAACTGGAAATAAGCTTATATGTACTAATAAATAAATTTAACATATTATATTTATTTATCCAAAATGTAGTACTTTTTTCGATCAAACTAGATTTAATTTATTATAAACTAGTGTGAAAAAGAGCTTTAACACTGCTGAGGGTTAGAACTCGTCTCAGAAAACCAGAAATACAAGATCGTGCACAGAAAAAATGACAAAGAAAGTGATGCGACCGATCTCGAACGCACCTGTCGTCCTCCACTTTTAATTACCATTCTATTCAGGTTTTAGACTAAACAAGTCTATCGAAAATGTCATTACATAATATCCACCACTACATGTGACTTAAGAGAAAACTTAATATATTCATTATTTATTTGAAATTTTGGTATAAACCTCGCTTATATAAGAGCACATTTAGATCCTGCTGTATGTTTAGATATGAAGTTTTATAATGCAAATGAAAACTTTAAGACGTTGATATGATTTCTATTATACTTAAAACATAACTATTTAAATTGCAACTTTGACCCCGTTACTTTATACCGAACAATAGCAGTAGATTATGTTGTAAGGTAAATATAAAATATAGTAAGGACAGTGGCTCAAAACGTGAACCTAGCTTTACATTCTTCAAAATAATAAAAATATTGCCATATACAGTAATGCATCTATTTGTTTACGCAATATGAATGAAAATTAGAAATAACTGGTATAATAATCTAATGACAACAAGTCGTGAAAGTTTTTTGACGCCACAATCTCAAGAACCGGTTATAATCAGAGTTAACTTCAACGTCAAGTTCAAAGACAGTTTGTAGCGATGCTCGTAATTATTCAGCGATCAAGCGTGACGTTGCGGTTCACTGGAGAATTTGTCGAGAGGTTGCACGGTTACTGAGTAGTAATTATTTTATTTAAATAAGATTCTGATTTTAAAATCAAAGGTTTATTATAAAGGTTGTTTTAAAAAAATAAAAATAAAAAAGAAATGTGTAAGAACATGTAGCGATTTTCTCTCTCGATCCATTTAAAACCTATCGAGTGACTTTTACATCGATTAAAATCGAATATTAAAGTGCACAACTACAAGTATGACTTAAATTATATTACAAGTGGTTTCGATCCTTACATAATATGTAGCAACGAGTTTTCGGAATATCGATGTCTCATTGCCATTCAAGGCAGGGGCACTTTCCTCGCTATCACAGAAACCGAGAGTGGCATCGATTCGACCATCGCCATAACGCGAGTGTACGCATCAAAACGGTTTCACCCGCCGTCCATGGGCCACACTTTCACCGTTTGAAGAAAATGTTTGCATATTTTATTGCGCAACCTATTATTTATTGATTTAACGATTCGTCACCTCAGAGATGGCATCAGAAAGCAAAGCTCACAAACAAAATGATCCGTGAAATGGATGGAAGCCGAGCGTGGCTTATTGTTTCAGGTATCTCTCGAGCGAATGCGGTCAGATGCGAGCTGACCGAGTATCGGGAGGCAAAGCGCGGACGCCGGACATTCCGACGATTCGTTGCGCAATTCTTACTCGCTTTTGCATATTGTTTTGTGGCGAATGATAAATCGGCGTGTATTGTTACATTTAGAGTACGTACGTTTTACGTAATTTGACATTTTTTATCGTTAAACTGTTATTTTGACTTGATTTTGGGATATATAGATGGTTTTTATAGGATTTCTTAAAGACTGAATTCTGTAAAGCACATTATTATAACTCAGAAAATCTTTAAAGGGCTCACCTTAAACCTGTTCCGCCTGTTGGCGCGCAGCACGATGCCGTCGTTCTCGATGTAGTCGGGCACCTCCTTGCGGTTGGAGAAGTTGAACACGACGGAGGTGGCGGCGGGCGCGGGCGCGCGCCGCCGCGCCGGCCCCGGGCTCGGGCTGTCCGCGCCGCTCACATTATTTCTCGCCCACGGAGCCACACCACTCTTTAATTCACTATCTTTCTTCTCTTTAACAACTGGACTCTTCTTATCCTCTGCCCCGGTCCAGGCGCGTTCTATTCCCGCTGCACCGATACGCGAGAAAGATCCCTTGGGCTTCGTGTCAGCCGGCTTCGGCGGGGTCGAGTGACCGTTCATCAATCTTGGCGCCGGAGTCCTCGGCGTCTCTATCACCTCGGGCTTCACTTCAGGCTCGGGGGTCACTTCGCGAGTAACAGCAGGCGTAGCGTTGCCGTTTATTTGAGGTATCGCAGGGCATTCCTCGGGCGATCGTAGCATCGGTTCGACTACGGCGGAGGGTGGGTCTTTCTTGCTCGGAGTTTCATCGTATGGCATGGGAGATACGATTCGTTGAGGTTCCTCCATTTTCTCGTCTGTTTCGTCCATATTGGGCGTCGGGGAAGAGATCGATCTGTCGAGGGTAGGCGCCGGCATCGGGCGGATGACACCGACGCGACGCGGGGATGCGGATAAGCGCGAGCGGCCCAGGAGCACTGGGTTGGTAGCGGCCAACGGAGGCAGGTGGGAGCCGTGCTTGGGTGCATCGAACGCATAGCGTACCGTGGAACCCGCGCGTGCAATTCCTTCCAACGCAGCCCGGGATACCGTTTTGGTTTCGCACGCAACAGACAGTCCAGCGCCCTCGGGTTCGTCGATGGCCGACAGGTCTGCGGCGGCCGGGCTCGGGGAGCGTCCGCGCGGCTCCGGGGTGGAGCTCCGTGGCAGCGCCTCCAGGCCCCGCAGCACGGCGGACACGCGGGCGGCGGGTGCGGTGCGGCGCGGCGGAGCAGATTCGAATTTCCGTAGCGTGGACCGAACCACATCGGTTGGAGGACGTTCGGTCTCGCGCAGCAAGGGCGTTGGCCGGCGAGGCGGGCGCGCGGTGCGTGGCAGCGGCGGCGGCGGCGAGGGTGGCGGTGGGGGCGGCTGCGGAGGAGGTTGCAGCGGGATGTGAGGGGGATCATCTCGCGAGTCGAGGCGACTGAGAGCGTCCACGGAACGAGCTCGCTTCACGGAATCGCGACGAGGTTGAGGCGCCGAGAGAGCACAATAGGAGGGCGCGGCGAGGGACACGGGGCGCGCGGGTCGGGAGTGCGGCCTAGGGGCGGGCGGGGGCCGTTCGTCTAGCAGATGTTCTAGGGACGCAGCGCGGCGGAGGACCGAGGGTCGGCGTCTAGGAGCTTCGCGTAATGCTAAGCTCAAGTATCGAGACTTGAGCCGCTTGACAATGCCGGGCCCGTAGCGCAGCTCCTCGTCGTCGTCGGCGGGCGGCGGCGGCGGCGGGGGCACGGGCGGCGCGGGCGCCAGCGGCGGCCGGGCCCGCGCCGCGCGGCGCTGCAACAGCTCGCGTTTCCATTGCGGTAAGGCGCCGTTCGACATGCCTGTGCCAATCAAATTTAATCTTAAACTTAATTTTACGAGGAACAGAATCCAATCTTTGTATGGTGGATTCTTGACAAAAGAAGGTTTTACATTGTACTAGCGACTTACCCTTGCTTCGCTCGGGTTCGTCCCTAGTAGGGATTGCAATCCGGCGTCATTTTCAGTCCGGCCGGATCCGACCGGATTTCCATCGATCCGGCCGGATCCGGTCGGATCCGGCCGGATTGATCAAATCAGGATGATTTTCGCTTTTCGGTTCAAAATGAACTGTTAGTAAGTTAATCAAGTGTCATTGTACTTAATATAGGTAGTTTATAAAAAATAAAACATATATAAAAACAACTTTGACGCATTGGTGACTTTGGATAGCCACGACAGACTTCCATCGACTTTGCCGCACCCACCACATTTCGACAACTCTTATAAAAGTATTTCATTATGGATTATCTTGAATTGATTATAGAAGAGGAAGAAGATGATGACCTTTCAATTCGATACTATCTCAGTGTAGAAAGGGCCTCCACTCATCCAATTTTCATCAAAAAGTCGAAACAATGAAGGTTTCTACAATGTTATTAATTATAAAACAATATAAAAAATAAATTATAAAGCAATGGATGCCGAGACACCAGTGTAACTAAAATTTCATCATCTTCTTCAGTAAACGCCTCAACAGATGCCATTTTATGATTTTTTATTGAAAATACCTCAAAATACACGTGTGCGGCAGCGACACTGCGAACATGAGCGCTGCAGTAACGCTAGGGTCTAACGTCACAGTCGCAGCGACACTGACACGGCGTCAGTGACGCTGCGCTCGAATGTCGTTCCCTACATTTACATAGTGCATTAATCTGCCGCCCTGTCGCGATCTCACTGACGCTACTGACGCTTGCACTATGTAAATATAGGGAACGACATTCGAGCGCAGCGTCACTGACGGAAATACTTTTAAAAGAGCTATCGAGATGTGGTGGGCGCGGCAAACGCGATACGATGATGGACGTCTGTCGTGGCCATCCAAAGTCACCAAGACGTCACTGATACCAGTCAACTTACGCGGCGTCGGTAACGCTATAAACGCCGCATTATTGACGTTTGTTTCGAAAATCTGCCTTTAACAAGGTCGAATCTCTTCTGTACAGGGCCTCTACATGCAACACCTCTATTATTTTGCCAAAAATTGCGAGCACCGGATCCGGTCGCCGGATCCGGTATATTGGTACCGGATCCGGTGAACGTTTAATGATGCCGGATCCGCCGGATTACCGGATCCGGTTTTCCGGATTGCAATCCCTAGTCCCTAGGTACATACGTTTAAACGGTAAATACAATGTACATACATAGGTATAGAAAAGTAGGCAGGTTATTTTATATTTTTTAACTTTATTAAAACTTTCCGTGTACCTTAAGGAACATATGAAAAAAATTAGCTGAATTGGTCAAGGCTTTCTCGAGTTTTGCGCTTAACAACATTCATTTTTATTCATATAGATGAAGAAGATTTACTATTTTACACTATCACATATGAAGTGTGGTTTATGTTCAGCATTTATAGATAAAATAGACTCCAAAATACATAGAAATTAAAGCTCAGATAGTAACTAGTAGTAGTACTAAGTAATGTAATATATACAGAAAAAGTACTCTAAAACACCAAAAACTAAACTTTTAAACCTGCTATTACACCAAAAAGGATTTGTTTAAGATAATTCTTTTTCATTAAGCAACATAAACATAAACTTTGCACTTGTTACATGTTAGAATACTTATTAACTGATAATAATTATTCTAGTCCCATTGTAACTCAATTGTTGACAGTAGGAAGCAGTTAAACAAAAAGTACTAAAATCAGTGCACTGTCATTGTCTACTTCATTTAATTCGCTACACAAAAAACAAAATAACAGTTTGTGTTACTTTATAAATCTTGAATAAATTACTTCCTGTTTTTTCCAATCCATGATTCAATTATCTTCTGTATTTTTACTTTAATTTAAAAGCCAATTATTTATTTAAGTTTTTGTGTTAATTTAAATGACTCTGATCTCAAATATAAAACAATAAAATTAATAAAGTTGAGATTATTTTAGTACATAAAATATATTTAAATGTAAAAGAAGAAAGGAGAAGCAGTACTAGTACTGCGATAAAGTTATTAATTTCTCTTACTTATCTTAATAATTGATATTAAATTTAAGTCTTAATATCCAGTTACTTTTCTAAGTGCAACACAAATAAATAAATAAATAAATAAATGAATAAAAACTGACTTACCAAAGTCCTGAGAGGACTCGAGAATGGTTTCCACCATCATCTTGAGGGCAGCCCGGCAGTAAGCAACTGATGTGACAATCGCAAACAAAATTAACATATTAAGCTTTGTTCTACAAAAAACTTAAGCAAAATATAAAATAGAAACTCAACTTCAAATAATATTGCATCTTATTTTTTTGAAGTAATATTTTTAAGTTATAAGTAAATTACATTTCTATGCAAAAAAACAATCAAATAGTAAATAATAATACACTCAAATAAAAAATATCAACTAAATACGAAATAAATAATTACTCAGTCATAATCATCATAAAGCAAAAGCATGAAATTTATAGGAAATATAATGACACTTTGTAACAAAAGTATTTGTACCTAGAGCTGATAAAAACTGCTTCTAATAAGAGATATTATTATAATATTTTGATACAACGTAGCGGAGTGTTGTTGACCCCGCGGGCACGGCATGCCAGTTGCCAGTCCGTCTAACTGTTCTGCTGCCTCCGTACTCAATAATTACAAACAAACAGATCGTGCCCATGAGCCCACACTGCTACGCGCAATCAACAACAATAGCCGCCATCATTCACCGGCGCATTCCAATCCGCCATGCTTCGCATAACTTCATTCTTACCTATTAAATATCCATCGGTCCCCTTATCAAACTGTACTGTATAAGCACTTAGTTCCAATCAATCTGATGTTGATCGTAACATTAAATGTTTATATCTTGAGTATCTTTATTGAACTTCACACAGTAAAACCACTCACAAGTCACAGCCGTTTTTCTGAAACCAATCCGGGTTCGGATTTCTTACGACGGGAGGTCGATCACACACATTGATTTTTCTTGTTTTATGTATATGTAAAAAATCGATTAATGCCAAATTATCTTAAATATTAATAATTATCTCAAACATCATGGTTATAATAACTATAAATATTTTAATAAAAAGACTACAAATGAACAATGCACAAACACACGACCACCAGTCGAAGCATAAAATATGACACTATATTCATATGTTGTTGTTTCTTTCTACGTAGTCTATGGACCCATGCCACAGAGTATCCACCGATTCATTTGACAGCTCATAGGCTACATCCACACGTTCATGTTTGGTTGCAACAGTGGGGATGAGAATTTATTTAAAAAAAATTGCGACATATTGATACTTATTATTGTTATTATTAGGTTCTTATTTTTTTTATTCAATATCATATTGTATATAAATAATATAGCGGAGCATACAAAAGGCGCGCCATTCTTTATACAGCATTTTTATTACCTTTTGACTTTTCTACTAAAATAAGGTAATCGCAAATTTTAAAATCAAAGTATTTACTGATATTTTATTGGTTTTACACTAAATTTAAAGTTTGGAAGCCACTAAACAAAAGAATTGAATTGAATTAAATTTAAAGTTTTGCATATTTAAAATTTTTAAACATTTGAAAATCTTAATTATTAGGTACGAAATAATATGGAGGCCACTAATATAAAGTGAACTAAATTCTTGTTAACGTCTGACGCAAAAAGAGGGGTCTTATAACTTTAATATGTGGATATGTATATCTGGGTGTTAGTTGTGTGTTTTCGGCATTGTAACGCCCAGACGAGTGAACTGATTAAAACTTAGGACTTTTTTGTTTTAAGATGACTCGATCGAGAGTGTTCCTAGCTGTAAATAAAGAAAATCCATTCAGCCGTTTGTAGGCTATTAGCTCTTCTAAACTGACTTTCTAGAAGGTAAACGGATATAAGCAAATCATACAGATCTTATTCATTCGAAACTTGGTGTCCCGTTACTTCAATGACATGACAACAATAATATTATGGTACCTTGGTTTGATGCTGCAGCGTCACCTGAAATCTGCAAGATACTCAACTTTTTATTAAAATACTGCAGAGATATCTTGTTTAAAACTCATTAAAATGGATTCATCATTGAGGTTATTGCGATGGAGGTTAAATATTTAATTTAATTTCTTGCACCTCTTGATCTAATTCAAGTGGAGTGTCCACAGACCACATATTATATACATATATCCAAAATATTAAATACAATTATTTTTAGAACTGCGTAAAGTAAAAAATAAAAATTACACAATATATAAAACTACGTCCAATGAGGTTAGGAGATATTCATAATATGTATATCTTGAAATGTATTAGATGAAATTCAATTCAATTTTTTGATGTAATTGCTTTATACATCAGTGTTTAATGCGGTTTATTTTCGACAAGATATTGAATACATTTAGCCTGAAATCATACTTACCAGAGGAAAGATATTAGATAGACCAATTACAAATTTTAGCTTCCACGCTTATAGTTTCCATAATGTTTAATATCTATAACATAAGTTTTTTTTCCACTTCTTTTACACTTCCATTCTCTTGGATCATAAACTCGAAATAAATCTGTATGTATATATGCTTAGAACTTTTCTTACACAAAAATAATTTTCTAAGTACGTATAAAAGGAGATAATAATTTTTTGATAATTAATATTTATGTTAGTTTAATGGCGTAAATATTTGTATATGTATCTACTATCTACAGCTGTTCTTTTGATCTATATAAAACAATGTGTGAAGCTTAGTAACACCATTTGTGACGATTGCAAATTTTTTACTATCTTTTTTTTTCTTTTTTTTTTTAACACTACTTTATTTCATTTAAATATTAACTATGTATCATTTCTACTTTGGATTATATGCATTTCTAAATTGGAGAGTTCACGAAATAGCGACGAGTTTGTTGACAGGCGCTACCGGCTCATGGCCGGCGCGGGGGCGACGGACGTAGCTATTATCTCAAAGCTTAAATTGCGTTGGCTGGAGATCTCAATGAAGAGAAACGGCTGCCTACAAAAGGGTATTTCTTCATTTAGGTACTTTCTGGCTTAATAAAACCCCCGGGCTGGCGGAATGGCGCCAATTACCTTCAAGATAAACCCTTCCCCTGAATTAATGAGCATGTAATGGTCCCCGACTGATTGCTTTTAGAGACATTTGATGGATCGCTACTTTTTCTTAAGATTTTGAAACTAAAGTTTTTTATTATAGAGATTAGAAAATGTACTATGGTGCTTTTATTTTAGATATGTAGTATTTTTCTATACATATTATAAAATTCTGAGTCGAATCTGTACATTAACACCCATATTATATATTTTTTTTGGAATATCTTATTGAAAAAGTCTTTATTATCGATACAGAGACTGTATCGATACTCTATAGTTTTTAGAGTTTTTGTCTGTCTGCCTGTCCGTCTCTTTGTCTGTTTGTATGGGAACGCATCACGACAAAACCATTGGACAGATTTTGATTTTTGTTATAATGATAGCTGGGTATCCGATGTCAACATGGGCGTACCCAGGTAGGGGCAGGGGGGGGGGGGCAGCTGCCCCCCCCTGGATTTAGTGTAAAATTCACCGGTGAACCGAAACAAAAATATTTTATTATTATTTTATTTATTTATTTAGTACCTCATCTAGATCATGTTAATCACATACCAAATGACATAATATTTATGTTCTAACAATATTTGTCGTTAGAGAATGCACTATCACTACATAGTATAAAACAAAGTCGCTTCCCGCTGTCTGTCTGTCACTTTGTATGCTTAGATTTTAAAAACTACGCAAGGATTTTGATGCGGTTTTTTTAATAGAATAGATAGAATGATTCAAGAGGAAGGTTTATATGTATAATACATGCATAATATAGTAGAGAAAGACTGATAATTTTAGAGGTTTCTAATGTGATATCGTAAATAAACACATTTTTTTGCGCTTACATTGCAAACGCTCGCTGAACCCTATAGTCCGGTCAATTTAGTCATAAAAATAGTGTTCAAATAACAAAAATTCCCGGAAAGCCAAATATTGGTGGAGGGCTAGGGTTTACCACTATAAATAAAGTTTTAAAAATCCCCATCAATCCTATGTGTGCTACAAAAGTTATTCAAGGTCAAAGGTCAAAATTTGAGATATTTTTAAAAATCTGGTTGATCTTTGGTGCATTCTGTTGAACAATAACAAGAAGCGTCCGTTAAATAGAAAGGGACATACGAATTTTTTTTATGAGTATTTTCTATGATTAATTGTAATTTGTAATATTTTTTTGCAAACGAAATCAATGTTGTTCGTACCTAAACCTAGGTGAAGTATAATTGATTTTTTATGATTATTATAAATGTTGTGGCCATCTTATGGATTAATGCAGCTAAAATTGATTTTACCTACCTTATACGTAAAAACTTTGCAATTTCTCTATAGTCGGGCTAATAGTCTAGTCAACAAGTGCCTTTTAGGTCGACTTTTTTCAGCAGTCTCGGAAAAATATGAACGAGGTGTCATTCGATTTGGAATGGTATGCACATAGATGGTTTTTGAAAAAAATCAAGTTCCGCTTGCAAAAATTGCAAAAGTTATAAACAATTAACTAAAAATTAGAAAGGGGGTTTAGTTTTTTGCAAATATCTCAAAAACTAATTGAGATTTTTCAAATCTAAAAAAAGATTCAAAAAGAGAAGAAAATGTCCTAAATAAATAAAAAATAATTCAACATATTAAATACAAAATTTAAGAAATGAAAAAATTCAGGGGCTTATTGGATAGATAAATGAACAATAATCCGCGGGGAAAAAAATATCACAATTTTTCAATTAGTTATGCAATAGTGAATTAATAATTACAGTCGGTAATTATGATTATGATTTTAGGGATGCGTATCAAATATAAATCAATTAATCACATATTTTTCTCCGGCTCATATTATTCATAGCGTATTTAATCAAAATAATTTTTTTATATACAATAATAAAAGGGACAATATGTTTTGACCGGGGTGCCTATTAAAATGTGCCCGCTAGTATGTTTAATTAAATAAATAATAATTGACTTTTTGGAACAAAATCGATGCACTTGTTATTTAAATGAATTATACTCCATTTCACAGAAATATACGTAGAGAACTTGAAAAGTGATAGCTGCCGTCGCGCACTTGGCCGCAACCTCTTCGCAGCCAGGTGTAAGAAAGAAAGAATATAATATTATATATCATCATAAAGTTAATTTTTTTCTGTGCATGATAAAATACTTCTGCCTATGTAAAAGTGACTGCAAAGGAAAGAAAAGAAGGAAAGAATATAATATTGTATATCATTTGTCAGACAATAACAACGGTTACCATGACATGATGTCAACAAACAGTTATCAGTTAACTTTAACTGATAACTGTTTGTTGCCATGGTATGCCATGACAAATGATATACATATAATATTATATTCTTTCTTTCTTTCTTACACCTGGCTGCGAACAAGTTGTGGCCAAGTGCCTAATCTTTCGTGTAGTGTTTTTTTGTAGTATGTAGAGTAAAACAAGCGCGGGGGCCGGTTTAATAAATTTCTGATTTGCCCCCCCCTAGGCCAAAAGCTGGTTACGCCCATGGATGTCAATCTAAACGATACTTTTTACTGCAGGAAAATATCTCATCTCTGCGAAATGTATAATAAAAATTAAAACGTAACTAGAGACGAACCAGAGCGAAGCGAAGGTGAATCGCTAGTATAGTATAAAATAAAAAAAAATACATCTATATAACCTTTAAGCTTGTGTTTTTTTATTATATAAAACGTGTCCTTAATCTCGTAATGGGTAAATTAGTTTTAACAGTACAGTTGCCTAAGCCTTTTTAGCTTTAGTGTAATTTTTTAAATTTGTTTTAAACTCTCGACTTACGAGGACGACTTAGTCAGAATATAGTTAAATGTTAAATAATTACAGTAAATGAGAACAAATATTTTAATTTCCAGAACTAAATAAATAATTTAATCATTTTAATGAATAACCCCTGATAATAATTAATTGCAATATTTGGTTATGTTGTTATTTATAAAAAAATATATGTTGGGACATTAACACATAGCACTATCTAGTCCCAGGACAAGCTACGAGGCTTGTGTTATGTATACTAGATAATTGATACACTATACATATATAACTTTAAATAATATTATTAATATAAACACCCATGACTGGAGTACAAACATTCGTGCTCGGCACACAAATGAATGTTCCTAGTGGGATTCGAACCCGCGATCGCTGGCACAGCAAGTAGGGTCACTACAAACTGACAATGAGCCAAACATGTTTAAAGTAAAATTTGTTTTTAAGTACTAAGTATAGGTATTGTGTAATTATTCATTATATAAATTTTATATAAAATGAGTTTATATTATTTGATTTACTTTTTGCTTAAACTTACAAAGTATGAGAAAATAAAATGTCCACGTCGGTCGACACTTGAAAGGTCGGGGTACAAATTAGAATTAAGTCCTTTTTGCCCTCCAAGGTTTTAATGAGTTTTTTGTAATGAATATCTTGCCATAAGTTCTAAGCTTACAGCGGTTTGTTCTTTTGACGTAAACATCAAATGTTCTTCGCATACATAGTTTATTAACGTAGTTTTTAAATTATATAAGATGGTCAAAGAGTTTTGTTAAATATGTAAATTTGCTTCGAAAAAGTATGCGGGCTTATAAAGTTAAATGTAATTCATTTTAGACATTTGACGACACGCTTGGCTCAGTTTGTAGTAACCCTACTTGCTGTGCCAGAGGTCGCGGGTTCGAGTCCCGCTGGGGGCATACATTTGTGTGATGAGCACGAATGTTTGTATATATTTTGTATAATATGTATGTATTTAAAGTTATATATGTGTAGTGTATCAACTATCTGGTATCCATAACCACAGTGTACTTGTTTTATAGACTGTGCCATAACACAGGCCTCGTTGCTTACCATGGAACTAGATGGCGTTGTGTGTTAATGTCCCAACATATTTATTTATTTATATTTATTTATTTTGTTATAATGATGATGTCCTTGGACAATGGCTGCCAATCTCACTGCCACTACTACCGCTAGCCCCAACTTCCCAAGGGATATTTTAGTGCACAAGTGTACGTACAGATACAAAGTGCAATAATAGTGAGTTCTATTTCTATCACTTTCATAATCCAGTAGGATCGACGGTTTTACGTGTATTCCGAAGCACGTGGGTGAAACATCGCCAACTTTCTAACTCCGAGCTCATACTGAAACTTTCAATGCAGAAAAGCTCGAACTCGTCCTGGGTCGACCTCCGGATCTGCAGTTGTACGTTAGCCACTAGACCGACGCTGTTAATTATTTATATTTTATTTTTTACCAGCTATGACCATACCAAATTTCATCAAAATCTCTCCAGTAGTTTTTCTGTGATGCGGTAACAGACAGACAGACAGACAAAAATTCTAAAAGCTATAGATTTGACCTCTGTATCGATAATAATGATTATTTTAATAAGATTTTCCAAAAAATATTTAATGGCTGTCTGGGAACACATCACGAACAACCACTGGACAGATTTTGATGTATGATGATATAGGGTATTTTTTACTGCGGGAAAATATCCCATATTTGCGAAATGTATACTAATAGAACGGATTTTAAACAAATAGGTTAAAGAAATAAAACTAAAGTATATGGTAGGTAAAGTTAAAGATTACTTGTTACTGGTTGTTGACAATTAGAAAAGTAGCTTATAAACAATCTCTACGGAACAGATAACGCCAGCCAAGGATAGACAAATAAACGTACATATTTTTGCATTTGTAATAATCACTATAATATACACATTAAGAAACTTAGAAATAAATTGAAAATTTTTATTTTGATTAAATATAAATACAACATTATACATTATATAATAATCATTAATTATAAAGCGCCGACTATTGGGGTTGATTATACTGGCGAGTTAATGTTACACTGGGGGTAATCCCCGTTATTAGTTCTTCGGAGCGGAAGATGTACGGTGGATGCTGCGAGACACGCGCGGGGAGATGAAGGAAGATAAGGGTCTCTGAGTGAGGGATAATAGAGCAATCAGCCGTCATCAATAAATGGGCATTAACTGTGTATAAAAGGTCTAGATACTTTGTATGTTTCGGCGAATATGTTTGGAGATAAGCAAGCTATTTGTAGAGTTGTTTTCAGTCGCTATTGAAGTGTAGTTTATGTATATAAGTGTTTACGCAAGTGTAATCTTTGGTTTATTATTTATAGATATTGAGAATTGCTTTACTAACATATCTCAACTAAACTATAAGTCGTTATATATATAAACTAGCAACTCACCCTCGCTCCGCTCGGGTTCGTCCCTAGTTACGTTTTAACGCTTAGCGGAGATGAAATATTTTTCCGCAGTTAAAAATATCCTATATGTTGACCTGGATAACCAGCTATCATCACACCAAATTTCATCAAAATCTGTCCAGTGATTTTTCCGTGATGCGGTAACAGACAGACAGGCAGACAGACAGACAAAAATTCTAAAAACTGTAGATTCGGCCTCTGTATCGATAATTAAGTCTATTTCAATAAGATGTTCCAAAAATATTTAATGTACAGATTCGGCTTCGTTACAATTTTATTATATGTATAGATAACGTTGTTTAATTTGTAATTATATTTTAATCTATACAAGAAAACATTGTATATTAAATCAAGTTCTGTCTAGTCGATTTTGACGTAATGATATTATTTGATACAGCTTGAGGACCTGTGAAGAACGATTTAATATTTCTGCTATGGAATGCTTTAATTATTCATCGTTAGAGATATTGTTGTTTTTATTCATTTATTCAATGTTTCAACGCTTAGGTTTCAGGAATATAATGTCGAAAAGAAATCGAAAATATAACATAATAATTATCTTCGAATGTAACATGAGCGATATTAAAAGTCAGCTCGGTGGTACGAAATGATTAATAATTACTTTTTATTTTTTTCTTTTCTTATTTCTTACGCCTTTTAGTTTGAAAAAGCAATTTGTTTTAAAGAAGAGGAATGATTTTTACTTATTTCGCCGTATTTATATTATATAACATTATAATTGTAACTGCCTCGGTGGTGTAGTGACTAGCAAGTGCGGCTGCATATCGAGAGATCCTGGGTTCGAGTCACGGGTCGGGCCAAGTTTAGTTATTGAGTCTTTCTGTTTAGTAAGCCTCAGTAACAGCCCGGAGCTGGGAAGTTGGCGGTGGTTCACCCCCGTGCCTCGGAGAGCACGTAAAGCCTTAACTCTCACCGATCATGTCTCGTGTCGTCCCACCGGAGTATGAAAGTTACAGTAATAGAGAGTGCACTTGTGTCTGCGCGTACACGCGCTGCACTATAATATCTCCTGCGCAGATGGCTAGTCTCAATGAGACTGGCCAGTGGCCACCGTGGCCGGAGTCGGTCTGGAGGTCATTGTTATTAATTGTATATTCGTAAATACTCTACATCATACTAATAAAAATCCTAAATAGTCATTTACTTCAAGTTAATTTACTTCATGGCGTGTATATTGCTTAAGATATTTGAAGGTAAAATAAAACAAAATGCTTGGAAACGATACAATACATTAAAAGAATCTTTAATTAGAACCATGTTACACATGTCACTTGTCGAACTATACAGACTTACAATATACTCGTAGTAATATGCACACTGCCGTCCTCTCTGAGCACGGCGGCGTCTAATCTCACAATAACTTACATTATGTATACAGGTAATAATTTGAAACATTTATTTACAAATCGTATGGTTTATATACAATTGGTGTTTAATACTAGAATGCGTCGTTGTTTTGGTCGACATAACACAAAGCGGTATATGATACAATTCATGAATTACATTATAATATAATATCTGATTTATTAATATGTTTAAAATTATATTAGCTTTGTTCGGAACTTCACATGAGGTATATTCACTCGACGCCGGAGGGTCAATGTCTTTTAATTCTTTATAAACTAACACATTGAATGCAACCACTTCTTAGCACATAATTGTTTGTAACACTAGAGGTAGGAGAGTTTGAAGCGTATTAACGTGAGCAATAGAGAGAACTCTATGAGTCGCGACGTCAGAAATGAAGTCGGGAATTCCCGTTCCACCGCACGGCGGAGGGCGGCGCGTCGGTTGACGCAAGGGATATGTCTGTAGAGGGCGTGGGTGCGGGGTAGTACACTGTGGGCGCCGGGGAAGCTCGCCGCGGTCTGGCCGGGCGCATCGAACGCATTTCGGAGCGACGTAAGGTACCGTTTCTCGCTAGCCGCAATGACATTCTCTCACCATAAGAAGCGAATGAGTCGTCTCGAGTGTGTTCCGGTGAGTCCCGCAGGCCCCGCGGGCGCACTCGTCCCGCACAGAAGATCTTCAAAAATACTCGTTTAAACTTCTCCCCAAAAATGACATAGATCACGAAGTTAACGCTACTGTTTATAGTCACGAGGAGATTGCTCGTTTTGACGAGTGGGTCCAGGTTGTCGAAGGCGTCCCCGAGGAATACTTCAAAGGCGTTTGTCACCAGCGGGAGTAGGTTGCAGAGGAAGAAGACGAGAACTACGACGAGCAGCATAGTGGCCAGACCGAGCTCGCGGCGCTGCACCCGGGAGAGTCTTGCTCGCTCTGCTTGAGCCTTGTGTACTTGTCGGACTATACAAGCGTTCAGTGCTGCCAGCGCGGAGAATGGGACGATGTACATAACCACGAGGTACATCCAGTGTATATATACCGCTACGTATCTATCGGTGCGGAAGTCGACGTTTGCTCGCACGCAGTATATGACTTCGCCAAGCTCGGGGTCGCCCACTGGTACAACCTCCGCTTCGAAAAACTTGGGTGTATTGTAGGCGAAGGCAAACGTTGCTGTGCCTAGTACGTACCAGCGCGCCCGTGACGACGTGCAAAGAGCTCTCGCTCGAAAAGGATGACACACGGCCACCCATCTTTCGACTGTCACTATTAGTGTAAGATATACAGACATCGTTTGTGCCACGTTCGCTATCGGATACGCGTAGGGCGTGAGGTGTGGACATATGTGATAGTAGTAGTATCTGAGGGCACCGCAGTACGGGAATATGGCAGTGAGACCGAATAGGAGAATGGAGGTGAATATGAGGACAGTGTCGCATCCGGCTAGTCCGACGAGGAGGCAGTTGATGGAGGACCTCATTTGCGGACGCGAGAGCACGAGCACGGAGAGCGCATTGCCCAGCAGCCCGCCCGCGCCGATCGCGTTGAGCAGCACTCCGTGCACTACGAACCGGAACAGCTTGTCGGAGTCGGGTACGCCCGTGTCCGTGTCGCACTCGAGGGGCGCCGACCGGTTCATGTCGCCAGTGCGCTGAGCGACTCGGCATCCTAGCGCGCCGCGCCACCCCACGCGGTTCCGCTCATCTGAGGACAAAGCAGACTAATGTTAGTGTCTTGATATTTTAGTTAAATATGTTTTTTGTATTAGATCCAATAATAGGGACAGTTCTTTAATAACCACATCCTTAATAACTACTGCTATCAGTGATTGTTGAAGGAAGCGGTAGGAGATACTTTGTTTGTAGAATATCTCAAATGCGGTTTTAATGTTATTTAATTTTTGACGCTGTCAAATAAAATATTCTACTAAAATTGCTGCGATAAATATTTTTTAAGATGATTTCTTTCTAATGGAATTTAAAAATAATATGAAATATTTTTGGATTTGCTTTTTTATACTGATTAAGTCAGCTGAAGTTAAGCATATGTTCGTACCTGAGGACGAGTCCCTATCTGATACAATAGAAAGTACGTCAGAGAAAGATGTAGAAGTAAAAGTGCACAACGGTACGAGGCACGCATTCTTCAGGGATATGGACGTAGGGGCTACTCCCGGGGGCGCTGGATCTCGCCGAGTATTTGGCGGAACGTCCAGTGAGCTGAAAGAGTTCCCCACAGTGAGTGCGCTCTTAGACCGATACTTGACGGTGCGATGCACCGCGACCATCTTGAACAAGCATTGGGTTCTGACCGCAGCACATTGCGTTACGCCGAGGCTAGCGTACGTCAAGTATAATACACGCCGACCAGCCTCCAATGAAGGAAGCATTTCTGCGATTCATTACCTATACCGACATCCCAAGTTTGTTATTTTTTTTATTAAGATAAACTTTAAGTAAAACAATTCAATTCAATTCACATTCGTTAACTGAAGCCGTTAATTTAATAACATCATTTTTATGACTTCGTATCCTACTTGTTGACACGAAGATAAATACTCAATACATAATAAAAAATATTAATTGATAGTGTGGAATCTTTGATGTACAAATCATGCTCACATATAACCGATTTTTTGTACAATTATTTATTGACTTTATTGAAATTAATTTATCACTTTGTTTTTTTTAAGCTATAAAGTGAAACAGGAGGATATTGGACGAGGCTTGGACGTACAAATTTTGCATCACGACGTGGGTCTGGTTCGAACTAAGGAGGAGATAAAGCTACCTGCTCTGAAATTGGGATTCTCAGGGTGGCGGAGGAATAATGCTCTCGATTTATATAATAAAGACATAAAGGTACATAAAATCAAGACAAGGGCTCAAAACTATTAGCGCTACTGGTTACCATATACTGTCTACTATAATTGCTTATTAATTCATAGTCCATGAATCTGGCTCCAGTGCTACAGCGATACCAAATAGATGGCTTTTTTCACCCGCCCTTCTATATTTGTCAGTGAAAGTTGGTGAAACCGTTACTTTTCTATACTCAGTTTTTCTACACCGGAATAAAAAGTGGAAAATATTGTTAAGAAAGACAAATATTTTGTTACGTTTGGTAAATAAAAAGACAGACACTTTTAATTATATTTTGTATAAATTTCAACGTTTTTAGTTAATTTTAATTGTCATTTTAATACATGTATAGATTCAGTAAATAATATTGATCGTTTTCGTCTTTTTTAGGTTTTCGGTTTTGGCCGAACTGAGCGATCAGTGCTGGGTGAAGAACTGTTCTCGGTGGACCTCACACTGGTGCCTTGTGAGCAGTCTGACTGGCTTTACTGCGTGTGTGGAGTCGCCAAGAGCGACTCCCCTCGCGGAGTCTGCTCCGGAGACTCCGGAGGACCAATCCTGTATAACGGTGAACCGGTATGTTTTTTATCGTTTGTACTTTAAATAGTTTATTTTTTCCACTTATTCCTAACATTTTTAAGTAATTGGACAAAATTCATGTTACTCTAGAAACAACAAAAAATTTATCTAATTACATCTTTTACATGATTTGTTGATTAATAGTACCATTAAAATAAAACTATTTTTGGTTTTTATTTCTCGACATTCCAGATATTCAACGGCAAACATCTTCGTGGGTCAATCTCATTCGTAAAATTGTAAATTTAAACTGTATTATTATAGTATCATTTTGATTTCATTTGCTTGTTTTCACATTTGTAGGTGGGTGTAACATCGATGGGACCGACGGTGTGCGCCCATGGCGGTGAAACTCCCCCCGTGGGGTCGACAAGTGTTTTTACTTCACTCTACCAATATTCTGATATCATTAACGCTACCATTGAAGACACCGAGACAGCGATGCGTATGCGCATTATATCTCAAGCGACGATTTTTTCGCCTTATCAAGTATTGTTCACTGTGTCCCTCATACTTCCTGCGCGGTAAATGAACTTTATGATATGATTGATGCAAATAAATTTATAAAAAAAAATTACTACGGATTTCACTGTCTCCTATCAATTGTCATATCTGTGCGACTGGCGGAAATGGGAAGTTAGACTCGAGTTCATCAATGCTATTTAGTTGTATAATTTTATCAAATTATTCTATATTCTGTATAAGCGATTTATCGAGTTCGCTTGATTAAGCCACATTTTATATACAAGAACGGTTGTTAACTTTTAAAAAAATGAAAATCAAGTGCTGGGTAGCACTTGATTTTCATTTTTTTAAACGTAGTTGATATACGAAAATATGAAAATTTAATTCATGCGAAAATCAGCTAATATGTTCACATACAAAATAATAATCTATATATATAAAAGGGAAAAGTGATTGACTAAATCCTTAAGGCTAGAAAATTGAATTTTCGCACACGTATTCCTTATATGACGAAGGAATCCACTAAGGAAGGATTTTTCAAAATTCAACCCCCAAGGGGCTGAAATAGGGGATAAAAGTTTGTATGAAACGTAAGGTACGTTCAGAGATTTTTTTGTAGTTTTAGCGCGAGGGAAGCCGCGGGTTCAGCTAGTTTTCTATAAATAAAAAGCGTATCATGGCGGCTACATCTGATACAGGCCCCTTAGCACAAATTGCTTCTTACCGAATTTTGTGTCAATAATAATAGGGGTAAGGTATGATAGCAGATAGCCAAATAACTTATGTTCTTTATACGTTACTCGTTAGTCGCAAGCCGTTTATCGCAGTCCACTGATAACAGAGCGCGTTAGAAGCCACAATATATTTACTTTATCGCCTTCGTTGTTGTGTTAGTTTCCTTTTTGTGTACGAAAATTTTTCATAATGTATTTCTATAGAATGATTACTATAAGGTTGTTTAGAAATAAGTTTTTTTCCATAAAAAAATCAATCAATTTCATTAACGGCTCGTATTGTGTTTAACTCTATGTTAAATTTCTACATCTAAATTCTTGGCGCTTTATTCATCTAATTTTATTTTTTAAATAAATATGTATAGGTTTTATACTTAAATGCTTTAACAATAATCTGTTATATTAAAAAAAAAAATAGTTTCCGATACAAAAAAAAACGACGAAAAAAATGTTTTATGATTTTAGCTACACGTCAATATTGTTTCCTTCTTTAATGCATCACCATAAATTAATTTGAGTTTGGCTATGTGTAATGAATAATATATCATTTAGACCTAGTTTTTTTATTTTATTTTCCCACGAACCAAGTCGTAGGTATAAGGATTACCTGATTGCATAATATATATCTCAATACATTCATAGTTAATACTCGTATTTCAATAGGTTGCTTCTTAAAAGAAAATAGAAAAAACTCTGAATGCATTCGTAGCACAAAAGCAGCTCTAGCAAGTTTCACAAAACAGGATTATATCGCCACTGCACGAGTGAGGTGGACGAGACCTTTGCTCTCAACTCTAGATTTCCCACAAGAATTTTTCAATTTTCACGAGAAACTTTTTCACGGTAAAATAATTTTAACAATTGCCATTTGCTAAAACTAAATGCTCTTTTGCTGATAATAGCTTAGAATATAGAGCTATTAAGCTATTAAGCTCATCGTTAAGTTATAAGAGCTTTTGTCGCAACTTTCCGTATTATTTATGTGAGTTATAGAAATTATACCATTTATAATATTTTATAGATGGCGACGACATGTTTGGCTCATTTTGTAGTGACCCTACTTGCTGTGCCAGCGGTCGCGGTTTTGACTCCCGCTGAAGGCATTCATTTGTGTGATGAGCACGAATGTTTGTACTCCAGTCCTGAATGTTTATATTTATATTATGTATGTATTTAAAGGTAATTAGTAGTTTATCAACTATCTGGTATCCATAACACAAGCCTTGTAGCTTCCCATGGAACTAGATGATGATGTGTGTTAATGTCCCAAAACATATTTATTATTTATTTTATTTATTTATTATAGCTCTATTTAGATGAGATTGCTAGAAATACATAATATGTATTTGAATATAATGAAACTTTTATCCTATGAATATAAATATATACAAATGGCAGATTTTATTTTCAACCCAGCGTTCTCTACCAATTATCTTTAGATTTTGTTACGAGTTTATTATAGGGTCGATAAGTAATTTATAGGCATGACTTTGACTAATTACTTAGTAAATTAATTAGAATGGCATCGATACCTCTTGAAAGTCGAGATACAGTTGTATAGAATTTAATTTACTGTTTCGTTAATCAGCCACCATATTTGAACTAAAATAGATATTGAAGCCTCGACCAAACTATTGCTATATTATTCAAATATAGAGTTATGCGATACGTTGTCTAATTAAAACGTAGAGAAGGGTTGAGGAATTTATCAAGGCACCTCAGCTTCATTGCTTAATTTAACTCAAAAGATTTGTGATACTCTAAAATTACATTCATGTGTTTATAACATACAGCGTTATAATGTTGTTTTGATTACTATGATTAATTTTAGAGCTGAAACTTCTTTAGAATCGTTGTGATTTGAAGTCCGATGAAACGAAAATGCGACACGAGAAAGAGACAAACATATAAATATATGGGAATGAGCCGGCGAGAGAATGAGATAGAATATATTACACAGTTATATATTGGTTAATAAAAGTTTTATATAAATATTTAAAAAAAAGAAGGATTTTAAAATATTTTTCAGTAACTAAATATTATGATATCGTTGTGTACTTTATACGTTTTTAGTTACCATAACACCATAATAACAAGTATATTAAAACTAGTGTTGACAAATAATAGTGTAAAATATCAAAGAGATAAATTAAAAAATATGACTTAATATTTGTGTTTATTTTTTTTGTGTTACATTTTTGTATTTGATCGTGTTAATGGAATATAATATTTATTGTGGAATATAATATTGAATATAATATTTGATTAATTTGTAATGGTGTAGTTTGTATGGCATGTAGTTATGTGACCTTAGCCGATAGGAATGTATTAAAAAAAATAAAAGGACGCGGATATTCTTCTGTTTTCCCGCGCTTGACTGAAGGGAACATGTCGGTACCACCCTGTAGTGACGAGTCATGGATTGTTTGTAATACTGAAAATTATTGTTGTAAATTATATAACTCATTATTTAAAAGATTAACTGTTGAGTTTCTCGCCGGCTCTTCTCAGCAGAACTGCTTTCCACGCCGGTGGTAGCTTCCACACGGACAGACGTACTGACGATTATAAAAGTATTGAATATAAGAATATATGCAAGGAATATCTTGAAGTTTTATTAGTGACCTCCTACAATCCTAAGTCCTCTGAATACCCACATATCTCACAATTTACCTCGTTCTCTGACATCTATCCTTTATTATTTATCTTACAGGCTTGAAATATAAATAACAAATGAGGTTTAACTTCTAACACGTGTATTCTGTACACACGCATTTTTTTTCGGTTTCTGACCTAAGATTTCTTAAATCTTGCTCTACTGTAAAGAAATAATATTGTTTGTTTGTATACAGTGGATAATTTCTGGAACTACGCCGACAACTGATTGAAATTCATAATTTCCCTAACACGCAATTAAAGTCTTAAAATAAAAAAAAAAAAATGTAACAAATATGTGTTCAGCCCTTTTTAACGTCCCACTACTGGGCACGGGCCTCCCTTTAGTACGAGGGAGATCAGGTTATAGTCCACCACGCTGGCCAAGTGCGGGTTTTTCGAAAGTCTTTCGAAAACTTAGTAAGCTCTCTTAGACATGCAGGTTTCCTCACGATGTTTTTCTTCACCGTAAGGCAAGTAGTAATCATGTTGGAAATGATTTGCACTTGAAAATATCAGAGGTGCGTGACCCGGGATTTGAACCCGCTTCACTCGGTTTTCCAAGTAAGCGCGTTCCCACTGGGCTACCACTGCCTAACAAATATAGAATATTGATTTTAATCTATTACTCACTGTCGTATCGATTTGACACTGCAATACAATGCTGTATGGATGACAAGACGTAAATAGATACCATCAACAAAACGATGCGGTGATAATTTAAAACTTTATATTATCTTGGAATTGAGCTGATCCGATGGTAGAGTCAGTGATGGATAAAGAATGTATTTATTTATTTATTAAGGGACAACCAACAAAAGATACATTCATACGGTATTATACTCATGCTAGTGCTAACAATTACATAAATGTTCTTTTAATTATAGGTTACCACAGCATGCATATCACGTCAGTAAGATTAGTGAATTCTAAATTAATTTGATTACAAAGTGCAAATTTAATTAAAAAAAGAGAAATAATAAGTTAATAGATAAAATTGTCATAGTAGGTACAATGTCATAATCTATACATATAATAAAATTGTAACTAAGCCAAATCTGTACATTAAATATTTTTTTGAAAATCTTATTGGAGTAGACTTTATTATCGATACAGAAGCCAAATCTATAGTTTTTAGAATTTTTGTCTGTCTGTCTGTCTGTCTGTCTGTCTGTCTGTCTGTTACCGCATCACGGGAAAACCGCTGGACAGATTTTGATGAAATTTGGTATGATGATAGCTGGTTATCCGGGTCAACATATAGGATACTTTTTACTCCGGGAAAATATCTCATCTCTGAGCTAAACGTTAAAACGTAACTAGGGACGAACCCGAGCGGAGCGAGGGTGAGTTGCTAGTTATAAAATAAAAAAATAAAAAAGAATATGTCAAATTCTTCAATGGCTCCTATTAAATCTTTTATTTTTTGGCCAATTTTCGTCTATATCATATTTAAGTATTTTAGAAGAATAATTTTTACAAATCTTTCGTCACTTATCTTTATCGTAAAAGAAAGTATTATGCAAAATTTGTATGCTTTTAGATATAGCGGTTTAACATTTACGTTTCTGTGATTTTTGCTAAATTAATGGTAGTAACAAAGTGAAGGTGACTGAAGGGCAAAGTGTTCCTTTGTTGTCAAAAACATTATATCACAGGAGTATATTACAGCTACGCGGAATTTATGGCGTGCTTTGTTTAAAATATTTAGCTATACTGTTGCACCTTGACTCGAGGGTAGCGGCACAAGGACGCGACTACCCCGGAATCTACAGTTTGTGATTAAGATTAAACTTGTTAGCATATAATATAAGATGATACCTCGCGTGATATTATTTTCGTATCTACTAATTATAAATTTTGTTGGTTATTTAGTTGTAGATAATCTTTGGTAGAACTGAATCATATTTGCAGAGCTTTTTCTCTAGTAGAAAGCTATATTTAATGTTATAGGCTCGATTTTGATAGAAATAAGTTTTAAGTTTTAAATCTCTCTATATACATATGTGTGTTATTTAAGTTATTGGGCCTGACGAAGCGAAGACGAGCCACTGGTTTATTCGAAATTTTGTTGTGAGTTCTTTATTCTCACCAAGATTTTGACTGGTACTGTCTACTTTCATCGATTTAGCTGTTTTTATTTTAATATGCACGTAATAGGGACTATTAATACTCGTAATTATAATATAATGAAATCTATTTTGGCATTTTGTAGTTTAAAAAAAAATTAAACTTAATCTTTTCGATAAATACTTAGATTTACGCGAATATTTGACATCTATACAGATAAATAAACTTGGAGTGTATGTTTGTAATATTAAAATAACCGCTTTTTACTAAATGCATATGGATATATACACGGTACATATATCAAAACAACATTTTTTACAATTTTTGTCTGTCTGTCTGTCTGTCTTTTTGTATGTCTGTCTGTCTGTTTGTTCCGGCTAATCTCTGAAATGGCTGGATCGATTTTGACGGGATTTTCACTGGCAAATAGCTGATATAATAAGGAGTAACTTAGGCTACTTTTAGAAAAAAATTAGGGTCCCACGAAAAAATTTACAACCAATGAAAAATTGAATAATATCCGATTCAAATAGGGAAGTTGTATACATACATTATATTTTTCTATATTCCTTTTATTTAAACTATAAACTACATATAACATACCTAGAGACGAACCCGAGCGAAGCGAGGGTGAGTCGCTAGTTTTAAAATAAAACTAAAATTTTCGGATTTCTTTATAAAAAAAATCAGCCGTCTCGGGACGCCCGGCAGATGTAAAACATCTTTGTTAAAATTAGAATTCATATTTAATAAAAACCTATATCGAAATATGAAGTAAAATAAAGAAAAAATAGAGTTTCGTTAATAAAATCAATTTATATTTTTATTATTTTAGTTATAATAATAATAACAGAATGTATATATTTATAAATAGAATAGAAAACATGTACGTATTTTTAATAGAAACTGTATTACAATGGAGAGTGTATAGTATACGCGTGCCTACACGCAGGGGATCGAGAGCATTGGCGTAGAAGGGGCATGATGGCATGACAGCGTCATACCGTTTACCGTCACGCCATACGAGTAGGTTCTACTGCTAAGGCGCACCAATAGATGTTTCACATCAAAATAAATCCTAAAAGATAGTTTTGCTTTAATTTTTTCGAATTTAATACGTCTATAACGTTATTGTCAAAACGAAGTCGGACGAGGACGTATTGTAACCCGTCATATCTGCGGCCGCCGGTCGCGGGCAGACGTGGGCAGCGGCCTTCAACAATATCTTACACAAACTCAATGACATTTTGTAAATAGTCAAAGCTTTTAGTTTAGACTATTTAGAAAATGACACCTCTAAAACATATTCTATAAATAAATAGCAACGCTTATTGTATAAAATTGTACTTATATTTGAAGTATTGGTTTATTCATTCATTGAATATTAAGGTTTCTCAACTATGCTCTATCTCAGATATGCAAACAATTTTAATATTACATTTTAGTCCTTTCGATAAACCACGAAAGATGTTAGAATTTAGATATTGTTTTGAGTTGACAACACCTTTGCTAACATTTTAGATTTTTGATCTCCGATTATAATATTTTACTCGTATGAACAAGTGAACAAGTAACATTTGGTGTCGCTTTTTAGAATTTATTGTAAAAGTTAAAACTAACGACTTGCACGCGCTTCGCTCGGGTTTGTCCCTAGGTGATTGTTTAAATTGATATAACTTTTTTATTTATTAACGGATTGAAATGAAACACATACTAAATGTTAAGTGAAGCTTATATTAGTGAAAACCGCACCCAAATCGGTTAAGCCGTTACCGAGACAAACAGACAAAAAATCTAAAAATCGTTGTTTTGTGTTATATTGCGTTAATAAAGACCCACAATAATGTTTTTTTTTTCAAATATCTTCCATGTATAAACAGCAGTTACAATTTTATTATATACTCGTATATAGATGAGGAAATTGAGCTTATATTATTCTACAGCTACTGTGCCATAGAAGTAAACAAAAATTTGTTGCAGCTATATTACTTCCGGTGCGGCGGGTTCAATATTATGAAGATACGCTCATAATTTTTCTATACAAAACTCTTGAATAAATTAAATGTAAGCATTTTGGTCAAGTTCGAGTTTCGTAGAACCATACCTATTTCAAAAAGATGCAGAGAATTCAGCTTCAAAAAACCGACTTCTAAAAAAGCCAGCCAATTCAAATCAAAGCACACCGACTTCGAAAATATCTGATTAGGTATCTATAGTAAATGAAAACTACCAATCAGTTAATTTTAACTTTTTAGTGCTTTTTTTGAAGTCGGTTTTTATTTTTTTCTTAAAAAGATTTTATTACTTTTTTAAATACGGCTTAGAGATTTAATATTAATAGCATTAATTGATATAATATTTAAACGTGAAAGGGACATGAATAAAAAATGTGATTCATCAAAGTGAGGTGGGAACCCTCGGAGCCGCCGGATGCTCGCGCTAATTTATGGCCACTTTAACAATTGTTCTATTTCCCTCACTCTATTATTTTTCTGAATATTTTATAATATTTAACTACTATATTATCATTTGCTGCCATAATTGGACTTTAAACGAAATTTATGACAAAGTTAGTGATATGAAATGTGTGAAAAAATGAAAGTTTATTTCACGTGTTTTGTCTGTTTGTTTATTCGTATTCATCTTTGAAAGGAACCCCAAAAACATTATCTTTATCACGGAAATTTTACGGGAGGGATTCTTCATGATATTGCATAGAGTTATATGTTCGGTTGTCACGCGATATACTATTTATATTGCTAGTAGATGTAAAAGTGAGTGATTTTTCGTACATTCAATATGTAAGAAAATAGAAAAAAATTACGAAATTTGTGAAAGAGGCGGTGTTATCATATATGATGGTATACCGAATTGTTCATCTAATGGCCAAAATATATACACTTAGATCTAATAGCGTTACATCTATACTAATATTATAAAGCTGAAGAGTTTGTTTGTTAGTTTGGTTGAACGCGCTAATCTCAGGAACTACTAATCCGATTTGAAAAATTCTTTTTGCATTAGATAGCCCGATAACTGGGGAAGGCTATGTAGATATCATTCCGGAAAAATGTACGGTTCCCGTGGGATAGATTTGTTTTAGTCTAGGGACGAACCCGAAGCGAAGCGAGGGTGAGTCGCTAGTAACATATATTTTTCCGATTTCTCAAAACTCAAATACACAAACATTACAAAACAGTTTGGTACCGTTTTCTCTTTTGCGTGTCAACCATGTTTTTTGTTTAGTACTGACAAGCTTTGGTGTTAGGTGACAGCCATTTTTTATATATAGGTAAATTCTATTCATATATGTTTTTCTCAAATTTAAAAAAAAATTATATTCTGACTACTGGGTGAACACTTGTACAATTAAATCTGGAAATCCCCACCATAAATGTAAGTAAAACTCAAGAAAGCTCAATATTTATATCGTAGCGCTACGCCGGTAGATTGCTACGGCGTAGTAATCGTAAGCTTTATTTTTACAGCATAGGTACAACAGTATTTTTATTCTTTTAAACTAGCGACTCACCCTCGCTTCGCTCGGTTTCGTTTCTAGGTACGTTTTAACGGTTAGTATGAAATACAAGTCTTTGAATTGCTCGGCTTTTCTGTACTATAATATGCATGTATTATACATATAAACTGTCCTCTTGCATCACTCTATTTATTAAAAAACCGCATCAAAATCCGTTGCGTAGTTACAGACAGGTAGAACAGACAGACAGCGGGAAGCGACTTTGTTTTATACTATGTAGTGATTAGGCGAGACTGATAAAGAAGTGTGAAAAGTCGGAGATTAGATTGTGAGATGAATAATCAAAGCTTGTAATTTAATATCATTAGTGTCTTCGGTGAGTGGAACTCAATTTAACTTATTTTTATATATTTAACGTCACTGTGATAAATTTTAGGTGGACTTCATTTTTATAATTAGAATTTACTAACTAATTATGACGGTTTCTTCAAAATATTGTAATCCTTTGTCCGAAATGTCCCGACATATATATATATTTATTATTATTTTTTGATAAAAATATTTTATGTCTTGTTTTTTCGCCGCACTTACTCCGTGAGCGAGTCTAAAATTAAGAAAATTGCATATTATTATATCTCATCACCCTTAAAAGCAAAAGTAGAAATTCCATTGGGAAGATTTTACTTTCTTTTTATTGCTCAAAGTCCTTGGTCAAGAGTGTTGATGTGTCAGACTTCAGAATAAGTTTGCAAGTTCTTAGAATATACGAGAGTATCAATAAATTATGTGGATACGAGTAAAACGAAGTAGTATAACTGTCAGTTTGTTTCGCTTTTATGGCTCAATAAAAGAAACGATTTTACCATTATACTACCTCACCTCACATCTCATTCTACAGCTGCTATATGCTGGTTCTTAGTTATGACTAGCGGCTCATCCTCGCTTTGCTCGGGTTCGCCTCTAGACAAACAAAAACAAATCTATCCCACGGGAACCGTACATTTTTCCGGGATAAAAAATAGCCTATTTGTTATTCTGATGTATGAACTATATTATTGTATAAACATTTGACTTCTACAATTTTATTATATGTATAGATTGATAGTGTATTTTTTTTAAATTAGCCCGTTAATATTATATGGATGATAGATTTACTAAGATTTTAAAGACGGAAAATATGTTATCTATATATTAATACGTGAAGCAAAAACTTTGTACCCCTTTTTACGAAAATTTCGCGGACGGAGGAGTATGAAATTTCCCACACTTATAGTTTATATAGAGAAGGAGTGCAGAATGCTAATATTTTTTTAAAATTATGCATAAAAAATATGTACATTAAATCAATAAAAAAAAAACATTACACACACCACCATGTATTTGACACACACACGCATATATACTCTTATGTTCATTGTTAAAGTCTGTGGTCAAATTGAGAATAGATAAGATTGTAATATACGTAAGACAATAAATATATAACTTAATGAATTATGGTCGATTTTCAACCACGCGGCGATCACTAGTAACAATAATTAAGCCAATACGTACATTTTTATTTCATTAAATGACTGTGTAATATAAATTAAAACGGTATCTCCGAGGAATCTTTGTAATTGATGTTCATTTCACCTCAGATTACGTAGCACGAAGTCAGTTTATTTAGTCGTTTATCGCTGCGTCTATCTGCGTCTGTGGAGGCTGCGCCCCACTTGGCTTACAAATGAGAAAGATCAAAGGTTTTAATCTAGTACATAAAACCATGTAAACTAACGACTTCATCTTATGGCAAATATTATCAGTAGCAGTAGCTTATGTGTTACATCAGGCCATATGTATCTATTTGTTTATGAAATTTTATCAAAACCCGTCAAGTTGCAGTTTGGCATTGGTAGCTCAGGGGCAACGCGCTGGCTTGGGAAACCGAGTGAAGCGGGTTCAAATCCCGGGTCTCGCACCTCTGATATTTTCAAGTGCGAATCATTTCTAACATGATTACCACTTGCCTTCCGGTGAAGGAAAACATCGTGAGGAATCTTGCATGTCTGAGAGAACCTAGCAAGTTTTCGAAAGACATGTGAAGTCCGCCAATCCGCACTTGGCCAGCGTGGTGGTCTATGGCCTGATCTCCCTCGTATTGAAGGGAAGTCCGTGCTCAGCAGTGGGACTGTAAAAAGGGCTGATTACCGGTGAAATTGATTCAAAATTGGCAAAGATTGCGTCACATACACATAAATACAGATGAATTAAATCTTTTGATTTTGTTTCTATTGTGTTACATAAGCTCCAAATATAATGGAAGATATATCCTCATGTAAATGCAGGTTTAAACCTATTTACCAATTCCAACCATAAATCTGCGCGTTAATATCTATTTTATAAGGCAATTACGAAAATTAATACAATTCAATAGCGATTTTGCCACATCAAGGATTACTCGTAATACGATTTACGACGCAATCGTAATACAAATGCTTGAAATTTTATTAATATTTATATTATACTTTAAAGTAGTAATAAAATTGGTGACTTTTCCTCGAAAATTTTTAAAAATGTGAAGGAATTTCGCATCGGAGCGTCCGTACTTCCATAAAACGGCCTATGTGTATATATGTATTCCGCTCTTTTTAACGTCCTACTGCTGGGCATGGGCCTCCCTTCAATACGAGGGGGATCAGGTCATGGTCCACCACGCTGGCCAAGTGCGGGTTGGCGGACTTCACATGTCTTTCGAAAGCTTGCTAGGTTTTCTCAGACATGCTGGTTTCCTCACGATGTTTTCCTTCACGGTAAGTCAAGTGGTAATCATGTTAGAAAAGATTCGCACATGAAAATATTAGAGGTGCGAGACACGGGATTGGAACCCGCTTCACTCGGTTTCCCAAGCGAGCGCATTACCACTGGGCTACCACTGTCTCGTCTGCTGCTCACTGCCTGTATATATAATATGTATAATGTATATATGAACCCGAGCGAATACAGGGTGAGTCGCTAGTAATTGATATAAATATGTAATTAAAATTGTACCTCCATCTTCGTGTGCTTTAAATACTATTATAACTTTTAACCGCCGTCGGGTAACTTGTTAACATTACATACACACTGTAAAGATTCAATTAAGATTAAGAAACATAACTCATAGGTTTAGTTTTATTAGTTTGTCAAGTGTTCGGCGCTAAAGTAAAACTTATGCGGCAAACTTTTAGTAGAGCTACATTAAAGTTGCTTTAAATTAAGTGGTAGCTAATGTTCTATATTCCAGTGGTATAACTTAATTGAAAGCTTTTAAATTCCATTATGAACTATAGTTATTATAATAACTGTCTCAGTGGTCTAGTGGTGGCATGTACGGCTGCAGATTCGGAGGTGATTGGTTGGAGTCCCGGGTCGGGCTAAGGTTACTTGTTTTTCTGTTAAAAAATATCGTTTCCTATGCATGAGAGACGCTTAGCTTAGCTATAATAATTAATTGAAGAAATAACTCATAAAATAGTCTCATAATTCCCTAAGATAAGATATATATATCTACATACAAAATCGCGTCATATCGTCGTCCGGCTTCTACAACATACAATATAATTTAATTATTGTAGAGAATGAGACTGGTGTCAGGTCCAACTCGAGCGTATCGGTATCTGTGAAATTAGTCAATTGCTTCATCCACCTTTGTCCAATTACTTTGTACTGGAGTCAAATATTTTTCGGATGGTTGAGAAGGAATTCAAGCAAATCGTATTTTCTTGAATCCGATTGGTTTATTCTTTCAAGCGTATTAATCTATTCTTAATCTAATTTCATGTAGAAAATTTGGTGTAATTTATACAACTCCAGTGAAGTGTATATAGGTTTGATTTAAATCATCATTGGTTGTGAGATACCTACTCGTATATTTTATTGTTCGTATGAAAGTTACATTAAATATGGCCTGTAGTTTCTGTTTGTAAACTGTTATTATTATGAATAACATTATATATTTATATATGTATAAAATTTTAACCTTGCACTAAATTTTATTACGAGACTAGCGACTTACTCTCGCTCCCTCCTCACTTTAAAGGAGTCTGCCCACTACCCCGTCTCATACCATGACCGTGCTAGGAGCGTGTCAGGCAAAAAAATATTCTTTGTATTGAAATGTATGAGACTCTGCCCACTAGACCGTTCCGTCACCGACCGGCACCGTCGCGTGCCATGCGCGGAGCGTCAACAATTGTCGGCGAGAATATTTTGCCGGTGCCGGTACGCTCCGTGCCTGACACGCGACGTTGTTGAACCGGTGAGCATACGGGTTATAAACGAGTATGATGACCGTTATAACCGCGTATGATGACCGTTCTAAGCCCGTTACGTATTGCCGCTTGTCTTGTAGAGATGCTCGATAATCGTTATTAAAGATGGGTTAGTACCGATATTTCTCAGGATTAGGTAATATTAATATATTCGTCTGGCAATATTATAATATTGTAACTAATACTTCTATATTAGTGATATTTATCTAGAAACAACAGGTAATACTAAAACGGGAACCATACGGATATGACACGCGGATGATACGCGGTTGATACGCGGTTGATACGCGGATGATACGCGGTTGATACGCGGTTGATACGCGGATGATACGTGGTTGCTACGGTCACTATAACCGTTATGTATGGGCATGATACGCTGTTGATACGGTCTAGTGGGCATAGTAGTCCGTGCCGTGCTCGTTTCCGTGCCTGATACGTTCATAGCACGGTCATGGTATGAGACGGTGTAGTGGGCAGAGACCCTTAACGTTTAGTATGGATTTCTGAGAGATGAGATATTTTCCCGCAGTAAAAAGTATTCTATATGTTGACCCGGATAACCAGCTATCATTATAACAAATTTCAGCAAAATCTGTCCAGTGGTTTTTTGGATATGCGTTCCCAGACAGACAGACAGGCAGACAGACAAAACTTCTAAAAACTATAGATTCGGCCTCTGTATCGATAATAATAAGATTTTCTATTTCAATAAGATTTTCCAAAAAATATTTAATGTACAGATTCAGCTTAGTTAGAATTTTATTATTTGTATAGATTAGTTTTAAATAATTTTAAATAAAATGTATGTATTAAACAACTTAAATCAATAATTTTTAGAAATGAAACAAAATGCTTGCTGCATTGCTGACCGCTACTACTTTGCACGACGAAACTTGAACAAAAAAATATCATAAATATGGTGCCACAAATTGTCACGTTTTCGAGATTTGTGTGAAAAAAAAAATGGTGGCGGATGGTTCACACTAGCCTCTATAGAAAAATGTTTAACTCATTTTTGTTGTAATATATTTATATGTTTAATTAATTATTATGTATAACACCGTAACAGCTACACAAATGACGCTTTATTTATAGAATAAGCTAAAATTATATAAGTTTCAATTCAATCGAGATCTAAAAAACGGAAAATATGGCGAGCTCAGACAAACATTCTGTTTTCCGCCATCCAATTAACTCGTTATTTTATTATGCGTTGGCCCGTTAAAAAGCTCGGAGACCCAACTGTGTATAAAAGCTAGTCTAGTGGCAAAATGCGTGTCAAGTAGATTTAGCTATTTGATAAATAGAGTGGATTTAGTATATAACAAATCTGTTCATTGAGCTGCACTCAAATTTATATTTAGTAACAATAGGATCGTGTTAGCGACGGACCAGTGGAGCGCGCCTAGTATACCCTCACATCCAACGTTTATCCGCAACTACTAAAATTTCTAAAGTTATTATGAATATAAAACTAACCAAGTTTAATATTTTCTTTTCATTTTCGCTGGACAAATAGACTTAAGATCTTTTATATGCCGATGTCCCGGATCTTGGCGGTGTAAAACTTTGAATATCTTTTATACGTATGATATATTATATATTTAAGTTAAAGTTAATATAAGGTCGGTGGTATCAAGTGTATAAGTTGCTTATAATATCTTGTCGATACTGTTAGTCATCAATCCATAGTTAATTTGATTGTTTTGTCTAAAATGCTCTCTTCTTTCTTCTTTGTCCACCCCTCTTCCCAGTTTGGCTGGGGCCGAGTCTCCTTGTATAATTGCGCCAGAGAATTCTACTCTGGCTTGTCTTTGTACTCAGGTTGTCTCTCTGGATCTCTTTCTGCATATTTGACCACCAAGGTGGCACGTGGTCATCCTCTTCCACGCGGGCGGTCAGGGATATTTAGAACTTTATGTATCGGATGGTCGTCATTTCGTTTGACGATATAACCGTTCTTTTAGCTTTTCAGCTATAGGTGCTACCTGAAATGATCCTCTGATATATTTAGTTCGAACTTTATCTAGACGGGTTACATTCTCATTTCGTTTGTACGTAGTTATTGTTCGTATGCCTTTGTTATGGTCCAGCACTCTTCTCCGTACGTCATGGCTGTTTGTACTACCGTTTTATACACTTTCCCCCTCACTCTAATAGGCATGTTGCGGTCACAGATAACTCCCGATAGAGATCTCCATTTAAGCCAGGCAGTATTGATGCGGTGGTCTAACTTAATGCTGTAAATTATAATTTTTACGAATAAGTGTTAAACGAGTTGAAGTCCGTGGAAATAATAATAAATATATCTATTATAATTATCAAAGAAACAAACATATCCATTCCGTTCAAACGTATAAGTAACATTATTTTGTATCTTTATTATAATTTAATCAATACGTTCAATTTAACAATAATATTTATAATCTTCAATCAAAAATCATGAACTCTACACTCGAGCGCGCTCTGTTGCTTTCAATAGAGCCCTTTCATCTGATATGAGCCCTTTTATCTCATATGTGTCTTTATTTTAAGCAAGTTCAAGAGGAATGTCGATATGTACGTCACGTGTGCTATGACGTAAAACATCAATAAATTGACAGAATAATAAATATAATCTATCCCGAAACCGTACATTTTTTCGGGATAAAGCCTATGTGTTATTCTAGACTATAATCTATCTCTGTGCCTCATCCAGATCCGTTCAGCCGTTCTGGCGTGATTGAGTAACAAACATCCATCCAAACATCTAAACTTTTACATTTATTATATTATAATAGGAAGATTATACAATAAAAACTTTTCTTTGGTATTTCAAAGTAGGTAATTCTAAAATGTATATATTTTTTTTAATAAAAAACGCATTCAGCATACCCCTGTTTACAATGAAAATATTTCAGTGATATAAAAACTATTCCATACACATTTACAGCTGTACAGTATAATACAAATTTAATTTCTGATTTCTCCAAGAAACGATGGCAACTTCCATTTGATGATCTTTGCAATAAAGTAAGAAGTTTATAAATAGCATTTATGTTCAGCGAACAATACGATACCGTAAAATAGACTTATCGATGAATCCAAATATTTGGATAGAAAGTTCCTCCCCCTGGTTGAAACGGAAGACAAATGGCGTCTCGCTATTAATTAAATATTTGCGTCGACTGTTCCAAGATAACAATCTAATAAAAATACCTTTTTGATTATAATAAAACATTCCGCTAAACAAAAAAAATCATGTTTTTACTAACATGTCAAAACGAAATGAAGAGTAAATGAAATTTCTAAGGGCGCTGTTTATTATAAGGTAATTTTTTTTAAGAGTTTCAAAATACAGAGTCCGGTGAGAACTTAGAATAGATTAAGCTAAAATTTACCAATCTATGGACAATGGGATCGTTATACAATAAAATGTGAATGTGTGATTATAGAACAACCCCTAAAGTGAAGTAATAAATCTATACTGATATTATAAAGATGAAGAGTTTGTTTGTTTGTTTATTTGTTTGTTTGGTTAGACGAGCTTATCTTAGGAACCACTTATTCGATTTGAAAAGTTCTTTTTGCATTAAATAGCCCGTCAATTGAGGAAGGCTATAAGCTATATATCATAAATTTTTGTTTAAGGACGAACCCGAAGCAAAGCGGGGGTAAGTCACTAGTAATAATTAAAACGTAAAGAACTTTAATCGGTTACTTGTGCTAAAAACCTTAGTTTCTCGTTTGGGTAGAACTGGCTATTCTAGCCACTGAGTCTCCACACTACTCCACAATATATGTTGCATAGGTGACATGCGTAAATTCCAAAAAAGGGAATAAAGAAGGAAGAAAAGAAGGGATAAAAAGGGATTCTTATTAGTACCAGCTAATGCCGGTAAGTTAAATTAGATAGCTGTTAGGCTGTATTCAGCGTAACAGTTATCCAATACAACTTAATAAACTATAAACAGATATATAGATAAAAAAACTGAGTTATTTCATTTTAGGTTAAATGTCTACACCAATTCTTTAATTATATAAAATAAATAAAAATAATACAAAAAAAAATAATATTTCTATTGACTTAAACATTACATTTCAAGCTAGTCGCAAGTAATCCGGTCAATATAGACATTTAAAATAACAAAAATTCCCGGAAAGCCAAATATTGGTGGAGAGCTAGCATTTACCATTACAAATAAAGTTTTAAAAATCCCCATCGATCCTATGTGTGCTACAAAAGTTATTCGGGGTCAAAGGTCAAAATTTGAGGTTTTTTGGATTTTTCTCAAGAACGGTAAGTTTTATCAAGAAAAACCTCAAACCAAAGTTGTAGATCTTAAAATTCTCTACAAAAATGGTTTTCATAATTTTTTTCCTAAGAGTTACTATTCGTGAGATATCTCGATTCTAAGAGTCACATTATACAGGGAGTACTAGGTGTAGACCCGTATTACTGGGTACCCCGCTCATCCACCAAGACTAAAAAGTCAACAGAGTGACACAAGATTAAAATTTAAAATAAAAATTATATGTATGTATGTATATATGTATGTATGTATATATGTATGTATGTATGTATGTAAGGATCTACGATTGTACTACGCCGACTATTCACGATTCGTAACACAGGTGAACTGGATCGAAAGAAAACCGTAAAGCATATTATCTATCTCAGGATAACTCGTTATGAATTTTAAGTGACGTGGTTTAGATACGTTACATAAAGGGCAGATTTAACTAGGCAATAAATGTAAGTTTATCTAGTTACCCTACATTAGTAGGACCAAGGACACCATAGTGTTATTATAGTATATCTTAAGAAGTTTAATAAAGCTGATAACATAATTACTGATTGATCACTGAATTTCTTGTTCATGTTTTACTGTAGCGAAGTTCAGTGAAATAAAAGCTCTTATATCTTATATATTACTAGCAGAACCCGGCTACGATCGCGTTCAATTCACAAAAAAAACTCTTTGGCTTTATGTTATACAGCGACTCACCGTCGCTTCGCTCGTGTTCGTCACTAAGTATTTATAGGTATAATATTGTCCATACAAAAATAGTAAAATTGCGATTGAAAAGGATAAAAATGGGGGGTGGGAGTAGGAGGGTGAAAAATACTTAACGACCAATTCTCATACGTACAATATAAAAAAAAAACATTAAAATCGGTCGAGCCGTTTCAGAGGAATGCGACCACAAACACCGTGACACGAGATATTTATATATTACATTTATATTTTTATTATTTTTTTTTAACATTCAAGAAAAAATTTAATAAATTATAGTTCCCAAATTATTATTATTATTATTATTTTATTTTTATAACTTCGATTATAACGATATGCTTTGTCTGTTTTTTCTCCTTTTATGAAATGTAAATATTATTTTCTTTTTATTTTTTAATATACATATCCAACTTTGCATGCACATATTGTAATATTTTTTTTTTTGGTTAATTTTATTTAAATAATTATATGATTTCATTTAAATGTTCTGTACAGATGTAATTGGTTAACAAATTTAAATTGATATTTTTAGTTTTTTAATACGTAGTTGTGATTTTTTTAATTTGTTTTTCTGTTTCTGATCCAAATAAAAATAAATAAATAAATACCCGTATGTACTTGCATATGTACATATGTATCTAACATAGCGCCGAATAATTCTAAACTGTCAACATAGATACTTGTGCTTGATGAGCGTGATGAGCGTGCTTTGTTATTACAGGCTGCGGATGATTCTAGTTGAATAGGCTTTGTCGACCCAATTCTATGAATTAAATCATTTATAGGCGATTTGTTAACGGTTTTAGGATTTAAAGCAAAATAAGGTATAGCTACTAACAGACAATGTAGATTTTTCTATTTAGTTCATACATTACACAAGCACTACATCTATACTAATATTATAAAGCTGAAGAGTTTGATTGTTTGTTTGTTTGGTTGAACGCGCTAATCTCAGGAACTACTGGTTGGAATTGAAAAATTCTTTTTGTGTTGGATAGTCCATTTATCGAGAAAGGCTTTAGGCTATATAACATCAAGCTTCGACCAATAGGAGCGGAGCATAAATGAAAAATGTTACAAAAACGGGAAAAAATGATTCCTTTTCAGAGCTTCCGTTGCGTGCGCTGCGTAAACGGTTAAAGTTACGCAAAAATAGTGTATGACGGAAACGTTCCCCTTTAAAAGTTAGATAGAAAAGGATACAAGAATATAAGTGAGAAAAGCGGAAAGGTGCATAAAGTGCAAGTCGTTGAAACTTAATATAAATAAACATAGTAAGATAGATAGATTAAGATTTTTGAATTTGCAAATATTTGATGCGATTGTAAAAAATATTTCATCTAATCTAATATATTTAAACGAGCAATTCTTCTATATTTATATCTCTATATCTTTATTTATTTATACCAGCGATGTCGCTGAAATTTGGTATGCGTGGGCTTTCGGGGGTGAAAAATTGATCTAGATTAATCTTATGTCTAGGAAAATGCGTGTTTTCGAGTTTTCATGCAGTTTTCTTTTGCATTATTCTACGCAGGATATGCTCGATGATTTCTTACGCTCGGACACAAGCATCGTGGTCAAGCGACCAAGGTGCATGATTAACAATCATAGGTGAGTCCGAGTTCGAATCTCGACCGGATACAAAGTCTTTACTTTTTTTTTGTATTTATTTAAGTTTTTAGTTTTTTTTTAATCTAAAAAACATGATATAACAAAAAAGAACTCTGAGTGAAGATCGGTCACCAGGTACTATAAATAAACATACTAAGATAGATAGATTAAGATTTTTGAATTTGCAAATATTTGATGCGATTGTAAAAAATATTTCATTATATGTAGTTTAAGAACCCAAAAGGAGGTGCGCAATCCGCGGGGAATATTTATTTCCCTTCAAGTACGGCGCGGCGGCGACGAGAGCGAGACGTGTGAGCTACTTCAATATATTGAATTTACATTCTTTGAAACGCTACCAAATGTTATGCCGTGCGAGCATTTTATTAAATTTATTTCGTATTGTAAGGGAACAAATTGTTAAATTATATTCTGGATGTGGTGTTATTCAAGTTCTGCTCATATTTTTCCTTAATTTTGGATCGCTCAATTTAGGCTTAGCTCGGGCTTTAACTAAATTAGGAGCTTTCTTAGATTTACGCGAATATTTGATATTTTAAATAAAATGTCTCTCCCGTGACCATGATTGCTGTAAAGCAATCGAAATATCGGGAACCAAAAATCAAAATGAATCCGCGAAAAAATCCGAACAGATAGCTTTATTTAAATTAGGGGCCTTATAGTGTGTATGCAAACGAATAAAAGGACAGCTACACTGCTTACTAAAACACACAGCGGATACTCACCGCCTACGGCTGATGGGATCCCTCTGTGCATCTTAGTGAGTATGAGACTTACAGTCCCCTGTCCGTTAATAGCTAGCCGATGACATAAACAAACGCTTTAACTACCTCAAGCGTCAATACTGTTCGGAATGGATTAATATTCTTCGGGATAAATAGTACTTTACACCACTTTCCAGGGTTTCTAACCACCGATGTCATCACTAATATTTCTCGCTCATACATTCCTATATGTTCATTTGCTTTCAAACTCCAAGTTTCTAACTCACTTAACAACTTATATGATATTTAGTCAACTATGTAGTACATTGTTTGAGTTTGTGCAACATAACTGACATTATATCGAGCTCGTGACTTGAGTGAAGCGAGTGGAGGAATTGTACCGGTAGGTATTGTTGCACTCCGTTTTATTGGCTGCGTGCCGCGGCTCGAGCGCCTTAATAGCCCGCGGAGCACGTCCTCGTACGGGGAGCTCCTTGAAAAGCTCCTATATTACCCGCTTATCATATTGCTTGATTTTAATTTAAAACTTGTTGAAAGATCCTACTAATATTATAAACGCGAAAGTTTGTAAGAATGTATGTACATATGTATGTATGTATGTATGTTTGTTACTCTTTCACGCCAGAACGGCTGAACGGATCTGGATGAAATTTGGCACAGAGATAGATTATAGTCTGGAATAACACACAGGCTATTATTTATCCCGGAAAAATGAACGGTTTCCGTGGGATAGGTTTGTTTTTGTTTTCCTAGAGGCGAACCCGAGCGAAGCGAGGGTGAGCCGCTAGTTTAATCATTGTTTCTATAATTGGACTACTATTACGCAAAAGTTTTTTTGTGCGTATATAGTTTAATGAATTTGGATGATGATATAGATAGATTATGTCCCGAGCAACGCAAGCGTAATTAGCTAGTAATATTATAAATCCGAAAGTTTAAGTACAGAATGTGAGTGAGGGAGTGGGTGTTTGGATTTGGCTTGGTTACTACAGCTTAACTTATTAAATTCGAAATCCGATATGAAAAACGCTGTTTTTATATCTGTATAAGCCATTGCTTATTGGCGTATGTGGCATTTACATTTAATGTGAACTAGTGTTCGTCCAGTGGACGAAATTCGACCATAATAATTATTGAAAATTGAGGAAAACATGAAAAGAACAGATAGGTAATATCTATATAAAAGAAAATAATAACTGTTTCCAAAATTTAAATAGCAACTCATCGTCAGTAGCAATAAAATAAATAAAATATCGGTTGACAAACAGAGGAGGACGTTTTAACGGTTACTATAGATTTCTCAGTGATTAGATATTTTCCCGCAAAAAAAGTATCCTATATGTTGACCGGAAAACCAGCTATCATCATACCAAATTTCATCAAAACTTCATGATTCTAGGTCAACCTTCTATTCAAAATTCTAGGTCAAAAGAAAAGTAGCCTATACTTTTTGATTTCGTTGACTTAGAAATTTGATTTTTTCACAGCTCCAAGGGATTCCAGACCTGAGTATTTGATATTACTTTCAACTTGATTCCTCCACGCGTTTCTGAGAAAAGGGTCTTGACAGACAGATAGACGGACAACGAAGTGATTCTCTACGGCTTCTATTTTTCCTTTTGAGGCACGAAATCCTAAAAAAGTGAAGAGTGTATGGAAGTCGAAAAATAAATAGCCTAAAACCATCTACAGACGATCTCGCGTCATTTGGTCAAAGTCGTCCGTCTAATTTATAACAATTATAAGGAATCATCCTTGAGATTCATGAAATTCAGTTATTATCAAAGTTTAAGTTTGGAGCAAATTACAAATCTCCAGAGTACAACAGCGCCAATCGCCATGTTTGAGAGCCAACACTAACTGTCGACCCGAGATACTAAAACAGATTTCAGTTTTCATGGTTATGTTGCAACGTTACTTTTTATAAGAATAGTAATTTATGAAGGACAAAAGGGTGCTATCTAACACAGTTTTTAACTTTATTTGTATATAAGCAATAAGCTAACTATGGAACCAAAATAAGATGAGGAAAACTAGTGACTCACCCGCGCTTCGCTCGAAGCGCCCCTGCTTCGCTTTTCCATTTATAATACTTATTACGAGCCGCATTCGCTTCACTTGATGACTTCATTGTGTGTATTCAGCTCTTTTTTAACGTGCCACTGCTGGGCACAGACTTCCCTTCTGTACGAGGGGAATCAGTCCATAGACCATCACATGTCTTTCGAAAACTTGCTAGGTTATCTCAGACATGCAGGTTTCCTCACGGTGTTTTTCTACACCGTTAAGACAAATGGTAATCATGTTGGAAATGATTCGCACATGAAAATATCAGAAGTGCGAGACCCAGGTCTCGCACTTCTGATATTCGAACTTCACTCAGTTCCCAAGCGAGCGCGTTAATACTGGGCTACCACTACTTCTTGACTTCATTACAGAACATTAAATTCTTTTTACTTTCTATAAATATAATATACCATAGCAACTTATCTTTGTCTGTAGTAGCAAAAACATTCGACTTATATTACGATAGCTTTGATAAAGGTGCTGTCAGCATTAAAAAAAAATCATCCCCTATTGTATTGCTTTAGGGGATGACTTTTCATTATTGTAGAAAATATATTATAAATGTAAAAGGTACCTAGGAACCCGAGCAAAGTAAGGACAAACCACTAGTAAGAAATAACCGAAGCTTTGATGTAAAATTAAATGGTTGTCTTCACTAATTGAAAATCGTGGATCATCGAGTCAGCTCTATTACATTAATTAGACTAACGTCGTCACAAAACAATATAGTGTCGTGTTGCTATTTCATTAAATTAAGATGGATAAAATTACTTATAATTATAAAACATCATGAGAAAATTTTCAACAGAAGTCCACCGACTCACACTTGGACGTTGGTCTGATGTGGGACGTTAAAAAAGAGCTTTATACAATGAAAGATAAACAATTTTCTAAATCTAAAACTCTAAACAATCTATATCTATACATATAATTAAATTCTGAGAGTTCTATACGTATACATATAATAAGATTCTAAGAGAGTCGAATCTGTACATTAAATATTATTTTGAAAATCTTATTGAAATAATCATTATTATCGACGCAGAGGCCAAATCTACAGTTTTTGAATTTTTGTCTATCTATCTGTCTGAGAACGCATCATGAGGAAACCACTGGACAGATTTTGATGAAATTTGGTATAATGATAGCTGGTTATCTGGATCAACATATAGAATACTTTTTACTGCGGGAAATCTCATCTCTGAGAAATCTATACTAACCTTAAAACGTAGGGACAAACTCGAGCGGAGCGAGGGTGACTCGCTAGTCGTTAAAATAAAAAGTGATTTATAATTGCATATAATAAATTACTGTAACTAATTAATTAAGATGAATATTTATATTACAATCCTAAACATCTAATAACTGCGACATTTTCACTTCTAAAAATATTTAACTAATTTGCTACTCATAAAGCGTTTCAATTTATAATATTAATATAAAAAAAATTTGCAAAGGAATTTTCCCTTATAATGTTGAATTTCTTTATGAGAGTAATAAATGTAAACGAAGGGAAGGAATAAACTAAAACATAACATTTCTGTATAAAAATAAAAGGCATAACGACTTCGTGCTCTGCTCGTGTAGTAATTTGAACAGAATGTGTCGGCGCGACCCGACGACGCAGTATTAAACTAATCAAAGGGTAATTTACTCTAATCGCAATATTACTAAAAATTCGCTATTTATCCTTATTTCGCTTTTGAACGGAGCCCTTATTCTTTTTCTAAAACAAAAGTAGCCTAAATTACTCCTTATAACATCAGCTATCTGCCAGTGAAAGTCCCGTCACAATCAGTCCAGCCGGTGATTAATCGGAACAAACAGAGAGACACAAATTTTAAAAATTATGTTTTTCTTATATATACTGTATATAATATTCATATGCATTTAGTAATAAGCTTTTATTTCGACATTACACACAGACACTTCAATTATATTTACCTGTACAAATGCGAATTCTTGAGAGAGTAATTCGCAGGAAATCGTGGAACTCATAGGGCACTCTATTTATTATCATATTTGTCTGAGAGCGGAGAGTTAATCTTTTACAAAAGGAGGTCAACGGCGAGCGTCTCCTTTATCTGTCTCTATGTGTGTGCGCGCGAACTTCGAAAACTACTAAACGAATAATTTCGATGCAGTTTTTTCAGTAAGAATTTTATTTATTTATTATTATCAGTTGGGAAACAAACAGCTTTTACAATACAGATATATGTAAATACAAAATATTCTTCTCATCGGCCATTAAATATATGTATATATATATATATATATATATATATGTATATATAGCCAATAAATTTTGTGTATTTAAAAGGGCCCTAGCACTTGTAGATGCTGAGTATTGATGGTTTTTAGTGAGTCAAGCCGGCACAAATTACAAAAGGCTACTTGTGGTTGTACATAATTGAAAATAATGTATGGAAAATATCAGTTTTATAACTTAGCTGATACAGCAGCTTTCAATTTCCCGCTGGCCACTCCTAAGCTTTAATGAAATTAACCCGTATAAAAATAAATAATTTAACTACCACGAGTACTGAATAGAGATAAAATTTACTCTCTGCATCTTATGTGGTTATATAGTTTATGAGATAGTAAAATCTATACATATAATAAAACTGTAGAGGTCGAATGTCTGTACATAGAAAAAAATGCTAAAACCGAATCAGGGGGATGTAAGAATAGAAATAGAACAAGTTCAGATTTTTTATTTTTTTTGTTTCTCTGTTTGTCTGTTTCTCAGTACGGGCTAATCTCTCAAACTGTTAGACCGATTTAAATAAAATTTTGCATGGTGATACCTTATATCCTCGGGCAACATCGTAGATACTGTCCATCCCGAAAAATTCAAGAGTTCCCGTGGGATAGTTGAAAAAATTATAGTAACTTATACAGCTTAGTACATAAAAACCACTGATTGGATTTTAATGAAACTTTACAATAATATACTTCATATATCAGAATAACAAATAGGCTACCTTTTATTACGGAAAAATGTACGGTTCCTGTGGGATAAATTAGTTTTTGTTTGTCTAGAAGCGAACCCGAGCGAAGCGAGGGCGAGCCGCTGGTTAAAAATAAAATGAAACACGTTCGTGCAGGGTTATAGCGTCGCTAGTTATATTATAATCATGTTAGTTGTTTATTGAGAATAAATATTGAAAAACACCCCAGACCAGCCCTTACTTTGCTGAAACTTTAAATACAAGCTGTAAGTTCTTTAGGAAGTTGTAGCAGTAAACTCATAAACACAGTATCTCTTTATCTGCAGAGATAATAAAAAATAAGTTCAAAAACTTAAACCCGGCTACTGAAAAATCCCGCTTTAAAATGTATGAAACAAGAAAATATTCTCATCTGAAATTGTTATGTACAAACTATTCAATATTTATTGTCTATTGAATAAACAAATTACACGTGAGATATTTTAATGTATTTAATACACATTCATAGTGATGTTCCAGAGGATAGCCGTGCTCGTATGCCATTTTGCCTAAAGCTTATGCTCGCTTACTACTGTTAGAATGTGTCTTTTTGTTCCTGCAGGTGGGTCGTTTTGTACCCGACATGAAATCATTTAAAAACATTCTTTTTTATGTTTCACATTCAATTTTATGTGACGTCACATAGCCTATAACCAGCGGACGATCAAGATAATGAATTCTAATGATACTAGTTTCCAATGATACCTCATTTGTCAAATTATGATAAAGAGCTTAGAAGTTAGAAGGGAACAGATGAACATACGTGCATACATACTGGTCAAAATCATAATCATTATTTTGATTCGCCGTAGTCGGGTAAAAATTAGATTGTGACTCAGATATAACGCAACTTTTTAGGAGATAAAAACGTTCAAATCGTATCAGTAGTTCCGGACTTTACATGTTCCAGCTCGCAAACTTTACCCTAAGGCATACACTTGCACGCAATGCTAAGTTAAACTGCAGGTACGGAAGAGCAAGCAATTAAAGAAAACTTTAACTATACATAACTGCCATATACGCTTCGGTTTAACTGTACAGTTAAGACAGTAGCGAATTAACATATTTCCCTGTTAAATTACCGCCCTTACTTTTATAATTGACAGCCCCTAGATTATTTTTTTAAATCCAACCAATTGGTTGAAATTCATTTTTGGGTATATTTTTGAGCCAATCAAAACTCAATCATTTTCCAGATTGTTAAGTGTTTTTGTAATCTCTGTAAGACGGCTAAAAAATTATTCGCCACCCCTAAAATTTTCCCGCTCAGGTTCAAACTTCAGTTTGCTGGTAAATAAGCGACTGAGTCAAGATAACGTAAGTAACGTATACTCTATTCACGGAGTGAACCATGCAATCTCCTACATCTATACATCTATACAGATAAATAAAATTGGAGTGTCTGTTTGTAATATTAAAAAACCGATTTTTACTAAATGCATATGGATGTATATATGTTTTTTTACAATTTTTGTCCGTCTGTCTGTCTGTTTGGTCCGGCTAATCTCCGAAACGGCTGGACCGATTTTGACGGGACTTTCACTGGCAGATAGCTCATGTTATAAGGAGTAACTTAGGCTACTTTTATTTTAGAAAAAGAACCAGGGTTTCGCGAAAAAAATTAAATCCCATGAAATTGTGAACAAAATCCGCGTACGGCGTACGCACCCGAGCAAAGCGAAGGTAAATCGCTATATAATTTAAATATCTTAGGAGTAGCAAGCTTCTATTTATGTATAAACATAGCTAACCGTGAAAACGTACCTAGGGACGAACCCGAGCGGAGCGAGGGTGAGTCGCTAGTTGATAATGAATCAGGTAACTACACGACATGTTAATACTTTTATAGTGTGAACAACCTTTAATGCTATAGTATACTACAGCTCGCCATTTTATTGTAAGCATTTTCAATGTCCTTTTTAATTGATTTCCAAACGATTTGGGTACGTTGGCCGTTTTAATTACAGAGATAGATAGGGATGGTATTTCACTAAATTATCGGATCTACGCCTAATTGAAGCCAGATAATTGGATCGAATACTTCGTGCCTTCTTCTTAAATGATGCAATTTAAAGAAATTTTAGACAACTTAAAACAATTTTCGCTTTAATTAGATAAGAAAATAAGAATATTAATACATAGTTACATTCGACGACACATTTGGCTCAGTTTGTAGTGACTTGCTGTGCCGGCGGTCGCGGGTTCGAGTCCCGCTGGGGGCATTCATTTGTGTAATGAGCACGAATGCTTGTGCTCCAGTCATGGGTGTTTATATTTATAATTTGTATGTATTTAAAGTTATATATGTGTAGTGTATTAACTATCTGGTATCCATAACACAAGCCTCGTAGCTTACCATGGAACTAGATGGTGCTGTGTGTTTAATGTCCCGACATATTTATTTATTAGTTCATCAAAATTTAATAGAACGAATTTTACTTTTGTTTTCATTTTTCGTCCAAGTAATGTAGTTGGCAGCTAATTTGTACTTATAAAGCATTTTTTTTTTTACTTTATAACAATCTATTTTATGAATATAGTTATTATTTTTCACTTACTCTAAAAGTAAGTATTGTTTAGTTAAGCTTTGGAAAGTAACTCAAAAGTACTCAGAAAAACATAACAAGCATAAAAAACATAAAATGTATGGAAAAGTTGTAACTTTTTAACTCTCCGTAACTTTTTTACTCCGTAAAATTTTCCTCAAAATATTTGCTTTATAATTTTCCTTCTCCTCCTCAATTGAAACAAAACTTAAATTTAATATTATTTTGTATTTCCATACTTTTACAAGCACTTTTGAATCGTCTTAACTTAAAAATAGCCAGTGTACTCTGTTCTAGTGGAAGCCACCACGGTATATAGGACCTATCTAGTCTAGAGTCTGCGTCTCATAAGCTACCAATCCCAAGACTTAATCAAATCTGACCTATCTAATTATACTTCACTAAAAAAAACAGCTACAACTGTGGGCAAGAACTAATAGGGAAAAATTGTTTGTAGGACTAGTATTTAGTTACCTTTTTCTGCAAGAATGTAAAACCTTATTATTGTTTAAAGTGACTATGTTATTTAGTTTAGTTTTTATTGCTTTTAAAGTAAATTCAAATTAATAACAGAGGCTACGCACGAATTGTTGAAGATATGTATGTAAATTGGTAATGTTAATTGATCATGGTGGATCATGTCGAGAACCCGTTGCTCAATCAAACTATTACAATTACCGTGTCAAGTTTATAATGTTGTGATTTCTTATTTAATTGTATTGAGTATTAAATATTTTATTATTTAACCCCTGATAACGGCCACAAGATTTATAACTACTAAAGATGATAAGGTGGTGGTGGTGGGAAGATAAGGATATCACGACGTACATATAAATATAATTTATCTATTTACGTAAAAAAAACTAACCCTTTAAAAAATTTTTATTGAAAAAAAAAATCGGTTATAAAGCACAGAAGAAAAAGATACTGAACCTTATAAAGTATTGACAAAATCGTCTTTTCCCATTTATATATGGATATATACGTATATCTGGAGACTTACATATATAGTTATTTATGACAAGATAGCGTACGTTCCATTTTCTACATAACCACAAATGTGGTCGCAGATTTAATAGAAACACGCGTATTTCAACACCTGCATGGATCTAAGTTGAAACTTGGTAAAGTGATATATTTGGATAACAGTAATTATTAATCTTAGATAAAATTTGACAATATATATGTATATATAAATGCGAAAGTTTGTGTGTATGTTGTGTAACAAGTTACATTATTCACGCTGAAATCGCTCGACGGATTTGAATGAACAGTACACAGATCGATCTATGACTTGGCCTAGTAATACATAGACTATCGGTAGGTACCTAGAAATGCACCCGGGCGAAGTGAGGGTAAATTACTAGTATGTAACAAAAATGAAATGCTATATAAATAATATAACTTGCATCACTTGTGAACGACAGGACCGATTTCTCTATTTTTTCTAAACATTTGTAAAATTCCAAATAAGGCTTCCAGAGGTAACACTTTTTTTATTAATAAGTATTTAAAACACCATAGATATATTGTTCGGGTCTTTTTTGAGCTGTTTATGGATTTTGCCATCATTATAAATGTAAACACTTACACTCTTGCATCCTGTTCAAGATTTTTGATCACAATATGGCGTGAAATAAATGAAAATAATAACATATAGGGGTCGTTCTTCTTTTCTTGCGACAATGAATTAGTGTTTCTCAGTTTATCGAGTTTTTCAAGTAACAATATTTTGATTTCGGTGTTAGATATTTTTTTGCAAATGCATTTAATTTTCATTTGGATCATTTAATCTTTATTTTCGCGCCCGTAATGGTGTTTGTTTTGTGGCGATTTTCGAGAAAACACTGTGACAGAGTGGTCTATTTTCGGTAGGACATCATTATGAATTACTACTCTGTCACGGTATTTAATGAAAAATAAACACATGCAAAAAAACTATTGGCTACAGAAAGTTAAAGATTATTTAGTATTAAAAGGTATAAAGCGATGAGGATGTAAATTCGAACAATGAATACATAATAATCTATACTCTAATATGACACAAAATGAGGTGAGGGACTGATCATTGTCGCTAGAAAAGAAGAAAAACCCATAGACGAGGTCATTTACTTGGGATTAAAATGAAATAGAAATACAATCCTTTATATAAAACATAGGTATGTCACGAGGAGGAGTCATTACCAGACGCATTTGCATCTCGAGAGCCTCATCAGCGGGACGTGGGGGAAGAAATTTCGCAATTACCATCACGCCTTCATTTAAATGTTAATTTATTCATTCTTTAATATAACTTAGTTAATTGAAGGTGAACCTTATCTGGGAGATAAATAATTAATTAATTACGATTACGCAAAATATTAAAGGAAGGATTTAGCTTAAAGTTGGATATTATCGCACTTTTACGAAATATATTGTAGTGTTTAATTAAAAAAAAAAAAACCGGCCAAGTGCGAGTCGGATTCGCGCACGAAGGGTTCCTTACCATTATTTATAAAAAGGCAAAAAAATCATGTCTGTTGTATGGGAGCATCTTTAAATATTAGTTTTATTTTAATTTAATTATTTATTTTTAAAGTGAATATATAACTAAATTATCTGTGAATATTTCAAGCGTCTACCTGTTGCCGTTATCAAAAGCGAGCAAAAAAATCACGTTTATTGCATGGGAGCAGCTCCCTTAAATTTTTATTTTATTCTGTTTTTTAGTATTTGTTTTTATAGCGGCAACAGAAATACATCATCTGTGAAAATTTCAACTAACTATTACGGTTCATGAGATACAGTCTGGTGACAGACGGACAGAAAGACAGACAGACGGACGGACTGTCTTAGTAATAGGGTTCCGTTTTACCCTTTGGGTACGGAACCCTAAAAACGCACTCTTGATATACGTCAAAATAAATAAGCCTAGGTTTTACTAGATGTCACATCAAATTACCATAATGTTATACGGATTTCTTATTTTTGCAAAGTTTTAAATCGTTATTATACTAAAAAGTTAAAAAATGAAAATCATGTAAATAATTTTATGCAAATATATTTGGTAAGTGTATGCGGTGTAACTATAATACTTTCCACGACGTCTCTCATGTTGGTATTTTTTTCAAGCCACATTTGAGGGTGCCTAGAACATTGAAAGTTAAGCTATCTTGATGAGTAAATTTTGCTTATAAAATTAAGACAATAACTTGTACAACAAAAAACATTTAAAATATATTCGACTTAACAATGGTTAATGTCAAGATATCAAGTAATAAACAGACTGATAACATTTCATATTATTTATCTATGTTCTTTAAATATTTGAAGTAAAATCAGTGTCCAAACTTTGTTCCATTAATTTCTACACATGAGTACGAGCTTGTTAAACTTACACTTGTGTTGAAAGCTGTGTCTGGTGTCTCCAATGTCCATGTATAATGATAATAACTTAAGATGTTACTTATACAAGAACATACTTGGAAAACAGTTTGAGTGTCGGCCTTCATCAGGACAATAGCACAAAATCATGTCTCGGCTTAGTCGTACTTTCCGAGAACTATCGAAATTGTCACATTATACATTTAACGTATATTCTCAGTACTGTGATTTAAGCTGTGTGCTTTATTTATTACTAGCGGCTCACCCGCTTCGCTTGGGTTCGCCTCTGGGCAAACAAAAACAAACCTATCCCACGGGAATCGTACATTTTTCCGGATAAAAAGTACTTTATTTGTTATTTTGATGTATGAACTATATTATCGTACAGTTTCATTAAAATCCAATCAGTAGCTTTTGTGTACTAAGCAGTATAAGTTACTATAGTTTTTTAAGTATCCCACGGGAACTCTTTAATTTTCGGGTATGAAAAGTATTAAAAATGTTGACTGGAGATATAAGGTACCACCATGCAAAATTTCATTTAAATCGGTCCTACAATTTCGGAGATTAGCCCGTACAAACAGACAGAGAAACAAAAAATTTGAAAAAAATCTGGATTTGTTCTATTTATCTTCTTACATCACCCTGATTCGGTTTTTAGCATTTTTTTCTATGTACAGACATTCGACCTCTACAGTTTTATTGTATGTATAGATTATACGAATATATCGACGTTGAACCTGCTCGTTGACGATCTTATTATTTTGGTAATAATAGAAATATTTCTCATTGTATATGATGTAAAGCAATGTAAACCACCCAAAAGATTATTAAACTCTGACAAAGCAAAGAGATCGAGAAAAACCTCCTTTGTTGCTTCAATATGCTTTACTGTTAAGACGTTAGGTAAATACGCAATAGGGTCTTACTAATGTCTTGATAAGTATATTTTATTTACAAATTATTATACTCGATGACAAATTTCTTTTTCGATAACGGAGCCACCTTTTGAATCCTCACATATGATATAGTTCATATAATATTATCTTACTAATATTATAAATGTGAAAGTTTTGATGTTTGGATGTTTGTACGTTTGTTACTCAATCACGCCAGAAAGGCTGAACTGATCTGGATGAAATTTGGCACAGAGATAGGTCATTGTCTAGAATAGCACATAGGCTACTTTTTATCCCGGAAAAATGTACGATTCTCGTGGGATAGATTTGTTTCTGTTTTTCTAGTAAATACATACATTGTTCACCTCTAGACTAATAATTTTCTAAAAATCATCCCCTACAATTCACGTCACTTTCTAATACAATGAATCTTCATCTTGAATGAAACTTCATCAATTTACCAAAGATAATTTAAAAAAGTTTACAAAATTATTATTAAAAAGAGTGGTATTGAATTCTAATAAATTTTAATATATTCAATGGTACTCGAGTGCCATCTATCTTGGGTACAACGTTTAACTGCAATCGGATAAGGGCTGGTAGAATCACTACATAGTATAAAGCAAAGTCGCTTCCCGCTGTCTGTCCCTATATATGCTTAGATCTTTAAAATTACGCAACGGATTATGCTGCGATTTTTTTATTAGATAGAGTGATTCAAGAGGAAGGTTTATATTATGTATAATACATGCATAATATAGTAGAGAAACACTGATCATTTTAGAGATTTCTAATGTGATGTCGTAAATTCTTTTTTTTTTGCTTACATTGCAAATGCTGGCTGAACCCTACGAGATAGGTCAAAATAATGTATCTACGACAGTATTGTACACCTTAAAAAGGTCTACAAAAAAGTCCGTGATGGCTTATGTCCATACTATATCCAAGTTAGGGACGAACCCGAGTGAAGCGAGGATGAGTCGCTAGTTATCAATAAAGACGAATATTTATTTTTATATATTAAGAGTGTGATAGGGTGATATCTACGAGTGTTTAGGTCAGTGGGTTTTCTTTATATTTTTCGCGCAAAGACGCTTCATCTCTCCTCCACCTTTATATCTATTCACCCGATTGAAATAAAAGTTAGTTTATTACTTTAGAAAATAAACAGTAAATGAAAGCCGCATTGAAATTCGTCGAGCAGTTTCTAAGCGATGAGCGAAAATTAAAAAAGATATTTTATTCAAAACACTCGACTCATCATTGAAAGAAATAACAATAGTGAAAAATATTTAATGTACAAATTCAGTCTAACAGTTGTAGCTCAGTGATAACACGCTCGTTTAGATAGCCAAATGTCGCGGGTTCTAACCCGTGTGAAGCATCTTTCTTTCACATGGTGAAAATTGAAATATCTATCTATTTGTTTGAGAAAATCTGACTAGTTTTTGTAAGATATGTGATATCTGCCATATTAATACCAGACCAGACAAAAATAACTATAATAATATTGTTGTTTGGAGCTTCTCAAACTGAACCTATTAATATATTGGTAATTACGTACGTCCTGCCACTGTTCCACACCTAGCACTCCATTATCGATATTCAGATTACACAACGATCGATGCTCTATCTCGGCCCATCCAAGGACAGCCGTGTGATTACTGCCGTCTTACAATATAGTCGCTGCTGCATTCTAGATGATGGATTGTTTCCTTCTAACAACTTGCGTTATCACACCAAAATATACTTTGAGCGGTCAGAATAAAGCTCAATTCGATAGTTCTTAATATTCGGTAAAGTAGAACTTTTTTACTTAGCTAATGATTCTCTCGTCACAAGGGATGTGAAATTCTTTCAGTTTCAATTTCATTTAATTAATGACCTTTTGATAGTCTCCGTCTGTATAATTAATTAGGTGTGTGATAAAGTTGTGGATATTAGCATCAAATGAGTTTCCTATTTTGATGGCATTTTGCAAAATTTTGGACATGTTTTGATTTTGTAAGTTATATTAATATTTTTTTGGTATTTCCCTCAATTTTGATTTAATTAATAATTTTAGTTGTTAATGATTATATTTGTTGAATTCCTAAGCAGTCTTTGGATAAGTTAAGTTAATAATAAGTTGCTCGTAAACTTAGAGGCAGAGGTAGCCCAGTGGTAACGCGCTCGCTTGAAAAACCGAGTGAAGCGGGTTGAAATCTCGTGTTTCGCGACTCTGATATTTTCATATGCGAATCATTTCGTACATGATTACCACTTGGTGAAGGAAAACATCGTGAGAAAACCTGCATGTCTGAGAAAACCTAGCAAGTTTTCGAAAGACATGTGAAGTCCGTCAACCCACACTTGGCCAGCGTGGTGGACTATGGCCTGTGCCCCGCAGTGGGACGTTAAAAAGAGCTGAATACTACTACTACTACTACTTGTAAACTTATTTACTACTGGTATAGTATTATGTGATCTGTGCTTATGCTAAACTACAAACAACCCGGTACGATTCGCACGCCATCTATCGAGTGATGATGGCACTATCTTAAGCAATTTCATACTAATTGGATGGTTTAAAAAGCCATACGTACTTACAAACATAGAAACAGACAAGCCTGTTAATAAAGATAACAGTAATCATTTTAAAATTGACTTTATCTCTTCAGAAATAAGTTTACAAATCATTTAATAATATTAATTTTCACCTAAGTACCGATTATTCTTCCGTGCGATCTCGCGGTCAGACGTGACTGTTTTAAAAACAGCTTTTTTCCTCTTCTACGTTGCAATTTTAAGTGATTTTTTTCTATAAAGAAATTATTATATAATGGAAATTATATATTTGTATCAAGGTCAGAGCACATTCATTTTCATTCATTATAAACTAGCGATTTTCTATGGCTTTACTTGGATGAGTCCCTTGGTACTACCAACTTATGTCTCATTCCAAGTCATAGTTTATCTGTGTACTAAATTGCATCAAAATTTGTTCAGCCGTTTCAGTGTAATACTTTAGAACAAACAAACATACAAACAAAGAAATCGCGTTCATAACACTTAGTCCCAGATTAGTAGTTATTGTGTATTATGTTTGGTCCAAAGGCTGTTACCGAACAAAAGCAATAATGTTTAGACGGTGTGTTATAAATACATAGAAACACTTCTGAAAAAGTCATTGTATGTTCGGACAGCAATCAAACCGGCTGCATTCATTATCATTAATTAGCAGTTTATTATCATATCGTTATATTAAATCAATAAACTTTACAAAGATCTCAGATTGTATTTAATTTAGCAAGCATTGAGTCGTTAGGTCGCGTCCCCTATATATAATATTATTATAATATTTAAAAGTACGTCTTTACGTTTAATCACACATCGTCAGAGATGCCCGTATTTCAATGAAGTTAGAGACTCACCCAGTGGCGTAGCGTACACTTATGCCGCCGGGGGCCGAAGTCAAATTCGCCGCCATCTTCTTTGGGCAATTAATTTAAGGCCAATAAATCGGGATCATTTCCGATTAATAACTTGGTAAGCGATTCGACCAGATCAAGTGAGAATTCAGTTTATTATGGATTAATTATTTAACAATAAGTCCCAATGTTTTTGCTACAGGTTCGGGATCACAAATTGTTTGGTAATTAAATGACAGCGATCAAAGAAGAAGAAACTGTAAATCACATGTGCTTCAAGAAGTTTGTAAGATTATAATATGAGAGTACAATATGCTTGAATTATGCCATGTTATCTGCTGTCTGATGGAATGGTGAAAAGGTTAAACTAGACCTTGGAACGGCATCTAGCAAAGGTTGTGACTTGTGGATAGAAATTAAAGAATTAGGTCGAACATTTACCATTAATATATAATTCATTCATCGTAACGAACTGCCGTACACGAAAGTAATTTACATCAGCTTATACTATCGGCAGTCTGCTACGCATATGATCGGGGGAGATCCCCAGAAACATTATACCACATATCCTAGTGATGTGAGAAACGTAGCGCAGAACGCCTGCAACAGAAGATGCCTGCTATGGCGATCACAGTAGGCTTACGAAGCGGGACGTGAACAAAGCCACAAACAGCCCCAAACACCGATAAGCCTGGTGAAGCTAAAAGTGAAAACTACAAGGAAGACAAATAGGACAGGAGCCGACACGGGACAGGTTATTACACCAAACCTCTCACCAACCAAAGAAACCAGATACCACATGCAAAACGCCTATATATAGCGGTTGTGAGAGAAACTGGGAAAACGCACCTTACAACATGTGAAATATCAGACAAGCCTTTCGAACTTGGAAACGAGGGTTTGCTGAAAGCATTACAACATCAGAATACATTAGGGGCAACAAACCATGGAGCAACGCCGCCAATCACATGGCGCTCTATAATGTGAAGCACGGTCTCGAGCAACTAGAAAAGTTGAAAGAAGGAAGAACCGAACCCCTTAAACAAGGGCTATAATATACTACAATGACTAAAGATGGTAATACGAAGAGTTAATCAGAACGCTAGCATCCTAAACCAAATGTGCCAGCATAGGAAGCCAAAGAAACCAATCGGGAAGCGGGTAACCTACACCAATAATGTCAGGATCTCACACCAACATCACCTGAGAGCACCGTGAGAAAAAGAGGAAATCTCCCTCTAGCATACTACCTACACCAAAAATGCCAGCATTCTACACAAACAGGACCTGAGAGCGCAGTACCAACTTATAGCACAACTGCTCTCAAAGCTCTTAAAAGTGGCAACGATGGGCTCATTTTGCCCGAATTAAAATAAAAAATCTCAAATAATGGCACGGAAAAAGAGTATGTGGTGTTCACATATTCCATAAAAAACGTTCTCTCTGAGGTGTTCTTTGAGGTAAGGTGAAGCATTGTCAACTTCCCAACTTCGGGATGTTACTGACAATTTATTCACAAAAAAAACGAATTATTATCTCTGGTCTAAACTGGGACTTGAACACAGAATATTCTCGAAAATATATATTTTCAATTTTATACTAACCAAAGTTAATCGTGGAAAAATAACCGATCAGTAATTGCAAAAATGATGCAAAACATTTGCTTTTTGTTTAATAATACCTAACTATAACTACCTACTTCTTATCACACTATAATAACTAAATAAATATAACTGTATGTTATAATTTTGCATGTTTTCTACTTTTCACGCCTTTTGCGTATGAAGATTTACCCAGGGCGGAAAGGTTTTTTTTTAATTATTTATTATTAGTCTTCGAATAAAATGACTGAACTTCCGAGTAAAATTAAATGGACGAAAGATGATGATGATGTCAAAATTTTAAAGATTTCGTTTGAGCCATTTATTTATGAGATCTTATAATTTAGTAAATAATAACAATAATGTTATAACCTCATTGAATAATAAAAATAAGTAGTTCTTCTTTGTCAAGTTTTTTTTTAATTTTTTCGCACCGTTATATTTCAAAAGTAAAAAGTCTTTCGTAATCTTATTCCAGTAGCTTACATAGAGGGCGGCATGATCAGAATTCCTATTCAGCAATGAAAATTACTTAGCAATAGCCCGATAGAATGTGTTGGTAGTGATTTTTGTGACAAATAATTAATTTTCTCTATTTCATGTTGTACATAATATTTATTGTGAAATTTTGCCGCCACTTTAAAAATGCCGCCTGGGGCCGCGGCCCCCACCGCCCCCCGCACGCTACGCCACTGGACTCACCCGCAGCTTGTAGATCGTTTATCAAAATTTTCTAATTTGTTTAGAAAGGTTCGTCGTATTCCAAGGTTCCCTTACTCTAAGATAAAGTTTCGAAGACCTAAAAAGGGTCGTCCAAGACGACACCAGTAATTGGCGAGATGACGTTTATACATAAATAATATGATGGAGTGAAAAGGTCCTAGACAAAGTAAATTATAAAGTTTATATTATATATTTATATTAATTAAAGCTTATTGTTTTTTATTATAGCGTATTTCAATAATAAAAATTAAATTTAAATTTTACTTAGAAACAAAAATTATTTGTCTATCTATTCTAATTCTATATTTGTCTATCTGTGATTATATAGAGCTCACAGCTTTTGGAACGTTATAAAAAACAAACAATCAAAAAAAGGTCTGTCTGCCACTTTGTACTACACTTATTCCCGAAATTTCCGGAAAGAAAACAATTAAAATGCCATAGAGTGGATCTCATTTTTGCGGCACAGCATAGCACCCTCACCTCGCTTCGCAAAATTAAAAACAAATCTATTCCACGGTAATCGTACATTTTTCGTGATAAAAGTAGCCTATTTGTTATTATAGACTATTATCTATCTCTGTGCCAAATTTCATTTCTACTGTTCTAGCGTGATTGAGTAACAAACATCCATCCATCCAAACCATCGCATTTATATAGTAACTAAGTAAAATATTGATATTACGTTTTTACGTTTAGTACAGATTTCTCAGAGATGAGATATTTTTCCACAGTAAAAATTATTCTATGTGTTGATTCAGTTAACCAGCTATCGTCATACCAAATTTCATCAAAATATTTCCAGTGGTTTTCTCGTGTTGTGTTCACAAACAGACAGACAGACAGCAATTCAAAAAAAAAAATTTAGCCACTGTATCGATAATAATGACTTTTTCAATGAGATTTTCCAAAAATTTGGTATAGGCAAGATTTAAGTTGAATATCCACGTTTACTGAGATGGATATCTGATTTGGAATATTGCCACAGACCATGAAAATTATACGTATCTACTATTACTAAAATCATCTAGGAAATTTTTATTTGGACATTCTTCACAACCAAACCCGTTCGTGCCTATTAATTCCCTCCTGAGTACGGATAGATTGTCTCTCGCTTACATAAAACGTTTATAGCTTATAGCTATAAACAAACAACATGAAAATGTCGAGTTTGTCTAAACGCCCAACACTTTATGGACACGGACGTTGAGAAATGATATTCCCTTTATTGACTATAAAATATCAACCTTTACTAACGATGGCCTATAACTAGCTCTTATTGCGCCTCTAGAGAGTTGCAGTTATTTTACTTCAGCTCTCATACTTCCATCTGCCATCTGCCATCCAGAGTTTCTTGGTTTGAGTGACTAGGAGAAATCTAGGGGACTAATTGCCTGCGGTTCCACTGGCTTGTAAAACGGGGCGGGCTTAACATGTAGGTACCGTATGTTTGTCTCCACGCAATAATGTATACTTATATATTTGCCAAATTTAATCGAAATCTGTTCAGCGATTCATATTTAAAGTACTAGGCACTCACCTTCGCTTCGCTCGGGTTCGTCCCTAGGTAAATTTCAATTTTTTTGAGCGAAACCCTGTTCTATTTCTAAAATAAAAGTAAGCCTAAGTTGCTCCTTATAATGTCAGCTATCTGCCAGTGAAAGTCCCGTTAAAATTGGTCCAGCCGTTTGAGAGATTAGCTGAAACAAACAGAGAGACAGACAGACAAAAAATTTAAAACTTGTGTTTTCTTATAAGTACTGTATACAGGGTTATTGGAAATTCGACGTATTCCCGTTAGGAGGTGATAGGGGTGACTATTTGCGACAATTTTGACCCCCATATGCATTATGCAAAAGTGAACCATTTTTGAGTTATCATGTTTTTTAGCTTTTTTCAAAATGACTCAGAAATGCAACTTCAAAAATTTATTAAAAAAAAAGTATCAATTTAAACCTCATTTTCTCTTCTGGTTTATAAAAACGGTTAAACACCAGTTATTTATCAATATTAAAACAACAATTATCGGTTCAAATTAAAAATGCGAGACGAAAAACGATATTATTTCAATATTTTTTTGAAAATTTCTCCACTAAAATGCCTTAAAAACAAAAAAAAAAACATTATGAAACTTGGCTTGCAGATTATTTTAAAAACATAACCATTTTCTTAGCTCTCCAAAAATGCGTAACGACTAGGAACTTATTTTAAAAAAAAATGAAAAAAAAAAATGATCACAAAGGAAGCAGGCAGAATTTCGTATTCGAACTAAACTTAAGGTCGTTCTTTAAAATTTCCATAAAATTAATTAAAAACAATACCCAATGTAAATAAAACAAAAAAATATAAATTTAAAATAAAATTTAGAACCAGTAACAGTTTAGTGGTAATAACAATTAACAATTAATAATAAGCAACAATTAAGACATTATGTAATTTAGCTTAATTAAAGTTCTTGCTCGAAGTGACTTCCCCTATTGCGTACGCAAAGTCGCATTCTTTTTCCGAGTTGTGACTTAACTACCGAAGTAGTCAAATTATTCCGCATCGCATTTGCTGCGTTTATAATTCTTGTTTTGTGTTCTTTCGCGGATGACACAGGCGAGACGTCGAAAAATAGGGATTTTATGAGACCCCAGAAATAGAAATCAACCGGCGTTAAGTCCGGACTCCTCGCAGGTCACGGAATGGATCCTCCTCGCCCTATCCAACGATTAGGAAAATGGCTATCGAGCCATCGCCTAACATTGACACCAAAATGTGCAGGATACCCGTCTTGCTGGTATATCATGTAAATAAAACTATCTTTTCGGATTTTTTCGCGGATTTATTTTGATTTTTGGTTCCCGACGTTTCGATTGCTTTACAGCAATCGTGGTCACGGGAGAGACTTTCCCGTTCCATAGCTTTAGGACTCATTCCATGGCGTGCGAGAAGTCCGGACTTAACGCCGGTTGATTTCTCTGTCTGAGGTCACAGAAGTCCCTAGTTTACGACGTCTCGCCCGTGTCATCCGCGGAAAAACTCAAAACAAGAATTATAAACGCAGCAAATGCGATGCGGAATAATTTGACTACTTCGGTAGTTAAGTCACAACTCGGAAAAAGAATGCGACTTTGCGTACGCAATAGGGGAAGTCACTTCGAGCAAGAACTTTAATTAAGCTAAATTACATAATGTCTTAATTGTTACTTATTATTAATTGTTAATTGTTATTATCATTAAACTGTTACTGGTTCTAAATTTTATTTTAAATTTATATTTTTTTGTTTTATTTACATTGGGTATTGTTTTTAATTAATTTTATGAAAATTTTAAAGGACGACCTTAAGTTTAGTTCGAATACGAAATTCTGCCTGCTTCCTTTGTGATCAATTTTTTTCAGTTTTTTTTTGAAATAAGTTCCTAGTCGTTATGCATTTTTGGAGAGCTAAGAAAATGGTTATGTTTTTAAAATAATCTGCAAGCCAAGTTTCATAACGTTTTTTTTTTATTTTTAAGGCATTTTAGTGGAGAAATTTTCAAAAAATATTGAAATAATATCGTTTTTCGTCTCGCATTTTTTAATTTGGACCGATAATTGTTGTTTTAATATTGATAAATAACTGGTGTTTAACCGTTTTTATAAATCAGAAGAGAAAATGAGGTTTAAATTGATACTTTTCTTTTAAGAAATTTTTGAAGTTGCATTTCTGACTCATTTTGAAAAAAGCTAAAAAACATGATAACTCAAAAATGGTTCACTTTTGCATAATGCATATGGGGGTTAAAATTATTGCAAATAGTCACCCCTATCACCTCCTAACGGGAATACGTCGAATTACCAATAACCCTGTATAATTCCATTTGCATTTAGTATAAAGCTGTTATTTTGACATTACAAACAGACACTTCAATTTTATTTATCTGTATAGATATATTATAGTATGGATTTAAAGAACAATCATTAAATCACAGTCGTATACCTAAGCTCCATATATAATGTGGAAACGATTATTCTGAAATCCTAAACAGACAATTCTATTTTATTTGTCAGTTAATATCCCTGATAATACCAAGTCGCCATTTAATCTTCAAATGGCGACTTGGTATTAGCAGGTAATTTAATTTTAATCGCATATTTCGTATTAACGTTGGAAATGTTCAGCAGACGAATTTAGAAAATGTGAAGACCGAATATACCGGGATGAAGCGATTAATATAATTTAGAAACAATGTAGCTTATTATAATTTCTTTAGCAGAAAGTGAGAGATAATTACGAAAATTGATTAAAATAATAATAAATAAGAATGTTAAGAATGTTTACTATATTTATACTACGTTAATATTTGTTAATTGGTACCGGAAGTGCCATTTGGAAAACAAAATGATATTCTGCAATGGTTGAAGTACAGAAACTTTAAAAACTGTATTAAAATGTCATATTTAATTGTTATTTTATATAAAATTGGCGAATCACCCTCTGTTTAACTGTTCTCGAGTTATAAGTGTTCTAACAAACCTGACTTTGTTTTATATATATACCTATACGTATACATACATAGATAGATATAATGACGTCATTTCTTTATATTTTTTTGATATCTTGTTTAGATGATCTAGATGTTTTATTATTATTAGTTAGGCTAGTAACAGCACATATGAAAACCAGGCTTGTTTATGGGACAGTGGTTGGGAAAATTCATATCGCGACGTGGGCGGCGCTGCCGGAGGGCGGAAAAGGGTGAAGCTAACGCTGCCAAATTCCGATTCGCATTTATTGGTTTACTTATCCAACGTTGTAATATAAGCGGTGAACTAAAATTTCGTTTAATATCCGGTTTTTGGGTTTGAATTATAGCAAAGTAAATGTTTGCATTGACTATTAGTTAAAGCTCATGGTTAAGTCTCTATGAAGAAAACTTTTAGACACCATCGATCAAAAAAGTAAAGATACACAATCAGCGACAAAAAATGTCCTCACCAAATGAGCGCTCATTTGAACATTTGAGTGCGCTTTTAATTTAAATTTTTTTGTGAATGCAGTTTTATGCGTTGCCTTTAAAGTTCAATTTACATTGTTGTATATTTATTTCAACTAGAATAACTATAATTAATTACCTAAACACAATTGGTGACAGTTTTAAGAGAACTTATGCGTGGGATTGTGTATCTAGTACTTTTTTGATCGAGGTTAGTCAGTAATATGATCTTTAATTTTCTCAGATTGAAATTTTACTTAGCCAAGTTCTTATTGAAATAATGAGTTCTATAAAAATTGCACGTAATAGCTTTTTATACCGTTCCTGCAAAATGCATAATGAAATATTTAATGACATTGATTTATTTTCCCTTTCTTTAAATAAGCTCAAAATTTTAACTAAAAGTGTCTGTTCGTGATCGTTTCCCTGTTCTTGTATATATTTTAATTTTTAATAAGCTAATCATGTATTTTACCTACCTTAAGAATTTGTAAACTGTGAAGACTTAATTGGTGTATGTAAAGGTTTTTATATCTTTTGTTTATATGTAACTAAATACTGTTTGTCTTCCAAATAAATAAATAAATAAAAAAAGTAGTCTGAGTAACGTGTATAATAAAAAAAGGCCCTTAAAAGGACAGGATTTATAAGGGTTATTTCGATTGTCGTTCTCGTGCGTCGCGTGATTACATATAGACAAACATTGTAAAAACGGTGGATTTAACTTTTATTTAAAATAACACGCAAGGAAGTTAAGTGGAATAAACTGAGGTTATTTTAACGTAGTTAAAAATCGTCACTTGTAACGCTGTAGCTGGAACTCGGTATTGCGGAATTCATACTTGGTACAATATTGAATATTTAATTGTTATTCTTTACAGGGGTCGATACAGATATGATAAATAAAATTTATTTTATTTTATTTAATACTAATTTTTGCGGCATCAGCATAAATTTTGACGGCACCGATCGTATCTATTTATTTATATGTATTGTATTCAGTCCTTTTTAACGTCTCATTGCTGGGCACTGGCCTCCCTTCAATACGAGGGCCATGCAAGTGCGGGTTGGCGGACTTCACATGTCTTTCGAAAACTTGCTAGGTTTGTCAGACATGCAGGTTTCCTCACGATGTTTTACTTCACCGTAAGGCAAATGCTAATCATGTTAGAAATAATTCGCATATGAAAATATCAGAGGTGCGAGACTCGGGATTTGAACCCGCTTCACTCGGTTTTCCAAGCAAGCGAGTTACCACAGGGCTACCACTGCCTTCTTTATTTATTTATATACACTTAATTGTACACAACAGTACCTGAAAACAAAGTATCTGAAAGAACAAGTGCACAAAAGGCGGTCTTATCACTAATTAGCGATGTCTTCCAGACAATGTTTGGGTTAGGAAATATGGAAGACTATACAGGTGAGTGGCATTGTCGTACGTATAGAGGAATAAGCATGACTAAACTAAGGTTAATGTATACATATAATAAAATTGTAACTAAGCCGAATCTGTACATTAAATATTTTTTGGAAAATCTTATTGAAATAGACGTTATTATCGATACAGAAGTTAAATCTACAGTTTTTAGAATTTTTGTCTATCTGTCTGTCTGTTACCGCATCATAGGAAAACAGACTGGACAGATTTTGATGAAATTTCGTATGATGATAGCTGGTTATCCGGGTCAAAATATAGGATACTGTTTACGGTAAAATATCTCATCTCTGAGCTAAACGATAAAACGTTACTAGTTTTAAATAAAACTATCTTTTCGGGATTTTTCGCGGATTTTTTTTTATTTTTATTTCCCGACGTTTTGAATGCTTTACAGAAATCATGCTAATATAATAATATAATAATAGGTAATAAATCCGTGAAAAAATCCGAAAGGATTAGTTTTATTTAAAATGTCAAATATTCACGAAAATACAAAAAAGTATTATGTTAAAGAACAATGGCAAGTTTTTACCTGAACGTTTTTAAACCGTCTAAGATTAGGACATATACAAAACTGAATTATTTAATTTGCTATTTTTTTTCACGGCGTTTGTTTTACATGACAAAGCCACGAAGAAATGTTTACATAATAAGCTACTAATTGATTGTTTTTATGTACTTCCGGCTTCGCCATTCGTCAAAGATGATTTAAAAATTGTTGCCACAGAAGAAAATGAAATGCCGTATTTATTTTAAAATATTTTTTTAAAAGTCTTATGAGTTATGTATATAATTAAATAATGATCTATGTCTTGTTCATTAATCTTACAGCTTTACATATGATGGAAACATTATATGTAAAGCTGTAAGTTTAATTGAAGCTATTACAGTTAGTACAGTAATTAAAATAATAGTAATAGCAACACAATAGATGACAATGAGATTGACTTGATAATTGATATTGACATATTATTTAGATTTTATATTTTATTTGTCATCCATGATTTTACGTATGCCTCTGACTACTACCTTTGATTTTGCTGTTACCGTTCCATTTTTCTAGATTATTATAAGTTTTAATTGTCGCTTTACCCACGGACCCGATTACCTGCCCCATGCGACAACTTGTGCATTCTGTCGGACAATCGCCAGGACTCAAAGTAGTACCTTGTTTCATCCGTGATAAAGAAATTAAAAACGTAACTTATATGTAAAGCTAACGTACTTTTTTAAATTCATAATATAAATATTATATTATTCGATATTATTAATTTATATTATTCGGTACAATAATCAGTGACAGCTGTCATTGCTAGGTAGGTTTATAACCGCAAATCATAAAATAAAAATGCTAATATCTTTTTTTTGTGACTTCCTATTGTAATAAAATAAATCTTTCTGGATAAACTTGTGTTATTTAATCCCTGTCGTTCGAGCATTTTTGCATTTCAAGACGCCTCAAATAGATATCAGGTAAATCGTTGTATAGAGACCTGCCATTGTTCTTTATTCACCAGGCAGACGTAAGTTACAGCACGAAGATATAACAAACACAAGTACCTGTAAATGTTGGTGTGATAAGATTTGTTATGATTAAAAGTTTAACGTAAAAGTCTACAGCTTACAAGAATAGTACAAAGCCCGAGTAGAACAGCTCCCTCGATTACCAGAATCAAATAAAAGAAAGTTCTCACTAAATTCTTTCCGCATTGCAAAGTTTTGTTTTTGCTGTAAAGTTGAAAGTTCAACAAAAAGCATAGTTTACTTCACTCCCGGGAGCAATCAACAGATTACTTTTCAATATAACTGAAGCGAGGTGGAGATGAGCTTAAGAAAGTTTTTTAAGATGCTTTAATCCCTCCCGGACAAATTCTAAGAAATCCGTGCGAATTTCCGAGAATTCAATTGTTATCTAGCACACCGGTGTGCTCGCGGTCCTCGAGGTGTTATCACCTCGAGGTGTTATCACCTCGAGGACCGCGAGCACACCGGTGTGCTAGATAACAATTGAATTCTCGGAAATTCGCACGGATTTCTTAGAATTTGTCCGGGAGGGATTAAACTTAAAGTTGTTTAATTTCGAAGACAATTACTTTTATAATTATAATTGTTTCTTTTACCCACTAAAACGGCAGAACGGATTTAGATGTAATTTAGTACACAGATAGAGTATATCCTGGAGTAGGTAATACATGGGCTAGTGTTAGTTATTCATTATAATTGCCAAAATGTAACGCAGTAGCGTAACTAGCCTATTGGGGCCCCAATGCAAAAAACGTGGAAGAACCCCCTTTGCCTACTTTGAAAACGAATATGATCCACAGACGGAGACAGTTTTCGATCTTCTCACTTTTTTCAAACCACTTTCACGGAAGGAACGGGTAGAGTAAAATTTAGTAAAAAAGCCGAGCTTAGAGGACCATTCATCGTTTTGTAGAACATAAGTTAACTTTTCTCGTGGTTCTCGTAAAAAATAATTTGCGCAAATTTAGGACCCTTTTTTCTTGCGTTTTTTGCTAAACTTCATTAAGGGCCTTCCTTAAAAAAATGTTTTGATATAAAAGTATCGTTTGTGGCCCGCTAGGGCCCTCATGAATCAGGGGCCCCAAGCAACCGCATTACTTGCATTGGCATAGCTACGCCACTGGACGCTACATCTATATAATACAGCAGAACCCGCGGCTACGTCCGCGTTAAATTTACAAAAAAACTCTTTGACTTTATGTTATATAATATTGTTCATACAAAAATACTAAAATCGCGATTAAAAAAGGGGTGTGTTAGGGGGTGTACGAGGGTGAAAATTAATGCTTTCTTAGATTTACGCGAATATTAAACGTTTTAAATAAAACTATCTTGTTGGATTTTTTCGCGGATTTATTTACATAAAAAAATCATTAAAATTGGTCGAGCCGTTTCAGAGGAGTGTGACCACAAACACCTTGACACGATATATTTATATATTAGATTATAAATACGAAAAGTACCTACGGACGCGATCCAAAGAAGAGAGGGTAAGTCGCTTGTATTCTAAATTCGGTAATAAGTTTGTTGATGTGTCCTTATTCCATGCAGAAATGAAGAATTGGATCGACGAAACTTTATTGTACGAAGATACTTTATGGGTCAGAAAATGATATATTATGGTACTTTTAGTCCGCTATTTCAACCCTTCACTAATATCGTGAAAAATAATAAACATGTGGAGGTGAAACTTCTTTAGAATCGTTGTGATTATAGGATTATTGGATTGAGCCGGAGAGAGAATGTGATAAAATACATTACACAGGTAGTGAAAAATAATAAAAATAATACTGAATAATATGTAAACTATACATATAATAAAATTGTAACGAAGCCGAATCTGTACATAGAATATTTTTTGGAAAATCTTATTGAAATAGACATTATTATCGATACAGAGGCCGAATCTATAGTTTTTAGAATTTTTGTCTGTCTGTCTGTCTGTTACTGCATCACGGAAAAACCACTGGAGGGATTTTGATGAAATTTGGTATGATGATAGCTGGTTATCCGTGTCAACATATAGGATACTTTTGTATTGCAGGAAAATATCTCATCTCTGAGAAATCTATACTAAGCGTTAAAACGTAAGTAGGGGCGAACCCGAGCGGAGCTAGGGTGAGTCGCTAGTATAATATATGTTACATAACTTGGTAAAAATAAACCTTACAATTATCCTACTCCTGATACTCTATATTCATCTCATTCTCTCATAGGTTACCTTTCTGAAGTTTCATTTGTACCATGTGTTAATTGCACACAAACACACGTTTTTTTCATTTGTTATATTTATTTATTTCGATCTATTAGGTAGTGGCCGAGTGACATCTGATAGCACTTATAAATATAAATATGTTTGAGATATTACCACACAGCACCATCTAGTTCCATTGTAAGCGAGGCTTGTGTTATGGATACCAGATAGTTGATACACTAAACATATATAACTTTTAAATACATACATATTATAAATATGAACACCCATGACTGGAGTACAAACATTTATGTTCATCACATAAATGAATGCTCCCAGAGTGACTCGAATCCGCGACCGCTGGCACAGTAAGTAGGGTCACTATAAACTGAGTCAATTGTGTCGTCGAACTTATATTCAAGGTGCTACTCAAATGCTAACTGACCGTTAGCAGAGTGGTGTTTAGTAAAGCGTTTTATTTTATAATACTGTTATATACACATATTAATGAAATTTTCATAATAAATCATTTTATCCATCAAAGTAAGTTAACGTAAAACGTTACGTTTCAATTTTTAAAAAATTAAGTTCCCAAACAAAGAGAACAATGAATGTAAATCGATTCCTGAACTGCGTCACGCAATTGAAAAGAAAATCTGCTTTTATTCGCATATTGTAAAGTAAAGCAAAGTTTTACCGCAGTTCTGAGATATTGAAATTGTGGAGAGCTGAGTGCTTCCAATAAACTTGCTCAGTATCGCGTAAGATCTGTAAATGGATGAGCCATCCAAATTAAAATATACCTTATTAAAATACTAATTTTGTATTTAATAGTTATGTTTAAAGTTTATTAATGTGTCAGGATGTAGAATAAATACAGTTGTAAGAATTTGTAAAACATTTTTTTAGCAAAAGTACCTAATAGTTTTTGTAGTAAGGAAATAATGTATTTTACTTAAATATGTTATTTGTAACTTTTTAAATTTTCGCGTCCCATAATTATGTAATAATTACACTACGGAAATTAAACCCGTGAATTCGTTAGTGGCTATATACTTTACTAGCGACTTACCCTCGCTTCGCTTCGGGTTCGTCCCTAGACAAAAACAAATCTATCCCACGGGAACCGTTCATTTTTCCGGGATGATTTATAGCCTATAGCTTTCCTCAGTTAACGGGCTATCCAATGCAAAATCGGATCGGAAAGGAAAAGAATTTTTTAAATCGGATTAGTACTTTCTGAGATTAGCGCCTTTAACCAAACAAACAAACAAACAAACTCTTCAGCTTTATAATATTAGTATAGATACCCGACGTTTCGACTGGGTTGCACCAGCCGTGGTCACGGGCAGACTAACATCTACATATACATACATATATTTTAATTGGGATGTCAGATAGATATATGTAATTAGTAAAAGCGAAGTAAGTAAACGCAGAAAAATATTACTCATCACACTATCTGGAAAAAAATCACCATTACAGTATAAATTGATATTTTTATACACACTTCTAGCATAATATTTCGAAGCGCGTTTACATCTACGACGGACAGGGTTTCACCCGGAGCGTTATAGGATTGTCTTAAGACGCATCTCGAAGTTCGTACGGATTTCCGGGACTGACATAATCTTATCACTACGGCCAATTAAATAAACCTCGGTCTTTCATAATTCTAGTCTACATTTCCCTATCACTGAGTGCGATAGCTTAAAGCTGTTAACGTACATTGTAGAAAATGGAGAAAAATATAGGTACTATGATACATACAAAAGTTTGTATTTGTGTGTATGTCTGTCTGTGTGTATATCCTTCATCTTAGTAGAAAGGACTAAATGGATTAAGATGAAATTTAGTAAACAGATAAACTATGCGCCGGAGTAATATGAAGGCCACTATCAGGCACTTTGGGATGCACTTGAGCGAAGTGTGGGTAGGTCGCTATTTATACACAAAATAAATATTAACATTATCTATACAGATAAATAAAATTGAAGTGTCTGTTTGTAATGTCAAAATAACAGCTTTATATTAAATGCACATGGAATTGTATACGGTACTTATAAGAAAAACAATTTTTATAGTTTTTGTCTGTCTGTCTGTTTGTTCCATTTAATCTCCGAAACGGCTGGACTAATTTTAACAGGATTTTCACTGACAGATAGCTGATATTATAATTAGTAACTTAGTCTACTTTTATAAAAAAAAAAAATTAAGGTTTCGCTCAAAAAAATTAAAACGTACCTAGGGACACACCTGAGCGAAGCGAGGGTAAGTCGTTAGTACATAATATAATTTGCCGTAGACATGAATTAATATTCATGTTATAGACTCTAGTACGTCGTGGATATTTAAATTCATACGTGAAAACCTTTTTATACACTCATTTGGAGGATCATCTGTGGCACCATGTTTATTACGTGTCTTTATGTGTTGAAATACTGAGCGCGGCGCCGCAAGGGCAGGGCGCGTTCATATGAAGCTATGGGGTACGATTGATGACATAAGGGGAGGCTATGCTCAGAGAAAATTATAATCACCAACTGTAGTATAGATATATATTTGAAACGGTGTATATTTTGTTCGCTTGGATTTTTCGTATCTGCCTAAGTTAATTTAAATAAATACAAAAAGAGTAAGTTATCTTATCACTATATTTTTGAAGTAAAACTTTTTTACATACGCTTGACTTGGGGGGTAAGCTGATGAATGCGTTACGAAAAAAATTACGTTTGTTGCCATGGTAACCGTTGTTATTGTCTGACAAATGATATATAATATTATATTCTTTCCATAAATGATATTCTATAAATATATGATTGTAGTATGCGTTATTTTTAGTATCTCACTTCTCTTATTATTTAAAACATAAATTTAATTTCATAAAGAGTACCGATAACCTACAGAAGTTTTACTTCTTGCGCGTGAACACATTCATACACGCACTCTTTAATTTTTTTGTCTGATTAAACGATATATCATATATGATTGATTGATGATTACTCTATTAAAGTGGTCACTTTAGTAGACTTCATAAAGGACTTATTTATATGTACATACATATGTATGTATGTTTCCACATATCGAGTGTGCCGCGTGATGTGAATTGAGCTGAATAATTATTTTTTAATGAATTTGTATGTATTCAGCCCCTTTTAACGTCTCACTGCTGGGGGTGTGCCTCCCTTCAATACGAGGGGGATCAGGCCATAGTCCACCACGCTGGCCAAGTGCGGGTTGGCGGACTTCACATGTCTTTCGAAAACTTGCTATGTTTTCTCAGACATGCAGGTTTCCTCACGATGTTTTCCTTCACCGTAAGGCAAGTGGTAATCATGTTAGAAATGATTAGCACACGAAAATATCAGAGGTGCGAGACTCGGGATTTGAACCCGCTTCACTCGGTTTCCCAAGCGAGCGCGTTACAGTGGGCTACCACTACCTCTAATAATGAATTCACTCTTAACATATATATCTCAAGAAAATTTTCCAGCCATAAGTTTTTCCCGCGGCTTCACTTGCGTGGTAAGTGATGTGGGGATCAAGGGTAGTCTATGTCCGTCCCCACGATGCAATTTGTCCTTGCCAAATTTCATCCCAATCGGTTTAAGCGTTAAAAAATAAACAGACAGAGTTATTTAACATTTATAATATTAATATGGATAAAGTAATTTGTACATGAAAAGAAATAACGAAAATGGTCGCTATTTGCAAATGCTAGTATATTAGAAAAAAACATGTTAAAAGTTTTAATAACAGTGCCTAAAAATAAAAAAAAAAACGTTGTAAAAATAAGGAACCCCACTGTATAAAAGCTAACTAAAAGATGAAAACAAGTTGACGATGGAATATAGTATTATGCAGATGTACACGTTTCATCCTTGCTGCGAGATGTATGTACATCGATACTACTCGATAGGTTTGAAAGTTTTTTTTAAGACACACAAATTGGCGCCTAAAATCCGCCATTTTTACTTTAACTATTTTTATATATCCTATGACACTCGCGTTATCGAGACCAATCTAACGACGTCTGAATCACCAAAATCGGCCCACGTGTTTGGTCTTAACAACGCAGCATAGGAACAAACATACATACATACATAGGTATTATATACATATACTGATATATATTTTTTTTAATTTATTTTTTTACATATACTGATAAACACATTACCCTCCTTTGTGGCGCGCAATCGGATAATAAGTGTATTTTATTTGTTTAATTCCTTCTAAGGAGTATCGGTACGATTTTCACTAAAGTTGTTGTTACTAAAGAGTGTCTTCACAGCTTATCTATTGTAATTCAATGCCCGTGCAGTGTGCAGTGTGTACTGTCAGCCAGAGACAATAAGATAAGTTTTCGTAATTCTTGCTAGAGCTTCTTAACGAAATCCTTTATTTTTGACCGGTGACCCGAGGAACTTCTACCATCAGACTATATCGCAAACGCTTTTAAAACATATGAATATTTCTTTTTTTAAGCTGTACATTTAGGCTTTGAATGAAAGATTTTTTTGCATGATCCATACAAATGGGTATGCTTAAGTGAACAGATAGAAACAGAAGGTATTTTGATATCTATGTTACTTTAGCGTCAGCTACACAATAGACCACTAGAATTGAGATAGAATATTTCAATAAAATACGTCATGTTTGGCTCAGTTTGTAGTACCTTACTTGCTGTGCCAGCGGTCGCGGGTTCGAGTCCCGCTGGGGGCATTCATTTGTGTGATGAGCACGAATATTTGTATTCCAGTAATTGGTGTTTATATTTATAATATGTATGTATTTAAAGTTATATGTGTGTAGTGTATCAACTATCTGGTAGGTATCCATAATACAAGCCTCGTAGCTTACCATGGAACTAGATGGTGCTGTGTGTTAACGTCCCAACATAATTATTTAGTAGGTCTGTTAAGATAGCAGTGAAAGGTTAGCAGAATCAATCGAAACCTACATGGTATTTTGTAGCTAATTTGTTGCTAATTAGTTGCTAAAACCCCGATTTTGTTGCTTTGACCGACTTCAAAAAAAAAGAGTTACTGCTATCTTAACGTTAAGCTAGCAGTGAACTCGCGGGATCAGCACGGATTAAATGCAATTGTACATCAGAATTTGTTGCTAATTTGTTGCTGAAGAATAGTGTAAGAAAATTTGAAAAAACCCTAGAATTGGCTAGACCTGGAGACCTGTAGCCGTGTCCATGCTATCTTAACACAGAGTTTTTGGTAACAAGGTGATGGCATGGATTTTGTTGCTGTTCGCAAATAACATCAGGACACCCCAAAGAGCCAGCAACAAAATATAAACTAAAATTCTGCTACACTTGGAGACCTGTAGCCGTATCCATGCTATCTTAACATGCACTTTTCTTTACAAGACGATGGCATGGATTTTGTTGCTAGTCGAAAATAACTTCAGGACACCCCAAAGAGCCAGCAACAAAATATAAACTAAAAATCTGCTACACCTGGAGACCTGTAGCCGTATCCATGCTATCTTAACGTGCACTTTTTTTAACAAGGCGATGGCATGGATTTTGTTGCTAGTCGAAAATAACATCAGGACACCCCAAAGAGCCAGCAACAAAATATAAACTAAAATTCTGCTACACCTGGAGACCTGTAGCCGTATCCATGCTATCTTAACATGCACTTTTTTTTACAAGACGATGACATGGATTTTGTTGCTAGTCGAAAATAACTTCAGGACACCCCAAAGAGCCAGCAACAAAATATAAACTAAAAATCTGCTACACCTGGAGACCTGTAGCCGTATCCATGCTATCTTAACATGCACTTTTTTTAACAAGACAATGGCATGGATTTTGTTGCTAGTCGAAAATAACATTAGGACACCCCCAAGAGCCAGCAACAAAATATAAACTAAAAATCTGTTACACCTGGAGACCTGTAGCCGTATCCATGCTATCTTAACGTGCACTTTTTTTAACAAGGCGATGGCATGGATTTTGTTGCTAGTCGAAAATAACATCAGGACACCCCAAAGAGCCAGCAACAAAATATAAACTAAAATTCTGCTACACCTGGAGACCTGTAGCCGTATCCATGCTAACTTAACATGCACTTTTTTTTACAAGACGATGACATGGATTTTGTTGCTAGTCGAAAATAACTTCAGGACACCCCAAAGAGCCAGCAACAAAATATAAACTAAAAATCTGCTACACCTGGAGACCTGTAGCCGTATCCATGCTATCTTAACATGCACTTTTTTAAACAAGACGATGGCATGGATTTTGTTGCTAGTCGAAAATAACATCAGGACACCCCAAAGAGCCAGCAACAAAATAAAAACTAAAAATCTGCTACACCTGGAGACCTCTAGCCGTATCCATGCTATCTTAACGTGCACTTTTTTTAACAAGGCGATGGCATGGATTTTGTTGCTAGTCGAAAATAACATCAGGACACCCCAAAGAGCCAGCAACAAAATATAAACTAAAAATCTGCTACACCTGGAGACCTGTAGCCATATCCATGCTATCTTAACGTGCACTTTTTTTAACAAGGCGATGGCATGGATTTTGTTGCTAGTCGAAAATAACATCAGGACACCCCAAAGAGCCAGCAACAAAATAGAAACTAAAAATTTGCTACACCTGGAGACCTGTAGCCGGATCCATGCTATCTTAACATGCACTTTTTTAAACAAGACGACGGCATGGATTTTGTTGCTAGTCAAAAATAACATCAGGACATCCCAAAGAGCCAGCAACAAAATATAAACTAAAAATTTGCTACACCTGGAGACCTGTAGCCGGATCCATGCTACCTTAACATGCAATTTTTTAACAAGACCATGGCATGGATTTTGTTGCTAATCGTAAATAACATCAGGACACTCCAGAGAGCCAGCAACAAAATAAAAACTAAAAACTTGCTACACCTGGAGACCTGTAGCCAACTATAAATGTCCATGCTATCTTAACGTGTAGTTTGTAAAACAAGACGGTGGCATGGATTTTGTTGCTAGTCGCAAATAACATCAGGACGCCTCAAAGAGTCAGAAACAAAATAGAAACTAAAAATCTGCTACACCTGGAGACCTGTAGCCGTATCCATGCTATCTTAATATGCACTTTTTTAAACAAGACGATGGCATGGATTTTGTTGCTAGTCGAAAATAACATCAGGACATCCCAAAGAACCAGCAACAAAATAAAAACTAAAAACCTGCTAGACCTGGAGACCTGTAGCCGACTGACTATAAGGGTCCATGCTATCTTAGCGTGCAGTTTTTATAACAATACGGTGGCATGGATTTTGTTGCTAGTCGAAAATAATATCAGGACACTCCACAGAGCCAGCAACGAAATAAAAACTAATAACCTGCTGGACCTGGAGACCTGTAGCCGACTATAAGTGTCCATGCTAACTTAAAATGCACTTTTTTTAACAAGACGATGGCATGGATTTTGTTGCTAGTCAAAAATAACATCAGGACACCCCAAAGAGTCAGCAACAAAATATAAACTAAAAATCTGCTACACCTGGAGACCTGTAGCCGTATCCATGCTATCTTAACGTGCACTTTTTTTAACAAGGCCATGGCATGGATTTTGTTGCTAGTCGAAAATAACATCAGGACACCCCAAAGAGCCAGCAACAAAATATAAACTAAAATTCTGCTACACCTGGAGACCTGTAGCCGACTATCAGTGTCCGTGCTAAATGCTCCTGTAAGATAGTTTGAGACCCTGGGAATTTTATTAATTTAAATACAAAATCCATGCCACAGTATTGTTATAAAAACTGCACGTTAAAATAGCACGGACACTGATAGTCGGCTACAGGTCTCCAGGTGGAGCAGTTTTTAGTTTCTATTTTGTTTCTGACTCTGTGGGGCATCCTGATGTTATTTTCGACTAGCAACAAAATCCATGCCATCATCTTGTTAAGAAAAGTGCATGTTAAGATAGCATGGATATGGCTACAGGTCTCCAGGTGTAGCAGAATTTTAGTTTATGTTTTGTTTCTGAATCTTTGGGATGTCTTGATGTTATTTTCGACTAGCAACAAAATCGATGCCATCGTCTTGTTAAAAAAAGTGCATTTTAAGATAGCATGGACACTTATAGTCGGCTACAGGTCTCCAGGTCTAGCAGGTTTTTAGTTTTCATTTTGTTGCTGGCTCTCTGGTGTGTCCTGATGTTATTTGCGATTAGCAACAAAATCCATGTCATCGTCTTGTTAAAAAAAGTGCTTGTTAAGATAGCATGCATACGGCTACAGGTCTCCAGGTCTAGCAGAATTTTAGTTTATATTTTGTTTCTGACTCTTTGGGGCGTCCTGATGCTATTTTTGTCTAGCAACAAAATCCATGCCACCGTCTTGTTTTAAAACTGCACGTTAAGATAGCATGGACCCTTATAGTCGGCTACAGGTCTCCAGGTCTAGCAGGTTTTCAGTTTTTATTTTGTTGCTGGCTATCTGGAGTGTCCTGATGTTATTTGCGATTAGCAACAAAATCCATGCCATGGTCTTGTTAAAAAGTGCATGTTAAGGTAGCATGGATACGGCTACAGGTCTCCAGGTGTAGCAGATTTTTAGTTTCTATTTTGTTTCTGACTCTTTAGGGCGACCTGACGTTATTTGCGACTAGCAACAAAATTTATGCCACCGTCTTGTTTTAAAAACTGCACGTTAAGATAGCATGGACCCTTATAGTCGGCTACAGGTCTTCAGGTTCAGCAGGTTTTTAGTTTTTATTTTGTTGCTGGCTCTCTGGAGTGTCCTGATATTATTTTCGACTAGCAACAAAATCCATGCCATCGTCTTGTTTAAAAAAGTGCATGTTAAGATAGCATGGATACGGCTACAGGTCTCCAGGTGCAGCAGATTTTTAGTTTCTATTTTGTTTCTGACTCTTTGAGGCGTCCTGATGTTATTTGCGACTAGCAACAAAATCCATGCCATCGTCTTGTTTTACAAACTACACGTTAAGATAGCATGGACACTTATAGTTGGCTACAGATCTCCAGGTGTAGCAGGTTTTTAGTTTTTATTTTGTTGCTGGCTCTCTGGAGTGTCCTGATGTTATTTGTGATTAGCAACAAAATCCATGCCATGGTCTTGTTAAAAAAGTGCATGTTAAGGTTGCATGGATCCGGCTACAGGTCTCCAGGTGTAGCAAATTTTTAGTTTATATTTCGTTGCTGGCTCTTTGGGATGTCCTGATGTTATTTTCGACTAGCAACAAAATCCATGCCATCGTCTTGTTTAAAAAAGTGCATGTTAAAATAGCATGGATACGGCTACAGGTCTCCAGGTGTAGCAGATTTTTAGTTTCTATTTTGTTGCTGGCTCTTTGGGGTGTCCTGAAGTTATTTTTGACTAGCAACAAAATCCATGCCATCGTCTTGTAAAAACAAGTGCATGTTAAGATAGCATGGATACGGCTACAGGTCTCCAGGTGTAGTAGATTTTTAGTTTCTATTTTGTTTCTGACTCTTGGAGGCGCCCTGATGTTATTTGCGACTAGCAACAAAATCCATGCCATGGTCTTGTTAAAAAATTGCATGTTAAGGTAGCATGGATCCGGCTACAGGTCTCTAGGTGTAGCAAATTTTTAGTTTCTATTTTGTTTCTGACTCTTTAAGGCGTCCTGATGTTATTTGCGACTAGCAACAAAATCCATGCTACCGTCTTGTTTTACAAACTGCACGTTAAGATAGCATGGACACTTATAGTCGGCTACAGGTCTCCAGGTCCAGCAGGTTATTAGTTTTTATTTCGTTGCTGGCTCTGTGGAGTGTCCTGATATTATTTTCGACTAGCAACAAAATCCATGCCACCGTATTGTTATAAAAACTACACGTTAAGATAGCATGGACCCTTATAGTCGGCTACAGGTCTCCAGGTCCAGCAGGTTTTTAGTTTTTATTTTGTTGCTGGCTCTCTGGAGTGTCCTGATATTATTTTCGACTAGCAACAAAATCCATGCCACCGTATTGTTATAAAAACTGCACGCTAAGATAGCATGGACCCTTATAGTCGGCTACAGGTCTCCAGGTCTAGCAGGTTTTTAGTTTTTATTTTGTTGCTGGCTCTTTGGGATGTCCTGATGTTATTTTCGACTAGCAACAAAATCCACGCCATCGTCTTGTTTAAAAAAGTGCATGTTAAGATAGCATGGATACGGCTACAGGTCTCCAGGTGCAGCAGATTTTTAGTTTCTATTTTGTTTCTGACTCTTTGAGGCGTCCTGATGTTATTTGCGACTAGCAACAAAATCCATGCCATCGTCTTGTTTTACGAACTACACGTTAAGATAGCATGGACACTTATAGTTGGCTACAGGTCTCCAGGTGTAGCAGGTTTTTAGTTTTTTTTTTGTTGCTGGCTCTTTGGGGTGTCTTGAAGTTATTTTCGACTAGCAACAAAATCCATGCCATCGTCTTGTAAAAAAAAGTGCATGTTAAGATAGCATGGATACGGCTACAGGTCTCCAGGTGTAGCAGAATTTTAGTTTATATTTTGTTGCTGACTCTTTGGGGTGTCCTGATGTTATTTTCAACTAGCAACAAAATCCATGCCATCGCCTTGTTAAAAAAAGTGCACGTTAAGATAGCATGGATACGGCTACAGGTCTCCAGGTGTAGCAGATTTTTAGTTTCTATTTTGTTTCTGACTCTTTGAGGCGTCCTGATGTTATTTGCGACTAGCAACAAAATCCATGCCACCGTCTTGTTTTACAAACTACACGTTAAGATAGCATGGACATTTATAGTTGGCTACAGGTCTCCAGGTGTAGCAAGTTTTTAGTTTTTATTTTGTTGCTGGCTCTCTGGAGTGTCCTGATGTTATTTACGATTAGCAACAAAATCCATGCCATGGTCTTGTTAAAAAATTGCATGTTAAGGTAGCATGGATCCGGCTACAGGTCTCCAGGTGTAGCAAATTTTTAGTTTATATTTTGTTGCTGGCTCTTTGGGATGTCCTGATGTTATTTTTGACTAGCAACAAAATCCATGCCGTCGTCTTGTTTAAAAAAGTGCATGTTAAGATAGCATGGATACGGCTACAGGTCTCCAGGTGTAGCAGATTTTTAGTTTATATTTTGTTGCTGGCTCTTTGGGGTGTCCTGATGTTATTTTCGACTAGCAACAAAATCCATGCCATCGCCTTGTTAAAAAAAGTGCACGTTAAGATAGCATGGACCCTTATAGTCGGCTACAGGTCTCCAAGTCCAGCAGATTTTTAGTTTTTATTTTGTTGCTGGCTCTTTGGGATGTCCTGATGTTATTTTCGACTAGCAACAAAATCCATGCCATCGTCTTGTTTAAAAAAGTGCATGTTAAGATAGCATGGATACGGCTACAGGTCTCCAGGTGTAGCAGAATTTTAGTTTCTATTTTGTTTCTGACTCTTTGAGGCGTCCTGATGTTATTTGCGACTAGCAACAAAATCCATGCCATCGTCTTGTTTTACAAACTACACGTTAAGATAGCATGGACACTTATAGTTGGCTACAGGTCTCCAGGTGTAGCAGGTTTTTAGTTTTTATTTTGTTGCTGGCTCTTTGGGGTGTCTTGAAGTTATTTTCGACTAGCAACAAAATCCATGCCATCGTCTTGTAAAAAAAAGTGCATGTTAAGATAGCATGGATACGGCTACAGGTCTCCAGGTGTAGCAGAATTTTAGTTTATATTTTGTTGCTGGCTCTTTGGGGTGTCCTGATGTTATTTTCGACTAGCAACAAAATACATGCCATCGCCTTGTTAAAAAAAGTGCACGTTAAGATAGCATGGATACGGCTACAGGTCTCCAGGTGTAGCAGATTTTTAGTTTATATTTTGTTGCTGACTCTTTGGGGTGTCCTGATGTTATTTGCGACTAGCAACAAAATCCATGCCACCGTCTTGATTTACAAACTACACGTTAAGATAGCATGGACATTTATAGTTGGCTACAGGTCTCCAGGTGTAGCAAGTTTTTAGTTTTTATTTTGTTGCTGGCTCTCTGGAGTGTCCTGATGTTATTTACGATTAGCAACAAAATCCATGCCATGGTCTTGTTAAAAAATTGCATGTTAAGGTAGCATGGATCCGGCTACAGGTCTCCAGGTGTAGCAAATTTTTAGTTTATATTTTGTTGCTGGCTCTTTGGGATGTCCTGATGTTATTTTTGACTAGCAACAAAATCCATGCCGTCGTCTTGTTTAAAAAAGTGCATGTTAAGATAGCATGGATACGGCTACAGGTCTCCAGGTGTAGCAGATTTTTAGTTTATATTTTGTTGCTGGCTCTTTGGGGTGTCCTGATGTTATTTTCGACTAGCAACAAAATCCATGAGATCGCCTTGTTAAAAAAAGTGCACGTTAAGATAGCATGGATACGGCTACAGGTCTCCAGGTGTAGCAGATTTTTAGTTTTTATTTTGTTGCTGGCTCTTTGGGGTGTCCTAATGTTATTTTCGACTAGCAACAAAATCCATGCCATCGTCTTGTTTAAAAAAGTGCATGTTAAGATAGCATGGATACAGCTACAGGTCTCCAGGTGTAGCAGAATTTTAGTTTATATTTTGTTGCTGGCTCTTTGGGGTGTCCTGATGTTATTTTCGACTAGCAACAAAATCCATGCCATCGCCTTGTTAAAAAAAGTGCACGTTAAGATAGCATGGATACGGCTACAGATCTCCAGGTGTAGCAGATTTTTAGTTTATATTTTGTTGCTGGCTCGTTGGGGTGTCCAAATGTTATTTTCGACTAGCAACAAAATCCATGCCATCGTCTTGTTAAAAAAAGTGCATGTTAAGATAGCATGGATACGGCTACAGGTCTCCAGGTGTAACAGATTTTTAGTTTATATTTTATTGCTGGCTCTTTGGGGTGTCCTGAAGTTATTTTCGACTAGCAACAAAATCCATGCCATCGTCTTGTAAAGAAAAGTGCATGTTAAGATAGCATGGATACGGCTACAGGTCTCCAAGTGTAGCAGAATTTTAGTTTATATTTTGTTGCTGGCTCTTTGGGGTGTCCTGATGTTATTTGCGAACAGCAACAAAATCCATGCCATCACCTTGTTACCAAAAACTCTGTGTTAAGATAGCATGGACACGGCTACAGATCTCCAGGTCTAGCCAATTCTAGGGTTTTTTCAAATTTTCTTACACTATTCTTCAGCAACAAATTAGCAACAAATTCTGATGTACAATTGCATTTAATCCGTGCCGATCCCGCGAGTTCACTGCTAGCTTAACGTTAAGATAGCAGTAACTCTTTTTTTTTGAAGTCGGTCAAAGCAACAAAATCGGGGTTTTAGCAACTAATTAGCAACAAATTAGCTACAAAATACCATGTAGGTTTCGATTGATTCTGCTAACCTTTCACTGCTATCTTAACAGACCTTTATTTAGTAATAATTAATACTTTGAATTAAACGTATGTATAGAGAAAAAAAGTAACAGAATTTGAATGCGACATTATAACTATCAGAAACTCTTAGAAGAATCAAAAGATGTAGGTAATTATATATATATATATATATATATATATATATATATATATATATATATATATGTTATATGGTTCAAACTGTCTATTATACTGTAACGTAGGCGGCGCAGTCGAATCAGTTAGGGTTGTTAAGTAAGATAAAGCGAAGTATTAGGCCACTACACAAGACGTGCATTATCTCGAATGGGCGGAGACAAAAGTCGTCTAGTCGTACAGCAATAACATGTCTGTCTGTGCATTATTAATTTGAAGGATCTGTTTTTTTATTGCCAATTTTTCTAGAAAAGTTCTCTGAACTAATAACAGTCTAGTCTTTATATGTTAGGTCAAATAATAAACTCTGGTTCACTGAGTGCATGAAAACTAGCAATTTTTCATAATGTTGACCAAAACAGTAAATCGTGTCAAATTATATACAGCATTTCTGTAATATTAAACTTTAGCAAAACTACTATCACTAATTGAACTACGTATATAATACTAAGTAAATAAAAGCCAGTGGTAGCTCAGTGGTAATGCGCTCGCTTGGGAAACCGAGTGAAGCGGGTTCAAATCCCGGGTTTCGCACGTCTGATATTTTCATGCGCGAATCATTTCTAACATGATTATCACTTGCTTTACGGTTAAGAAAAACATCGTGAGGAAACCTGCATGTCTAACCTAACAAGTGTAACAAGAGAACCTAACAAGTTTTCGAAAGATATGGGAAGGCCGCTAATCCGCGCTTGGCCAGCGTGGTGGATTATATTCTGCTCCCCCTTATATTAAAGGGAGGCCCGTACACAGCTGTGGGACGTTAGAAAGGGCTGAATAGATAGACTACGTAAATACTACGTTGTATATTAATTCTTATGCCTATAGGGGTTTTAGGTATAGTATTCAGTAACAGGTAACCGACACGAATGTATCATTTCTATTTGTTGTTCATATCGACAAATATGAATAAAAAGAATTAAAGTTTTTATTTCTATAAAAAAAATTCTTTAAACGAATCAAATCCTTTCGCCTTAGCAGAATTATCCTTATCTATTTATTTTTTTATTCTACAAAAAGCAAACAAAGATAAGGCCTGTTTGATGGTGACCAGTAACCTAGGCCTGCTTACTCTTGCAGCACCATATGCCTTGAGGAAAACAATAGAAAAGAGGGGAGAAAATGGAGGGAGGAGATGGGAGATAAAAGGGAAAAGAAATTTGATCGCAAGGGCTCTCACTTACCGCAAGAAACAAATAGTATGATATCGGCACTATAACTTTACATTAATACCTTGTATAAATAAGTTCCTCGGGGGTATAGTGGGTAGTATGTACGGCTGCAGATCCGGAGATCTTTGGTTCGAGTCCCGGGTCGGGCCAAGTTTAGTTATTGAGTTTATCTGTTAAGAAATTCTCAGTAGTACTCTATCGAAGTTTGAGAGTGGAACACAATGGGGAGTGCTAATCTACTGCGCGGATCCTGCTTCTAAGAGAACAGGCTAATCTCAGGGAGATAGATTGCCGTGGCGGAAATAGATCAGGAGGTACATTAAGTAATACACCCCATATTACATAAGATATAGATATAAAATACAAACAATAACAGTAATATATGGTATGAATATATCCTTAATCGGTCAAGCCGTTCAAAAATGCGCTTATAACAGATGCACCAACAATTATAACATAAAGATTTCCACAACATTTTACAAGTCAAGAGCGCAGTCATCTCACTCGAGATCACAGCGGATTGACGTCAGTAGATCAATTAACGCAAGGCGCCGCCGCGGCGCAGGACACGGTTCTTGCCCTGATTGCATCTTCGTCCAGATTGAAACAACGGGTGTATTATCCCGTATCCGGGCCGTCGTTAGACAACTTACTATGTTTCTTTAAATTTTTTTGAGAGGTATAATACGAGTATGTAGACATTATTCTATGGAAACGCAATGTCAGTATAAAATGTATCCTTTATCCTATCGTGCAGGATATTCAGTAACTAAATTTCATCCGAATTCGTTGAAAGGTTTAGGCGTAATTGGGTAACAAATATCTAGACTTAGATTAGCCAATATTCTATATTGTCCGAAAATAGACATGGAGCTTTCAAAGGTACTTTATTGCTAGATACAATCTCCTTTAGACAACCTTTGGAAAGGATTTATTGAGACAGAGACTGAACGGTACAATCGTATTATACTCTTGAAAAGTAAATAAGTTTTAAGTTTCATCCTTCACCTCTAAGTTATTACTTATTTTGTTCTCTGATATAATAAATTAAAAAAATAAAAACGTAAAATAATATACTTATTGCTTAGTTCTTAGGTTGATTCCCCATACAAACTTTCATCCTTATTTTTACCCCCTTAATGTATGATTTCCGGGATAAAAAGTATCCTATGTCCTTTCCAGGGTCTCAAACTATCTTCTTACTAAATTTCATCTAAATCGGTTAAGTAGATCCAGAGATTACCTCTTACAACCTCACAAACTCACAAACTTTAGCTCTTTATAATTAATACATCTATACAGATAAAAAAAAAATAGAGTGTCTGTTTGTAATATTAAAAGAACCGCTTTTTACTAAATGCATATGGATGTATACACGGTACATATACCGAAACAACATTTTTTACAATTTTTTGTCTGTCTGTCTGTTTGTTCCGGCTAATCTCCGAAACGGCTGGACCGATTTTGACGGGACTGGCAGATAGCTGATGGTATAAGGAGTAACTTAGGCTTATTTTAGAAAAAGAATTAGCGTTCCGCGAAAAAAAATTAAAACCCATGAAATTGTGAACAAAATCTGCGTACGGCATACGCACCCGAGCGAAGCGAGGGTATATCACTATATAATTTAAATGAATATCTTAGGAGTAGCAAGCTACTATTTATGTATAAACCTAGCTAACTGTGAAAACGTACCTAGGGACGAACGCGAGCGAAGCGAGCGTGAGTCGCTAGTATTATAATATATTAGTATAGAAAAGGTACATCTAAAAATACGTAGTGTCTATTCCACGTATATGATGGATTATTTTCTTTAAATCTGTACAAAAAGAATCATGAAAAGAGGTTCACAATGAACCATTCATATTCATATAATACACACCCAAATTAAATAGCACCCCTGTGTTTTAAAGTCGGTAAAGGAAATATACACTTGTTAATTATGTTGCCAGTGTCACGTCCACATGGAAGCCCGGACGGTCGCTGTACGTCGAAGTCAACCCTTGTCCAATTTTGATCGAATTAGGTCTCTGGTTTAAATTGATATGAATAATCGTATTAGTTTGGTAACACACGATGATTGGAAGCGGGACCCTTTTTTGACCGACTTCAAAATTAGGGATTATTAGTATCGGGTGTGAGTTTTTGTGCGTAATATCTTCGCCAATTACTATTTTCTTCATCTTTTTTTAGGGTTTAGTACCAAAATGGCTAAAACGAAACATCTTTTGCTATGTTCATCTGACGTCTGACCGTATGTCGTGACTATTTTATTCGAAGACTATTCAAGCTACATTGCTGAATTTAAGTAGGTATTTTATTTAGATGTCTCATGTAAATGGTTAGACAATTCTGTAGTCAAATTAGAAAAAAAAAAATAGTATGACCTTTTTTAGATACAAAAGAGAAAAATAAAAACATTGGTGTGACTAGTTTGAACAAAAAATCTTAAAGTGAACGGTTGTATTTATAAAATTCTAGCGACTCAGGGTTCGTCCCTTTAGTATAGATTTCTGACGGGTAAGATATTTTCCCGCAGTAAAAAGTATCCTATATGTTGACCTGGATAACCAGCTATCATGATACCAAATTTCATCAAAATCTTTCCCGTGGTTTTCCAGACAGACAAGAATTCTAAAAACTTTAGATTCGGCCTCTGTATCGATAATAATAACTAGAATCAATCAATCTTCAATAATATTTTCCAAAAGATTTGATTCAGAATTTTATGATATGTATAGGCTATGAACTAAGTTAATTTTGCAGTCGAACGTATGAAACGGAATATATCTCATATCTCAAAAAGTACTTAAAGGAATCCTCTTAAAAATAGTTTTCGTTGAAAGTATTTTGCACCTCTATTATTTCTTTTTTTTCAGAATTTGTTATTTTTATTGTCAAAAATATGTAATGACTAGCAGAACTCGCGACTTCGCTTGCGATCAAATTACGAAAAATACGAAATTTCATGCAAATATGTCCGAGGAATAAAAAGTTTCATACAAAATTTTATCCTCTATTTCACCCCCTTGGGGGTTGAATCTCGAAAAATCCATCTTTAGTCTTGTCAGCCTTCGTCATATGAGGAATACGTGTGCGAAATTTCAATTCTCTAGCCTTAAGGGTTTGGCCTGTGCGTTGATACATCAGTCAATCACTTTTGCCTTTTATATATAAATAGATTTAAAAGAATTATTATTTTAAATAAAACTATCTTTTCGGATATTTTGCGGATTCGTTATGGCACTAGAGTACCTTAGAAAAATAAAAAAAAAAAAAAAACAAAAAAAAATTTCAAAATCATTTTTGTAAATTGTGGGTAGGCACTGTCTGTAACAAGTATATATATATATATATATATATATATATATATATATATATATATATATATATATAAATATATATATATATGCCTTTGAGATGTCTAACACCTTAGTCTCTCCCGTGACCATGATTGCTGTAAAGCATTCGAAACGTCGGGAACCAAAAATCAAAATAAATCCGCGAAATAATCCGAAAAGATAGTTTTATTAACCGACTTCCAAAAAAGAGGAGGTTCTCAATTCGTCGGAATCTTTTTTAAAATGTCAAATATTCGCGTAAACCTAAGAAAGAATTATAATTTCAAATTGAATTCATAAAAAAAAATGAAATAAAATTCTTGAATGTACATCATCAAAATAAAGTCGTACCGGTTGAAACAGGTCCTTCCAAAATAATTACACCGTATTTAATATTCTAGCAAGTTCAAATCCTTTATCCTCTTAATTATGCAGAAAAATATTTTACTAATAATAATAAACTACTAACAAACTTTCGAGCTTATAAAAGCTCGAAAGTTTTTTGGGATGGATGTTTGTTACTACTTTACAATATTAGCTACATATAGGTACACATGCGTTAGAGTAGCACATACAAGATTTATAGAGATACTAGCGACTCATCCTGGCTTCGCTCGGGTTCGTCCCTAAGAACTATTTAATCGTTAATATGAAATGTATATACATAGGTATGATGAGTTATTGTGGGTTGTATAATAACGTGTTTTCCCGTGGGAATGAGACAATCTCCCGCTATAAAAAATAGCCTATGTCCTTCTCCAGCTTTCCAACTATCTCTACACAAAAAATCACGCTAAATTGTTACTCTGTTCCGACGTGAAAGAAGGACAAACAAACAAACACATATTCACATTTATAATATTAATATGGATAGTCATAAATAAATGAACTACGCAGACAAAACCGCGGGAAAATGCTAGTAAAATAATAATACAAAACCGCGAAACTGAAAGTATATTAAAGCACGTACCACTGTACAAAACAAGCCTTTTTCAATTTTCTAGCAAAATTGTGAACAAATTCCTGTAAAAGTGTATAAGCGATGCCAAATTGCTTCTCGTGACTTTCTTATTTTCACTCCGATGCGCCGGGAAATTGACTTTTAGTAAAACAATTTAATTGATTCCACCAATTACCGAGTTTGCTCGACTATCTGCCATGTCACGCAACTTTAACCATTTTACGGCATAGTTCTCGATTGAAAGTTCAATTTTTAAGCTCGTTCAATTTGTACGACCGCTGTGCAGCCGCGCGATACAGTCGATGATTTTATAGAGTACTACCACCCGCCCGTGGCTCTACTCGCTTATTATGACGCGAATTTTGTATCCGCTAGACATTATTTTTAATGTTTGTTTGGACTTCGTTATAGCACAAATAATTATTAGTGCCTGGTCGACCGAGCTTCGCTCGGAGTTCTTTTTTGTTATATAGTTAGATAAAAAAAAACTAATAACATGAATAAATACAAAAAAAAGCAAACGTAAAAACTTTGTATCCAACCAGGATTCGACCTCGGACCGTGGCCGTTTGACCACAATGCTTATGATGCATAAGAAATTATCGACCATATTTTGCGTGGTACAATGCGAAAGAAAACCCCGTGAGAACTCGAAAACACGCGTTTTCCACACATAAGACTAATCTAGATCAATTTTTCGCCCCCGAAAACCTCCACATACCAAATTCCAGCAAAATCGTTAAAGTCGTTTCTGAGATCGCCGGTATAAATAAATATACAAGAATTGCTCATTTAAATATATTACATTTGAAAGCTCATTACTTTGTAGGTTTAAAATCACAAACAGAGCCTTTCAATTTTATTTATAATTATAGATATAGATAACACACTTATTAACTATTTTAATTATTATATATATTAAAAGCACAGTCCATTTAAAGCTATTATAACTTAGGACATGTTAGAGATCCCGTGGGATAGGATAGACTAGTAGTTTAGACATAAAGCGGTCACAGAGAACAGAGCGATAGAAATTAAAGTTCATATCCCTGTGGGTTTTTTCTAACTAAAAGTATTTAATAAAACATTTTCAATAAACATTCCAACTGTTAGACGGTAATCGTAACATAGCGGAAAATAACGCTGTGGCGATATGAAAGGCATGAATAAACTATTCAGCAAAAATTGCTCGCAAAAATTCCAAGCGAGCGTCCGCTGTCTGCTGTAATTGATGTATCGATTGTGATGCGATCACAAAGCAAATATGATATTGGTGTCAAATGTTATAGAGCGAGTGCATGATTTATTGCATATTTGAGGATCTTTATTGGCATTGCTTGCTGTGGCGTTATTCGCACGTTCGATTCTTTATTACTGAAATAACTACTGGTATCCAACTATTGGACACTAACGTTGTAAAGATTGTGGTGTATAAACAATACGTACTTCTTTCTTTTTCTATTGTTTCTGAGAAATAATGCTTAGTATCAATTATTAAGAAAACGTTTTGAAGAAACACTATAATATGTAGAGCAAAATAGTTCCTAATTTTTCTATTATTTTAACCAAAAGATCCTATATAAGGTTTTTCAAGACCATTAATTATTCTAAAATTATGTATGTATGATGCTAGCAGAACCCGCGGCTTCGCTCGCGCTAAAACTATAAAAATAAAACTCTAAAAAGGGAGGTTTCATACAAATTTTCATCCTCTATTTTACCTTCTTATGGGATGAATTTCGAAAAATGTTAAAACTCGTATTTATTTAATTGTATTGAAGAGCATTAATACCAAGTTTCAAGTAATTCTGATCGTAAATATTTTTTTGGGTTGCATTATAACGTGTTTTCCCGTGGGAAGGAGATAATCTCCCGCGGTAAAAAGAGGGCTGGAGAGTAGCCTATGTCACTCTCCAGCCCTCCAACTATCTCCACACAAAAAATCACGCCTATCTGTCACTCTGTTTTGACGTGAAAGAAAGACAAACAAACAAAAACACTTTCACATTTATAATATTACTATAGACTCACCCTCGCTTTGCTTCGGGTTCGTCCCTAGACAAAAACAAATCTATCCCACGAGAACCGGGAATTTTTCCGGGATGATATATAGCCTATAGCCTTCCTCAGTTAATGGGCTATCGAATGCAAAAAGAATTTTTCAAATCGGATTAGTAGTTCCTGAGATTAGCGCGTTCAACCAAACAAACAAACAAACTCTTTAGCTTTATAATATTAGTATAGATTAGTATTAGTATGGATATATTTGCTTTGCATATTTCTGCTAAATTCGCGTATCATGTCGACAAGATGTAAGAAGTTTACTGTCAAAGACACTATAAAATGCTCTCACGGATCGGTCTGATTCCAATAAACTTCCCCTTATTGATCTCACCTGAATCTTTGAAAGCGCGGAAAGACGATAGATAAGCTCCGCTCAACCGCGTAAGCTTGTCTATAAGTTTCTATTATCCTATAGAGATTTAAATTACCACAATTTCGTGATCGTGTTTCGTAGCATTTTTATCTGTCATCTTATATACATAAGTATATGTATGTACAAACAACTGACCCTCGCATCGCTCGAGTTCAACCTTAGGTTGAACCTGACGACACGTTTGGCTCAGTTTGTAGTGACCCTACTTGCTATGCCAGCGGTCGCGGGTTCGAGTCCCGCTGGGGGCATTCATTTGTGTGATAAGCACGAATGTTTGTACTCCAGTCATGCGTGTTTATACTTATAATATGTATTTAAAGTTATATATGTGTAGTTTATCAACTGTCTGGTATCCATAACATAGGCCTCGTAGCTTACCATGGAACTAAATGGTGCTGTGTGTTAATGTACCAACATATTTATTTTATTTAGGTAAGTTTTAACGGTTAGTATGGAATATGACTATATATTATAATATGATAACCTTCCTCAATAAAATGAACTATCTAATACACAAAGAATTTTTCATATCGGATTAGTAGTTCCTGAGATTAACGCGTTCAAACAAACAAACAAACTCTGCATCTTTAATTTAATTATTTTTGTGGCTTTTAGAGCGTAAGCGTTCCACGTAATAGATTAATTGAATAAGAAATATTTCGTATCAGGATAAATAGTTAATGTATTGTCCGGAAATTAAAATATCTATAAGCGAAAAACCATGATGTTGCAACTTTACTATGTGAAAGAAGAATATTGTAACCAATGCAAAAACGATTTTATGTAAAACGTAACTAAATAAAAAAAAATTAAAGAGTGCGTGTATGAATGTGTACACGCGCAAGAAGTAAAACTTCTGTAGGTTATCGGTACTCTTTATGAAATTCAATTTATGTTTTAAATAATTAGGATAGGTGAGATACTAAAAATAACGCATATTAGGCATATAACAATCATATATTTATAGAAATGATATTCTACAAGGAAAAAATATAATATTATATTGTCAGATTATCATCTCAGACAGTGTCTGTAATAAGTATATAACGCCTTTGACATGTCTAACACTTTAGTCTCTCCCGTGACCATGATTGCTGTAAAGCATTCGAAACGTCGGGAACCAAAAATCAAAATAAATCCGCGAAATAATCCGAAAAGATATAGTCTGATTTTTAATTCCACGGAAATATGACAGCTGTCATTCTTTGATAATTCAGATGTCATAAACCTTTTCTGCTTTGATTTTTAAATTTAAAATAACAAAATATATGAAACAGAATTAGATCAACTAAACTATAATATGTATGACATTGTAAATAGTCCTTGTTTTGTGCATTCACACATCAGCCTCTATCCGTCCACTGCTGGACATAGGCCTCTCCAAATGCACGCCACTTCGATCTATCTTGGGCTTCTCGCATCCAGCTCCTGCCAGCCGTCTTGCGTATATCGTCACTCCACCGTGCCTGGGGACGCCCTCTATCCCGTTTGCCAGTTCGCGGTCTCCACTCCAGGACTCGTTTACCCCAGCGGTTGTCGGTCCTGCGACTGATATGGCCAGCCCACTGCCACTTCAGCTTGCTAATCCGGTGGGCTATGTCGATCACCTTGGTTCTCTGCCGGATCACCTCATTTCTGATGCGATCACGCAGAGAAACGCCGAGCATAGCCCTTTCCATAGCCCGCTGAGCGACTTTGAACTTGTGGACGAGCCGTACCGTCAGTGTCCACGTTTCAGCTCCGTAAGTCATAACGGGTAGGACGCACTGATTGAAGACTTTCGTCTTTAAGCACTGTGGGGTCGACGCTGTAAAGACACGACGTAGCTTCCCGAATGCTGCCCAACACAACTGAATTCTTCTGAATCTCTGGTTTCCCTTCAAAACGTATAAATCTTTCGCCTTTTGTGCATTCAATGCACACTAACTATAAATGTTTAATGGTTAAATGAAAAAAAAAAAATAACAGAGTAAAACAAAATATTTCTTAAATGAAAATATTTATAAATCATTATCTGTTACGAGTATATCATCATTGTCGTCAACATCGTCATATAATCCGAATGTAGATTATAAAAGAATCACTAACACTATCCATCAAAACATTAAAAGGGCACATTTTATCCTCTTCTTTAATAATATGTTCTTACAAGAAGCAAAGATTTTACAAACAAAGGGGTTTTCCTAAAAAAGGCTTGCAACCTATGGATTATTGGACAGGGATCCCTGTAATAGAAAAATAATTTCCATAATAATTATTGTAACTTCAATAATATGATATTAAAAAAAATAATTACCATTTTAAAATTATCAATCATTTTTTTAGTCTTAGTTTTTCTAATCGAAACCTTAAATTCAAGATACGTTTATTTTTTTATTTTGCTAAAATGCTTTCCGTTTTTAGTGACAATGTTTCAAAGTTGACAACACTTCTGAAATGTCAGAATTCCGTCGAATTAAAAATCAGACTTTAGTTTTATTTAAAATGTCAAATATTCGCGTAAATCTAAGAAAGTATTAAGTATATTTAAATTTAATTCTAATGTCAGTATGTAAGTCTGTGATGAAGTTACCATCAGCATGGAAGGCAACATAAGTGACATACATTCTTCTGAACTTACGGTAACTGAGTTGCAATATATCACACATAGTGAGGGCTTAGAGGAGTCTTCTTTCACAATATTCATTCACAAAATGTACACAGCACTGTTTACTTTTAATCAAAACACACGAAATGAAAAATAATCCACTCGTTTGTGACGTGATTGGTGGATCAAGTCTGACAGCTTCACTGTGTATCAAACGTGATTTTACTTTTTTAAATCGAAATAGATAAGCCTTTGTCTATATGAATATGATAGATTCATAATTTTAAATAAAACTATCTTTTCGGATTATTTCGCGGATTTATTTTGATTTTTGGTTCCCGACGTTTCGATTGCTTTACAGCAATCATGGTCACGGGAGAGACTAAGGTTTTAGACATCTCATAGGCGTTATATACTTGTTACAGACAGTGCCTACATACTATTTTACAAAAATGATTTCAAAAAAATTAAAAATGGCACCAAAGTACCTTACAATATTTGTTGATTTTAATTTAAAAAAAAAAACATTTTAATTTTTTTTATAAGTATTATAATTAAAAATAGCAATATTATTTACTTAATTTTAGCTATTATTATTATTATAAATATTACAATTTTTAAAAACTTCATTAATTACTAATATTATTTAGTGTTGCTATCATTATATTATCTATAACCATAAAGAATATTAAAAATTTAAAAAATATTAATTATTTATTTAAGCAATATTATTGTTTTACATGTAATTTAAAAGAAGGTAAATATTAATTTAGATTGCTATTAAAGTTAAAATATTAAGCAACACTATTGCTACCTTTATAGATGAAAAATATTAATCAGAATTACTGTTATTATTGCCATCCGCACAAAGAACTAACTACATCTACTGGACTGTTATATTTGTTTTTGTTGTTAGATTTTATTATGATTATTACAGGATCACCACCAAAAAATCAAAATAAATCCGCGAAATAATCCGAAAAGATAGTTTTATTTAAAATGTCAAATATTCGCGTAAATCTAGGAAAGTATTTATAGATTCATAATTGATTTCAATTTGCATATTGAGGATGACTTGTATCAAGTTTTTATTTAAATGTTCTAAAAATATTTATATAGCAAATATCAAACGGTATAATTTGAGGTTTTTTAAGATATTAAATACATTTTGATCAAATGAAGAAGTTGCGAATGGCACGAAATATTGTAGTGAAATACGTTTTATTAAAAATATTTAGGTAATATTGGAGGTGCACTGTGTATTGTTGAAGTAAGAATCCAGAAAAAGAAAGCGTAAATGCTTAGGACTTTTTTAATGTGTTAAAAGTCCATTTTTTGCAGATGTTACAAGTCAAAAATATAATAAAAAATAATGAGTATGTAAGAAGTAGTAAATTAAATTACTTGACGTGATGCTCGTTAAGTTTATCGGGCGGCTATACACCATGTAAGTAGTACCTTGTACTAATTAAAAGTAGGCTAGCTTGATATTGCGCCTAAAGTTGCGTCTAAAGTTTATTAAATTTAAATTGAAAGTTAGAGAGTAATTTAATATTCATTCGCCTCAGGTATAAATAAAAAAATCTTACTTCACGTTGTTCTGTTACGATTTGCTCGGTACGTGTTGAGTTATGGCAGTTATATCTGAAAATAAAATATTTTATGTTAGATTTCCATAATATTTCAATACAAAAAGTCCGTCTTGACCGAATTCTGAGATACAGCGGTAGATCTAACTGAGACGAGCCGTCGGTGTGGAAGACATTATGTTTCAGTGCAAGAGTGTGTGCTAAAACACAAATACACTTTCTATTCCCTTTCTTTGTAGCCTGTTGGCATGAATCCAAATCTGTTTTTGGCCTGACCAGAGACTTGAACCTGGGACTTTTCGGTATGGCCAAGATAACGGCCTTTAAAAATAGCCATGTAAATTTGATTGACTTGATCAGGCTGCTAACTTTATAAGTTTTATAATGTGTTTATTTTTGCCTTTTTTGTGCAATAACGTATTGATGTAAATATTATTATGTGTGTTAGTGGTTGTCATGAGGGCTGCTGTATAACTGCTAAAAAAATTACTCATGTTATGTTTTTCTCTAGTTTCGTAGTTTCTAAACAATCATTTTAAAAAATATTCAAGATAAGTTACTACTAACTTCACAGACTATTAATAATATATAAGTATAAAGTTTAGTCATTTAAAATGAACATACATTCGGCTCGATGGAGCCGAAACGTGTTAGAGTGGAGACCGCGTTTAGGCAAGCGTAGTCTAGGACGCCCTGCAGCACGATACACAGATGACCTAAGAAAGGTGGCTAGCAGTGGATGGATGCGGGCTGCCCAGGACCGGGATGGTTGGCGCTCATTGGGGGAGGCCATTGTCCAACAGTGGATGGCGATAGGGTGATTGATTGACATATTTTAATTTTCAACAAGCTTTAAAATGTAAAGGAAATTAAAAAAAACTATATTCTATCTAAGTTTGCAAGAAAAAGAACTATAGATTGATTAATTAGTAGCTGAAGCTGAAGTTCGAGCTCAGTGGCTGATTATGATGATGATAAACATGATAATGATACAGTTTTTAAGATAATTCACATATGAGTTATAAATTATAACAAAATTTATTGCTTCAACTCAAGGTTGCCGGTGGGAAAGTAAGTTTCTTGTTCAAGCCTATATAAATCGTGAAGCACCAAATTGTGTATTGAGTTAGGACGGTCCGTAACTAGTTAGCCGCTAGTTAGCAGAGGTACACAGCCCACAGGAGAGGTAACTTTGTAAATTTCATTCAATCAATTAGGAGAAGTACTAGAGGTCCAGAAACAAACAACAAGTCTAGATAGTGTTGGGACACTTACTGTTTTGATTTTTCTGTTTGTGTGTTTGAGATACATGTCATTAATTGCAAAAACAAACGTATTTAGTTCAATTACTTTATGACCTAAAAGCATAAAACTAAAATTTCTTTAAAGTTTATCCTCTAAATTTATAAATAAAGGTAATATAAATGGATGTTTTATTATTTACTAGCGACTCACCCTCGCTTCGCTTCGGGTTTGTCTCTAGACAAAAACAAATCTATCCCACGGGAACTGTACGTTTTTTCGGCATGATATATAGCCTAAGCCTTCCTCAGTTAACGGGCTATCTAATGCAAAAAGAATTATTCAAATCGGATTAGTAGTTCCTGAGATTAGCGCGTTCAACCAAATAAACAAATAAACAAACTCTTCAGCTTTATAATATTAGTATAGATTTCATACGGGGTGTAGTGTGCTGAAGCACGGTAGGGGCGGGTCGATAGATGAAAATAAAGTATAATAATGCTTCTTGAATTTCCTCTCAGACTTCCATTGTTCAGATCTGATTTGCTGGTAACTTTCAATGGTTCAATTTTTACTATCGTCAACGTCCGATTTAAAATTGTATTGGACCATACAAGTATAGATGTAACTTTAATTATTTATGAAAAGATTACTGAGTTTTGTTATTGCTAATTTAAATTCAAAATAGTTTAAGTCTTCGAGAAAATTAAGAAGATTAATTATGAAAACATTGTCTTAGTATCAACAAAACGTTAATTTGGCAAAATTCTGCAACGCTACAGTTCTCCAAATTGCATCATAGCGTGTTCGTTAATTACTCGAGCTTAAACTATAACTAACTTAATTTATTTTAAGTTTCAACAAACTACAAAGTATCAAAATTAAAATCTCTTTGAATAAATAGTTTGGAATAATTAGTTTCAGTTTATGACGTCCATGTTTAAATCAAAATATAATTCTATCTTTCATTCTCATTCCTCAATTCTCGACTTTTCTCGTTGGAAGAATAGTCGTTGAATTATAGATGTGATAGTAGGTGAGCCCAAGAGGAGATTTTAGGATTTACTCAAGCGCGGCAGATTAACATAAGGGGGGATGCACTCTTTTAAGTACCTCCACCATATATAAGTTCTTTGTGTAAGGTCGCGCGTTTAGGGCAGCCGATCAAAATATATAAAAAAATATTTTGATAAGTTAGAAATACTTGAGCGGGTCAGATTAAGGTGTGGTGAGCTAACTGAATGCTGAAAAGTGTGCAATTCAATAATCTGCCGATTTCAACAAGCTGAAGAAACAAAAATCGTCTATAAAGTGTCCAATGTCGTTAATAAAACGTAATTCACATATAGTGGTTGTCTATGAAACAATTTAGTTCTTATAGAGGTCTCACGTATCGCGGCGACAGGACACTCGAATCAAGACTTTATTATAGCGGTTAGTGTCAATCGTGCGAGGCGACGGACAGCTCGGCGTGTTGATTGCTCTCACTTAGCGATGCGGGCCAGCACTCAATTTACACCATGATTTTATGTAACGGTGATCTTTAGTATTGTTTGATAAATCATTCTTAGGGCTACATAATAATTTCTTAGGACTACTCAGGCTGTCCTGTAACCATGATTGTTAGAAAGCATCCGATAAAAATCTAAATAAATCCGCGAAAAATTCCGAAAAGTATAGACTCTTCAAGCAATTCAACAAAGAAGAAGGAAAAACTTTGAGCAAACAACGTGCAAGATTGAGGTTGTACGTGTCAGACTCATAAGCTATCTAAATTTATACAAAAATCTCTTTGAAGAATTGCTCGGGTTTTGAACAAAAATTTGATAAAAAAACAGTATTTCCTGTTAAAAATATTAGTACCAAATAATTTTGAAATGAAATTATATAGTTAGGGACTATTATATACAGAGCCTTGTTTGATGTAAAAATAAGAATAGTTTGCTTTACTAAACGTGTCGTAATTAAATGCACACGCCACGGTGCTACCATTAGTGCCCACCGTGCAGCTGGAAAAATTTCGTTGCACATTTATTTATTTAATCTATTTTAAATGACTAGCTTTTACTCGCGGCTCGAGCCGTGTAGTTTATTTTATTTTAAGGGTTGTGGCGTGATGTTAGATAGAGAATTCCTCAATAAATAGGTTGTAAACCGTGGGCTATAAAATCAAATATAAGTGATAGTTCCAGAGATGAGTGCACTTAGACAAATAAAAGACTAAACTTTAAAAGTATTCTCAATTTATAATATACATAAAAACAGATTAAATCATATACTAACGGAGCAAATATTATTCTAACAAAAACTCTAACAAAAATAGCTGTATTTGTGTTTGAAAATAACATTCCTAATAACTTTTTTGTTTGTTGCGAATCCTCCTCAACAGAAGGTTCATTACGGAAGTAAATAAGGATTGAAATTTGTGACGATTGACCCAAATACGTAATGCGGATCATTGCTGGCTTTGATTCGCTCGATGTAGGTCATTATACTAATGTAAATAAAGGGGCCGCTTTAAGCGAATCACTCTGGAAATGAAATGTTTCTAATTCATCAGCAACATAATACTTTCTTAGATTTACGCGAATATTTGACATTTGAAATAAAACTATCTTTTCAGATTATTTCGCGGATTTATTTTGGTTTTTGGTTTTTGACGTTTCGAATGCTTTACAGCAATAATGGTCCCTTGACCAGTGGAGACGTGGAGTTGTAAGCGACGACATCTTGAGTAGATTGTTATGTTTGGCAGCTTGGACATGACGTACATTCGCGAATCTATCAGTTTTAAAATTTGTTCGATCAGAATGCTTATTATAAAAAGGACCATCGTTCTAAGCACTCCCGATAAAATGTTGAGGTATTGAATCATTCGAATATTTTGCTCAAATCTCGTGCACATATGATTTACATATAACAATTTACACAAGCGGAGCCGTAGGTAAGACTTAAGAGTTATCTTACTAATATTATAAATATGAAATTTTAGATGGATGTTTGGATGTTTATTGCTCAATTACGCCAGAACGGCTGAACTGATCTGGATGAAATTTGGCGCAACGATAGGTTATAGTCCGGAATATTACATATACTACTTTTTATCCCGGAAAAATGTACAGTACGTGGGATGGATTTGTTTATATTATTATTATTCATGGGATAGATTCTATAAGTTGATTCCTTCGTCATAAGCTATCGCAAGAAAGAGATTTTGGAATTCGGGGATATGGATGTAGGGAAAAGTCGGGGCATGAACGAAGTGAGTACAGTACATTAAAGCTTAAGACGTAAGCTTTTATGTAATGAACTCGCTTATAAAATTGGGTACGTGTAACCTCTACGAGCGGTTGAAGTAAAACTTCTTTGGCAAATATCGCAATTCAATTAAAACAAATCAATAATTAAATAAGGCATATTAGGCATATTACAATCATATATTTATAGAATATCATATACGGAAAGAAGAATATATTATATATATTTATCAGACAACAACAACGGTTACCATGGCAACAATTAGTCATAATAGCTTTTATTTAATTTATGCACATTCATCCCACAGTAATAAATATACATGTTTATAAGTAACTAGCAGAACCTGCGGCTTCGCCCGCGAACAAATCACGGAAAAAATAAACTTTTTCGTGATGCATACTCACAGTCTAATCCCCTAACATAGCTAAGGTGACTTTTTCATTAAAGTTGCGCCAACCTTCAGAAGGAGGATATAGACAGCAGAATAGTCTCTAGCAAGGTGAGAACCTCTCTCGCGCATAATTTTCCTTTGGGTTTAGAATAATCTCCGTTCTCTACTTTATATTCACACAGTAAGTGTGCACTTACGGAGAACTTGACTATATGACTTGACACTATTTAAATATATTCAAAACTCCAACTTCACCGCCCAGTTTTACCCACTTAGGGGCGGAATTTAAAAAAAAAAATTAAAATACTGTTTATTTAATTGTATTGAAGAGCATTAATACCAAGTTTCAAGTAATTTTGATTATAAAATTGTTTTCCTCATATAAACAGCACAACCCCCTTTTACCCTTTTAAGGGATGAATTTCGAAAAAAAAATGATATTTGCGTTGTTTTATTTTTCATTTCAAAGGTAAATCCTACTTTCCATGCATCAATTACAGAATTTCATACAAAAATTTCATCCCTCATTTTACCCCCTTATGAAATGAATTTCGAAAAGTGCTAAAATCTATATTTATTTAATTGTATTAAAGAGCATTAATACCAAGTTTCAGATAATTCTGACCATAAATAATTGTTTACCCATATAAACTTTATCACCCCTTTTTATCCTTTTAAGGGATGAATTTCGAAAAAAACCTAATACATATATTTCTTATTTTTCATCCTAAAGCTAAATACTACTTTTCGTTCGTTTCGCGTTAAGAATAACAGAGTTTCATACAATCTTTTATCCCCTATTTTACCCCTTTAGGAGATGAATTTAGAAAAATCCTTTCTTAGCGGATGCTTACATTGTATAAGGAATCTGTCCTCTAAATTTCACGTTTCTACGACCAGCGGTTTAGGCTGTGCGTTGATCGATCAGTCAGTCAGTCAGGACAAAGCATTTTATGTATATATAGATAAGTTTAGTTTTTTTTAAGTTTAAAAGTTATTTTACATTTTATTTAACATAATATATTACATAACATATTATTCAGTATTATTTTTCACTTCCTGTGTATTCTATCTCATTCTTTCGCCGGCTTAATCCTATATGTGTTGACTCCTTCTAATGTCACATTTTTGTTTCATCGAGTTTCAAATCACAACGATTCTAAACAATTTTGATTGAAATTTGAATTGTTTTACCTGAATAAATTAATTAATTCTAGTCCAACAAAAATAAAACAACAAAAACCTTTAAAAAGTTTGTAAAACAATAATATTCTAATATTCGTTTATTAATTAGTTGAAAACAATTTAGAAGGTAACATAATATTAAAGAGTTTATTATTATTACTAGCGATTCACCCTCGCTTCGCTCGGGTTCGTCCCTAGGTTGCTTCCTAAAACAAAATTAATTAATTAATCCGGTTTTAATTTTTTTTCGTGGGACCCTATTTTTTTCTTAAATAAAAGTAGCCTAAGTTACTTTTTATTACATCAGCTATCTGCGAGGGAAAGTCACGTTAAAATCGGTCCAGACATTTCAGAGATTAGCCGGAACAAACAGACAGATAGATAGACAAAAATTGTAAAAAGTGTTGTTTTGGTATATGTACCGTATATACATTCATATGCATTTAGTAAAAAGCGGTTATTTTAATATTACAAACAGACACTCCAATTTCATTTATTTGTATAGATTATTGCAAAGTTATTATACAAAACAATATTATAATAATTTTATCTGTAAAAGGCTGAAACTTCAGAAACTACGTGAGCGTATCTAACTCGACGGGAGGACGGCCTCAGTACAATTCGCAACTAGTTAAATATATTCAGCCCTTTTTAACGTCCCACTGCTGGGCACGGGCCTCCCTTCAATACGAGGGGATCAGGCCATAGTCCACCACGCTGGCCAAGTGCGGGTTGGCGGACTTCACACGTCTTTCGAAAACTTGCTAGGTTCTCTCAGACATGCAGGTTTCTTCACGATGTTTTCCTTCACCGTAAGGCAAGTGGTAATCATGTTGGAAATGATTCGCACATGAAAATATAGTATCAGAGATGCGAGACCTGGGATTTGAACCCGTTTCACTCGGTTTCCCAAGCGAGCGCGTTACCACTGGGCTACCACTGCCTTTTAATAATTAAATACACGCATCTAATTAGTACATCCCTCATCGCAAGTGTAGGAAATTCTCACCGCAATGCTGGCGTCGCGGTTACTTAACTCACTATAGCCTTTTTTTTCGTTTGTTTGTTTTGAGTAAAAAAATGTGTTTTATGACGAATTTCGTTCTTTTTTGAAAAGAGCGGATTAATTTTAAAAAAAATTTTAGAGGGACCTTTTATCTGTCAGATTCATATAAACAACTAGCGACTCACCCTCGCTTCGCTTCAGGTTCGTCCCTAGACAAAAACAAATCTATTTCACGGGAACCGTACATTTTTCCGGGATGATATATAGCCTTTAGCTTTCCTCAGTTAATGGGCTATATAATGCAAAAATAATTTTTCTAATGAGATTAGTAGTTCCTGAGATTAGCGCGTTTAAACAAACAAACAAACAACCTCGTCAGCTTTATAATATTAGTATAGATTAACATAAATATCAGAAAGTCTAATAAAAAATGTTCACAAATAAACAGGAAAAAAGACTAATATTTTTCAAATTCACCTGAAAATGGGATATTAACATTATATAACCTTATTAAGGCTATTTTAGAACCTTATTAAATTTTATATTAATTTGAATTATATTTTGTATTTTTTTTATGGAATTTTAATCTTAGTACTTTTGAAGCTTAGAACGAACGAAAAACGGATGTCTATCGTTATAAATGAACAGTTTATAACGATAGTATTTTTTTGAGATAATTTTAATATCAAATAAATAATATAAAAATAATTAACTAATACAAATAGTAAAAAATATATAATTTTGGAATTCCATTGTTTATCTTTGGACTTCATCACCACTAATGACATGTACCTATCTATACTAATATTATAAAGCTGAAGAGTTTGTTTGTTGGTTTGTTTGGTTGAACGCGCTAATCTCAGGAACTATTAAACCCATTTGAAAAATTATTTTTACATTAGATAACCCGTTAACTGAGGAAAGCTATAGGCTATAGGCTATCATCCTGGAAAAATGTACGGTTCCCGTGGGATACATTTGGTTTTGTCTAGGAACAAACCCGAAGCGAAGCCAGGGTGAGTCGCTAGTTATGTATACGATCACTTCGTCAGAATTTACTTTCAATAAAAAAATGAGTGTACCTCACATCATATAATATGTAAACTGAAAAACTCCAGTTTTTAAAGTTGTTTAAAAAGTAAATCAATTATCAAAACCTTTATTTCAATTATAGCTCTTTTAAGTGTCCAAATGGCAAATTGGTACAATTAAAAACTTATTTTCTTACATAATAACGAAGTGTAGAAAGTCTGCGAGAGAATTTTAAAAACTGTATAAGGCTGAGGCACGTAGATGCTTAAAGAAATTACATTAGCAAAAAAAAAAAAAGAATTATAAAGAGCTTGTTACCTAAAGACCATTGAGGCTTTTTAGAGAGAGTTTTTTTTTGATAAAGTCTTGGGTTCAATCTTGGTCAGTGTATAGGGTATACACTCAATGGGTAGGTACTAACTGATCAAAGGTCATGTATAGAATTAACTTCACAAATTTGAAAAGTTCATATCTATACTAATATAATAAAGCTGAAGAGTTTGTTTGTTTGTTTGAACGTTGAACGCGCTGATCTCAGTAACTACTAATCTGATTTGAAAAATTCTTTTTGCATTAGATAGCCTGTTAACTATAGGCTATATATCATCCCAGAAAAATGTGCGGTTCCCGTGGGATAGATCTGTTTTTGTCTAGTGACGAACCCGAAGCGAAGCGAGGGTGAGTCGCAAGTAATTTATATTTTGTGTTTCCAACATGAAGCGAACTTCGCACGCGTTATGTTGGAAAAATAGTAGCGAAAATTAGTATTTTGAGAATATATTTTCCCTAGCGCTAAAATAACTAGAACAAAACTGATCGATTACAAATCTAGAACTTTCGTTGGAAATGTTTATAAAACGAAAAAAATAGATTATGTGTTACAGCTGATTAAAGAGTGTTTAATTTTACAGTGTGCGAAACATTTTACTTCATAATTCAGTAGTTTAGTTTATTATTGTATTTTATAATTTTACTTAAAAAAAATAAAAAAATAATAATTTTAGTCCCACTGAGCTTCTTTCGCCTGTTTTTCTTAAAAGTTAGGGCTTTTTCTTCTGATCTGGTCTACTAATTTGGTCGAATCACGACATTCAGCAAAAGATCAAATAATTTAATACTAAATAAAATGTTTTCAATTTGTTAACTAAAACAGACTAAAAATGTGCCGCTAACATGAGGAAAATATTTTTTCTATGTCGTATCCTTAATAGGCTTATTCCATGATTGATAATGACTGATGTTTTTTTCTTTTCTTTTTATACTTTAGATGATTTACGTTCACTTATATTTTCTGTCAAATTTGTATAAAAATGGTAAACTTGAACAATTTGCTCTATATGTATAATATGCTCTTTAGCTAATATTATTTTGAACAACAATATGTATTAACTTTATTCATCTGATATGACTTCAAGTGAAGGATCTGCTTAGTGTATGGGAAAAGTGGGATTGAGTAGAAGATCCGATTCAAATCTCGTCCGAGTGTCGAGTCTTACTACCAATATAATTAGGTAGTGTATTAAGACTATCAAAAATAAGTATTTGACATCTATACATCTATACATATAATACAATTGTAACTGATCGCTGTCTGTACATGGAAGATATTTGAGAAAAACTATTATTGGGGATCTTTATTAATGCAGTAGAACCTAAAATAATGATTTTTAGTTTTTTGTCTGTTTGTCTGTTTGTCTGTGCGTTTGTGCGCGCTAATCTTAGAAACGGCTTAGCCGATTTGGGTGCGGTTTTCACTAATGTATTATGGTAAGTTTTACTTAGCATTTAGTGTTTGTTCTATTTCAATAGGTTCCTAAATAAAAAAGTTGTATTAATTTAAAGAATCATCTAGAGCTAGTAATTACTATGGAGCTTGTGTTGCTTTGATAATTTCTAATTTACTAGAGATAGATTTGAATCTATGTTTCTGTTAGATTAGAAACTATCGAAAGATAAGTTATAAAGTTTGGGAGTTGAAGCTATCTGGTACAGTAAGTCATATCAAACCCAAAAAACTTTATTGAGCGTAACAAATATTACATTTCCATGGGTCATTGATTCTATTAGCAGTTCGAAAAAGAAACGCTCCGGTACATAGCATTTTTATGTTTGAATTATACTTTCCTTTTCTTCTAAACTTATTCATGGACATCAAGAAAGCAATGATATATTTATTTTTTAAATCTGCCTTTTAAAAGATTCTACAAGACTACACGAATGCATTTCTCAGGCTTGTATGGCTACATTGCCATGTTAGTTTATGACATATGATATTATAATCATACTATTTCAATACTAATATTATAAAGCTGAAAAGTTTATTTGTTTGTTTGGTTGAACGCACTAATCTCAGGAACTACTAATCAGATTTGAAAAATTATTTATGCATTTGATAGCCCGTTAACTGAGGAAGGCTATAAGTAATATATCATCCCGGAAATATGTACGGTTCCCGTGGGATACATTTATTTTTGCCTAGCGACGAACCCGAAGCGAAGCGAGGGTGAGTCGCTAGTGATATTATAATCGTTTAAGTTAAAATATTCTAACAATATCTACTATAGATGAAGCTATTTAATTTACATTTATAATTAATCGCATTACTAATTTATAACTCATCTCAGATTAGTTTACAGATTAATGTGTACATGACATTATCATAAATCCAATAAATGTATTATCGCGCCAACTCGCCAGCGCCCGGCTGGCATTCGCCACGGTCACGGCCGCGACTTACACTATTTTTACTGATATTATTATTATTACTAGCGATTCACCCTCGCTCCGCTCGTGGTCGTCCCTTCTTACGTTTTAACGTTTAGTATAGATTTCTCAGAGATGAGATATTTTCCCGCAGTAAAAAGTATCCTATATGTTGACCCGGATAACCAGCTATCATCATACCAAATTTCATCAAATCCCTCCAGTGGGTTTTCCGTAATGCGGTAACAGGCAGACAGACAGACAGACAGACAAAAATTCTAAAAACTATAGATCCGGCCTCTGTATCGATAATAATGTCTATTTCAATAAGATTTCCAAAAAATATTTAATGTACAGATTCGGCTTAGTTACAATTTTATTATATGTATAGATTATTAACAGCTATTTGGTTATTCTAGTTGTTAGTCTAGTTCGGTTATATATAGATCCCCCAATGTTTATTTACCATGTCGTGGTGGGCAGGGCTCGGGCACACGTTCAATTTTTAAACCTGTTTAGGCCATTGACCCTAAATCTAAAGGCTTTTCGGTTTTTAAGGTTTCGGTTATTTTCTTTAACCTCCGGTCCGGTCCTCCTCCGGTCAAAATTAACCGAGTTAGGGAGGTTTTAAGTTTAAGGGATGAATATAAATTAAAAAAAATTATAGGTTGTAGAAAAATAAGCGAATTATATTTTTTTAAATTGCTTAAAAAGTCTAATCTTTAATTTTAGAGATACAGATTTTTTTATTGTTAAAAACAAAGTTGAGTGCCAAAATTTTGGTTTCAGACCTTAATTGACTGGAGTATTGGTAAGGAGGAGGTCATTATTTGATGATATTTCACATAAGAATTATCATGAGTTATAACTTTATATCCAAAAAATTGGAGAGCACGGGTTCAATTCTTGCACAAAGCTTTCTATTTATCTATTTCGCATCGTTCAAAATGATTAGATATAGCAAAAAAGGATTTTCAACTATCATTAGACTTTAATATATTTTTCAATACAACCTAATATTTAAAGATGTACGTATATGTACATACGATATATGTGAAATATTGCTTATACGTATATATATAATTTTATTTTTCTTTTTATATTTCTTTTAAGCCGAGAATTTTTTTCGAATACGTTACAGTGCAGAATAGTAGCTTTATAAAAATATTACAAAAGAAACCTCGGCTTTATTTTCAATATCGAGTACCTCCATGTGTCAGCAATCACAGTAGTATTATTTAAGAACGTTTTTATTAACTTCGAATCGGTGCCAATGTGTAGTGAATTACACGCATCGCGCATTACGAGTGCAGTTACTAAAAATAACTACACTCTGTACGTTTTATTGTACATTTTCTGGATGTTTTCTATCACTGTTCACTCACTTTTATTCAATGAGTAGTTAAATAATATAATAAAAAAAACGTCTGTACGTACTTATGTACGCACGTCAGAAGTTATACTTCTTTGGCGTAACAGAACAAAAATAGCTAAAGATTTCATACCGTGTGTCACAACTCTCTATTTTAAAAGGAATGATGAATTAATAAAATAATTAGGCATATTACAATCATATTTATAGAATATCATGTAAGGAAAGATTATAATAATATATAGCATTTGTCAGACAATAACAACGGTTACCATGGCAAGAAACAGTTATCAGCTCTTCATCATGTCGCTTTTTGACTGTCGGTGTGCGCACGCATCGTAAAAATTTTACTCTCATATTTTTTTCCAAACGTCCCAAAAGAAGTAAAACTTAAAAAAAAAAAAACAATATGCTTTCAATTTTGCACTCGACCATTTAAGAAAAGTATTGTAGTTAAAATTAGCATATACTTTATTCAAACAGATTTAGAAATCATTAATTTTTACATTTAAATTGAAGTATCAGTATTGTTCGTCTGAGAGGAAGCTATTACCGGCTCAAAAGGCAGCTCTACGGGGAAGAGCCCTCTTGAAGCATAAAAAGAAAATTTGTTTACGATACTGGAATACAAAAATTTTGTACTCGTCCTAAGTTATAATCAACAAGAATTAATCATAATACTTTCTTAGATTTACGCGAATATTTAACATTTTAAATAAAACTATCTTTTCGGATTATTTCGCGGATTTATTTAGATTTTTGGTTCCCGACGTTTCGAATACTTTACAGCAATCATGGTCACGGGAGAGACTAAGGTGTTAAACATCTCAAAGGCGTTATATACTTGTTACAGACAGTGCCTACCCACTATTTTACAAAAATGATTTCAAAAAATTCAAAAATGTCACCAAAGTACCTTACAATATTTGTTGATTTTAATTCTAAACATTTTAAAAGTTTAAAATTTTTCATAAGTATTATAAATAAATATAGCAATATTATTTACTTAATTTTAGCTATTATTATTATAAGTATTACAATTAAAAAAAAAACTTTATTAATTACTAATATTATTTAGTGTTGCTATTATTATATTATCTATAACATATTTAAAAAGAATTAATCAGACACATTACATTTATACAACAAAAACACCTAGGTTTTCTTGCACAACATGCAATGCCAGTAACACGTGCCTGCAAAACAGCTGTTACACCTTTTATAATTTTCTTAAATAGCGGCCATATAATAAATTATCCAGTGTCTGGTCCGTATCATATGCGGCATACATGTAAATAAACAAATGATGTTATAAATTACAGATCGTTCTAAGTACCACGTGCCCTTTTACCGTCATATTAAGACATATGTTTAACTGCTTTTAAGTATTTTAAATAAAACTATCTTTTTAGATTATTTCGCAGATTTATTTTCATTTTTGGTTCCCGACGTTTCGAATGCTTTACAGCAATCATGGTCACGGGAGAGACTAAGGTCTATAGTCTGTGGTCGGTTCTGTAGATGATAACTAAATAAATAAATATGTTGGGACATTAACACACATTACCATCTAGTTCCATGGTAAGCTACGAGGCTTGTGTTATGGATACCAGATAGTTGATACACTACACATATATAACTTTTAAATACTTATACATATTATAAATACTTTAGTATTGATGTACATTATAATGAAATGTAGTAATTATGAAATACAAGCAGGCAGAACTGCGGACAGTAGTTAGTATTAAATAGTTTTCTTACTCTGTCATTTTTCTATTCAGAAATTCTTATATAATAAGATTTTCCTCGAATTTTCTTAAAATATTTCATGTTAAGTCACACATATGTTGTTGTGAAAAAGGGGCAGTCGTTTTAATACAATTATATATTTATATCTCGGACGCGAGCCACCTCTGTCACGCGTCACACTGTCGCATCTATTTTGAACTTCCGGTATTTTCACGTTACCTTGACTCAATTATATGTAAAAATCTGAAATACTCTTTTGCATTGCATTTCTATTTATCATAATGTTTGTACGATACAAGATATTTATGTATTCAGCCCTTTTTAACGTCCCACTGCTGGGCACGGGCCTCCCTTCAATACGAGGGGGGATCAGACCATAGTCTGGATAGTCCAGTCCTATTTCCAGATATTTATACGAGAATATTATTATGTATTGCAAATAATTAAAGGAAACTATATGGCAGTGGTAGCCCAGTGGTAACGCGCTCGCTTGGGAAATCGAGTGAATCGGGTTCAAATTCCGGGTCTTGCACCATTAATATTTTCATGTGCGAATCATTTCCAACATGATTACTACTTGTATTAACGGTGAAGGAAAACATTGTGAGGAAACCTGCATGTTTCAGAGAACCTAGCAAGTTTTCAAAAGACATCCGCCAACCCGCACTTGGGCAGCGTGGTGGACTATGACCTGATCCCCCTCGTACTGAAGAGTGGTCTACTCTAAACTAAACTAAAGGAAACTCTAATTATTCTTGTATAAAAATGCGTAGTTTAAGGCATTTTGCACGATTGCGCGTGAAAAACGGACAAGTAAGTATACTTTTTAATTATTTTATTAATAAGGATAAAAATTGTCTGTTATTTTCAGTTAGTTATTACATGTTTAGTATTTTTTCTCAAAATTATTCGACACAGCACGAAGAAGTTGATGATTAATTTATTTTTTAAAACAATAGATTTAGCAAACTCATTAAGTTTACTTTGAATTTATTCTTTTTATGCTAGAAAAACAAAATGAGCGCCATTATCAAAGAACTATATTGAATAGAGAAAGAAAAGATACAATACCTTAGACTTTAAATAAATCCGGCAAAAGAAATGCAATAGGTCTGTTTTTCTATTTACCTCAAATATTATTTTTTATTAAACCTGAGAAACTCGACTCCTTAAATCGTTTAGTTCTCTCTAAAAGGGACACTCACTGTGGCATAATTGTGACTGAGGCTTTCTAAATAAAAAACGTATTCGGTTTTTTTGACTTCCTGTAAATCATTAGAATCTAGGTTTTATTTCAAATGTTAAATATTCACGCATGTAACTTTAAATATAATAATATAAATAAATATAAATATGTTAGGACATTAACACACAGCACTGTCTAGTTCCATGGTAAGCTACGAGGCCTGTGTTAAGGATACCAGATAGTTGATACACTATACATATATAACTTTAAATACATACATATTATAAATATAAACACCCATGACTGGAGTACAAACATTCGTGCTCATCACACAAATGAATGATCCCAGCGGGACTTGAACCTGCGATCGCTGGCACAGCAAGTAGGGTCACTACAAACTGAGCCAAACGTGTCGTCAAAAACTCAAAAAAAGTTTTATTTACAGAGGGTTTTTAAATACTTTTGAAACTTTAGTGTAATAATTCATCCATTATTCCAAGAAAGAGTTACAGCCCGCGATCTAATAAAAAATGATTTTCTACAATCGATATCGCTAATAAAATAACATATAGAAACTAAACATTATTGAAATTAACAAACATTGTAGATAAATATCTTGTCTGATATTTATCTACAATGTTTGATGAGCGTAAATTTGATAAACCTATATATAAATAGACAAATAATGCCTTAGTATTAGACTTAAGTAATCTATACTAATATTATAAAGCTGAAAAGTTTGTTTGTTTGTTTGTTTGGTTGAACGCCTTAAATTCAGAAACTACTGGTTGAAATTGAAAAATTATTTTTGTGTTGGATAGTCCATTTATCGAGGAAGGCTTTAGGCTATATATCATCCCGGAAAATGTACGGTTCCCGTGGGATAGATTTGTTTTTGTCTAGGGACGAACCCGAAGCGAAGCGAGGGTGAGTTGCTAGTTATATATAAAAAAGTAATATACGTATAAAACTCAATGATATATAAAAAACAGCGATAGATATACATTTCCTAACAAATGTCTCTTCAAAAAGTGGCGTCGACATATGACGTTATGTCAAACCAAAGAAAAAAAATAAAAATTCAAAAGTTCTAATTGTCTAAACATAAATTCGAACTTACGCACACCACATAAAGTACCTTTTTAAACGAAACAACGTGCGTTTTAATTTTGTCATCTGAAGCAATAAACAAAAGAGATTTGAAAAAAGCGCAATTCAATTCAAATCGTGCATTTCTTTGAGGACACTTTTGAGTCGCTAATTGTGTAGCTTGAGTTTTTATGTTAATGAAAAAACTCCAACAGAATTTTCCAAAACAATAGCTTTGTCTGTTTAATTAAACTAGTGATCGCCGCGTGGTTCAACCATAATTAAAAACAACCATAATTCATTAAGTTATATATTTATTGTCTTGCGTATATTACAATATTAATCTATTCACAATTTGTCTACAGACTTTAACAATAAACAAAAGAGTATATATGCCTATGTGTCAAATACATGTTAGTGTTTGTAATGTTTTTTTTATTGATTTAATGTATTTTTTATGCATAATTAAAAAAAAATATTAGCATTCTGCACTCCTTCTCTATATAAACTATAAGTGTGGGAAATTTCATACTCCTCCGTCCGCACAATTTTCGCAAAAAGGGGTACAAAGTTTTTGCTTCACGTATTAACCCAGTTACTACTAGCTCACTTTTAAAGGAACACCTCAGGAAAAAAAATCTCTAGTGATCTGAGGGTAGAAAAGCAAAAATATTTTGTTGTGTTTCGAAAGGTTAGAGTATACCTTTCGATTTACAAGTGATTTTGAGTACATCTGGTAACTACTTTGCGGTAATTTTTTTGAAAGTACTTCGGCGAAAAATAAGGATGAATAATAAAAGGTAAGTTTACATCAATTACAAAATATTTAGCTATTGAGACCTTAGCACAGTAATATTATCATCTTTCACAACATTTCTAACGCATTTTTCATTTAAAATAACAATATATAGGTATATAAATTGTGCATTGAAATAGGTGTTCTTTTTATCAAACGCTAGTAATATAGCATACTATTACAATACTCATCTACTTATAATGATTTTTTTGTTTTCAGATCACTTTTTAGGATATTACGGTTATTTGACGTTATTGAAGAGCTGGAACATATTGAAGATGATGAGGATATACCATCTAGCATCACCATTTTACCATCTGAGAACTCTAATTCTGATGAAAATTCAAGTGATGAAATACATATTTCTTTATCAAATCTACCCGGATCTCAATTGCGATCACCTGCAACACTTAGATGATTTAAAGAGATATTAGAGATGATGATGTTAATTAATCATCCAACAATAGTAAGGATGATATGCTAGGTTCGGTACAACTAGCAAAGAGCTTTCATATTATTATCAGACATGCAAATGAATGCTGCTCCTTCACCATCGACAATTTCCCTCATGAAAACAAAGATGTACGCATGGTTCCAGAAAGGTATTCGCCCAAAGGTCATGGATGGGTAAAACCTATGTCTAGAACAAACAGTCAGTTTTATATTATTTCAATAGTTTCTTTGATAATGAATTTGTAGGTTTGTATGTGAAGTACTACACTCTATACGCTACTCAATAATAAACAAGGAAACATCACCAAAGATGAAATAAACTAGATTTTACTTATATAGTGGTTATGTTGTAGTATTTAGTACGTAGCACGTTTTGGAAGACTGCTTCATATTGCAATTTTGTAACTGTGTGTAACCCTACAATACAACGAGGATATGAGCAGAGTTGATAGATCCTATTAAAATGTAGTATTGTACAGGACATCTATCCAAGAAGAAATTGGTATTTTCCCCTCTTATGGTATTTTCTCCACTTCCTATTTTCCCTCTTCCCTCCCTAACCACAGTGAGTAGGATCATTTGGGTTTTCGTATATCCATTGCTACAGGTATATTGGATAGCTTTAAAAACAATGAGGCTTGTAAATTTGTTGAGATTACAAGGAACTTTCATCAATAACCACGTCACCGGTTACGATACCAAAGGCCACATGACAGAACATCAGCACACACAGACGAGATGCTGCATTTGGCACAAAAATGCTACATTCCTTTGTGTTTTGTGTCTGTGCTTTAAGTGTAATATTATAATTTTACACCCAAAAAAATGTTTTTATTCTACCACATGGATGAATTGAACTTATTTTAAATTCATCATAGGTGTAATTTTTCTTTCTTTTAATTGAAAATAAAAATTGTAAAATAATAACATTATTTTATTTATTTTTAACATTTACCTAAGAAACACTCTCATACTATGTGACAGTAGTCCATATTGCTAGCGTTCCTTTAAAAGAACACCATTTTCCAGCTTTTCCAAGAGTCGCAGATTTTTTTCTGTATTTTTTATATACTAATAGGACCATAATTAAACAATATTAGGAAAATTGTAAAGATATTAAAGATTTTCCACTTTCAGTAATATCTGGGTTAATATATAAATGACGGACGTAAACGTCACGGACGTGTGACGACAAAAATAAACATAATTTGGCAGCGACGCCGTGTTATTGCTACTACGAGCCGACCCGAATAGATGAACCATTGTTGCGAGTATTAATCACTGTGTGTATGAATAGTGCCACATCGAGACATTACATTCATCCATATATATTGTATACGTATATATGTGATAATGCGCTCGATTGGGAAAGTAAGTGAAGCGGGTTCAAATAACGGGTCTCGCACCTCTGATATTTTCATGTGCGAATCATTTCTAACATTTCTAAGATAATGACCACTTGCTTTACGGTGAAGAAAAAACATCGTGAGGAAAACTGCATGTCTGAGAAAACCTAGCAAGTTTTCGAAAGACGTGTGAAGTCCGCCAACCCGCACTTGGCCAGCGTGGTGGACTATGGCCTGATTCCCCTCGTATTGAAGGGAGGCCCGCGCCCAGCAGTGGGACGTTAAAAAGGGCTGAATACATACAATCCAGTAGGGCGTGAAGCCAAGAGATACACTGGGAGGCGGCCAACCTACGTGGGCGGTGCACCATGCGGGTTGCTCCTGGTACTTCTCTGATAGCAGAGTGAACCGCAGGAGTAACCCTTTGGTTGTTGTGGTCTGTATCGGCAGGCCTGCCTTGGGGGCGTTTTGATTGTGTGCGGAAAACGATTCTGCGGCGTTCCATTAAGACGGGACAGGTTCCGTTGCGTTTTGGTGGGTAGTATTGGATTTTCTAGCCGGTTAGTCTTACATAACCACCTGTATGTATGCAGGTGGTATGTATTACCAACGTTAAAAAAACGTCGCTACTAGAAAATAATTTACTTGTCGCAGCTATAGGATATAACTGCGACTATGTCAGTTCTATTGTTTTACTCTAAATCAGCGGTCGGCAACCCGCGGCCCGCGGGCCGCATGCGGCCCGCGAGGTGCCTCCATGCGGCCCGCGGCCTGTGACTGTTTTATAAAGAAAAGTTTTTATGTTTTTTAAGTATTTTGAATTTGTAATTACCAAAAAAATGAAAATGTTCCTTGTCTCATAGATAAGCATTTAAGAGTCATTTTCGAAATTGTGCCATTGAATGTTGTAGTGGACATATTTTGTGGTAAAAGGGTTTTTTTTTTGCTCTCACAAGTGCGGCCCGCCTTTACTAGGTATAGCCACCTTGTCGCCCCTGCCTGCTAAAAGGTTGCCGACCGCTGCTCTAAATCATAGACTACTACATGTCATCTAAATCCGTCAAACTGTTACACCGCGGAGGAGCAACAAACGTATAAAAATACATACGTATAAGCTGTCGCATCTATAAATAATAATAGCATAATTTGTTTATCTTGATTGATTTAATATCACCCAGATACGACAAAAGGTATGTATGAGAAATAATATCTTTTGTATGAAGAAAAAGAGAGAGTGAGAGAGAGAGCATATCAACAGGCATATCAAAAGCTTAGCAAAGTTCGTGCAAACAAGTATATTTTTATAAATAATTATATTAAATTATAAGTTAATTATCGAATAATGATATAATACTTAATAAGAGTAGATTATTACGCATTAAATGACCCCATTGGGTTATTTTGTACCCATAGTATGAAGGACTGAGAACTTATAAATACTAATTGTAACATGCCAGCCTTTGCCCGTGAGCCTTTTTTTTATTTGTTGGGACATTAACACACAACACCATCTAGTTCCATGGTAAGCTACGAGGCTTGTGTTATGGATAACAGGTAGTTAATACACTACACATATATAACTTTAAATACATACATATTATAAAATATACACCCATGACTGAAGTGCAAACATTCGTGTTCATCACACAAATTAGTCACCAGCGGGACTTGAACCCACGAACACTAGTCCAGCAAGTAGGGTCACTACAAACTGAGCCAAACGTGTCGACAAATTTTTTAATTAAGTATTTAATAACTACTGAAATATAATCCATTAGCAGTATGGAAGAGAAGAAAAATCCACAATTTTGTTAAAATATTCACTTTAATTTATTTTTCGTCCAAACATGGTAAATTAATCTCAAGTTCGAAATAATTTTAAAGTATCTTATTTAGCTCTATACGAAATGTAACTTTATGTTCAGAGAGCGCGGTTTCATTGCAGTGGCTTTGCGTTTTTCTAACTTGTTTCTACAAACAGGCAACACGGCATTTTTATTTTTACTTTTAATTTTACATATTCATTAATTTTATTGCATAAAATACTCGTAATATAAGTTTTAGATAGCTGTACGGAATACTAATAAGCCCACGATTCAGACTAAGGAAGAATGTAGATTGAGTGTCATAGAACTAATCATGAAGACAAACAATAATGTTTTAAAATAGCGTAGTAGTATAAATATTTTTAGAAAATTACCAAGTCGCTTCCTGCAGTCTGTCTGTCCCTATGTATGCTTAGATCTTTAAAACTACGCAACGGATTTTGATGCGGTTTTTTTAATAGATAGAGTGATTCAAGAGGAAAGTTTATATGTATAATATATGCATATTATAATACAGAAAAGCTGAGAAATTCAAAGATTTGTATTTCATACTAACCGTTAAAACTTACCAAGGGACGAACCCGAGCGGAGCGAGGGTGAGTCGCTAGTAAGCTAATATTATGTTATCTATCTTTGAAGGAGAAGAGAGCTAATGCTTAAAAATGCAAGACAGTTTAGTATTACCTTTATTCATATTTCTTCTACTTTTCTAAATAAACTATATGTATGGCAAAAGCGAGAATATTATATTAATTTTGATTTTGACATTTTTTTGGCGGGTTCAAATAATTCTTTAGTCTGTGGCTTGCGGTAGAAGCCAGGCTACCTCACTAGTGTTCCTTAAAATAATAAGCGGCAAAACATTGGCATGGATAAAATTAATCATTGTAATTACTGCCGAAGTGCGCACATTTCATTCTTTTGTACGCCGAGAGCTGTGGAGGGCTGATATTAATTATGAACTGACGTGATCTGTTATATTACTTCCCGCTTCCTTTACGTAAATAACACTGAAAGACAATAATAAAATATTTATAAAAATTATGATTCACACTGTCTCGAATCAACAAAGTTTTTAGTTTCTCAGTTAATTTTTACAACCGACAAGATGATATAATTAGTTTTTAACTAAAGGTACAGGTACACAGATTTTATATATACGATTATTCTACACTAGCCACTCAACCTTGCTTCGCTCGGGTTTGTCCCTAGGTACGTTTTAATTTTTTTAAGCGAAATCCTAACTCCTTTTCTAAAATAAAAGTAGCCTAACTTACTCCTTATAATATTAGCTATCTGCCAGTGAAAGTCCCGTTAAAATTGGTCCAGCCGTTTCGGAGATTAGCCGGAACAAACAGACAGATAGACAGAAAAAAAAATAAAAAAATGTGTTTTTCTTATAAGTACCGTATATAATTCCATATGCATTTAGTATAAAGCTGTTATTTTGACATTACAAACAGACAATTCAATTTTATTTATCTGTATAGATTTAGAAGTGGTTTTTTTTGGAATTTATAATATGGGTATCACCTTTGAGGTATACCTATTTATTGAAGAATCATCATGATTCATTATTTCAGAAGATATCGCATAGCATACACATAAAAGTACATCTTGCTGAGTATCTCGAAAAAATCATCGATAAACTAACAACGATGAATATGGAGGACTACTTTAGAAATACATAATATTCCGATCAGTTTAAATCGAAAAAGCAATATACAACCTTTTTGGCTTTAGCGTTTTAGCAATATACGATCTGTATAGGATTTTGGCATAGAAAATGCTGGCGTGACAAATAGAAATAAAAAAAAACTGAAGTATATTGTTATTGTATCTCAATTTTTATTTAAAATACTAGCGACTGACCCTCGCTTCGTTTGGGTTCGTCCCTAGGTTGCTTCCCGAAACAAACTTTTTTTTCATGGGACCCTATTTTTTTCTAAAATAAAAGTAGCCTAAGTTATTCCTGATTACATCAGCTATTTGCCAGTGAAAGTCCCATCAAAATCGGTCCAGCCATTTCAGAGATTAGCCGGAACAAACAGACAGACAGACAGACAGACAGACAAAAATTGTAAAAATGTTGTTTTGGTATATGTGCCGTGTATACATCCATATGCATTTAGTAATTTTAATATTACAAACAGACACTCCAATTTTATTTATTTGTATAGACTATGATTATTACTAATAATATTATTAAGACATATTTTTTTTCTTTTTAATTACAGATTTTTTTAAGAGTTTTTATATTATGTAGCCATAAAAAACATTTTTCCAAAAAACATATTTTCTCCGAATGTTTTTGAACGATCTCATTTCAGTTATTACTAACGAGCAAACACATCAAGAGGATTTTTGAGAAAATATCTTAATAATTTTGAATAAGTTTCGTAAAGCCGGCTCTTTTAGAATTGATATTTTCAGAAAAGAAAGAATAAATTGCCACCATATAAGTAGTAAACTAGCGACTCATCCTTACTTCGCTCGGGTTCGTCTCTAGAAAAACAAAAACAAATCTATCCCATGGTAACCGTAGATTTTTCCGGGATAAAAAGTAGCCTATGTGCTATTCCAGATTATAATCTATCTCTGTGCCAAATTTAATCCAGATCCGTTCAGCCGTTCTGGCGTGATTGAGTAACAAACATCTATCCAAACATCCCAACATCTAAACTTTCACATTTACAATAATAAGATAAGATTATTTTTAATAGAAAGGAAAAACGCTAAAATTCTGTAAAATTAATAGTCAATAGTGTATTCAAACGACTTCCACTTTATCTTTACTAATATTATAAAGCTGAAGAGTTTGTTGGTTTGTTTGTTTATTTGAACGCGCTAATCTCATGAACTACTAATCTGATTTGAAAAATTCTCTTTGCGTTAGATAGCCTATTAACTGAGGAAGGCTATAGGCTATATACCATCCCGGAAAAATGTACGGTTTCCATGGAATAGATTTGTTTTTGTCTATCGACGAACCCGAAGCGAAGCGAGGGTGAGTCGCGAGTTCCTAAATATTTTTACAAAAGTTATCAGAACTATCCATTTTTCTTTGTTGCGAACTTTTTGTATATTGTATGTGTCGTGAAAAAGCTTTCTAAAAATTTAACGAAATGGTTTCATTGGTTATTTTTCATTTAAAAGTCCGTTCTTAACTTTGAATCGTTCTATCGTTGGGCATGTGTTTGACCTCGGTGGCGTTTTAATTTTGAAAAAGCTAGACATTTATCAAAACAATGGAAATGTACTAACTTTTCTTAAATTAAAGTGTGGAACTAATCTGGTTGGGTCTCACGTAGGATAAATATATAGTAATTATTGTATTACAATATTGTACACAATTATTGTTTTAAAAGAGCAACTGTTGAGTTTCTCGCCGGCTCTTCTCAGCAGAACTACCTCCCGAGCCGGTGGTAGATTCCTCACGGTCAGACTACACTGACATTTAAATTTAAAAAGTAAAATTGATGATTCAAAAGTGCTTGTAAAAGTCTATTATATTAAAGTATATACTTTAAAGTATATTTTGATTTGATTTGATTTGATTTTAAAAAGATAGTACGTTATTGAGGTAAGTCTCTCAATATTTTGATTATCTTTTAAGCGTTTACATAATTCCATAGATACACTCTACTGAATAACAAGAAGAATTTGTCCATCTATCTTTAAGCCTGATAGTTATTACAGAATATATTAAGTTGTTTGTTAGCCATCCATCTATTGTTTATTTACAGTAATGGATAGTGTAGACATACGAAACTCATATGTAAGATATAAGAGGAAAAGTTTATCTGTATAATAAATGTGTCTCTTTGCTTTTGCTTTATCATATGGAATCAATATGTTAATACTTACAAGCTGTATTAACTTGTGAGTTTAGAAAAAGAGTGTTATTTTAAGGCTTTATAAATTAAATAAAAAAAAAAAATACGTAAACAATAACTAAATTTTAACTTTAATGGTAGAAACAATGAATTCAAAATCCTTTAAAACATTGTACGCATAGGGGTGGAATTTTCTCTAATTTTTTTTGTGGAACTACCCTTCAGTATATTAATAAATATTAGTAAGATTAAAAATTAATCATTTTATTTGATTAATAATTATTATTTACAATTAACTATAACAAATAATAATTTCTCGTCTTATAGCCTCTACTGGTGACAAGTGAGCTGTCTCGTTTTTCGCCCAAAGAATCGGCATTGCCATTCAGCGGGGGAATGCCGCTAGCGTTCTTGCCACTATTCCACGCGGACATGACTTGTACAGTAATAACTAAGTGCACATTTCTTTTGTATATATAATTAAGTATATTTCTATTTTTTTTTATTGTAAATAAATAAAGATAAAGTATGAAAAAAGATAAAGAATAAGTAAATAAATAATATAATAATATAAATTATAAATAATAAATAAATAATAAATAAGTTGGGACATTAACACACAGCACCATCTACCATGGTAAGCTACGAGGCCTGTGTTATGGATACCAGATAGTTGATACACTACACATATATAACTTTAAATACATACATATTATAAATATAAACACCCATGACTGGAGTACAAACATTCGTGCTCATCACACAAATGAATATCCCCAGCGGGACTCGAACCCGCGACCGCTGGCGCAGAAAGTAGGGTCACTACAAACTGAGCCAAACGTGCTGAACGAACGGTTCACTATTAGCGACTCATATTCGGCATTTTTCGTAACGAGCTTTGTCAATGTCTTCAGGGAAAACGTGGGCGAGGATGACTCTAGCTTTGAGTTTCATTATTCTTCCCACTACTCAAGTAATCGACGTCATTACTGTGCTCTAGTTAATCTTTAAAGAGTCAAAGTTCAACTAATACTTTCTTAGATTTACGCGAATATTGACATCTATAATCTATAAGTATAATAAAATTGTAACTAAGCCGAATCTGTACATTAAATATTTTTTGGTAAATCTTATTGAAATAGACTTTATTATCGATACAGAGACCGAATCTATAGTTTTTAGAATTTTTGTCTGTCTGTCTGTTACCGCATCACAGAAAAACCACTGAAGGGATTTTGATGAAATTTGGTATGAAGATAGCTGGTTACCTGGGTCAACATATAGGATATTTTTTACTTTGGGAAAATATCTCATCCTTAAGCTAAACGTTAAAACGTAACTAGGGACGAACCCGAGCGAAGCGAGGGTGAGTTGCTAGTTTTAAATAAAATTAAATTTAATAAATAAATAAATAAATTTTTAATTCAATTTTTTTTTATTAATTCAGTATATTTGTAATTTCCTTTATTGTATTTATCCTTTATTGTATATAGTTTTTTTTAAGTATTAAAACCTTCCGTGGACCTTAAGGAACATACAAAAAGTAAATTAGACGAATTGGTCCAGCAATTCTTTAGTTATGCGCTTACCAACATTCATTTTTATTTATATAGATAATAAAAAAAAAAATAGGATTATTTCGCGGATTTATTTTGATTTTTGGTGATCCCGTGACCATGATTGCTGTTAAGCATTCGAAACGTCGGGAACCAAAAATCTAAATAAATCCGCGAAATAATCCGAAAAGATAGTTTTATTTAAAAAGTCAAAGTTCAAATTTATTTTTAATACAATCTTAATAATAAACCATAATAGCTTATGTAATGACATCTATATTTTAGATAAAATAAGCGTAATCTTCGAAGCATCTTAATGGGACTTTCATAGACGGATAGTGGATTTCAGAACTCTATTACAGCTCCGACTCAAGTCTCTGTAAGAGGAAAGTGGCCTTGGCCTTCATTATTATTAGCTCTTTGTTATTAAGAACAAAATATGTATGTTTTATAAATAATAAATATGTTGGGACATTAACACACATCACCATCTATCTAGTTCCATGGTAAGCTACGAGGCTTGTGTTATGAATAGCAGATAGTTGATACACTACACATATATAACTTTAAATACATACATATTATAAATATAAACACCCATGACCGGAGTAAAAACATTAGTGGTCATCACACAAATGAATGCTTCCAACGGGACTCGAACCCGCGATCGCTGGCACAGCTAGTAGGGTCACTACAAACTGAGCCAAACGTGTCGTTTTGTTCGTACGACACGTATTCAGCAGTGATTTGCAAACCTTGAATCCGAGTATGGAACATAAATGAGAGTATTAGTATCGTCGAACTAGTTATATATTTTTACTCTTGCTTTTTATTTTCGAAAAAAAAAAACATATTTAATGAGAATTTCAATATTATGTATTAATGGATTGTTTGTGTTGAAAATGATAGATGACTATAATTTTGAACTTTCATTAGTTTTCCTTGTTGTGACTGATGAACGAATTAATGAATTTTGTATTCAGCATTTTTAACGTCCCACAGCAGAGCACGGGCCTTCCTTCGAGGGTGATCAGGCTATAGTCCACCACGCTGTCCAAATGCGGGTTGGCGGACTTCACGTCCTTCGAAAACTACTTAGGTTTCCTCAGACCTGCCCGTTTCTTCACGATGTTTTCCTGGTAATCATGTTGAAAATGATTCACACATTATAATATCAGAGGTACGAGACCTGAAATTTGAACGCGCTTCACTTTGCTTCCCAAGCAAGCACGTTTCTATTGGGGCACCACTCGAATGAACCGTTACTAAGCTTAAATATCCACAAGTCTACTTCAATATCCACAAGTACTAGTTAACACTTGAAACTATAATTGCCATTAGTGTTGGCTGATGACATTTGGCCATCTAACTTCTTAACTTAATTAATTTACTAGCAACTAGTTTAATGGTACTTGTGAAATTTCTAAATTATTTTTTAAGTATATAAAGTACTAGCGGTTCACCCTCGCTTCGCTCGGTTTTGCCTCTAGAAAAACAAAAACAAATTTATCCCGTATATTTCTCCAGGATAAAAAGCCTATGTGTCATTCCAGACTATAATCTATCTCTGTACCAAATTTCATCCAGATCCGTTCAGCCGTTCTGGTGTGAAAGAGAAACAAACATCCATATTCACATACTTTGACATTTGTAATATTTATATACAGACTAAGTCAACAAATTCTACAAGTATTTATGACTTATGTGTTCAAATTATTATATTTAAGTTTATATTGTTGATTAGCAATTCACCCTCGCTTCGCTCGGGTTCGTCCCTAGTTACGTTTTAACGTTTAGCTCAGGGATGAGATATTTTCCCGCAGTAAAAAGTATCCTATATGTTGACCCAGGTAGCCAGCTATCATCATACCAAATTTCATCAAAATCTGTCTAGTGGTTTTCCCGTGATGCGGTAACAGACAGACAGACAAAAAATCTAAAAACTATAGATTTGGCTTCTGTATCAATAATAAAGTCTATTTCAATAAGATTTTCCAAAACATATTTAATGTACAGATTCGGTTTAGTTACAATTACAATTTTATTATATTTATAGATCTTTTACACACCGATGCCGATCGCGAAATTTTAGTGAATATTTTGCGCAAGTACTCGTATGTTTCTTTTTTTTTAATAAAAAATGCTAAGAAACAAAAAAAAAACCTTTTCAGACTAGAATATATCTAAAGTCTGTTATAATCTTCACTGTAGTTATAAACACGAGTTTATTTGTACTGACACGTAGTATTTTTTGCCCTAGAACATCATTTTTTGTGTAAACACTCTATGGGATAGGGAGTAACAGAGCTTCTTGTATTCGATTTTTTAAATAAATTTTTTAAACTAATCAAACTTAAAACTATTGTAATCTAATTCTCATTTCAAACTAGTTTCGCATTTTCATTGTATACCTAATAAAAGTGCATGTCCTTTCATTTGTTTGTCTGTCCACCGCCTGTCCTACCTTTGTAGGATTGTATATATTTTCTTTATACATTATATATATATATTCTATATATAAATATATAAAAACCGATATGTGTATGTATATTCCCCGTAGACTCCAAAACGGTTGCGGAGCGATTTTGATAAAATTTTTAGGCAAACTTCCGATTAACTCAGCGGGTGAACCTGTGAAGTTTGTTGGCGATTGGAAGTTTGAACGCGGACGAAGCCACGAGCACTGCTAGTTCTCTATATCATTATAAATAATGTAATTTTCTATACGAAATACGTTAAAAGTAAACCAAATAATTAAATTCTCAGTTACTTTAATGATAGTAAAAATATTCAGATGTGGAAGCCTTTCAACAAAAGGACGGGTTGTCCTTATATGATATGAATAGAAATGAAATGTTTATTTGAAAATTCGAAGCCTTCTAACAACTAGACTAGAATAAACTAACTTTTTTTATTAAGTGTCGTTTAAAAATTTCGTATAAAATAATGGAAAATATGTTTCCAAGAAAAAGGCTCAATTCAAAATTTAGTCAACAAAATGAGTTTTTAATGTCTGTCACATCAACAGGGACGTTAAGTTCAAGGGACGTTATTTTGGAGCGTTCATAGTAGTATCTTCACGGACTGAGGTATGAGGTATCAAGATAACCAAAGTCAAGCATCTGCCTCGCAGCAAACACTTGATGGGTGACCAAATTGTTATATCAGATGATTATTATGGCGTTTCGATGGTGATGTTAAGATGTTAGATCTAGATCTCTTCTCTCTTTCTTAGGTCTAAGGCATGTGTTGGTTTCATAAGTAGTAGTTTAGTTATCGTTTCCTTAAAAATGAAAATATTTGAAAAGCAAAGTCGCAAAAATAGTGTTGTTAAATACTTAGAAATTATATAGAAATATTTTTTTTTTGGAGCATTAATTGTCCTTTGTGTTAACGAAGCAATGAGTTTCAGCTACAAACTCTATTCACACCAAAATTTTGTTTTCGATACTCATAAATTAAATTATGAGTAAATTTATAATAGGTTTGTATAATTGGATAGTTTTTAATTTGGAAATTGGTATTTCCAGTTTTCCATTACATTAGTATTTTAAACAAACCGCGATTTCGCTCGTGTTTTTATACAACAATCTAGTCTGTGTAACTTTTACACTAACCAGTTATTACTGAGTGTCCCTTTCTCTTTCTCTAGTTACAAACTAACCTCTGTAATTTAACTCATATCTTCTATTGGCCAATTAAACCGTATAATATCGTAAATATATAGTAAATAGAATCAATGCGGATGTTTTTGAGATTAGTGCGTACAAATAGATAGATAAATAGATGAATACTTTATTGCACACACAAAAAATGAATACAGAAGATGAAAAGAAAATTACAAAAAGGCATGCAAAATTCAAATTCAAATTCAAAATATTTTATTCAGCATTAAATTATTACAATTTTTTACTGAACGTCATGAGTCTACTACCAGTTCGGAAAGAAGAAGCCTCAGACCTGAGAAGAACTGGCGAAAGAAACTCAGCAAAGGCGGTCTTATTGCTATGAGCAATTTCTTACAACCTTTGGTGAAAGGATTAGTGGGACCGTAGGCGGGAATGTACAATGAATCTATTGTAATATTATAAAGAGGAAATATTTTTTTTGTTTGTTTGTATCGAATAACCGGAAATCATCCCTTGAGGTGGTAAAAATGAGGTTAAATATATACAACCATGATAAACTACATTTACATACATAAACTATATATATATATATATATATATATATATATATATATATATATATATATATATATAATAACTAAAGAGATAGATAATAATTAGAGTTTAAAACAAATAGAGAGCTACGTGTTTTTACGAATAACTATATTAGGTATATGGGGATTTCTTATTTAGAAATATCACACAGGCATTTCCTTTTTTATATCAATACATTTAATAAATAAAGCGAAAACGTATAATGAAAAATAAATAAACATATAAATAAAAATTATAATGAAATGGTAACTACAAAATGTATTTTTATAATTAAACTAACCTTTTCCAAGGAAGCAGCGGCTTTCCGCACTTTATAGAGCTAAGTATGTTAGTGATCACACAGCATCTGCACCATTAGTAACTTTGCTATCGAGTTCGATCTGTAACAAAAAATATGTACATGTCAATAATATCAATTTATGTTTGTAATTTCGTATACCTACATTGCGGTATCGAAACTGTTGGTTGGCAGTTAATTAAGTTTACGCTTTAAACAAATATTAATATACGTTTTTTCGTTAGATAAGAATTAATATCTATATTAATGTTCGTATGGGACAGAGTACATTAGGTACGAGCAACTAGTATAGGCTGCAAAGGCAGCTACGCCCTACGGACGATATACCTAGGTCTGTGATACAGTCAGCAGTAATATACTGAAGTACATATTATCATATTGTATTTAGCTAGTCTGGCCTTAATAATGAGGTATATAACTTATGCTAATTAAGTTTTTATTTATTACTAGAGATTCACCCTCGCTCCGCTCGGGTTCGTCCCTACTTACGTTTTAACGTTTAGTACAGATTTCCCAGAGATGATATTTTCCCGCAGTAAAAAGTATCTTATATGTTGATCCGGATAACCAGCTACCATCATACCAAATTTTATCAAAATCCCTCCAGTAGTTTTCCCGTGATGCGGTCACAGTCAGACAGACAGAGAAAAATTCTAAAAACTATAAATTCGGCCTCTGTATCGATAATAATGTCTATTTCAATAAGATTTTCTAAAAAATATTTAATGTATAGATTCGACTTAGTTACAATTTAATTATATGTATAGATTAATAAATATCATAAGGGCAATTAAAAAGTACGGAATCCATGGATGGCATGGAACTATTAGTAAAAACCTATCTTGCACTCTCTGTCAATGGATATCTAAACCTCTGAAGTGACTCAAGATCCTTGAAAAAACCGCCAAGAAAGATATTATAACGATAAATGCAGAAGAATGGCACATAGAAACTGCTGATGATACTGGAACCGCTTTGTTAGTATGTTGGTTTATACTTCATTACTGTAGCAACGAATAGACATAATGATAGAGATAGTAGTAGAGTAGGCTATTTTTTACATAGAGGCACGAAGAGTTTATGATATAATGAAAACATAATATACAGGGTGCAACCATGGAATGGTAGAAAAGTACCATGGAAGAAAAGTACTTTAAATTTGGAAGATATTAAACACTCAAAGAAAACATTCCTTAATTAAACACACACACACACACACACACACACACACACACACACACACACACACACACACACACACACACACACACACATATATATATATATATATATATATATATATAATAAATTAAAGTAACTTGATATCTTTAATATTTCAGCTACTTTTCTTCCATGTCTCGTCCATTTATTTCACTCTGTATAGTGAGATATGTAGTACAATCTATTGCTAAAAGTTAGCTTAAAACGCATAAATAGTATAAGTAAACGTTTATTTACAAATACGAGTACTTCAGTGCGTCCATACATTTTCGTTCGATATTTGCAACATTTACGTCTGCCATCATATCTCGTTGGACAAGTACACAAACCCGTACTTGTCAACTCAGTATTTGCAGGGCATGTTCAAAGCTGGCGATTGCATACACAGTTCGATCTATAAATATTCGGTAAATTCTCTTGTTTATGTTTAATAATATTAATCTTAATCAATTCTACTTAGTATAGAACAGTATGTTGATAAATTAAACAGTTAACGTTAGAGTTACTGCAATTTTTAGAATTAAGTCGGCAGTTAATATTACCTTCATATTTATAACTTTGTAAGGTAAAAAATTAATAAATTACTATTACGTAATGGATTATTTAGTATTTTTTAAATAAATTGTCATCCATAAAGGAAACGTCAAACGACATGTGCTATATTTATTTTTTCTAACACTACTTCTTTCAAGTGATTTTGAAATCGACAGTATGTGAAAGTAACAAAATTTTGGAGTAATACTGCCAACTTCACAATTCTGGACTATTACTGAGAATTTCTTGATAAAAAACCCTATGATTATACTTGGTTTGTATAGTTGGATTCGAACTCAGTAAATTCGAGCGTGTAACCGTATATCTTAGCCACTAGACCAATGGGTCAGCTTAACTGCATGTTACAGTATTAATCCTCAACATTTCAGTTTTGCTAAGATAACATACTCCTAGATCTGAGTGCTCTGGTATTTTTCTCTGGAGATCTACTCTTAATGGCTTTTCGAACAGACGATTTCATTTAAATATTATTTTGTATCTCTTAAGTGCTTATTGCTTTTAAAGTAAAAAGCTTTTCTAGTGGAAATGAGGCTAATGAAAATATTGAGTATTTTATTTCACTGATTTGAATGCGAAGTGAAATGCGACGTTATACTAATATTATAAATGTGAAAGTTTGCGAGTATGCATGTTTGTTACTCTTTCACACCAGAACGTCTGAACGGATCTGAATGAAATTTGGCATAGAGATAGATTCACAGATATAGATGTATATAGATAACGCAAATGCATGTACTTCGCGTGTCCGAACCCCGACCAAGCGTCCAGGTTGGTCGCCGCCAACTTCAATCCGTGCGCGTCCATTGTTGCAGCCAGACGGCCGCAAAAACTAAAAAAATGCCTCGTTGCGTGATAATTAACTGCAATAACCCAAAAATTTCGAGCACCCAAAGGCAGGAACATATTTCCTATCACAGGTAAGTTATTTTAAAATTATATTATGCGTAAATTAATATTAAAACTGTTTTTTAAGTATTCCAAGCTGTGTGTGAGTCCCAGAATATACATAACTATAAATTAACGTTAAGTAAACGGTATTTACATTACATTGCCGCGTTTGCTTTGGACGTTTGATCTGACGTTGTGTGTAAGGAGACGATGAATATCGGAACACGCGATACTGTCGCACATCGCTTCGACTTCGTGATACAGGCAATTTGTCATTCTTTTGTCAAATCTAGCGACTAGTGTTGTTCGTTCTACAAATTATGTATAATCGATACCGGACGGACATATTATAAAAAAAAAACAATTCAGTAGATTAAACAAGCTCATGCATGACCTAATTTTAAACGACAGCTTTAAAAAAAGGAGGGTAATATTTTTAGGGTTCATGTATTCAATGTGTTTTTGTTTATCCTTTCAACATATACGAGTATGTTTATATATTTAATGTGTTTATAAATTTCTATTGTGTTTAAAAATTGTTTTTTTAGTTTCCCACATGATCCAATCATTAAAGAAAAATGGATTGCGGCCACGGGACGGAAAGACTGGTTCCCGACTAAACAGTACTATTTGTTCTATACATTTTGAAAATATTAGTTTCAATAAAGGAAAAAAGTTAAATATATTATGTGTATGAGCGAAACGATCACGGCGGCGGCTCCAGTTGCATCGTAGCGGGGCGGAGGGGCATCGGCGGCATCGATGTCTTTGAATCGGTTTGGATTTTCCGTCACTAAATTTCGGCTGTGACGTTACAGTAAGTGTTAAAAAGTCGGCACGCTTGGTTTCAATACGAATCGTGATACTTGCGTTATCTATTACATCTATATCTGTGGATAGATTAGTCTAGAATAACATGGGGTACGTTTTATTCCGGAAAATTATACAGTTCCCGTGGAATAAGTTTGTTTTTATTTTCCTAGAGGCCAACCCGAACGAAGCGAGGGTGAGTCGCTAGTATATGATAAAAATTAAAGCATTCCTTCGTGATTTTGATATAGTTACTATTAAGCTTATATAATTCGTATTATGAATGCGAAAATAGTTTTATTTTAAAAGTAGTTTGGTGATGTTTGGTGTCTTTCGATGATGATCATTAAAATAAACAATGGAATACTAGTAAACCATGAAGATATAAAATAACTCACGTTACCGTTAAAGTATCAGGAAAATCAAGGTTAAGGTCGCTGAGCTGCAGCATGGGGGCGAGCAAAACAAGGGCGGGTCGCTAGTAAGTAATATATCACTATGCAGGGGGTTACCCATGTATTTTATGGCTGTTTTAATTGCCAGTGCTATTTATAAACTCGAGTTGTTTACAGCTTGAGTACTTTTTAAAATTCTTCCAACGTAACGGTGCCTGTTACAAAGACGTAGTTTAAATTGCAATGACGTCGGCTGAAATAGTGCGATGAGTACGCGCTAGCTTAAATGTCGTTACAATAATTAACCATACATAACTAATTTTCGTGTTATTTCTCTAAGGACTTGACGATATCTAAGAATATGGAAAAATGTTTTGTGCCATACAAATACTCGTATAGGTTAGGTTATATGTAGTCTGCTAATAGACGCATATGCTATCAATCAGATTCTTAAGTTGAGTTGAGTTGAGTTTAAATTGTAGTAATGTCGCTGAATTTAAAAAAAAATCATTCGCATTTATATAAAAATGAAGTGCTGTTGGTTAGTAAGTGCACCACTTGATAATGCTTTTTTTAATGTTTTTAATAGTTCAGATAAGGTTTTAAAGAAAAAACAAAACGTTGTCTGGAAATCCCATTTAATATTACAAATGCCAAAGTTTGGATGGATGGATGTTTGTTACTCAATCACTCCAGAATGGCTGAACGGATCTGGATGGGCACAGCGATAGATTATAATCTGGATTAACACCTAGGTTACTTTTTATTTCGGAATAAACGGTTCCCGTGATATAGATTTGTTTTTGTTATTCACAGAGCATGGGGTCCACTATCTACTTCATATTAACCATTAAAACGTACCTAGAAGCGAACCTCAGCGAAGCGAGAGTGAGTCGCTAATATGAGATATGCATTCAGCCCTTTTTAAAGTCCCACTGCTGGGCACGGGCCCCCCTTCAGGGGGATCAGACCATAGTCCACTACGCTGGCCAAGTGCGGTCTGGCGGACTTCACATGCGAGACCCGGGATTTGAACTCGCTTCACTCGGTTTTCCAAGCGAGCGCGTTACCACTGGGCTACCACTGCCTTATATATGAGATATACATATATTTTGGGAAATATTTGTTTATTTTTAGCTAAAGTACTTTGAGGGTTTTATTATAAGATAACGTTGTAATAAATAAATGAACTAAAACTTGTGCCCTAATTAAGTTCATGTAAGCCATACAGCACGTTCCATCACGTGTATCTAAATAATTAGTAGATACATATTCAACGCCAAACAGCGGTACTGTATTGTTTTAATTCGGATTAAAGGTTAATGAGTTTTTACCGTAGTCGCAGCATGAATATAAATAACAAACGAAATATATAAAAAATAATGAAGTCGGTCTGTTGTTTTCACTTTATTGATCACTAGCGACTCCCCCCTAGACACAAACAAATCTATCCCACGGGAACCGTACATTTGTCCGGGATGATATATAGCCTATAGCCTTCCTCAGTTAACGGGCTATCTAATGCAAAAAGAATTTTTCAAATCGGATTAGTAGTTCCTGAGATAAGCGCGTTCAACCAAACAAACAAACAAACAAACTCTTCAGCTTTATAGTATTAGTATAGATTAGAACTAACCTTACTGCTGCTGTGCCTCGGACGGTTGATATTTCACCGTGGTATCGGAATAGTTCCACCAGACTATGATACTGAAAGGTATTCAGTGTATTTGTATAGCGCACTTTTGCACTATAATATATCCTGCGCAAATGAAAATCTCAGTGAAATTGATAATGGCCATGAAATGAAGGTAGGTATGTATGTATGTACAATATATGTGCGTGTCTTTAGGTCCGTTAGTTCTATTTATTGATGCGTGTGTTCCTGTACCGATGTCTATACCGATTCTGATGGAATTTTCATACTTACATATTAATGGACTGTATGTTAATTTTATGAAAAAAAAAATGAATATTTTTTTATTTAGGAAAATAATATATATTCTCAATATTAAGTTTTTCATCTCTATGAAGAAAATATACACTTAAATGTATTCTCTAACATCAAACGCGGCTTGACCAATGTATAAGTCGTAATTTTCCATGACGACAGTCAGTAATTACTAATTGAGCTTCGAGGGTCTTTCAACTCGTATTAATTCAGCACTTTATTGGCTGTTGCTAGTTGAGGCTAATAATGTGTATAGTAAAACCTATTATAGTACTAGCAACTCACCCTCGCTCCGCTCGGGTTCGTCCCTAGTTATGTTTTAACGTTTAGCTCAGAGATGAGATATTTCCCCGCAGTAAAATGTATCCTATATGTTGACCCGGATGACCAGCTACCATCATACCAAATTTCATTAAAATCTGTCCAGTGGATTTCTCGTGATGCGGTAACAGACAGACAGACAGACAGATAGACGAAAATTCTAAAAACTATAGATTTGGCTTCTGTATCAATAATAAAGTCTATTTTAATAAGATTTTCCAAAAAATACTTAATGTACAGATTCGGCTTAGTTAGGATTTTATTATATGTATAGATTAAATTATTTGTGGTAAAACAAAGTGTTTCTGTCCATACAAAAAATCATGTCCCATTTAACCATTTATTTCAAAACGTATCAATTGAGCACAGATTATAACACTTTATAACACTTTATTGCACACGAAAATGGTACATTAACAAAAAAAAAATACAATCAAAGAGATGTGCAAAAGCGGCCTTATCGCTTAAAGTGATCTCTTACAGGCAACTGATAGAAAAGGATACAAGAAAATAAGTGAGAAGAGCGACTTCACCAATTTCAAGAGATTACTTCACCAATTTCACATAAAATGGAGAAGACACGAGGGAGATTGATCGGTGTTGTAATGCTTTTAGAGCCATTGGCTTAGGCTGTGTATTTTTCGTCACTTAGTCAAAATAAGAGTGTAATTAGAGGCGGATCCTAAAAATCTATATTTGAAATGTTTATCTTTAGTACGGAAAACTCCGCTCTAAGTAGATTATCCCTTGAAAAATTTTCCAATCCAATTAAAATTGTTATTTCGAAGCATTGCACTGTAAAAAATATATAAAAAAAAAAAAAAAAAAGACTGTTGGGATTCTCGCCGGCTCCTCTCAACAAACTTCGAAAATATTTGATTAGCTATCTATAGTAAATAAGGCAGTGGTAGCCCAGTGGTAACTCGCTTGCTTGGGAACTGAGTTAAGCGGGTTCAAATCCCGTCTCGCACCCCTGATATTTTTATGTGCGAATCATTTCCAACATGATTACCACTTGTCTTACGGTGAAGGAAAATATCGTGCATGTCTGAGAGAACCTAGCAAGTTTTCGAAGGACATCTGAAGTCCGCTAATCCGCACTTAGCCAGCGTGGTGGACTATGGCCTGATCCCCCTCGTATTGAAGGGAGGCCCGTGCCCAGCAGTGGGACGTTAAAGAGGGCTGAATATTATAGTAAATGAAAGCTCGCATTCAGTTATTTTTTACTTTAAAGTATTTTGAAGTCGTTTTTTTTAATTTTTATTACATGTTGTTTTTCACAAAAATGAAATGAGTTTCATTATAAACAAACACAATATAACTTTTTATGCAACACTAGTTTTTGACTGTAGCTTCATTCGCGTGATAAGCGGGGCGGGGCTCAATGGTAATCTATTTCCGGTTCCAGGTCTATATCTATATCCTTGCCAAATTTTTCCAAATCTGTTCAGCAGTACAATACAGTACATAACTTCGACTGTTACACAATCACGCTTTAGCGTGAACATTTATAATATAAAGTTATATTATATCTCCATATTAAGACAATAATTTTACAAACAGTATTAATTAATCTTCTTTCATAATAACCAGCCATGATATTGAATGAATTTTCTGAATGGAATTATAATTAGTATATGTACTGCACTCGTACTTGTGTTAATTAAATACCAAACTTAAAACGTAAATATTTCACAGAATAAATAACCGAATTGTGGTTTTGTTTGAATATTTAATTAGTAGTTCTGCGAACAGCAGAGCTGGCGAGAACCAAATTTTACCAGACTTGAAGCAGACACGCTTCCCTAGCTTGGTCAAGTCACCATTTAGTGTTAATTAAACTAAAGGGTTTGTTTCTATGTTTGTTTGTTTGTACGTGCTAATCTCTGGTACTACTAGTAAAATAAAAAAGGAAAATAATCTTTTATTCATTTTATAATAAATATTATTACACGGAATATAACAATCGTCAGTTTGCGCATAAATGAAAAATCAATTATAATTATTAAATTATATAAACAATTTTAACTGTAATTAATCGATCGGGACTCAACTCTCGTACCAAGTCAACATAGAACCTTTGTTAACGAGACTTTAAATTAGTTTTTTTAATCGGTTCATTTATTTCAGAGACGATCGAACGATTTAATTCTTAATTACATTGGAGGACTTCGGCTAGGCTCGAGTGGAAAAGAATTAGAATCTTATAGTCTCCGCGGACTCTTTTGTATAAGAAGTCCAAACAAGATGATATTATAGTGGCAACACTCTTGCTACTATTATAGAGCCTTGAAATATTCGAGATGATTGCCATTTCATGGTTTCATTCAGCTTTCCTGGAATACGAGATGAATGACACATTAGCCCTGTATCATCAGGACTATAGTGTCTTATGTAGGAGCGCGGCTGAAATTTCCGAGTTTGTTTAACTTATCTAAGTATCCCTTTATCAAAATCATTTCTTTATAATTTCATTTGTAGTGAATATCCTTGTCCCCATAGAGCCGAAGTTCAAACATTTTGAAAAGACATTGTTATGTGTTGTCCATTAATTCTGTTTCAGTGCAGGATTGCAAATAGACATGACTTGTATGTTCAATAATTATTATTTAGTGTAAATTTGTATATTTATTTAAACTAGTGATCGCCGCGTGGTTGAAAATCAACCATAATTCATTATTACACTCATATTACACGCATATTATATACTCTTTTGTTTATTGTTAAATTGAGGATATTATATACATATATAATATATAATGTCTTGCGTATATTACAATATTAATCTATTCTCAATTTAACAATAAACAAAAGAGTATATAATACGCGTGTGTGTGTCAAATACATGGTAGTGTGTGTAATGTTTTTTTTATTGATTTAATGTATTTTTTAATCATAATTAAAAAAAAATATTAGCATTCTGCACTCCTTCTCTATATAAACTATAAGTGTGGAAAATTTCATACTCCTACGTCCGCGCAATTTTCGTAAAAAGGGGTACAAAGTTTTTGCTTCACGTATTAATATATAGATATATAATGTAACGTTTAATTATGATTTCTTTTAAAATATTAGTGCAATATTTGAAAAGAGTGTTAGGAAATTGTATATTAAGCAGTGCCATCGGTCGGCGGTGATCTAGTGATAGCTTATCGCAAAGGTCACCGCCCACCGCCGCCTTCCGACGACGAAATGTAACGCTACGCCATGTTACGTCACCTCGTTATATCATATCATTAATTTTATTAGAATTTGACACGATTCAGCCCAGTCCATAATTAAAGTCATTTTTTTATGAATACTGTCACTTTTATTTTTAATGATCATTTATTTTTATATTCTCATAAAGTTATTATTCATTTGTTTATGGGATCAAGTAACCCATGGTTTTCCATGAAATAAGAATCTTATGTCATTTTTAAAGGAAGCAAGTTCCATTAAAATTGAAACTGATTTAGCTGTTATCTTCTAGGTTTTATCTTGAGGAAAACCTTTTTATTTCCAGCAATAAAAAATAGTCGAAGCCTCGCCTCTCTCCGCTAATAAAATAAATTTCGATTAAATCGTGTTCGAGGGATAGCAGATGTAAACAGCGGTACAAACTAAATCGAAAATCTATAGTAATAATATAAAGAGGTAAAGTTTGTGAGTTTGTGAGATTGTAGGGGGTAATTTCTAGATCTACTGAACCGATTTAGATGAAATTTGGTAAAAAGATAGTTTGAGATCCTGGGAAGGACTTAGGATACAAAAAGTATCCCGGAAATCATCCCTTAAGGGGGTGAAAATGGGGATGAAAGTTTGTATGGGGATTTAAGCTAGGGACGAACTCAAGCGAAGCGAGGGTGAGTCGCTAGTATTTATATAAGTTCAATTTGGGGTAGGTATTTAAAATATTCGATGTAAACAATATTTTAGTTAAACTCTGTAAACAGTAATAGCAATAAACGCTTATTTCATTTATTTGAAATCTGTGAAAGAGTTATTTATTATCTGTACATATAATTAAAATTCTAACTGATGTCAGTCGAATCTGTACATTAAATATTTTTTGGAAAATCTTGTTGAAATAGTTATTATTATCGATGCAGAGGCCGAATCTATAGTTTTTAGAGTTTTTGTCTGTCTGTCTGTCGGTCTGTAACCGCATCACGAGAAAACCACTGGACAGATTTTGATGAAATTGTATGATAATAGCTGGTTATTCGGGTCAATATATTTATTTTTTATTTTATTTTATTTATTTTTGGGAAACAAACAGTACATAGAACATTTATAAAAAATACATAAAAGATTGTACACACACCAATAAAGTTTCCACTAATATACATATCATACTAACGAGCAGTCCAATAAGAGGGAGAAAAGCAGCAAAAACGTTACTTACAAAATCTTATAACAAAAAAAAACTAATTAAGAGAAAAACAACAAAAAAAAATAATAATATTATTAATTATTGCTAACCTAAATGAAATTACAATCAAAAGCATTCTCTAATTTTTTTTTTAAACTGTGTGATCGAGCAAGTATGCAAATCAATATTATTGAATTTTTCATTATATTTATTACAAGCTCGATACATAAAAGTATTTTGAACATATTTAGTTCTTGTTGGAGGAATATAAAACAATGACATATTTCTAGTGCTAACCTTAGGACATCTGAAGTAAATATTACTTAACAAATATGGAGAATCTATAAAATTGTTAAGAATTTTGTATAAAAATGTCATATCTCGCTCTGTTCGACGATTTTCAAGTGAGGGTAGGCAAAGTGTAGAGTGATCATGGTAAGGATATCTATATTTTAGATGTTTTATGAATTTTCTTTGTATTTTTTCAAGATCCTTCACATGAGTTCCATAAAATGGATTCCAAATAATTGAACCATATTCTAAGATAGATTTTACAAGAGAATTATAAAGAAGAATCAAAGTCTTAATATTTTTAAAATCTCTACTTGTTCTAAGTATAAAGCCAAGCATACGAAAGGCTTTCGCTGTAATATACGTGATATGAGATTTGAATGTCAGTTTGCTGTCGATAAGAATGCCTAGATCACGCACCTCAGTGACTCTCTCAATATGTTCATTATTTAAGTGATAATTTGTGTGTGTAATATTAGACTTACGTGAAAATGTGATAACCATACATTTTTTAATATTTAGATTTATGGAATTATCACAACAATATTTATAGAAGTTATCCAAGTCATTTTGTAACAATAAACAGTCAGTAGGTTGCTTGATAGATCTGAAGATCTTCATATCATCAGCATACAATAGAATATTAGAATTCTCGAAAACATGTATCACGTCATTTATAAATAAATTAAATAGAAGAGGTCCAAGGTGGGAACCTTGAGGAACGCCTGAAGATATTGGGAGAAACGAAGATGTATAGCCTTTAATAGTTACTGCTTGACTTCGGTTAAAAAGGTAAGAAGACAACCAGCGAAGCAGATCTCCGTGTATACCAAGCATCTTTAGTTTACTTATTAACTTATAATGTGAAACTTTATCAAACGCTTTAGAGAAGTCAGTATACACGACGTCCACAGCGTGTCCCCTATCCATATCAGTAGAGATATGATGAACAAATTCACAGAGATTCGTCTCAGTTGATCTTTTATTTATAAAACCGTGTTGTTGACTAATTATTATAGGCCTTAAAGTGGGAAAAATTTTGTCATAAATGATTTTTTCAAATAACTTAGCAACTGCACACAATTTAGAAATTGGTCTGTAGTTCTCTACATTATGCTTATTACCAGATTTATGTACGGGTATAATATAAGAACGCTTCCATAATTGTGGCATTATACCAGAGTTAAGGGATTTAGAGAATAACAATAAAAGTGGATAAGCTAAGGTTTTGTGACAAGATTGCAGAAATATCGGGGGCAAACCATCAGGGCCAGTACCCTTACTAGTATCAAGCCTTTTGAGATATTTTTCAATAATGCTGACTGTAAGTTTAATAGCACCAATTGAGGTGTTATTACAAATAGATAGATTATTTACAGTAGCATCAGGAATGTCAAAATTATCACAAGACGGACTGACTTCATAAACTGAGTTGAAGTATTCATTAAATAAAGCACTTGCATCTTTAGGATCACTACATGAAATATCCTTAAAAAACACGGTATCAGGAATTCCAATTGATGTTCTTTTTGACTTCATAAAGGCCCAAAAGAATTTACTATTTTTATTTATTTTGAGCTCTGAATGGAATATATATTTATCATAACAGTCTATTTGCGCTTGTTTTTGCCGATCTCTTAAAAGGCTAAATGAATTATAGTCCGATAAACGATTGTAGTTTTTCCACTTTCTATGGTATCGTGATTTATCCTTAATAATCCTAATTAATGCTTTAGAGTACCAAAAAGGATATTTTTGACAATTTTTAATAGTTTTAACCGGAACAAGAAGGAGGATTATACTATTAATGGTATTATAAAATTTATCAACTGCTTGAGAAATGTCACAATCATCAAGTAAGTTGAACCAATCTATTCTAGATAGCTCCTCATTGATATCGTCATAGTTGGCCTTATGGAACAACCGTATTGTACGTGGTGAAGTGACTACTCTAGGGTTACGAGTTTGGATTTGAATAAGCAAGGATGGATGATGAGCATCTTCTGGTACTAGAGGGGACATACTATGATTCACGGTGCAGTGATAATTGCTAAAAACTAAATCTAAATATCTACAATTAGCGTTAGAAACGCAATTAAACTGCTTAAGGTCAGTAAAGTGTAAAAAATTGTATAAATACGTAATGCCAATATCATTATCATTAAAATTTTCAATAATCATAAAGTTATCCATATCTTTCCATTTAGCAGCAGATATGTTAAAATCACCCAAAATTATAAAATGGTCAGCAGGACGGAGAATCATTTCAGAGGAGATAATTTCAAAAAATTCGCATAACGCCTCCATTTGAAAGTTGCCATGAGGAAAGTAACAACAATAAATATGTAGTTGCTTCATAATTGGACCCGAGTTAAGAGCTACAGTTACTTTAACCACTTCCGCTGCGCAACATTTCAAGGAGAGAGGAGAGGAAGAACTAACTAAAATATTGTTCCTTATAGCGATTAAAACGCCGCCACCCAATTTATTACCTCGCGCACTATAGTTACGGTCACATCTATGTACAACATAACGACAATCAAAAAGTTCTTCATTGTAAATACCCTCACATAGCCACGTTTCACTTAAACAAATAATATCATGGTCCAATTTTATTACATTTCTGAAAAAACTATTTGTTTTAGTACGCAAGCCGCGTACATTTTGGTAAAATAACGAAATATGACTAGCCATGATCACTATATATTGTATGAGATATTATGTATATAAATATATTCACGAAATAATATAGAACCCAGTCGAGAAAGAGACTTGCCATACCGTACCAAAATCTTAAAAAGAAAGAATAATAATTTAATTTAAAAAGATGTCCTAAAGTTAATACCTCATAAAATGCAAAGAATACATACGCAACAATAATTAACAAATAATAACCACGCAAACCGGAGCAAAAACAGTGACACAATAACAAAGCAGATAGCAACAATGACATGATAAGTGATGCCAAACTATTACAGTAGTACAAGAGACGATATAACAAATAAGTAACTCTTATACAATTTTTTTTAAATCACTTGATTTAGCAATATGTAAGACTGGACTTGATGAACTGCGACGGACCATTATGCTACAGTTCTTTACCCACACAAACTCATAGTTTTTCTCTTTAGCCATTTTCTTAACAGACTGTAGCAGAACTTTATTTACACTTGTAAGATGGTCATTGAAATAGATAGGGCTGTTATTGGAATTGAAACCAATATCAGAACATTTGAGTTTTAGTTTTCTGGCTTGCGTTAAAAAATCATCCTTCTTCCATCGGCTCAAGAATCGTACAATAATAGGTTTAATTCTTTTAGTGTCATTATTTTTAGAAGCAACACGAGTTACAAAATCTATATCTGCTTGAAGGTTTAATTTAAAATCAGTCTTATCAGAAATATTTTGTAAAAGGGTAAATAAATTTTCATTTTTTCTTTCAGGTATCCCATAAATTTCAACGTTAGATCTCCTAGCCCATTGTTCACGGTTATTATTTTCCTCTTCAATGGATTCAATTGACTTCTTAATATTACCGAGCTCTAAACATTTATGCGTCAGCTGTTGTACGTTCTTTTCACAACATTCAAATTTCTTATTTAAATCCTCAAATTTATTGTTTATGAATTCCAAGCTTTGTTTTATACTCAAAAAATCTTCCTTAATGGCTCGTAATTCACCTTGCAAAGGAGCTAGGTTGTCTTTAAATTCTCCTTTTAAGCACTTTAATTCCGACGAGATAACAGATCTTATTAATTCAAGAAGTGATGACTTGTCAATTGAATCGTGTAAGGCGTCGTCGTCCACTGCCGAGGAGCCCCCTCTCCGTATATTAACATTCTCGTCACAAGTAGGACTGGTATTTGAGTACTGACTACGCACTGGAGTGTTGTCTTTTCTCGGCGCCTTTGGTTTTAGCGACGAACATGCTGGGCAAATCCAAGATTTTTTTGAATCCAATGACAAATCTTTTCTTTTCTCAGACGGATTTAGACATTGGTAATGATAACAGCTTGTACATTTTGAGCACGTTATGCTACCGGCAGAACCACTGGACACAGAGTTACAACACGCAAACTTCATTATAGCAATATTTAAATTATGTTAAAATAGTGTAAATGCTAGTTGGATTTGAACTCAGGAGCATCGGTTGCATGTGCGGTAAAAAACGTACGCATGAACCGATAGGCCAAGTATGCTTAAGAGCCGCAGCTGAATTTGTGAAGTCAATGTAAAAGCAATAAACGTTAGCTAAATGAGTTCTTTGTTTAAAGGAAAGGTTACGGTAAGGTCACAACACTGAGCAGAATTATGTTTTTCACTTAAAAACTCACTGTTATCGAGATTATATCGTTACTTATGTTCGCCATTCTATGATTTATGTTGCAACGAATGTAAAATACACCAAATGTGATTGGTTATGACAATTTAAACACTATTTAGGTAATTTTAATTAACGGAGCACTAACTACGTGACTGCTCGGAACGCTCCCTAATGTACATATGGGATACTTCTTACTACGGAAAATATCTGAGAAATCTAAAAAACGTTAAAACGTAACTAATCGGGTTTACACCCGATTTTATCTTTTACCCGGAATTACCTTTTATAATTATCAAACTCTAGCTGCTCCCATTTCATCATGAGTTTGTTTTCGAGACAAATAGAACAACAAAAGCTTATTGTCCTATCGTAGTCATTCATTCGATGCAATTCTAGTAGTTTTTTAGAATTCGAAAGCTCCGTAAATACGTAGATTTTAGATTCATAGGATTTACATCTTATCTCGTTTCTAATTTAAACTTGTTTGTTTTCTTGAAAGCATCGCGTAATATCAGTCGACCACTTGAAGTTATTAAAAGTCTTATAACACTTTCTTAGATTTACGCGAATATTTAACATTTTAAATGAAACTATCTTTTCGGATTTTTTCGCGGATTTATTTTGATGTTTGGTTCCCGACGTTTCGAATGCTTTACAGCAATCATGGTCACGGGAGAGACTCTCCCGTTAGTTAATAGTTAATTATATAGTAATAGTTTTATTTAAAATTATTAAAGTCCTGTTTGTAAAATCAAGAAAGACTTAATAATATATGGGTAGAATTAAGAAATATCAGACATCATAGTGCCAAAATACCTTAAAATCGTTTATTGTATTGCCGTCGTACAAATATCCACATGAGGTTTAATATGGGAGAGCTATTAAATATCATCCGTAGGTATACCATGAGGAGGGAAGTATATCATATAATCATGATAGTGTGGAGTGTGAATGCGAATGGATATGAAAATATTGACGGACAGCGTTGAAAATATTGATGTGGACACTTTGTTAAAGAGTATGTCATTGTCTGTGTGAAAGGTGTTTTTACTAAAATGCCGTCTGATAGCTGGAAGTGGAAGAACATGTTCTGCCAAACCCTCGTAGCGTCGGATTAGGATTAGGAGACGATAACAACTCAAATTTTATTTATAAATATAGATAATTATAGATAATATAGAAATATGCCATAAAATTATACTTTCTTAACCTTATAAGAAGAAATTTATTTAAAACAAGAGACTTATCCTCGCTCCGCTTGGGTTCGTCTAGGTACATTTTAATAAGTGTAGATTTCTCAGAGATGAGATATTTTTCCGCAGTAAGAAGTATCCTATATGTTGACCCGGATAACCATCTATCATCATACCAAATTTCATCAAAATCTGTCCAGTGATTTTCTCGTGATGCGTTCCCAGACAGACAGATAAAATTTTTAAAAACTAAAGATTTTTTATAGATAATAATGACTATTTCAATAAGATTTTCCACAAAAGTATTTAATGTACAGATTCGACTCAGAATTTTATTATATGTATAGATGAATACTACTGTGTACTTTTTAAGTATAATAAATAAAATGGCGTTAAGAAAAGAGTGGAATATTTTAAAAAGCCGTTAGCGAGTTATAATGGGTCGATCTCCTGAGACGACTCGCGAGCCACAAGCCGGTCCTCAAATTATTTACAGCTATTAGCTAACTTTTTTGCCTTTGGTTTGAATTTGTTATTGGAACTTGAAAAAAAAAAGACTCGAAAATGAGTAAATTCATACGGTGGAAGATTCCGTAAGTACTTCATTATAAGACTTTTATTAACGACACGTTTGACTCAGTTTGTAGTGACCCTACTTGCTGTGCCAGCGGTCGCGGGTTCGAGTCCCGATGGGGGCATTCATTTGTGTGATTAGCACGAATGTTTGTACTCCAGTCATGGATGTTTATATTTATAATATGTATGTATTTAAAGTTATATATGTGTAGTGTATCAACTAACTGGTATCCATAACACAAGCCTCGGCTTACCATGGAACTGGATGGTGCTGGGTGTTAATGTCCCAACATATTTATTTATTTATTAATGCAAGCAAGAAAGCGTATTTTTATGTTTATTGTCCTATAAAACATATACTATACGTAAAAGCGAAACAAAATATAAAGATTAAAAATTTGAAATTTTCCTCATAGAGTGTGGGCATCTGGTAAGAAAGGATTTTTACTTTAACCCCTACAGAGGTAAAAATGGGGTTGAAAGTTTGCATGAAAATTTGTTATATAATTACACAGGGAACGCTGCGGGCAAATACTAGTTAAATATATGTAATAAATTCCAATATTTGCATGTATTAATTTTGTCTCGTTTGTTTTTATGTTGAACACAAAAAAAAAGAAGTTATGATATACGAGTAGTATCATAAATATCTGTTTACTAGGAAGTTAATTAATTTGTTATGTTTCATTTGACACAAGTAGGAGTGTAACATTTTTTACCTAATTTTTTTAACGTCAAATCCATTTCTGCTTGAGTTCATCTATACATATAATAAAACGAAATCGTTTCCATCTGTCTAACCGTATATATATATATATATATATATATATATATATATATATATATATATATATATATATATATATATATATATACAGGGTGGAACAAATCGATGGGACATGGAAGAAAAGTACCTTAAATATTGAACTTATCAAGATTTACTCTAAGGAAACATTTCTTTATTTTTAAAAATAATGATAACTGCATTTAATTTTTTTTAAAAAAAGCTTACCTCAACCGGGAATCGAACAAAATAAAAATACAAAAAAGGACAGCGTCACTATTTTATCGAATTAATCGATAGGGTCTATGGTAAGGATAAAATCTCTCAAATAAACATTGCGTCTAAGAATTAAAGAAAACGTTGAAATCTTACAAATTATACATATCGACTCTAACATCGTGGAACAAAAGCATAGGACATGGAAGAAAAGTGTTTTAAACACTGAAAATATTAAGTTTCACTTTAAAGAAACACTATTTTATTTTTAAGAATATGATAAACTGCATTTAATTTTTTTTTAAAAGAGGTGACCTGAACCGATAATCGAACCAACGGAGAATGCAAAAATGGTACACCGTCACTGTTTTATCGAATTAATAGATAGAGAGGATGAAATGTTTTGAACGAAAATTGTATGTTGCAATTGATGAAAACGATGAAATCTTACAATTTATACATACATGTCGACTCTAATTAACATTGTGGAACAAACACATAGAAAGTGGAAGACACTTTTCTTCAATTTTCTACAAATTTCGTCAATAAAAATGTGACAGTTCAGGTCACCTCTTTTAAAAAAAAATTAAATGCAGTTTATCATATTCTTAAAAATAAAATTATGTTTCTTTGGATTGAAACTTAATATTTTCAGTGTTTAAAACACTTTTCTTCCATGTCCTATGCTTTTGTTCCACGATGTTAGAGTCGATATGTATAATTTTAAGATTTCATCGTTTTCTTTAATTCTAAGATGCAATGTTTATTCGAGAGATTTTATCCTTACCATAGACCCTATCGATTAATTCGATAAAATAGTGACGCTGTGCTTTTTTGCATTTTTATTTTGTTCGATTCCCGGTTCAGGTAAGCGTTTTTTAAAAAAAATTAAATGCAGTTATTATTATTTTTAAAAATAAAGAAATGTTTCCTTTGAGTAAATCTTGATAACTTCAATATTTAAGGTACTTTTCTTCCATGTCTCATCGATTTGTTCCACCCTGTATATATATATATATATATATATATATATATATATATATATATATATATATATGCTTAGATCTTTAAAACTATGCAACGGATTTTTAAGTTTTTTTAATAGATAAAGTGATTCAAGAGGAAGGTTTATATGTGTAATACACGCATAATATAGTAGAGAAACACTGAAAATTTTAGAGGTTTCTAATGTGATGTCGTAAATAAACAAATTTTTTTGCGCTTACATCGCAAACGCTGGCTGAACCCTACGCGATAGATCAAAATAATGTACTACAGTATTGTACACTTTAAAAAGGTCTACAAAAAAGTCCGCGATGGCATATGTCTATCTCTTAAGGATAACATATTATATCCATTTCACTATATCCAAGCTAGGGACGAACCCGAGCTACGGTAGGCTGAGTCGCTAGTCTTTTATAACGATAAAGTTTATTTAGGTTATAGGGTGATAGGCGTACGAGCAAGTACGTGAGCTTATGGCCTGCATGCCTTCTCCGCTCGCGTGTCTCTCTAATTAAACGAACTTTAAAACTGCCAGCAACTTCTTTGGTGAATTAACTCGTTTGAAATTTCAAGCACCGGGAATCGTTAATTTGTATAAAAAATGATTGATGAACATTTTTAACCGCATTTATCTTAATTTTGGAGTTTTATTTCCCTGGGCGTATAAAAAGCAAAAGACTTTTAAGATATAAAGTTATAACGGTACAACAAGCTATCGGTAATCATAATTGAGTTAGAGTGAAAGTATTTTAATTATTATTAATGAAGGAAAGTATATGCTAATCAATTATTTAAAAGGCTTGGTAATTACTTGCTTTATAGATGCGATCAGTTCAAGCTAATGCTGTCGTGCGTTATCGACGTCCAGTCAAGTTAGAATACAAACTTTAAATACTATAAAATAGTCCACTTGCGGTTCTGGCACATCTTGTTTGGTATTAAAATTAAAAAAAAATTCTGTAACTCGAAAGAGTGCCATTTACTGAGTCTTAAATTGTAACTAAGAACTCCAGGTGAACCCATAAGTACACTTAAAGTGTACTTTAGTCAAGATTAAAACTACTTATTACATTATACTTTCTTATATTTACGCGAATAATTGTCATTTTTTAAATAAAACTATCTTTTTGCTAATTATTTGACCAAAACTTTTGTATTTTTTAAATTCATTTTGTAATTTTGTGAGTAGGCACTGTCTGTAACAACTATATAATGCCTTTGAGATGTCTAAAACCTTCGTCTCTCCCGTGACCATGATTGCTGTGAAGTATTTGAATTTGAAAATTGGAAACCAAAAATCACAATAAATTCGCGAAAAAATACGAAAAGAGTTTTATTTAAAAATTCCTATATGGTAATATCCTCGATAAATATTTAGGCTAGACCATAATATAAGCAATATCCATTCGGAATTTCACTGAAGTGTTTTATATGTTTACAGCATACATAGTAAACACATTCACACATCCTCTTGTAGCATTAATTTTAGCTTCTTTAATCCTCTAATCAACCATTCTTTTCAGTTATCGCAATATTCGATTTAAACAAACCAGCCGTTTTCCTTTGATGGCGTTAGAAAGTCTTAAATAATCGAATCGTTTTATAATCGTATTATATTCTCTCTAATAGTATGCTACATGCCCATGACTAAGGTGTGAAATATAAAATTGTTTTTTTTTTCCGTATAAATTTATTTTTCTTTCAGAAAAAAAACCGGGATTTACTTTTAACTTGAAAATGTTTTTTTTTCTTGCTTCGGTATAGGCCCGATTTTCAGCGAAAGTGCGTCATCGCCCTGGTGTCGAGGGTTTTGGGACTACGTAGCTGATTGAGATTTCAAAAGATGCGTCTTAACGAGGACTTTAAAATGGAATTAAAAAAAAATTGGAGCAACTCAAAAACTTTTTTTAAATCAAAGAAGAAGAGTTGCTAGGGTGCCGTTACTCGTCAGAGATATCTCGACTATCTTATTTAGGGGTCCTTCATGGACAACTACAAAATTTTCCGTAGTGTCTCAAGAACCTACACTAAAATGTTCACCAGCTCTCCTACCATTGGTATTAATACTTTTGGCTTTGAAAACCTGCTGCACTGACCCCCAAAAACAACAATGCTACTGATTTTAATAACGAAAGTGATTTTGATTCTAACAACTTAAGTCCTTTGAAGGGTCAGAAATATAATATAGGTCTGTTAATTCAGTGATGCAAATAGATGAAGTAGTTCAATATCCTGTGAAATTCCTTTATAGTGTTCTGTCCTTCTGAAGGTTGGCACACCTGTTATGATAAGGCACCAAAGCTGTGTAATGGGATAAGACTACGAGTAATCTATAAAAAATTATGGTGGCCACTGTATGTGCTGAATGTGCTCGGGGAGAAAAATAGAGGTAGTGGAGCTTGCTAAATACTTTACACGAAAATTAATTTACAGAATATATCTTAAATATCTTTTAAGATACTGGATATTTTTAGTTAAGATCGCTAAAATTAATGTGTTTTCCATAATATCTTTAAGAAATATTATGAAATACAAATTTATTTTTTTGTAAATACTAAAGTATCTATTGCGTTTTTATTTTAGTGTGTAAATATATTAGTAAAAACAACACAATATTCGGCGTTAAGGAACTCTCGATGCGCGAGTCAAAATCATACTTACACTTTTGAAAATCATTACAACCGTCAAATTATAAATATTAGTTATTACATAAAGCCAAAGTTTTTTTTGTAGTTTGAACGCGGGCGAAGCCGAGGGTTCTGCTAGTAATTAATATATATAAAAAATTAGTTCATTTGGCATTCACTTTCAATATACCCGAAGGTCGTGGCAGATACGAGATCTGTGGATTTTTAGTGTACGTTGACGGATTTGTCGACGTTAATATTGTGAAGCAAATTGGCAAATAAAAAGTTCTTATGATGATTTATAATATCTTCTACCCATGTTACTAATAAACATGACTTTTTATTGCTTTCCTTCTATACGGACAGCGTTGATATTTTTCGTTGTATAATAAAAAAAGTTATACTTATTATAAAAATGAATTCATCGAGTTTTTTTTTGTTGTCACATAAAATTTCCATGTATAAATAAAAATAATAAATTGATATAAAAAAAAATAAACATTTTTAAAAACAAGCTTTTATATCATACAAATTATGTAAAAATTGTGTAATGTAATATATGGATTTGCTTTAATTTTTTATTTTTTAGTTATTTATTCGTATTCTTCTCAGCAAACCTTGGTAACCTTTCATTTGGTATCCATATCATGAAGGGTGGATAAAAAAAAAACAAATTCCGCCATCTCTGAGAGTCTGCCATGTTGGATTTAGAATGATGTCCATGCATTGTCATCTAAACTAAACGTGTATGCGAAATGTCAAAAAAAAAATGCTTAATTAGTTGAGGATAACTGCTTCAAAATTCACTTGCAAGCTATAACCCGAACAAACATAAAATGTATGTACATACGTACAAACATTGCAAGTTAAATAAAAGCTTGTAATAAATGTCACTCAGTATAGTTGTTATTATCTATGGATTCATAAATATGTATATAAGTAACTTCTACGAATAAACAACGAAGAATATTTGAAAGGAAACATAAAATAACTGTATTGACAAAGAGTACGTTTATTTTTGGACGTGAATTAAAATAGCGTTACACGTTTGCACAGAATAAGCAACAGGACTCGAACTTGGAACTTTTGGAACTATTTATAGGTACTATAGATAATTATTATTTAAAACGTTTTATCTGTCTGTCCTGACTGATCTATCAAATCAAAAATCTTTTAGGATTGAGAGTCCTCTACTCTATAATGGAAAACTAAAATTCATAAAAATCTATTGAAGAGCAGACAAAGTTTGTATAAAAAATTATATTTTTTGAGTGTAAAAAAATAACCAAGTCGAAACATTCTGTTCGTATGTCAAAAAAATATTTGTGTGAATTGACATGTAATTTATGAGGATTGGTAGTTTGTCATGCAGCGGAACCTAAGTCTTTTATACATATATAATCTGGAGAAGGGATGACGTCTGACGTCAATAATGACATTGACGTATGAGATATTTCGTCGATCGTTTTACAACTAACGCCTACGTAGAGAATGGTCTGAGCAATACTGTCACGAAATGTCAAAAAAAGAGAGTGTTCATCTAAAAAGAGAGAAAGCGCACGTGCAGCCATGTAAAAAATATAATATTATTATTGAAAATTATAATATTATAATGGAATGTAAAATGGTTATATATGTATAACTATCTTCATTTATCGTATTTCAATTAATACAAAAGACTTCTCTGTGTTTTTACCGCCATTTTTAGCTGACGGCTGGCAAAAAAACACAATCAGTCCATTTTTTATGTATACACAGAGCTTAGGTATTGCCAGTATAATTGCATTTGTTTGTTTTATTATATCAAATAGATTTCATATAGAATTACACCAAGTCTTATAGTTAGTTATTTGGTTATGAAAAACAATTTCCTCACAACAAATTAAAAGTAAAATATTATATTATTTATCGCGTTTTCTTTTGTGGTAAAGGTAGGGAGCAAAGGGACATTCCACTTTGGTTTCCATATACCTTTGATTGAAGTACCTTCTTGTATTATGTGTGTGGTTAGTCCCCACTTCATTTATTCATTTATTTTCGTCACATGTGCATCATACAAATTAATATAATACGGTTGTTTATCCGAATAGGCATATTTGTGGCTAGTGGAAACATTTTTTCATGTCAAAAGGAACAAAGATAACCAAAGAGCTGTCAACGAAAACACAGGTATTTCTTCTTTAGTGTCTTGCGTGGTGGGTGATAGTCTTTACCCTACGTTACATAAAAACAACAAAAACAACTAGTTATACAAAACATATATACATATATAATATATAACATCTAAGATAGAGGCTCGGCCTAGTTTAGATGTTAGTGATCACCGAATGAGTATATGATAAAAATATCATAATTATACATGTAAGAATGTAAGCCCTTGGCAAGAGGGGTTCTGTTGTAAGTGAATTTTGTTCTTAGAAATAAATAAATAAATAAAATACATTTCATCGACAATAACGAATAAACGGTGCTCAAATGGCACGCCTATGAGGACAGGACAAAGAATCGTTTTTAATTGTATATATTTGACATGGAAAACTACCTTCTTGATGTTGCAAATGTGCTCAAATACGTCATATCGTTTAAAGCAAACAAGTTTTTAATTTCGATTCTACGTATTTTAGCTTTTTATTTACGTTAAAATATAATATTGCGGTTTCAAGAGGATAAGTAAAGCGTGTCATTTCCGCTAACCCACTAGACTCGGTTAAATCGTAATCGGATCTGTGAGTATAAATATAATATCTGTATGAAATATGTTTACATATTATACAAGTTTCTGTCAGCAGACGTAGCTTATTTGTGTATAATATATCTGTTTTTGAAGATAAAAATTCAAAGCTTTAAAATTGTAAGAAGTTTTACATATCAGAGCGGTTAAATAAATAATAAACAAAATCTTTAGCTTTATACCTGATTTTATAACGAATCGCTCTGTTTTTACATGTAATCAAATCTAGTGTTTTTTCCTCTTATTTACCATTCATCTATACATATAATAAAACTGTAGAGGTCGAATGTCTGTACATAGAAAAAAAAGCTGAAAACCGAGTCAGGGGGATGTAAGAAGAGAAATAGAACAATTCTAGTTTTTTCATTTTTTTTTGTTTCTCTGTTTCTAAGAGCTAATCTCCGAAATTGTTCGACCGATTAAAATAAAATTTTGCATGGTGGTACTTTATATCCCTGGTCAATATTTTAGATACTTTTCATCCCGGATAATTAAAAAGTTTCCGTGGGATAGTTCAAAAACTATAGTAACTTATACAGCTTAGTACACAACAACTTATGCACTTAATTTACGAGAAAATTTGACATGCTGATACCTTATATTGCCGGTCAAACAATGTGTATTATAACATTTATAAATCCCATATTACTCCCAGTTTCAAATGTTTGTTACTCTTTCACGAAAAATCTACTAAATGGATTTTAGTGAAACTTTACAATAATATAGCTCATACATCAGAAAAATACATAGGCTACTTTTTATCCCGGAAAAATGTACGGTTCCCGTGAGATAGATTTGTTTTTGGTTTCCAGAGGCGAACCCGAGCGGACCGAGAGTGAGCCGATAGTATGTGAATACGACGAGTGAAGTCATAAAGCTGTTTAATATTAAAGTTTAAAATAATTGTATAAAACCCCAATTAAAAAAAGTACTAATAATGATCTATTGTTACGTAACATAATTATACCAAACAACTATTTTGATCTAAGAATTTTCGAAGTATTTCTAAACTGCTTAATTGAACTATAATCTGATAATTTCGCCTAAGCCCGCCCACGCTCACCTCGCTCGGGGCGGGGTCTATTCTATTGAAATAAGCGTTTTATACCTGACTTAGTAAAATAAAAAGAAAAAAACGTATAACCTTTACACGCGGTTGAAGTAAAACTTGTATGACAAATACCGTATATAAATTAAAATAAATCAATAATTAAATAAGGCATATTAGGCATATTACAATCATATATTCTATAAGAATATCATATACGGAAAGAATATAATACTATACATAATATACTTGTCAGACAATAACAACGATTACCATGGCAATTAGTCTGTGCTATGTATTCTATCTCATTCTCTCGCCGGCTTAATTCTATATATTTATGTGTTTGTCTCTTTTTAGTGTCGCATTTTCGTTTCATCGAGTTCCAGATCGCAACGTTTAAATAGAAATTTCACTTCAAAAATTTAAACCACCTATTGGAAATGCAGATATTTGTGAAGGTTATTCTTGGTTACGACTTTACACTAGCGGTTAAAGGCATTTGGAAGAAATCAGAATAGGGATAGGTCAATTTTTTTTAATCTCGCTGAGGAAATAATGTGGTCTCTGCCATTTGTCAACCGACAGGGGACTGTGAGATTCTTACTCACTAAAAGCCACAGTGGATCTCTTTTACAAGGGGTTCATCTTGGGGTACACAACACCCCAAAATTATCCGATTCGATCTTTAGAGCAGTCAACGGAGTACCTGATGTCTTCATATAAGACAGGCTTATACCATGTGCTTTTGAAAAAATTGTGCTCTATTAAAATTTTTCTTTCTTAACTTTCCTTAATTCCAAGTGGACGTGACTGTTGTAGAAATAATTAAATTTCCATTTTTAATATATCTAATAAGTACATATATGTACAATACATTACAGGAGTAAATAGACGAAAAGTTCTACGTAAATAACGCATTTATAACGTTAATATTAAATAACACATTGATTATTAAAATTATTTAAATTGGTCTGTCGGTTTGTACGCAAAAAAAATTGCGTAACATTTAAAAATTTGTACTTTAAACATTTTTTATGATGCCATTTAAATATAAGAAATTACTTTGCAAACATCAACAAACAGACCGCCCATAGATATTTTTTCGTGATACATATATATGACATGATCATAAATATTTTAGTATAATTTATTTAAATTTTAATATTTTATGTATGTATTTAATTACATAACCTGTTTTGAACAACCAGTATATTTATACCAAATCAATTCCGAATTCATTCTAATCTTACAACGCTGTGTACGGCGTTAATAATTGCTAAATTATGTAAAAAAATATTAAAAAAATAAATAACGAATGAACTGTGTCTAAACGTTGAAGTATATATACATATAACAAAAATTAAAGTCGTCTGTGGTATTCAGACATAATATATTAAAGCGATTAAAATGTTAGTTTTTTATTAGTCCTAATGAACCATGCAAATAGGCCAATTGTATTTTTAATTCAAGAAAGAGTTTCTACGGCGGTTAGTTATTTTGTTAGATATAAGTTTAAAATTAAATATTTCATTTTTAGTTTTCTACTATTTTTGAGATCCCTTTAATTGGGTCGCAGTTGGAGTTGGTTGGTATGAAGATAATAATAATAATAATGTCCTCCCGACTGATTTCGGCCACGGCGGCCAATCTGATTCAGACTAGCCATCTGTGCAGGGGATATTATTAAGTACAGGGCAAATAGGATACTTTTTACTGCGGAAAAATATCTCATATTTGAGAAATTTATACTAAATATTAAAACGTAAGTATGGACGAACCCGAGCGGAGCGAGGTTGAGTCACTAGTTGTATATATAAGTGCTCCGCTTCTAGGGTTCGTAGCGAGATGTGGGATAGTCTATAATATTCTTAATAATTAGGCAATACAATATTAAAAGAAATTTTTAAATTAGATCGTTAGTTTCAGAGATTAGCGCATTCAAATAATTCTTTTTTAATATTATTATAGAGCGACATAACCTCGTTACGTTCGGGCGCGTCTTTATGTACCAAGCAGTTACTAGTCAATGTGTTACTCTATCATAATCGCATTAATTATAATTTCCTAGCTGTGCCCCGCGGTTTCACCCGTGATAAATTTATTTGACTTTAAACATCAGTTTTACAATAATGTATGGAAGTCTGCCCTAATTGTTGGTTACTGCGCCGCTCTCTTGGGTAGTACCATGATGATATATAGCCTATAGCCTTCCTCAATAAACGGGCTATCTAATGCAAAAAGAATTATCAAATCTGATTAGTAGTTCCTGAGATTAGCGCGTTCAAATAAACAGACAAAAAATCTCTATTAGTGTAGATAGTAGCCCGACTAAGAAAATGTAAGCCGAAGACTCTATCAATTGAGATTACGAGTAGGTACTGATGTTTCTCCTCGTACATTTTGGTAGAGCAAAGCAAGGTCGTGTCGCCTGTGTTTTAACGCTATTTATAAAACAGAACGGCAATTTAACAATTTTATTTCTATACTTCAATCCAATTATATATTTATTATCATAGATAATTACAGTGCATACAGTTATATCTGAACATCGGAATTACGGCACGTTTGGCTTAGTTTGTAGTGACCTTACTTGCTGTGCCAGCGGTCGCGGGTTCGAGTCCCGCTGGGGGTATTCATTTGTGCGATGTGCACGAATGTTTGTGCTCGAGTCATGGGTGTTTATATTTATAACATGTATGTATTTAAAGTTATATATGTGTAGTGTATCAACGATCTGGTATCCATAACACAAGCCTCGTAGTTTACCATGGAAATACATGGTGTTGTGTGTTAATATCCCAACATATTTATTATATTTTTATATATTTACATCAAATATATTTCCTTATTCAACGATAATTATAACTAGATTTTGTCCGCGGCTGTGCTTATTTGGCAGGAGCATCCATAAAAAGTAACCAATGAATTAATCAAGAGTATAAGTTATCTCATTCCAAATTTCATTATCCGATAAAGCTTTGATTCGTAGAGCCTGAAGGAGTAATAAACTTGTACATAAACTTCATAATCTATACTAATATTATAAAGCGGTGAAGTTTGTGAGTTTATGACATTGTAGGGGGTAATTTCTGGATCTACTAAACCGATTTAGATAAAATATGGTAAGAAGATAGTTTGAGACCCTGGGAAGGACATAGGATATTTGTTATCCCGAAAATCATCCCTCAAAGGGGTAAAAATAGGGATAACAGTTTGTATTACGAATTATAAGTAATATAATAAATAATTTTATGTATAGAAACTTTAAATTACGTTTTTTTTAGTGTACCATACTTCAAAAGAAAGAGGAACCCCTGTAGGACCATTTTATTGTCCGTCTGTTTGGTGGAGTGGATGAATCATGTTGAAATTAAAATCAAATAGGTACTCAGGTCTGCGATCCCTTCGAGATGTAAAAAAAAAACAAATTTCTAAGTGAACACAATCAAAAGATACGCCCGTTTATGCCGCATATTTTGACACTCGCAAAGGAATCAAGACCTTAAGGGTACTTTCTGTTGAACTAGAATCACTATTAAAGGAAAAAATCCGAAAACCGTCAAGAAAATTTATCGCGATTATAATCTTATTTTAATATTTCATGTTACGGAACCCTCAGTGTGCGAATCACATTCCCAATTGTCCGAATATTTTTATTTTATATCTGATTTATTTGGCAGTAATTATGTAGAGGATCATATATAGAACTAGAATAATGGAAAAAAAGGCTATGCCATCTCTTAGTGACATAGCCTTTTTATTCGACGCACATTGCAAGCGGTGTCGCGAAAAAACTGTATGAAGTATTTATTATATATTTGGCAGCCTCGATTTTTCTATATATTTTCGCAGATTGTTATCAAATTTTAAGCTCTTTTTCTTATCACATGGGATAGAGACCATACATTATTGTCTGTGAATTTATTCGCGTCTTTAGTATGATTATATAAACGGCCAAGTATGAGTCGGACATGTGCCAAAAGTTTTAAGTTATAAATTCGTAATACACTTGTATTATCTGCATGTGTTTCCTCGTTATACGAGTCCGATTCACACTTCACCGATTTTTTGTGGAGTTAATATTTCATTGATTGGCTTCCAGTTCATTGACGTGTTAATAATAATAAATTTTATTTTGTATGATTTAAATATTGATTCGCAATTTTAACGTGTTTTTTAATCCCTAAAGATCAAATGTCTTCATAACAAAAAAATATAACAAAAACTATTATTTTTTCCTTTCATTTACGACTGCTTCCTTATATCTATGGTATATTTTTTTAATTTTCTATTTGTCTTTTTTGATGTACTTTATCTATATCAAAATCAAAAACAGATTTTTAGGTGTTTCATACTATAATTTGAATTTAATTTGTATGATGTCAGTGAGGAAAACAATTCTTTTTATATAAAAACTCTTTTAATTATGTCAGATATGCATGACATTTAAGTCTTGAAATCAAGTGAACTATATGTATTTAGCCTCAGACTAAAAAATTACGAATATGGACGGAGTCCGCTAAAATAAATGTCAAATTCAAAACTAGTGTGATTTGTTGTTTATGCCACTATTCTTGATTTCGCCATACAGATTATTTAAATAAATAATTAATAATAAAAAAATATGTTGGGACATTAAACACACAGCACCATCTAGTTCCATGTTAAGCTGCGAGACCTGTGTTATGGATACCAGATAGTTGATACACTACACATATATAACTTTTTAAAGACATACATATTACAAATATAAACACCCATGACTGGAGTACAAACATTCGTGCTCATAACACAAATGAATGTCTCCAGCGGGACTCGAACCTGCGACCCCCGCGGTCACACCAAGTAGGGTCGCTACAAACTGAGCCAAACGTGTCGAATGTGTCTTTATTTAAAGAATAAAGAAAATTTTATATACATATGTATTAGTAAAGTTAATATACAATTTTTGAGAATAAAATTTCTTAGTCTGAGCCTGTAGTATAATGTTGTGAGAAACTTGAATACACTTTTAAATGTTAATTTCATCACTATTCTTTTTATTTTTTAGCTATTGCAACTTATACAAAATTTGTAACAATTTAAGGCGTGGGGACGACGCGAAACACGATGACGACTTTATGAATCTAGGTTATTCTCGTATATTGTCTTATTTTATTTTAATATAGACGTAATATATTGTTTTTTTTTCTTATGGGGCAAAGGGGGCAAACGGGCAAGAGGCTCACCTGATGGAAAGTGATCACCTCCGCACATGGACATCTGCAACACTGCAGGGCTTGCAAATGCGTTGTCGGTCTTTCAGAAAAGGGAGGGAGGGAGAGGAAGGGAGGAGGGAGAGACAGAGAGGAGGGAGGGGGAGGTATAGGGAGTGGGCCTCCCGGACTCTCACTTACCCGACGAAACGCGACAGCATAGCTGCCACTTCACGCCGGTCTCCTGTGAGAGTGTGGTATACGGGGCGTGCCGGCCCATTTGGCTGCTATCTAAAGGTAACAAGCATGGTACTACCACTTTATAAAATGTTTTATGTAGGTATCGAACCCGCTCCTTCAGTGCAGATTTAAATTTACAACCTATACTTCTACGTAGTCGTCTTATAACATTCATTCATTATAACAACTTTAAAAAAAAAAACTTAAAAGGAAATATGACACCCCCAGGGGTGACATTTTTTTAATTGCACACGGAACCACCCTTGAGATATCTATTCATTAAAAAGAAGATTAAGAATATCGATTAGATTCTCGTAACATAAAAAAAAAATAACCGGATTAAGTGACCCTACTTTTTGAAGTCGGATAAAGTTTAAAACCATTTATATTCATATATAAAACAAAGTCGGGTTTGTTACAACACTTATTACGAGAACTGCTGGACCGATTTTATGATCTTTGTTTTGTTGGATTTGTCTTTACAAATCAAAAAAAAAAAACTGAATAAAGAATCTATTCCATATTAAGCGTCAAAACGCACCTAGGGACGAATCTGAGCGAAGCGACGGTGAGTTGCTAGTTATAAATAAAACGTTAAATAGAACAACTTTATTCATTTTTATATAATTGGAATTGCAAGAAAATTACCAACAGGTAAAATAAGTGAGTAAGTATTAAAAGTTTTAAAACTTGATTCCGACTGATCGTTCGGGCTGAGTGGCATGTCCTCGTCCGTCATTGTAAAGGCCGGACCTCACGGGCATTCAGTCGACTTTTACAATATGAGCAACTACCCTTCCTACGAAATTGGAATATTAGCAAATATTTTCAATTTACAGATTTGCCTAACATTTATGTTAAAATAATGCAACTATCTAGAGATATCTTTCTTTAAGAATTAGCAAAAGATAAATACAGTGTTCCAACCCACATAGAGAACCGTTTGGTTGACAGACTTCCATAAATACACTGGATTTCTTATTTCCATAGAAATTATTAATCGTTGATTTATTTTTGTATTCAATATCTTTTGCATAAGTTACTTTAATGCAGTTGTTAAAAAATTACTAATATAGGGGAAAGTCTGGTATATTGGACCGGCAACTAAATTGGACCACCCTCATATCTCTATATTTTTTTATGTTGGGACATTAGCACCACCTAGTTTCGTGGTAAGCTATGAGGCTACACAAATGAATGCCCCCAGCGGGACTCTGGCACAGCAAGTAGGGCTACTACAAACTGAGCCAAACGTGTCGTAAATATATAAATACTTTTCGATATATTATATCAAAAACAATAACATCGGAAGATTGAAGATGGACAATAGGTACAGTGTGTGAAATTCTTTTCTTACTTCTATTTATAGATAAAGATAATACAAATAAAGACCATAAAGGCATTTGATTTCTCAAGAAAGCCGTCTTGAAGTATTTCAGAAATATCAAATATTGGACGAATCGAACAATACGTGGGTATCACAAAGGAGATAGAAAAAGGGTTTTTTATTCATGACTAGCGATTCACCCTCGCTTCGCTCATGTTCGTCCCTAGGTACGTTTTAATATTTTTGAGCGAAACCCTAATTTTTTTCTGAAATAAAAGTAGCCTAAGTTACTCCTTATAAGAATATCAGCTATCTGAGAGGGAAAGTTTCCTTAAAATTGGTCAAGCCGTTTCGGAGTTCGCCGGAACAAACAGACAGACAGACAGACAAAAATTTTATAAATTGTGTTTTACTTACAAGTACCGTATATATTCCATATGCATTTAGTATAAAGCTGTTATTTTGACATTACAAACAGACACTTCAATTTTACTTATCTGTATAGATGTATAGATTAAAAACAACCCAAAATAGATTCTTTTTGATTTATGTATTTTGAAACTTCACGTTATCTATGAATAGATATTGAATTAATATATGTATGAATAAATAAGGAAATAATGTATTCAAAAATATACATATTATATTAAAAGTTTATTATAATATTTATTGCTTACAGATGTTTGGGAAGTTTTAGTTTTTAATTAAATTTGATAAATCACTTTTGGACAAGTTAGTCAATAGCACAACTTTTTGACTCCAAAAGAAAGATGTACTCAATTCGGTATTACTTTTTATTATGTATGCTATGCGATATCTTTACAGATCTTGAATCATATTTCATAATAATATAAAAAATATTTATGACTAGCAGAACCCGCGGCTTCGCTTGCGATCAAACTACGAAAAATACGAAATTTCATGCAAATATGTCCAAGGAATAAAAAGTTTCATACAAACTTTTATCCCCTATTTCGCCCCCTCGGGGGTTGAATTTTGAAAAATCCTTCCTTAGTGGGTGCCTACGTCATAAGAGGACTACGTGTGCGAAATTTCAATTTTCCAGCCTTAAGGGTTTGACCTGTGCGTTGATACATCAGTCAATCACTTTTGCCTTATATATATATATATATATATATATATATATATATATATATATATGAATGGATGCACAAGGGTGATCTCGAATATAATAATACCTACTATATTAAAAATACCTACTACTCCTAAAAGTGAAAGTGATTTTGAAGATAGTGTACTTTTTTAAAGTAAAAATTAACAATTATATAACAAAAAATAGTAACAAAGCGAAATCTGTACATGAAATATTTTTAAAAACAATGACTCCAAAACAATAGTTACTAAAAAATTTGGTCTGTTTGTTGATATATACATATGTGTGCATTTCATGACCTAACTTACTGAACGTACGTACTGAACTCACTTTATCTAAATCTTGTGTAGTGATAACTTATCACAAGAGTTTATTTTGAGGGTAGCTTTTACTACATGAAAATCTTTCTTTCCCATGAGATAATATGGCAAACGCTAGCTAAATCTTGAGAGATACAACAAAACAATGTACTAAAAAAATTGTAGAAAGCACAAAACTACAGAAAATAACTATGTTTATCTATTTAAATAATACACTCGATCGAAGCGGGGGTAACTCGCTAGTATTGTAAAAAAAAAAATTTGCAAGTAACATATTATACCTTTTTGTTTCGTAGTAATCGAAAAGGTAAAGTAAAATTGAAATATCCTAAAATTCACGACGTTCAGACCAGGGTCTAGTTCAAATTGTATGAAAATTTAGTGGTAGATATTCTCATTTTCTCAGTGACAATATTACGTGAAAGTCACCTCGCACTTCTTAAGGTTTCCTTTCAAAATAACTATTTCCTCTGAAAATTGTTTCCATAGTCGATGCAGGCGTAAAGTTTTATGTGTATGAGAGTCAAAATCGCTAGTTCTGGCGGAATAATGTTACCAATTTTCCTTTGAGCATTATTAGAAGATGCATTTGCTAACTTATATATAATATATTTTTTTTTATATTTAGTGAGATTATGTAGTAGTATGGATACTTATGCGATATATATATATATTAGGCAGTGGTAGCCCAGTGGTCGTGCTCGCTAGGGAAACTGAGTGAAGCGGGTTCAAATCCCGGGTCTCGCTTCTCTGATATTTTCATGTGCGAATCATTTCCAATATGATTGCCACTTTTCTTCACAGCGAAGGAAAATATCGTGAGGAAACCTGCTGTCTGAAAGAACCTACTAAGTTTTCAAAAGACATGTGAATCCGCCAACCCGTACTTAGCTAGCGTGGTGGACTATGGTCTGATCCCCCTAGTACTGAAGGGAGGCCCGTGCCTAGCAGTGGGACGTTAAAAAGGCCTGAATACATACATACATACATACACATAATACTATATGATGACTTCATTATATACTTACTTTTCAGCTGTTTAAAAGCATTGAAACTATAGTCATTATTATTAAAATAAAAACACAGTTTATCTTAATTTCTTTAAATCTGAGAAATTCATATCACACTCTGTGCCTGTATCAAAGCGGGACCATATACGTACGTATATACGTATTATATTGTACTGTATATATTGTGCAGTGGTTCTAAACTGTACAGCTCCAGCTTATAAATGAAAGAAAAAAAATCTAATTGCACAAAGCAATAAGGAAAATCTACTAACAATAAACTAGTGAACGAATTTGACAGTTGAAATGGTTTCCAATGACTGCTATCTATAATTAGACAGATATTTAGATCTGTCTTCATGTCTCTGTAACGCGCTGCATTGCCAAGCCGCGCTCGCTACGTAACGGCTGCAGCCGGCGTGTAAACCGAGAACGTGACTGTGATAGATGAGTTTAATTCTACTACAACGTAAATTGAAACGTTTTTGTGGAACATATCTACAGTGGTCATTACGTACAATATACGAGAGGGTGAATAGAGTAAAAACCATATCAGTTCGGCGATAGTGAACTATATTAGCTTAATTCATATAAATCTTTTTTTGTTTATATATGTATATAACTCCCTGTATATCTTTTATTAAGGTTTTTATTGAGGTCGCTGAGGTGTCGAATGGTAGCCTAGTTATTTCAGGTCATAGTCTATATGTATACAACTATACATCGATATTTTTTCAGCAATTTTAGCGTAATGGAGTAATATCATATACATTCACTTCGTATGTATACTATTAGCGACTCGCCCTCGCTTCGCTTCGGGTTCGTCCCTAAAAAAAAAATCTATCCCACGGCACCAGTGGATTTTTCCGGGATAAAAGTAACCTATGTGCTATTCCAGACCATAATCTATTTCTATGCCAAATTTCATTCAGATTCGTTCAGCCGTTCTGGCGTGAAAGAGTACCAATCCATCCATCCTCACAAACTTTCACATCTATATAAATAAAGATGAATCACCGAAATGTATGTACGCGCATAACTTCCGATCGACTGCACCAAATTGGATAATTCTTTTTTTTTTGTGTTTGTTATTGTCAGGACAACTTTTGTATAGTTAAAAGGAAAAAAAATACTAATATAAGATCTTTTTTAAATCTCATGATATGAAAAGTGAGTGAGTGAAATAGTTTCTATCCCGAAAATCATTCCATAAGGGGGTGAGAATGGGGATGAAAGTTGATATGGGGAAGCAAGCTATATTATAATATTAGTAAGATTTGTAGTTATTCCATTACCATTAGCGTCATATTCTCTTTGCATTATTGTGCACCACTAGATGACAATCCCATCCCCACAGGTTAACTCGAAGATATCTTTAGAGAAAGCTCCCTACATTTTTAATGAAAAATGAAAAACAAATAGTTATAATATTAGCAAGATTTCATAATCTTCTTAATAGTCGGTCAATAGTTAAAAATATGATGGTCAAATTACAATAGAAAAGTACTTTTTTTATTACGAAATCATTAATTATCTTATTTCTGTTAATTTGCGACATTTATAGTATTGATTTACGTACTTATCGAGTATGAATGTATGAGACTTTTATTGGGATTCGAACCCAGGACCTCCAAATAAATATGCTACCGTACATGCTATCCATTACACTAACAATGTAGTAATAGAAATGACCGAGTCGAAATGTTATGTATTATATCTAAAATAGTAAAAAATAATTATGAGTCAGCCTCAGGTTAGACAAACAAAGATTTTAACTATAATGATATTGAAATACGTAGCGACGAAATGTTATGAGTTTTTGTGGCAGAATTGTAAAAACTTTAGAAATAGGTTAAAAAATTACGAAAAAAGTAATATTTTGTCAAGTATTCGTGTTAACGTTGTGTATGCATATCAATATGTAGTTTAATTTTAAATATATATCGTTTCACGATAAATGTGCCGGTTTGAATAATAATAATGTCGGAATATACCGGCCTGACGACTACACCAGAGTATTTTATTTATTTATTTATTTATTTACATCTTTAATTAGAACGGCAGTGCCACTTACACTAACTAGATTATACGTACATTATAAATTATTACAAACATAAAATGAAAGAGAGAAAAAAAAAACATTAGAAACAAAATTAAATACTGCTTTGGTTCTGAGAATATTAGTAACAGGGTTAATTAATATTCTCAGCATAACTTAAATCTAAGGAGGTATTATACGTCACCATGTCAGCGTTTTGCAAATAAATGAAACATTATTGTTTTAAATAAAAAAAAATTGATAGTTTTTTTTTATGTTTTAATCGCCATATTGGTAATAATTTATTAATTGAATAGGTAGGCGTAATAAGTCATCGAACTCGCACTTGGCCAGCGTGGTGGACTTTGGCCCTCGTATTGGGAGACTTGTGTCCAGCAATGGGACGTTAAAAAAAAAGAAATATGTATCGATAATAATGACTATTTCAATAAGATTTTCCAAAAAATATTTAATGATTCAACTCAGAATTTTATTATATGTATGTATAGATTATTTTTTTCTAACGATACAGTAAATCAAGTTCCTTAAGACGTCACCAATTTAAGAAATTAGTGTAATTGACCATTTTGTAGATTTTTTATTATCCAATAGCAAGTTTATAACGTTCATGAATAATTCAATAATCATATTTTTTATCTATAATTTAGTATGAGTCGATATTTATTGATTAATCAATTTCATTGTTTTGACGAGAATTTTTTTTACTTAGACATTAAAAAAATATTTATACAAAATAAAGTATTTTATTCTTTAGTTAATGAAGTCAAAGACAAGCGTCACTGTACCAGAGATCATAGGTTCGGTCCCGGTTTATGCATCCGACTAGCAAATACAAAGGCTATGAATATTATGAATCATAATTAAATACACAAATTAAATTGCAAAAACAAAAAAATACCGTCTGCGTCATCTTGTTTTTTATGTTTTAGTTGGCATTTTACGCGGTTGGGTTGTTCGTTAATTTTTAACAAGGTATTTTTTTAATTACAGCTTCTTGGTTAGTTAGACAATTTGAGTACATCGGAATATTTTGAGTTCAATTTGATACGTATAAAGATTGTTTTAGTCGGGTAAAAATGGCTGAAAGCACAATTTGTACGGAAATGTTATTTATCTCTGTCCTCTGAGATACACTACGTTATAGACAACGAAGTTCTATAACGCCAGCTTTTTTCTATCCCAAGTATAGACCTCTTAAAAAGTCAAATTATTTTGTTATATCTTTTTTAATATATATATTTCTTCTGTACGTGTGTTAGTCACCTAACTCCTTCTAAACGGCTGGACCGATTTAGTTGAGATTTTGTGTGTATATTTCGATGGGTTCCTGGATGGTTTGAATTCACAAATGGACCCGGTAGGTGGCGCTGCAGTCGGTGTATCACTAAATTTTTCATGAAAGACTCCATTTTACGTGCAATAAATTCATTTGCATTGTTGATTCAAAAAAAAATCGATGTGTGTGTGTGTTCCTGTGAACTCCAAAACAGCTGGAACGATTTTGATGAAATTTTCAGATTAGCAAAGCGGGTGATCCTGTGAATTTTGTTAGCGATCGGAAGTTTGGACGCGGGCGAAGTCGCGGGTACTGCTAGTATTTTATAAAACATTATGCTTAAAGATGTATTATAGGTACCTATACCTACTTTATTATCAATATGTACATACAATGAAATTCTGACCGAGTCGAATCTGTACATTAAATATCCTTTAGAAAATCTTTTTAAAATTGTCATCATTATCGATACAGAGATCGAATGTATAGTTTTTAGAATTTTTGTCTGTCTGTCTGTTTGTTTGGGAACGCATCACAAGAAAACCACTGAACAGATTTTGATGAAATTTGGTATGATGGTAGCTGGTTATCCTCGTAAATATATTGGATACTTTTTATTGCAAAAAAATATCTTATCTGTGAGATATCTATACTAATTGTTAAAACGTAACGAGTCCGAGAGGGTGAGTCGTAACTTTTTCTATATTTCTGTACTTTGACAATTATAATCTCACATTACTGTGAAAATTTAAACTTGGCTGGTCGTTCATATTTTAATTTGACTCTTGAACTGACACAAAAAATTCTATATTAGAAGGAGCTTCGTTATATCTGACCCGTTATATAATGATCCAACAGATACTCTCCTTTCCAAACAATAAAGTTGATGATCTTTGATTTTATAATGAAAGGTAAATTTTAGTTTTCCAAATTTCCCTCTTTTTCGGATGTTTTTTCCAATTTCTTCGCAAAGACCTAAAAAACCTATTAAAAGTGGAATAGTCCACTTTTTAATAGGTTTTTTTAGGTCTTTTAAAAACACCTAAACACTAAGTTCATTTCATTATTATTTATTATCGGTAAAACGTTCCTGTGAATCTATACTTAATATTATAAAGCTGAAGAGTTTGTTTGATTGTTTGTTTGTTTGGTTGAACGCGCTAATCTCAGGAACTACTAATCCGATTTGAAAAAATCTTTTTGCATTAGATAGCCCGTTAACTGAGGAAGGCTATAGGCTATATATCATCCCGAAAAAATGTATGGTTCCCGTGGGATTGATTTGATTTACGAACCCGAAGCGAAGCGAGGTTGAGTCGCTAGTATTAAATATTACGAAACACATTTGTTGTTTCATATAAAAAAGTCAATTATCGTGTTACTTGTCTTGTAGATATTAAAGCTAAATAATTTCCTATCAGTCAAATTAAAAACATTTATTCTAAAAGGAAAATGTTTAGGACGTGCGTATTTTGTGTATAAATATTATTTCTCACAAATTGATTGTCAAGAAAAATACGCTAATCAAAATAATTAAATTTCGAGGAAATTCAAATTGAATGTTTATTTTTAGTTGAAATAAAAGTAATTATTGGCAAGTTAGGTTGTTTCACAAACACAATATCGAAGGCATTGACGTTGGAGCAGTTTTTACACGGAGCGATGTCCATCTCACCGCTGCGCGAGTCAAGGGCATGTAACAGGTTATATATTCTTTAGGTAGTTAAACTTATTTTTTATTAAACGTTTATAATAATCCTTAATATTCTATATATACAATATGTGAATGTGTGTCTAAAGGTTTGTATTTTTGTAATTTTCTGACCCAGCAACGGTACATCGTTTCGACATGATTTCTTGAATAAATATATTTATCACTACATATTATATGATAAAGTCACCTGTCGCGTCTGTCTGTCTGTCTGAAGGCGATAAACTTAAAAACTTCCAAGCGGATTGTCATACGGTTGTCACTAATAGACGGAGTGATTCGTGAGGAAGGTTTAGGTGTATTTGGCTGATATATGACAATGATAGTTGAAGATGTCGGAAATCATGTAGACTGGGTGCTTTATTGGCGTGCGCCGCGTAAACTAATAAAGTTATATGAAAAAAAAACTAGCGACTCACCCTCGCTCCGCTTGGGTTTTTCCTACTTACGTTTTACCTACTAAAGTACAGATTTCTTGGAGATGAGATATTTTCCTACAGTAAAAAATATCGTATATGTTGACCCGGATAAAAAGCTATCATCATACAATTTTGTACAAAATTTCATCAAAATCTCTTCAGTGGATTTTCCTTGATGCCGTAAAAGATAGTCAGACAGATAGATAGACGGACAGACAGACAAAAATTCTAAAAACTCGATAGTAATGTAGGTATATTTCAATAAGATTTAAAAAAAAATAATGTACAGATTCGGCTTAGTTACAATCTATACAGATAAATAAAATTGGAGTGTCTGTTTGTAATATTAAAATAATCGCTTTTTATAATACTTTCTTAGATTTACGCGAATATTTGACATTTTAAATAAAACTATCTTTTCGGATTATTTCGCGGATTTATTTTGATTTTTGGTTCCCGACGTTTCGAATGCTTTACAGCAATCATGGTCACGGGAGAGTCTCTCCCGTGACCATGATTGCGATAGTTTTATTTAAAATAATCGCTTTTTACTAAATGCATATGGATGTATACACGGTACATATACCAAAACAACATTTTTTACAATTTTTGTCTGTCTGTCTGTCTGTCTGTCTGTTTGTTCCAGGTAATCTCCGAAACGGCTGGACCGATTTTGACGGGACTTTCACTGGCAGATAGCTAATGTTATAAGGAGTAACTTAGGCTACTTTTATTTTAGAAAAAGAATCAGGGTTCCGCGAAAAAAATTAAAACCCATGAAATTGTGAACAAAATCCGCGTACGGCTTACGTACCCGAGCAAAGCGAGGGTAAATCGCTATATAATTTAAATGAATATCTTAGGAGTAGCAAGCTACTGTTTATGTATAAACATAGCTAACCGTGAAAACGTACCTAGGGACGAACGCGAGCGAAGAGAGCGTGAGTCGCTAGTTTTATTATATGTATAGATGTATTACAGGATTATTCCTCTTAAAAAAGATCTTTCTATAGCAACGAGTAGATCTGCAACAACAGTGTTGCGAGTATATAGCAGTGTCATAAGGATTATTTTATCTCGGTATGGCAAAAGGTTCCTGTTAGTAGTATGTATAAAATGCAAATTGAGACTAGGATATTATCTATTGATACTTATCAATAGAACCATCACATCTCCATAAGTTTATGTACATTGAGCTTATGTACGTACGTACGTATAAAGTACCGACATTATATTTGAATAAACCATTCTCATTCAGAGAGAGTCTAGCGGTTCTCTAAAACTTTTTATCTACCGAATTTCTAATATAGGTGATAATAGTTTGAAGGAAAGTGTGACATACGGACAGAAAGACATGAATAAGTAATCGAAGAATTAATAAGGGTTAATAGGAAATCCTTAGTAAATTTGATAGCGTGTCTGTGGGATTATGTTTATTTCACGCAGTAATATAGAAAAGGATTAAAGTATTTTTTTGTTCCGGTTATATTTTATCCAGGATAATTAACTCGTTATCATAGAACTTATTAAAGAGGTAGAATAGTTTTTAAGGTACCTAAGTTATACCTAAATAAAAACTATTCTATACATATTATAAAATATAAAATTCTAACTAAGTCGAATCTGTACATTAAATATTTTTTGGAAAATCTTATTGAAATAGACATTTTTATCGATGCAGAGGCCGAATCTATAGTTTTTAGAATTTTTGTCTGTCTGTCTGTCTGTCTGTCTGTCTGTCTGTCTGTCTGTCTGTCTGTTACCGCATCACAGAAAAACCACTGGAAGGATTTTGATGAAATTTGGTATGATGATAGCTGGGTATCCGGGTCAACATATAGGATACTTTTTACCGCAAGAAAATATCTCATTTCTGAAAAAAAATACAAAAACTGGTAGGAACAAAACCACGACGATACTATTTGTAAAAAGTTAAGCAAGGTAACTTACAAAATATGGTAAAACCTATAAAAATAGCTTATCTTGAAAATCAAATTATCAAAAGCGCTATTTTATCCATTAAAATAGTTATTTTAATTAATATTTATTTATGTGTTATTTAGATATTCGACAATTATTAGATGTCGCCATGTGTTTTTAAAATACATAGTTTTAATCCCAAAAAAATTAATGTACAGATATGACCTTTTTTCGATTTTATTAGAATTACTACTAAATCACCCGCGGCTCCGCCCGTGTTTAAATTATCAGTAAAGCAGACTTTTTCGCTTCATAAATTAGTAACTATACATACAATAAAATTGTAAGTAAGCCGAACCCGTAAATTCAATATTTTTTCGGAAAATCTTCTTGAAATATTCATTATTAGCGATATAGGGCCCGAATCTATAGTTTTTAGAATTTTTTCTGTCTGTCTGTATGTGACTGCATCACAGAAAAACCACTAGAGGGATTTTCATGAAATTTGGTATGGTAATAGCAGGTTATCCGGGTCAACACATAGGATTCTTTTTACCGCAGGAAAATATCTCATTTCTGAGAAAAAATACAAAAACTGGTTAAAGTAAAAGCACGATGATGCTATTAATATTTTAGCAAGGTAACTTACTTATATATTATGTTAAAACTATTAAAAAAAACTTATCTTAAAAGAAATATTAACAGCGCTATTTTATTCATTGAAATAGTTATTTTAATGAAAATTTATTTATGTGTTATTTAGCTATTTAACAATAGATGTCGCCATGTGTTTTTAAAATACGTAGTTTTACCCAAAAAAAAAAAATGTACAGATATAACCTTTCTATGACTTTACTATAATTACTACTAAATTACCCGCGGCCCTGCCCGTGCTTAAATTTTTAATAAAACAAACTTTTTGGCTTTATAAATTAGTAGGTAACATATTAGTAATATTTTGTTGGCCGAAACAATTTTCAAATGAGAATATTTGTAAATTTTTATTGTTTAGTAAATAATGTTAATGTTTTTTAATCTTTTAATGTAAAAATTGGGCAAATGTAAATCCAACTCGCGCATTTTAGGTTTCCTATAGCAAAATGCTATGTTGTTTTTCTTACTTACGTGTTTTGTAAGGTTAACACTAAAATAAATACGAATAATATTTACGTTTCCACAATACCTACTCATTTTTTGCACCGTAAAAATAAGTTCAATTTATATTATTTTATAACATTTTATGGAAAACAAGTCTATGGCTGTTAAACTGCCAAAGCGGGTAACTAAAAATATTTCATATCTCAAAAACTATGAAAAAGTATTTTAGGAACTGTTATACCTCAACTTTTTCTTGACACCTTTCCTTGGAAGGTAAAGGCTTAAAGGACACAATAAAATGCTTACGACTTTAATCATATTAGCAGAGCCATATGAAATAAAAAAATGTATTCGCTTAGAATTATTTACTTATTACACTTTCTTTTGAAAATCGTTTTGGATAATATTACTAAATAGCGCTAATTAAGAAAAGTTATCATTATGTAATTGAAATAATCAGCTATACCTATATTAAACTAATCTATAGTATAAATACTAATATTACTAATACTATTAGTAAAAAATGATTAAAATTAATTCCGTAGTTTGAGAGTTTATCGTGAAAAACTAAAAAAAACAAACAAAACAGAAGTATAGACATACATACATGTTATTGCTAAAACAAAAAGTTCAATTTAACGGAGGAACCTTTGTGGCATTGTCAATCTCTGCCATTATTTACCAATCATGCGGTGCGCAATGAAAGTAATGTATAATGTAAAAGTATACTAATGTGTAAAACCTAAAAATTTGGTTTTTGATCATCTGAACGCGGGCGGAGCCGCGGGAAATGCTAGTTTTACTATAAAAAATAAAACTATTTTCATTTTATATACTTTCCTGTTACATAGAGGCTTAGAGCAATTCTATATATTTAGCAAAACAGTAAAAAAAATATATGCTGGGATATTAACACACAGCATCATAGTAAGCTACAAGGATTGTGTTATGAATACCAGATAATTGATACACTATATATATATATATATATATATATATATATATATATATATATAATGCTCGTAGCTGGACTCCAAACCTGCGACCGCTGGCACAGCAAGTAGGGTCACTGAGTCAACACAAACTGAGTCAAATGTGTCGTCAAATATTTATACTGCAAGAGAATCGAACCCGAAACGATGAATCAGTTGTCACTGCCGATCAGGCTCATCGCACGTGGCATAAGGATAGATAATATTATATTTAATACTACGAGATTTTTTGCATAAAATTAGTTATAGTACCTCAAGTAATTAAGATTAATAGATCTTGATTAGAATTATAACTTGTATGTTATTAGCTGAGGCATTGGATGATGTCTACATACATTTTAGACATGGCAAAATTAAAAACCATAGAGAAAAAAAAATCGAGTCAGACATCGCTGTACAAATTATTAATCTCGCTATATGTATTCTACGTTATCATATTTGTGTTTTCCCATCTCAAATATCGTTAATTTTAGAAGCAAAGTTAGGTTATAAATAATTTATGATCGTATTGGACCATATTTATTGTGATTTAACAGCTGTCTTACAAAATCGTTTAAACTTGAATTAAAATGAATATTTGTCGGTTCTGATTTTTTATATTATTACTTATTGTCATTCATTGAATGAGTTTAATGGTTTTTTTGGTCAGCACTATTATCTATCTAATATATTTAAACGAGCAATTCTTGTATATTTATTTATACCGGCGATCTCTAAAACTGCTCTAAAGGTTTCGGTGAAATTTGATATGTGGGGGTTTTTGGAGGCGAACAATCGTTCTAGATCAGCCTTATTTCGCATAATACCACGCAAAATATGGTCGATAATTTCTTACGTTCAGGTTTTAGCATCGTGGTTAAACGGCCAAGGCGCAAGATTTACAATACGGTTGTGTGGTGTCCGGGTTCGAATCCCGGTCGGATACAAAGTTTTTACTTTTGTTTTTTTTCTTGTACTTATTCAAGTTATTAGTTTTTTTTAAAGATAAAATTGTGCTCCTGGCCAAAAACTCCGAGCGAAGCTTGTTCGCCCAGGTACTTATTATTTATTAGCAATATTTAGTACAAACAACTAACTTTAGCTGGCGTCTAAAATTGCTATGTATGTTCAACGATTTCTCGGAGACGGCTTGATTGATCTGGTTTGTTTTAATTGTAGTTTATTAAAGAAGATGCCGACATGGTCTCGAATAGTTTTAGTAATGTATGTAATTTTGTTCTTTTAATTTTTTTCTATGTATTCTTATATTGTATATCTTTTTCTTAATTGTAATTTCTTACTTTTTAGCGTTTTAAAGTCTGTTTGTTTAAGTTTTTTGCTTAACGTTTATCCTTTAACTTTCATAAAAAATCATTGACAGAAAGGGAAAAGAGAGCTCGTTTGAAATAACCTATAAATATAAATAAAAAGATTATAATTTCAAAATTATAACAATGTCTAATTATAATTAAGGATATAATCAGTACTTACTCGTAAGTTATCGATACAACTTTAGAGTATTCATTGTGCTTTAAATTTAAAACAAATTATTCTTTTAATACTATTTTAACCGTTTTAATTGAAAAATAGATTTATAAGAGCAAAACCTATGACAAAATATTATAAATTTGATCATCCATGAAAATATGCGGTTTTTTTACATTTGAATAACAATGATTTAAACTAAACATACGTTCACTAAACACGATAAGAACTATTTTCCTTTAAACAATATTGCTTTACAATTTTTATTGTATCCATATATTTTTTATTTCTTTAGTAATAAACCACTTATTTTGATTACTTAAGTAATCAAGATTCATCAAGATCAAGCAGTTAACTGCTTAGTAAATTATTTTATTTTACTTCAAATAAAGCTCTAGTACGAGTAAATATATTTAAAAAGTTATTTTAAATAAAACTATCTTTTCAGATTTTTTCAAAAACTTCGAGAACCAAAAATTAAAATAAATCCGCGAAAAAATCCGAAAAGATAATTTTGATTTAAAATGTCAAATATTCGCGTAAATCTAAGAGAGTATTATTAAAAAAGTTATTATATACACTAAACATTACTTTATGGTATATCGTACCATTGTTTTCTTAAATTCTTTAGCACGCGAACACTTTTAAAAGACAATTTAAAAAATGTAAAATTTATTACCTTATTAGAATACACTGTACCAAGCACTGAATACCACAATAGGCCACTAAAATGGTCGCATATTAAAATAATTGCAGATAATTAAATAAATCACTCCACCTCTCCACAACACAATCCCGTAAGTAAGTAAAGTTTTGTGAGATATGTAGAGCGCGTCGGCTCTCCCGCTCAGTTGTCGCGCTACTGGCGACTCAGCTCGGTAGCTACGCGCCTCTACGTTACATTGTCATGAAACTTATTATAGTATCATATGGAAAGCTCCTTCAGCGTGTTGGTAGCATACACGATTTGAAGACAATGAAACAGGTTCACTTCCCATATCTTTTTTGAGATTTTTTGTATGTAAATCTCATTTATATTGCAATACTTGCGATTATAGTGAAGAAATATGTTTATTATGAGAAAATCTGCTGTGAAAATGTCTGAGAAATTAGTGAATTATTTTAGGAATACGTGTAAGTCCATTTAATGTAATACTTTCTTAGATTTACGCGAATATTTGACATTCTAAATAAAACTATCTTTTCGGATTATTTCGCGGATTTATTTTGATTTTTGGTTCCCGACGTTTCGAATGCTTCACAGCAATCATGGTCACGGGAGAGACTAAGGTGTTAGACGTCTCAAAGGCGTTATATACTTGTTACAGACATGTATTTAGTCAGCGTGTCGGACTATGTTTTGTATCCCTTGTATTGAGTCCGTGTTTAGCAATAGACGTAATAAGGGTTTAATTTTTAATGTTATTGCTATTAATATTGTATAAACGATAAATAGATATTACATGAGTACTGATTTTGGAACGAAGCGGGGTGTACTGGCGGCATAATTAACGATTAACGAATGTTTGTGTGTTTTGATGTAAGTTTCACAAAAAATTTACATATACGTAACTTACTCGTAGAATCGTTGTGTGGTGTATTTAAATGATCCGATACGTCTTTTGTCCTGGGCTCACAGGATATTGAAATAACACTTTAACTTGTTTCATATCAATTTTATGTAAAAATTAGTACATAAACTCCATTAAATGTCGCGCGCCGTTACACGATATACAAAGGAGATTCGGTGAAATGGTACCGGTGTACTTTTAAATCGTACCACGATTTTTTATTTTTTATTTTTTTTCACGATTTCAACATTACTTAAATTAAATTATGTTAAATAGAATGTTCTAGTAATATTTTGTACTACTTACAAAAACGCTTTTTTGAGATGACATAAGCTGTACCTGTACGATAAATAGTTTCTGTGGCATACTACAAAAATTACTAACTAAATTATAGTATAGCTCTAGTAAAATATTATAATCTTTAATAATTTAATAAACAGGTAACGACAAAACAGTTCAGTACGTTTTTCTCCTCTGTTTGCCAACCGGTTTTTTCTCTTTAGTAGCTGTTAGCATTAGGGTTATCAATAAAAAAAGTTGTGAACAGTTGCATTTACGCATACCACCTGCATATATACAAGTGGTTTTATGGGATTTACCGGCTAGAAAAGCTAACCGCTAAAATTCAACATGCCCCGATGGCAAGCCTGCCGAATCAGTTTAAAACAACCAAGGGGTTACTCCCATAGTCCACTCTGCTGTTAGAGAAGTACCAGGTGCAACCCACATGGTACACCACCCACCTAGAGGGGCCGCCCCCCAGTATCCCTTGGTTTTATGTCCGGCTGGATTGCCGGACGGTAAAGGGCTGGATATAATTTTACCACTGGGCTAATAAAAATGCTTAAATATTTTTTGATTTTAGGATAATATATCAGCTCAGTATTGCATGCTTATTCTCAAATTGAGATCAACTTTCTCTAGCCAGGTAATTTTGACGCGGCACTTGCTCTGAATCTTTCAGCCGCGATGTATGTAAACACAGACACTACACACTCGCGATGGTATAACGCAGGTGTTTATTATGAACAAACATTGAATTTTCGTTTTGATCTTATTATTAACTAAACTGCCTCGGTGGTGTAGTGGCTAGCATGTATGGTTGCACACCCGGAGGTCCTGGGTTCGAGTCCCGGGTCGGGTCAAGTTTAGTTATTGAGTCTTTCTGTCTAGTAAGCCTCAGTAGCAGCCCGGAGTTGGGAAGTTGGCGGTGTTTCACCCCCGTGCCTCGGAGAGCACGTAAAGCCGTCGGTCCTGCGCCTTAACTCTCACCGGTCGTGTCGAGTGGTCGTCCCACCGGAGTATGAGAGTGACAGGAATAGAGAATGCACGTAGTGTCTGCGCTCTCTCTCACACGCGCTGCACTATAATATCTCCTGCGCAGTTGGCTAGTCTCAATGAGATTGGCCGCCGTGGCCGGAAAACGGTCAGGAGGACATCATCATCATCATCATTATTAACTAACAACATGTGTTGGCTTTCTCTGTGTGTTATTTATAGAACCAAAAACAATTATCAATAAAATAATACTTTCACTTACATTTTCTTTGTAGTGGAATGAAGGAGAGTTAGATACTACTGTCTGTATTGCAGCGGAAGTAAATTATTCTTTTGTTTTCCCCATAAATTGTCTAAATTCTCTATTCAAAGTATGCGGTCGGAAGAAGAAACTTTTTAAATATACCTAATACTTTTATTAAACAGAGGGTTCCATTTCAAACTTGGTTTGAAAAATAAATATGTTGTCGCTAACCCAGTAATCCAGTGGTAACGCGCACGCTTGGAAAACCAACTGTAGCGGTTTCAAATCCCGAGTCTTGCATCTCTGATATTTTCATGTGCGAATTATTTTCTACACGACTATTTGGCATACAATGAACAAAAATATCGTGAGATAACCTGCATGTCTGAGAGAACTTAGCAAGTTTTCGAAAGATATTTGAAGTGCGCCAACCCGCACTTGGTCAGTGTGGTAGACTATGGCCTGATCCACCTTGTAATAAAGGGAGGCCTGTGCCCAGAAATGAAATGTCAAAAAATAATAAAATTATTCCTGTATAGTATAGGTTATTTTTCTTAACACATTATGTGGGCAGAGTTATCTATACATATAATAAAATTCTAACTGAGTCGAATCTGTACATTAAATATTTTTTGGAAAATCTTATTGAAATAGTCATTATTATCGATACAGAGGCCGAATTTATAGTTTTTCGAATTTTTGTCAGTCTGTCTGTATGTCTATTACCGCATCACGAGAATTTTTTTTGCGAAATTTGGTATAATAATAGCTGGTTATCCGGGTCAACATATAGGATATTTTTTATTGTGGGAAAATATCTCATCTGTGAGAAATCTATACTAAACGTTAAAACATAACTAGGGACAAACCCGAGCGAGGCGAGGGCTCACCGTCAGCGACTCATCGCTAGTATTCTATATTGTAGAAAGTAACACACGAAAAGGTTTCATCTATATATATGTACATACATGTTTGACAAATGTCGCGTTTTGTTATTATCATCGTTTATTTTGAGCCTCCGCCTTGATCTTAGCCGCCAAGAGCGAGACTGTCAATGACTAACATAAACTATGTAAAAATAGAACTCGTGACCTTTATATCAACGGGAATCGTTGCTCGAATACTATTAAATGCTTAACAAATAAATTTTTCAAATAAATTTTACTCAATTTCCAAAAGACTTATTGAATTTTAAGTATATATAATAGAATGAAATCCAAGAAGTTAGATTACAATAGAAACGTCAAAGCTTATGTTGCTATTATTTGACTCCGGGATAAAATCGGTGAGAATTCTATACGTCGATAGCTCAAGGCACCAAGTCGTAGATGTATTCTAAGCATATCAATATCTGCTTTCGCTGTATTAAATTTATAATATAAGTTATTGAAAGATAAATCAATGTCAAGAAGCTGACTGTACATGAATGAAATTTGGCTAAGTGCGATTCGGACTCGACTCTCGCTGCCCACATGAGTCGTATATCATGGAAATCGTTTGCCAAGGACATTTAAGTTGAAGTATCTATAGTGATATTATAAAGACATTTGTTTGTTTGTACTGAATAAGTTCCGAAACTACTGGATCTATTTAGATGAAATTTGGTAAGAAGATAGTTTGAGACCCTAGGAACGACATATGATAATTTATATCCCGGAAATCATCCCTTAAGGGGGTGAAAACGGGAGGAGGGGGAGAGGATGGGGTTAATTAATGATTTTTTTTATCGATGTTTCGAATGCTTTACAGCAATCATGGTAACGGGAAAAACTAAGGTTTTAGACGTCTCAAAGGCGTAAATACTTGTTACAGATAGTGACAATTTTACAGTGACAAAATGATTGGAAAAATTCAAAAATGACACCAAAGTACGGAAGTACGTAAGTAAGTAGATTGTAGTATTTTCTTTGTTTCAGTGGAATAGTGGCTACCTCAGATGTCTAAATTTATCTGAAACCCCTACTCCTACTCATTGCGAATCAGAATTAGACTTATACACCAACCCCAATGTGCTTTGTAAAGCAAGATTTTTCAATTGTGATATCTATACTACCAATGACAGGTGTCAATAACCTATCTATCTGTACTTTACTAGCGATAAGTGTCCTATTAGTAGATGTACAGATGTTTGTTGTTATAATGCGCACAGCCAAGAAGTGGAATGCCCTGCCTGCGTCTGTTTTTCCGAGTACGTATAACCTGAGACTCTTTAAGGTGCGTGTTAACAGGCTTCTCTTGGGCAAACTCGTTACATCGTAGATCTTATCTTTGCCTTCGAGCTTAGATGAAGGTCAAGAGAATGTCCATTTACAATAAAAAAAAAAAAAAAAAAAACGGATTTTTGTGAAATTTTACAGTAACATCTGGGGAAGGTAGGGGAAAACGCTTTGCATAACTTGTATTCAGCTCTTTTTAACGTCCCACTACTGGGCACGGACCTCCCTTCAATACGAGAGGGATCAGGCCATAGTCCACCACGCTGGCCAAGTGCAGGTTGGCGGACTTTACATGTCTTTCGAAAACTTGCTAGGTTCTCTCTGACACGCAGGTTTCCTCACGATGTTTTCCTTCACCGTGGTAATCATGTTAGAAATGATACGCACATGAAAATATCAGAGGTGCGATATCCGGGATTTGAACCCGCTTCACTCGGTTTCACAAGCAAGCGCGTTACCACTGGGCTACCACTGCCTTTTCATTACTTATGTATATGCAATTTATGCAATAATTCTACATATATTAAGGAAAACCTAATATAGATAGATTACTGGGTTTCGTCGTAAGTAGCCCATCAATAGGGTACCCTGAAGATACAAACTAGTCTTCTCCATGACTTCACCTGCTACCATGCCACTGAAATTTAATTTCTTTTTATTTTTTGTATTATTTTCCAAAAAAGTCTAATTCTATTCTATTTCTTATTCTCATCTTACCATATTATATTGAAAACGCGTATAGCTCTTTTGTTCTTTTGTTTGTGAATAATGAATGACGTAGAGCTAAAGCAAGCGTCTTTCTTTGACATCACTAAGCCGAATCTGTACATTAAATATTTTTTGGAAAATCTTATTGAAATAGACATTATTATCGATACAGAAGCCGAATTTATAGTTTTTAGAATTTTTGTTTGACCGTCTGTCTGTCTGCCTATTACCGCATCACGGAAAATCCAGTAGAGGGATTTTGATGAAATTTGGTATGATGATAGCGGGTCTACATATAGGATACTTTTTACTGCTGGAAAATATTTCATCTCTGAGAAATCTATATTAAACGTTAAAACGTAAGTAGGGACGAACTCGAGCGGAGCGAGGGTGACTCGCTAGTATTATAATATATTTTTTGTTCTCTTTTTATAACTAGTTCATTTTTACAATTTTTTTGCTTCAAGAAGACTATTTTCACCTAATAATACAGTCCTCCATTCTACGTTCTCTACCTGGTTGACTCGACTTTATCAAGCGTCTATATTTAGTAAAAAGAAATGCCCATACAAGAATTATTTTTGAGACATAGTATAGACAAACCCAGCCGTCAAATATACTACTGTAATAATGTCCTCGTAATCGATTTTGGCCACGGCGGCCAATCTCATTGAGACTAGCCATCTGTGCAGGAGATATTATAGTGCACAAGTGTGCGAGCGAACACAAGTGCGCTGGTTATTCTTGTCATTTCCTAAGTCGTCAGGTTTTCCAGTAAGGCTCAGAATCGAATACCTCACGTGATTTTCATTTACTTGGCGTGTTCCTTGGCAAGGAGTTATAACACCTCCAACTTCTCAATTCTGGGCTATCACAAAGAATTACTTGACAGTAAAACGTATTAATTAAACTTGACTTGAGCCGAGATTCAATCCCACGTGATTAAGATATGTAGAATTAAATTAATAGCTCAAAATAAATTTCATTTATACAGTAAGTATTATTTTATAACTACTAGACGAACTAAAAATAGCATCAATTTGTTATTATTGTTATACGAGAACTGATGAAATAACATTTTACTATGGGACTTTACTATTTTTTTCTGCCACGCGACTCGATTTTAAAATATTACATGTTGTATGAAGAAGATTAATATGTTTTTCACTTTAGTAGTCATTTATTATTTTTATTTATTTATTTGGTATTTTTGTAATAACTTTTGTATTTTTTTAACCGATTTCCTTTTTTTTTGACGACACGTTTGACTCCGTTTGTTGTGACTCTACTTGCTGTGCCAACGGTCGCGGGTTCGAGTCCCGCTGGGGACACTCATTTGTGTGATGAGCACGAATGTTTGTACTCCAGTCATGGGTGTTTATATTTATAATATGTATGTATTTAAAGTTATATATGTGTAGTGTATCAACTACCTGATATCCATAACACAAGCCTCGTAGCTTACAATGGAACTAGATGGTGCGGTGTATTAATGTCCCAACATATTTATTTATATTATTTATTTATTTCACTATGCGGAAATGGATCTCGCACGTTTTTGAGCATTCACACTTTCGGTACAACATATATACTTTATTATAGTATCTGGCAGAGCTTCAAGGCTTGTTATAAACCAGAGGTTGACACAATTTCGTTCAAAATTGTGCCCATCGTGATGTTAGACATACGAGCGGAATATTGACTAAAATCGATAAACAATGGTTCTACCAGTGTATCATGGAAACGTGTGTTAATTCTCAAAACATACGTAATTATATTTCCTTATTATTTGATTATAATCATCATCGTTACATATTAATGAATTCACAATAACATTAATGTTTACATGTAATATTTAGTCATACAAAAATATCTGTCCATTGTCTTTTTTTTGTTTACGTACAACTATTATTATTTATGCATATTCCGTTTTAAAAAGGAGGAGGTATTTAATTTAATAATAACTATAAACATACTTATATGGGGATAGGCTATGATATATCCGCTAATTGTATTGATTAAGAGGTCCTGGGTTCGAGTCTCTGGTATTGTGTTGTATTCAGCCCTTTTTAATGTCCCACTTCTGGGCACGGGCCTCCCTTCAATACGAGGGGGATCAGGCCATAGTCCACCACGCTAGCTAAGTGCGGATTGGCGGACTTCACATGTCTTTCAAAAACTTGCTAGGTTTTCTCAGACATGCAGGTTTCCTCACGATGTTTTCCTTCACCGTAAGGCAAGTGGTAATCAAGTTATAAATGATTCGCACATGAAAACATCAGAGGTGCGAGACCCGGGATTTGAACCCGTTTCACTCGGTTTCCCAAGCGAGCGCATTACCACTGGGCTACTACTGCCTAGTCCTTGGTATAGCCAAGTTTAATTATTTAGTTGTTCTGTCAATATTCTCGGTAGTAGCCCGGAGTTTGGAAGTTGATGTACCACCGTGTTTCGATAGCACGTAAACCTGTTGATCCTGCATCTTAAATTTTATGGGTCGTGTCCAGTAGTCGTCCCACTGGAGTACGAGAGTGCACTTGTGTTTGCACGCATACTTTTGTACTATAATATCTTAATGAGATTGGCCGCCGTGGACGAAATCGGTCGGAAGGACATCGCAGGACTACATCTATACAAATAAATAAAATTGGAGTGTCTATTTGTAATATTAAAATAACCGCTTTTTACTAAATGTGTACGGATGTATACACGGTACATATACTAAAACAACATTTTTTACAATTTTTGTCTGTCTGTTTGTTCCGGCTAATCTCTGAAATGGCTGAACCGATTTTGACGGGACTTTCACTGGCAGATAGCTAATGTAATAAGGAGTAACTTAGGCTACTTTTATTTTAGAAAAAAATAGGGTCCCACGAAAAAGAAAACCAAATTAATTAATTAATTTTGTTTTTGGAAGCGACTTGAGACGAACTCGAGCGAAGCGAGGGTGAGTGAGAGTGAGTATATAATAAAAATACTAACACGCTACTCGTGGGCTATATTACATTATGGATGCGAATATGTGTGTTTGTTACGAGAACGTTATCACGTTGCAACAAATGGCGGATTAGAGAGAAATTCGTAATGGAGACACCTTGTTCCTGGATTAACCCGCAACTAGTATTGCAATATTGATTTCGACAGTTACATCATACAAAATCTATTTATTTATTTATTCCATTTGACGACACGTTTGGCTCAGTTTGTAGTATTTCTACTTGCTGTGCCAGCGGTCGCGGGTTCGAGTCCCGTTGGGGGCATTCATTTGTGTGATGAGCGCGAATGTTTGTACAGTCATGGGTGTTTATATTTATAATATGTATGTATTTAAAGTTTTATATGTGTAGTGTATCAACTACCTGGTATCCATAACAGAAGCCTCATAGCTTACCATGGAACTAGATGGTGCTGTGTGTTAATGTCCCAACATATTTATTATTATATTCATTTATTTATTTATTTACATCTAATTAAAATGGCAGTGCCACTTACACTAACTAGATTATACATATGTACATTATAAATTATTACAAACATAAAAGAAAAGAGAAAATAAATCATTAGAAACAAAAGTAAATACTACTTAGGTTCTGAGAATATTAATAACAGGTTATTCAATATTCTCAGCGTACCTTAGTAACTCAAGAACGTTATAGTATCTTATAACTGGTATATATGAGAGAAAATATAAAGCCTGTCAATCCAAAGTTCCAAACACCTATGACGTAGAAAGCTATATGTTTCTAGTGGAGAAGGAAATCTATATATATATATATATATATATATATATATATATATATATATATATATATAAAAGGCAAAAGTGATTGACTGATGTATCAATGCACAGATCAAACTTTTAACGCTAGAAAATTGAAATTTCGCAAACGTTTTCTTCATATGACGAAGGCATCCACTAAGGAAGTGAAATAGGGGATAAAAGTTTGTATGAAACTTTTTATTCCTTGGACGCATTTGCATGAAATTTCGTATGAATTTAGTACGACGAAGATAATAAGTTATATATTTCAGCGTCTTCTAAAATTCAACCCCTAAGAGGGTAAAATAGGGGATGAAAGTTTGTATGAAACCTACCTTTTTAGTTTTTTCATAGTTTTAGCGCGAGCGAAGACGCGGGTCCTGCTAGTTATACAATAGTTGAATTATTGCACGTATTCGTATAGTTGGAAGAAATCCAAAAGTGATTCACAATGAAGTATCACGAGTAGTTATGTTAATATACTTTGATTTCTCACTCTTTTAATAATGTCGAGACCATTACTCTAGGTAAGGATTGGCCTTTGTAAGATCTATACATATAACAACATTCTGAGTCGAATCTGTACATTAAATATTTTTTTTGGAAAATCTTATTGATATATAGAGGCCGAATCTATAGTTTGCAGTAATTTTGTCTGTTTGTCTGAATGTCTGGGTGATCACGAGAAAACCACTGGACAGAATTTGATAGGTATGGTGATAGCTGGTTATCCAGGTATATAGGATACTTTTTATTGCGGGAAAATATCTCATCTCTGAGAAATCTATACTAAACGTTAAAACTTAATAAAATGTAATGTTGGTTAATAAAAGGTAAATTAAAGCTATTCTTCTGTAATTTGCATAAATAGCTCACAATACACTCTTGCTGATAATCAAAAAGGAATCATTATAATTTTATCATTTAACCGAAAATCTGAATTAAGCTCATGTGTCTGCTCAAAATTTCTATTATAATTGGTTTAACAGTTCCGAAGATTAGTCAGGACAAACACGTTTTCAAAAGTTATCGATTATTATTTAAAAAAGAAATATTAAAATAAACAACGTCCAGAGAAGGAGACCTGGTGTCCTGTAACACGAGTTTCTACCTATCACAGGCACCAGCGATCCGCAACCAAATTTTATATAACCCAGCTTATGCTAAACGATGAATTTTGATATTGATGTATGTACTACTATGTATTTTGGTTTGTGGGGAGAAATAAAGAATTTTATCTATACTCTATACAGATAAATAAAATTGAAGTGTCTGTTTGTAATGTCAAAATAACAGCTTTATACTAAATGCATGTGAAAGTTTATATGGTACTTATAAGAAAAAAACAATTTTTTAAATTTTTGTCTGTCTGTCTGTCTGTCTATCTGTCTGTCTATCTGTCTGTCTGTATGTCTGTTTGTTCATGTTTCATTTCAAAAAGCACCCTATGTGAACACTTCTAGGTCACAAAATAAAAATTGCGAATTTGTTTCAACAAACATACAATACATAAGATATAAATTATCTAAAGATATCTAACTCCTTCCGAGCATTTAACTGTAAAAGTGCCGTATTATAAATTGCAAAACTTTATTTAAGGTTGTCGGAAGTTTGTAAACTTTAAGCATTAAAAGTCAGAGTGTGACGGAGTGAGCATGATAAAAAACAGCCAAGTCCGAGTTGGATTTACGCTCCAAGGGTTCTGTGATATACTTAGGAGTCCAGCCTTTACATAATAATCTCACAAATTTAGACATTTCTTTCATAGAGTAGCTAGCTACAAAAAGCGGAAAAATAATATTTTTTATAATATTTTTTTATCTGTTTTCTAATATTTATTACGATATTCACTTTAAAGACTCATTCTGTATAATATATATTTCAGTCGGATATCTATTTTGGACCAATGGCCAGATGGATGGCAGATTTACTAGGTACTTAAAAGCGTACCTGTAGTACACCTTCTGACTAAGGAACTCTAAAAAGAATTTATTTTTACACTTCCTACGTATAAAAATACTGTGTTCAAATCGAAATAAACACACGTGTTTAAACATAATGAAAATTTGGCAGCGACCCAAGGTGTACCTATGTATGTGTTTACCGCTAGTTAGATTTGAGGAGTTAAATTTTTGTTGACTTCTTAAAAATCTGATTTTACTCGTATCTAGAGATTTCTTTATGAAAATTAGCTTTGTCATAAAAATAGTTTATCTTAGTTTATAACATTGTGACATTTTATTATATTTAATAATTCATGTGTGTTTATACTTCTTTTTATGGTGACATCATCTATGGTCTTCTTGAAACGGAGGAAGGAAAAAACTTGATTTTTTACATAGTGACAACCCGTGGAAAAATAGTCTTGCAATTATAATTTTTACGATGCATAATAATTTTTTTAACATAACATATTTTGTTATATTCAAAAAATTAATATACATACAAAAAAACAATGATGTTTTCATGTGACGAGAGTGATACAGAGTTGTGATTACCAACTCAGATGATTTATATTGCCAAAAAAATGTGAGAAACGGAAAATTTTAAATTGTTATCATTGTGTTAAGTTAAAAACCCAAAGAAAAAAAAACGTTTTTTATGGCTTGTGGTAGCCCAGTGGTAACGCGCTCGCTTGGGAAATCGAGTGAAGCGGGTTCAAATCGTGGGTCTCGCACCTCTGATATTTTCATGTGCGAATCATTTCTAACAAGATTACCACTTGCCTTACGGTGAAGGAAAACATTGTGAGGAAACCTGCATGTCTGAGAGAACCTAGCAAGTTTTCGAAAGACATGTTCAGTCCGCACTTTGCCAGCGTGGTGGACTATTGCCTGATCCCCCTCGTATTGAAGAAAGGCCCGTGCCCAGCAGTGGGACTTTAAAAAAGGGCTGAATACAATACGAATACAATATCTTTTTTATGTTCTCTTAATTTAATCTTAACTCAGCTAGTTTAAATGCAAGTTATTTTAAAGCGAATCAAATGTTTAACAAGATCGTCTAATGAAATCTTCCCACTTTAACCTAATATGCATACTATTTTCTTAGAAGCAGACCAACATTCTAAGAAGTTGTTTGGCTACGATCCATCTCAAACATCCCCAACACAAAAATATACACTGTACTAACTTGGCCACAGTTATTGTTTTATTATCGGTTATATGTTGTTGTAAAAGCTAAAACTAAGATATATTTTAAAACTTTCCAGTCGACTTAAGAGTATCATATCTAAATGATGAAAATTCTAATTGTTTATATCCACCATTTGGAATTTTACTAGCACTCACTTATATCTCGTGGTAGTAGGTTAGTATTTTGTCTTATATTAAATAAATAAATGTTGAGGCCTTGACATACTATCTAGTTCCATGGTAAGCTACGAAGCTTGTGTTATGGATACCAGATAGTTGATACACTACACATATATAACTTAAAAAACATACGTATTATAAACATAAACACCCATGACTGTAGTACAAATATTCGTGCTCATGTTACAAATGAACGCCCCCAGTGGGTCTTGAACACGCGACCGCTGACACAGCAAGTAGGGTCACTACAAACCGAGCCAAACGTGTCATCAAACTAACTATACTAAATCTATGACGACGTAATAAAGTAAACTAAAATAAATAAAACTTTTGTTTAAATTTTAGATATTTGTCAGACGAACGATTGGATCAATGGGCAAATCCTAGATATGCAGTATTTTAAGGTTTTACAGTAACATAATAATAAATAACAAAATTGCTCACAAAGCGTTAAATAATATAGGGCGATACAATAACTCGGTTCAAACTTTATCAAGGAAACTCTAAGCGTATAAGTTTGCGGCTTAACGTCACTTTGCTTAGGCGCAATTACCGATTGAATAAGACCTCAGCCCGCGCTTATATGCCGTAAGTCTGTGGCTACGGATCATGGGCTATTGATGTACTTTGTTTGTAGTTAAGTTGCGTTTGCACAATTATTTGTTTTGTATACGTAATATATATATATATATATATATATATATATATATATATATATATATATATATGGGCATATCCATTACTTTTCGACAAAAGTGTGCGCGCGTGGATTACCGATTTGGACGTTGATTTTTTTTTCGAAAATAGGTTAGAAAAAGAGAAGATTTTGAAAATTTTAGCTCTATACGATTTAATGCAGCCGCTGGAGAATTTTTTGAAATTTGAAAAAAAAGTTGATTTTTTAGTCATTTTCAAAAATTCATACCTAAGCTCCTACAAAACTTAGAGATTCGATTAAGACGGAAATTTTCTTTTTGAATACTATATTTTTATGAAAAAAATACCTAATCGATCTAAACTTAAACCCGGCTTGGCTGTGGGTTTCTAACTGAGCCACTGTTTGAGCAATTTTTTTCCAATTTTCAAAGTGAATATACTTATTCGAAATCTTATAGTAAAGGGGAGGCTAAATAGTTCTGTTATAAGTAAAATAAATAGTCAAGATGCCTGATTTTGTTTTTTTTTACAAGTTTTATTAAATGTATTTTATTTATTTGTATTTATATATTTTTTGCGTTCATCAAACGATGTAATGCTCATTTCGATGATGTTTTCATTAATTGGTTTATAATAATGAAAAAACTAATAAAAATAAATATATTAATATTATTTTATGATTCACATTTTCATTTTCTTAACAAAAAACAATTTACTCTTTCATGACTTGTAAATGAATAATATTAATACACTTCAAATCCCTCTCTAGTTTAAAGACCAGTCAAAACGTTCGCAAAAATTCAACTCTGGTACTAGTTGGTATTACATTTATAGATATTATGTTTGTATCTTAATATAAGATAAATGCAATAAATTTTACGATATCATAAAGAGTAAAATAAAATATTTTTACAGCGCCGCTTCACGGAGCCGCCGCGCTGCTCGCACATAATTAATGTCTAGCGAAATGTATAATAAACTTAATTTGTAATAAATAAGCCGGAATCTTTGTGATAATATCTCAGCAAATACAAGTTTTGTTCTTTTGTTTGGCTTTTTAGTTAAAAAGCCAAATTCCTTAACACTTTTCAATAAATTGAATGTTTTGAATAAAATACTAATTAAACTTTAATTTATTTCAGTTTTAAAGAAAGTAAAAAAAGTAAATTAATAAAATTACCTGTCGTATCCCACGAGTTCCAGGATGAACTTATGTATTGAAATGAAATGTAAGAGTACCTACGTGGTATAAAAAGCGTTTTTCTTTAGTTTTTACTAGAGATTAACTAATTTAAAAATGTATTAGTTTCTTCTATAAATAAATAAAATAAATGTTTAGGGACATTAACACACATCATCATCTAGTTCCATGGTAAGCTACGAGGCTTGTGTTATGTATACTAGATAATTGATACACTACGCATATATAACTTTAAATACATACATTTTATAAATATAAACACCCATGACTTGAGTACAAACATTCGTACTCATCACACAAATGAATGCTCCCAGTGGGACTCGAACCCGCGACCCAGCGGTCACACAGCATAGCAAGTAGGGTCACTACAGACTGAGTCAAACGTGTCGTAAAAAATTAACTTTCTAAAGTTCCAAGTTCATGCAGAAAACAAATTCCGTTCATCAAAATCTGACAACCTAATACATTTGTCCGTGTATACATGCGTGTGAACAACTAGATGGTGATGTGTGCCGTGTATTAATGTCCCAATATATTTATTTATTTTATTATAATATTATTTTGGTTTATTAGTTATTTGAGATATTTTCATTGTTAGGTGTCACGTATTGGCGTCAGGGGTGCCAAAGAGTCAAGACCATAATATGACCGCTATTAAAAATATCCTTCAGTTTATATAGCTTCAAGATATCAGACTAATAAATATAATTATTAATTATTTTACCTATTATATAAAAACTAGCGGCTCACCCTCGCTCGGTTTCGCGTCTAGACGAACAAAAACAAATCTATGCCACGGGAAACGTACATTTTTTCGGGACAAAAAGTAGCGTTTTTGTTGTTCTGATGTATGAACTATATTATTGTAAAGTTTCATTAAAAACCAATCAGTAGTTTTTGTGTACTAAGTACTAAGTTGTGTAAGTTACTATAGTTTTTTAACTATCCCACGAGAACTCTTCAATTTTCCGGGATGAAAAGTATCTAAGATGTTGACCGGAGGTATAAGGTCCACCAACCACCTTGCCAAACTCCATTGAAATCGGTCCAACAGTTTCGGAGATTAGCCCGTACAAACAAACAAACAGACAGAAAAACAAAAAAATTAAGAAAAAAATCTGGATTTCTTCTATTTCTCTTCTTACATCCCCCTGACTCGGTTTTTAGCATTTTTTTTCTATGTACAGACATTCGACCTCTACAGTTTTATTATATGTATAGAAAAAATCTTATTTTTTATATTTAAATGCAATTCAGGCTAATTATACTTGCAAAGTCGCGTCCATTAAATATACTTTTTAAAATACAACACTTAGTTTAAAGAGAAATGAAAGCACTTCATTGTGAAGACTATTAAACAAAGTGGAGGCAATTCTCGCGCGGACTTTACGAGACTGTTAAAACAGTTTCTTTATTCACAATCGGAGTTATTCCGAACATCTGGTACCAATGTTATTTAAACACTATAGTTAGAATATTACACTAACATTAACTAAGGTAAATTTATTATGGTATGATTTGGTGTGAAGTGCAAGTTTTTGATGGCTCAAGAACTCTTCTACTATACTCTTAACTCTAACTCTACTTCTTTGCATTAGCGGGTTCGATTTCTGTATAAAGAGCAAAAATTTGTACTCACTTCATAAGACGCCCACCTACTGTAAAATATCCTCCTGAACTTTCTGGTCACGGTGGCCAATCTCTCTGAGAGCCATCTGTGGGGAGAATATTATGATGGTGCTCGTAAACAGCCTTGTAGTCCGATGGAATATTTTAATTCGTTCTAGTTCAAGCAAGTCTATTCAAAATTCCTAATTCTGGAATGCTACTAAATATGTCTTGAAAAATACTCAATATCCTTTTTAATTTGCCTTGAACCTAGGGTTTCTTTAAACCTAGGGTTCTCAATATCCTATTATGGTCTGCAGTTGTACTGATCCCGCCGCTTATTAATCTATACAGATAAATAAAATTGAAGTGTCTGTTTGTAATGTTAAAATAACAGCTTTATACTAAATGCATATGGAATTATATACGGTACTTATAAGAAAAACACAATTTTTAAATTTTTTGTCTGTCTATCTGTCTGTTTGTTCCGACTAATCTCCGAAACGGCTGGACCAATTTTAACGGAACTTTCATTGGCAGATAGCTGATATTATAAGGAGTAACTTAGGCTACTTTTATTTTGGAAAAAGAATTAGGGTTTCGTTCAAAAAAATTAAACCGTACCTAGGGACGCACCCGAGCGAAGAGACGGTAAGTCGCTAGTGTAAAATATACTTATAGTTTTAATATGAACGTAACACAGATGTCAGTCAAAGCATTGATCATGCTAATTTAATGAAGCCAATTAAGCAACATCTCGATGGCGGAAGTACCTTTGACGCACGCGTTTAACTATTCGCGACGGACTACGTTTAACTTTTAATTGATTGGCTATTAAACTGAATTCTAGTTATGCTTAAAACAGCGAATCTTCGCGACCTTTAACATAAAAATATAATAAAAAGAATACATATTTTAAGTATAAAATAGGCTAGAAATCTATATGTATAATAAAACTGTAGAGGTCAAATGTCTGTACATAGAAAAAAAATGCGAAAATCGAGTCAGGGGGGTGTAAGAAGAGAAATAGAACAAATCCAGATTTTTTTCAATTTTTTTGTTTCTCTGTCTGTTTTTCTGTTTGTACGGGCTAATCTCCGAAACTGTTGAATCGATTTAAATGAAATTTTGCATGGTGGTACCTTATATCCTCGGTCAACATCTTAGATACCTTTCATTCCGAAAAATTAAAGAGTTCCCGTGGCATAGTTGGAAAACTATAGTAACTTATACAGCTTAGCACACAAAAACTACTGATTGGATTTTTATGAATCTTTACAATAATATAGTTCATACATCAGAATAACAAATAGGCTACTTTTTATCCTGGAAAAATGTATGGTTCCTGTGGGACAGTTTTGTTCTTGTTTGTCTAGAGGCGAACCCGAGCGAAACGAGGGTGAGCCGCTAGTAAATTAATAAAATTGTACGTCGTACATGTGTGTACGTCGTCGTTGTGAGTTCCACGATGATCTACTAATATGTATTAGAATGAAATGTAAGAGCAATACGTGAGATAGAAAGTAAACAATGGAGTATAGATCGTTCTCCAACTGATATATTAAATACGGTTTTGTAGTCTCGCTGCTGCGTGCAATAATAAACCAAACCAATAACAGACACACATTTATTCAAATAAACATATTTTTGCATTTGAACATTATTAAAGGAAGGATTATTAACAAATGTTTTTCATGATAATATCTAACATTTACGCGAATATTTGATATTTAAAAAAAGTATCGCTACTCATGATCATAGGAGAGAGAAAAAGCGTCGGGAACTAAAAATCTAAATAAATCCACCAAAACAACCGAAAAGTTTTATTTTAAATATTATACTATCCAATATTCATAGCTACATGAGGTAATTTCATACCTATATATGAAAATGTATGGAAACCTCTTAACGCTACCTCCAGTTTTATGTCAAAACTCATACGTATAGACAAACAGGTATATATTTTCAAAACTCACGTTTCATTTAAGTATTTCGTGGCTGGACGAAGCTTCACTTGGCATGCATTTTTTTCTGAAAAGATATACAATAGCGTTTTTCAGATAAACTTAAACGCAACACCTTATCTAAATAAAAAATTGATACAAATCGTTAAAGTTGTTTCCGAGATACACAAAATAAATTTATATACATACTTATAGTATACATATATAAATAATATATGTATATATATATGTATATATATATATATATGTATATATATATGTATATATATACATATGTATGTATATATTTATAAGAATTGCTCATTTAATATTATAAGATTTTTGGATTGAAATTAATCTCAATAAGCTCTTATTACATATTTGCAAGCAAACAATTCAGATAATAAAGACAAACAGTAGGTATATAATATATGATTAAATTTTGCCAATATTGAATTTAAAGCGAATTAATTAGTTTAAAGCGTTGGGAGAAATCACGATTAGGTTTTAACGGCGGATAAATTATTCATGGGCTCGAACCCTTGGTTTTTAATTTGAACAACCACATATTTCTCGTTGAATTTCGTGAAAGCTTAAGGATAAGCTACAAAAGCTTTCATAAAAAAATCTAATAAACTTCAATATAGTATGTATGATATTATGATTTCTCATATAATTGTTAAAAATTCTTCTACGAGCGACTTAATCTCATTTCACGCTCGAGTGCATCCCTATAGTCTACATATATGTATATGTTACTTCAGAATAAAATAATGTAACGAGTAAAGTGAAGTGAGGAGCGTGTGCTGGAGAGGAGGCGCTAGTGTAGCGGTGTGAATTGTGAGGCGAGTAGAGGAGAGTGGATGGGGATGGCGTGGGATATTTAAATGTCTTGCTCGGGATTGAATTTTCTATTCTGCAGTGTAAAGTGTCGTTAAATAATTAATTACCAGTGTATAGATTGAAAATTAATAGTTCTAATTATAAATTCTTGATATAAAGTGATTTGTGAAAAAAAAAACTATTTTTATTTTCCCTGACTGCTTCACAATAAATAAATAAATATGTTGGGACATTAACACACAACACCATCTAGTTCCATGGTAAGCTATGAGGCTTGTGTTATGGATACCAGATAGTTGATACACTACATATATATAACGTTAAATATATACATATTATAAATATAAACACCCATGACTGGAGTACAAACATTCGTGCTCATCATACAAATGAATGTCCCCAGCGGGACTCGAACCCGTGACCGCTGGCACAGCAAGTAGGGTCACTACAAACTAAGCCAAGCGTGTAAATATACTCTACCCGTTACTAAACATCCGAATCCGGAACGGATAGACCGTTCCAGTATATACTCGTAGGAGCAACATACATACACACATATAAACATTCCCATATATGATAGTAGTCCCATATTAGAGATATCATGATCATATTTTGATTTAAATTAGCGATCCTCTCTTTAATTATTTGAATAATTTTCACTACATTACCTAAATAATAAGATGAACTCCGTGCAAGTTAACTAACGTAAAGTGAAAAAAGTCGAAAAAAAAAAACTTTAATTTAATTTACAGGATACTCTGGTACCTTGAAGCTATAAGACTAACACTCTAAGAAGTGTCATAATGAATTACATTAAATCCTAAAAAGGAGCGTCCCAGTCGCAACACTACGACGGCACGACGCTGTAATGGAGCACGTCCTCACAGCATCTTCTCGTAGTTCGCTTCAAAATGAAAAGGATTTAAGATGAAAAAAGTAAAATGAATTCGATTTATTTTTTTGATCTAATCTGTATTTTCTAAATTTTACATCTAAATATTAATAAAAAATTAAAGAGTGCGTGTATGTGATATAATGATGATGTAGGATATGTGAATGTGTACAAGCGCAAGAAGTAAAACTTCTGTAGGTTATCGGTACTCTTAAGATATTCAATTTATGTTTTAAATAATTAGGATAGGTGAGATACTAAAAGTTACGCATGTTAGGCATATTACAATCATATATTTATAGAATATCATTTAAGGAAAGAATATAATATCATTTATCAGACAAAAACAACGGTTACCATGGCAACAAACGTACGTACATTTTTTCGTAACGCATTCATCAGCTTACTCCCTAAGTCAAGCGTGCTGTTATAACCCTGTATTCTATAACATAATGCTGAAGTAATCTTTTGATAAATAATAAATTGTTTTGACTATTGTATTTCGTAAAGTGAACTATTTATAACTAGCGACTCACCCTCGCTTCGCTTCGGGTTCGTCCCTAGACAAAAACATAACTATCCCACGGGAACCGTACATTTTTCTGAGATGATATATATGATGGGATGGTACTTGGATGGTATACTGGTATACTGGAGTAATAGCCTATAGCCTTCCTCAGTTAACGGGCTATCTAATGCAATTTTTTTTTTCAAATCGGATTAGTAGTCCCTGAGATTAGCGTGTTCAACCAAACAAACAAACAAACAAACAAACTCTTCAGCTTTATAATATTAGTATACATTACAACATGTTTGCAAATTTAGATTTTGTTCTTTCAAATGTTAATGAGTCAGTCTCGGATTAAGCCTCGGAGCAACATATAATACTCTAGTTAATTATTAAGGGGTTGTATTTCTTTAAATATTAATTTTGAGGAAATTAAACTGTAGGGAAAAGTGATTACTGATTAGTTTTTTTTTAAAACCCAATCCCAAGAATTGGCGAAACTTTATCTATACACGCGTATAGAAGTTTTACTTCAAAAATAAAAAGGGAATTTTCCGAGATTTACTTTTGAGATTATTTAATATTTTTTACTATTATTAGTATAGATTTAGTTTAAGCTTATTTCACACAATATTTAACAAAACTGAAAGAGTGTTACGAAGTTATAATATGTCAATTCTAATTTATTAACATCGCACGGGGACAAAACGATAGACCGCGTTTGTGTTTTACATATATTTTTAATATTTCCAATATTTGCAGACAGTCGCTTTCAAACGCTTGCTATTGAAATATAATGTCTATTGAAAGTCATATTTTATGATCGAATAATATCAAATTGTCAAATATACCCTCTACTTTCTTGTCGTACATTCCTCGTTATGAGATCCTATTCTATACTCAGAGCATGCTCTAAAATATTTAAAATATTGTACGTATTTTCTTTGATCGAGTATTCAGTGATTTGATTTAGACACATGATTTCGTGCTATTTGCTGAGTCATTTCCAAGTCCAGAGTTCAGAAAAACCTTAGAATTCTTCATACAAGTATGTAGTTAGTATTCTATTTGGTAATATTTAGTGTTCTATTTTATATAAGACAATACAAAGATTGTATAGCTTAATATTGAGGAAAAGATTTCGCGTCACGGTAACTATCTCTTGTAAAATAAAAGAGATAACAATATACCTATATGGGTGCGTGTACCCTTTACGCGCGTTTGAAGTAAAACTTCTTTGCCAAATATCGCAATTAAATTAAAACAAATCAATAAATACATAAGGTATATTGGGCATATTACAATCATATATTTATAGAATATCATATACTGAAAGAATATAATATTATATATTTGTCAGAATACAACAACGGTTACCATGGCAACAATTAGTCATAATAGCTTTTATTTAATTTATGCACATTCATCCCACTGTAATATTTTTTTTTAAGTAATAAGTTTCGTTTTTTCTTTTACAAAGCTTAAAATTTATTTTACGTTTTATTTGACATAATATATTACATAACATATAATTCAGTGTTATTTTTGACTTCCTGTGTAATGGTGGCTTAATCCTATATATTTATGTGTTTGTCTCGTTTGTTGTGACACATTTTCGTTTTAAAGAGTTTCAAATCGCAACGATTCTAAAGAAGTTTCAATTCAAAAATGTTTTGATATTGAACTACGTGAAATAAATCATTCCACAAAACCGTAAGCAATGTACTTATTTTGTTCGAATGCGATAACTGAAGCCATTGATCATACTTCTTTAATTTATTCTTAAAGGGATAGGGTTTGGTGAAAATGATCATAATTTTGTGTAATGTCTGGAAAAGGGAGATAAAAAGGGCAAAAATCAGGTCACATACATACGTGTCGACGATGTGCTGCTGTCTGTGAACGCATTCGCGATCTGTCTCGCGGTCGACCGAACCATCAGAACGAAGTTTACGACTTAAGCTTTATATTCAAAAACTATTTCTTACGCTATAAAAAATTAATATTTTATTTATGATAATAAAAGAAATTCTGGTTTTTTGTGCATCTGTTTGTATGCAACATAACGCCCAGCTGGATACACAACTATGAATTTGGGTGTTTACATTTTTATTTTCCTATAGTTTGCTCTTTCGCACTTAAGCCCGTAGTCGCAGTACAATTTACCAATCAAAATCTTTTTTTTTTATGTTTGGAAAAGCATTTACGTATACCATCTGTAAACATACTGGTGGTTATGTGGGACCAGTACTACCTACTAAAACGCAACAAAATCTCCCGCGTCTTAGTGGGGCGTCGTAGAATCGCTTACGCACTCAATTACGACACCCCTACGGCAGGTCTGCCGAAGTAGACCACAACGGCCATGGGGTTGCTCATCAGTCCACTCTGCTATCAGAGAAGTACCAGGAGCAATATATTTTTGGTCGACGACGCCGGAGGTAGCGGGTTCGAATTATTTATATCAGAGATATCGATAAAAGCCACATAAATAAATATAACAAATATTTACATATGGATAATTTGTTCCATTCCAAGTCCATCATTATATGTAGGTACATCAGAAAATATATGACAAACTAATCTTCGATTGTAAAGACATACGAGTACATTGAGCTCCAAAGGACTTTTGATCGTCATTATTTTTACTTGCACTAAAGAAAATACATTCGATAACAAAAAAAGCGACGACAGAGTTCCCTTTAACGTGAACACTGCGCTCTCATTAGCCGAGCCGAAAGAACAACAAGTCAAAGTTAGTGTTCCTTTATTGCAAAGTCCTTGTTTACTTTCATATTTCCAAAGCATCTGATAGCGAGCGACTAACAATGTTTGTTCGATACAACAATGTATGCAGCAAATGGTCGGACTTAGTCCTGCGCTTACACCTAAATTGCTATGAGTCGACGTAAACTGTTCTTTTAGCAGGAAAGCAGTTTTATTAAAATTTAATTTAAAATTTCTAGTTTTTTACTATTTATTTTAATAATTAGTAATTTCCTCGCTTCACTCCCTATTAGATTTATGTGACTTAATTCGCGGGTTCATTTGTGTGATGAGCATGAATGTTTGTACTCCAGTCATGGGTATTTATATTTATAATATGTATGTATTTAAAAAGTTATATACATATGTGTAGTGTATCAACTATCTGGTTTCCATAACACAAACCTCGTAGCTTACCATGGAACTGGATGGTACTGTGTGTTGATGTCCCACTATTAAAATAAAATAAAATTGATCTTTCTGTTTTGACAAATCTACTAACTATAACCTATATGGTATTTTTTTAATGTTGGGAAATGCATTTACGTATCCCATCTGTAGACATACAGGTGGTTATGTGGGACTCACCGGCTAGAAAAGCCAGTACTACCCACTATAACCCAACAAAACCTCCCCCGTCTTAATGGGGCGTCGCAGGATCGCTTACGCACTCAAATACGACGCCCCGACGGCAGGTTTACCGAATCAGACCACAACAACCATGGGGTTGCTCCACAGTCCAAATGGTATAGCAAGTATTTTTTTTTTTTTTACGTCAGGAAACCCTGTTGCCGGGTACCCGCCGCCTGGGGAAGAACGACGGGTTATGTGGGGCTCCTGCCGTGCAAAGATGGTAAACGCACGGCAGCCTACCCACTAAAACCTGACGGTGTCCACCTCGGTCGCCTTGAGGTCGGGGCCACGGGAACCAAAAGAATCATCCGCGAACCCCGACGGCGATTGCCCTTCGGCACGTCTCGGTGTCGGAGGGTGGAAGTTACACCCTCGACGTCCACCATCTAAAGTGGCGCGCGGCGGACACCGCGCGCGCCTACTCGGGCCAGGTGATTAGGTGGCAGACTTCCCCATGTCTACCGCCCTCTGGCCGGTGTTAGGGGGGGAGGCGGCGATCGTGCGCCGCTCTCCGGCGCCCGGTCCTTCTGCGGCGGATGGCGAGCTCGGCATTAGCCTCCCTCGCCCTCTCCGCCGCCTCCTTCTGCGACATCACGTCCTCGCAGAAGGACAGGACGGCATCCCAGGACCTTTTGCTGCCGACCATGGCGGAAATCACGGCCGGCAGCGTCAGATCCGCCCCCACAACACTGCGGAGCGCCTCGCGCTCCGTCGCCCAAGCTGGGCACACCTCCAGCGTATGCTGGGCCGACTCGTCCGGGCAGTCGTCGCAGTGGTGGCAGCGAGGAGAGGGCTCCCTCCCGGCGAATACCAAGTATATACCAACCTATAAAGTTGTAATCAAATTTGTTTAGCGGTTTCTGCTTGAAGGCGTAACAAACGTACACATACATAACAGTCGCATTTATAATTAATAGTAGTGCGATAATTTTCTCTCTGAATGATCTTATACTTTCTTATCGATAGGGGACGTCAAGGTGCGTTATGACGTATTCTGGTCGGATCATTTCCCTATGGAGATAACTTTTAATTTCAACGTGGCGAGAATTAAGTCAGGCTATAGTAGATTGGGATCTCTGGGAGAACCCGGCCAGGATATTAACAATAATTGTAGAGTTAAGTGGAGGGCAAAAACGCAGATCAATATATATCAGGAAATGTGTAGAAATCAGCTTAATAACATTGTTTGTCAATTTAGTGAATTAAGTAAATGTAATAACAAAGATTGTACGAGTGAAAGTCATAAACTTGTAATTGATGAGTTATACCAAAAAACAGTTACTGTACTCCAAAAATCAGCCATAGCGAGTAACCAGTCCGGAAAGGTAGGGAAAGGCAGACAGGTTGTAGGTTGGAATCAACATGTTAAGGACGTGCACAGGGAGGCTCGTGAAAAATTTTTAATTTGGAAGCAAAGCGGTATGCCATTATCGGGCGTGGTATACAATAATATGAAGGATAGTCGAAAGAATTTTAAAAACAGATTAAAATATTGTCAAAATCATAAAGAACAACTAGAAATGGACCGGTTAGCAATGCACCGTAAAGAGAAAAAATTTAAGCAATTTTGGAAGGACACAAATAAACTTAAACCTACAGGTGGCCTCCCTGTGAACGTAGGCGGGGAGACGGATGCAGAACGTATAGCTGCCTTATTTAAGGAGCACTTTAGAGTGGGTCCTATATTGAACCACACACAACACTCGTCGCTGCAAGGAAGTGTCCAGGTGGTGAGCTCTTCTCTCTCTTTCACTGCGAAAGAAGTGAAGAGTGTTATAAAAAACCTGGCCAGTGGAAAGTCCCCGGGACACGACGGGTTGAGTGTGGAACACCTTGTGCATGCTGGAGAGCATCTATATAAAATTCTCGCCTTGATGTATACATCGTGCATACGACACTCCTATCTCCCAGCTGACCTTATGAAAAGCGTGGTGATTCCTGTGGTTAAAAATAAAACAGGTGATATATCGGACAAATGTAACTACAGGCCGATATCACTAGCAACAATATTAGGGAAGGTCCTTGATAGTCTGATTGATCGTCATCTTAGTGGCTATTTAAAGCTTAACGACGCACAGTTTGGTTTCAGGCGTAATTTATCCACGGAAAGTGCCATATTGGCGCTCAAGCAGACTGTCAAGTACTATACGGACAGAAGGACTCCTGTTTATGCTGCCTTTCTTGACCTCTCTAAGGCATTTGACCTAGTTTGTTATAATAAGTTATGGGATAAATTACAAAACTTGAATGTACCGTTGGAGCTAATAAACATATTAAAATTTTGGTACAAGTCACAAACAAACAGGGTGAAGTGGGCGGATTTTTACTCAGACTCATATCACCTTGAGTGCGGGGTTAGGCAGGGTGGGTTAACATCTCCTGCTCTGTTTAATATTTATATTAACCAGCTGATTGATGAGCTTAGCGAGACCGGTATCGGCTGCTCTATTGATGGTAAGATAATTAATAACATAAGCTATGCAGACGATATGGTATTGCTGACCCCATCTATCAGCGCACTCAGAAGGCTTCTTAAGATATGTGAATCCTATGCTACAGCACATGGACTAATATATAATGTAAAAAAAAGTGAGCTACTCATCTTTAAGAGTAAAGGATCAAATGTATATAATAATCTGCCTGTAATTCTAAATGGTGTCGAGCTTAAGCGAGTAACAGAATTTAAATATCTGGGGCACATTGTGACAGAGGATATGTCTGACGTTAAAGACATTGACAGGGAACGTAGGGCATTGGCGGTCCGATGCAATATGCTGGCCCACAGGTTTGCTCGTTGCAATAAGGAAGTAAAGCTCACTCTTTTTAAAGCTTATTGTCAAACCTTTTATACGTGCAGCCTGTGGGTGTCGTATACGCGTAGGGCCTACAATGACCTACGTGTACAGTATAATAATGGTTTCAGAATGCTGATGGGGCTGCCGCGCTACTGTAGTGCGTCGCAGATGTTTGCGGAGGCTCGTACTGACGATTTTTATGCAATAATAAGAAAAAGATCTGCATCTATGATGAGTAGAGTGTGCGGGAGCTCTAACAGCATTCTGAAATCATTATCAGATAAATGGGATAATCCGTTTAAAAAGAGTTGGGTCAACATGCTTATATACTCCAAGGGCCCAACGAAGTATTTAAATTAATTGATTGATTATTATATTTTATATTTTTATTAAATTAATCGAATTAATTAATAATGTATTAAAGTATTTCAATTTTTATTTAAATTAAGATATTTATATTATAACTCATTATAAAATATAAAAATGAATTAATTGATAATAACTCTATACACTAACATAGTTTTTTAAGGCTAAATTGTTTTATTACTAACAAATATGGATGTAATATCTGAATTAAATTGTTATTATTATTATTATTATTATTATTATTATTATTATATAGTGTAGATAGCTAAAATATTAACATTGTTTAATTAAACGAAAATAAATTATTATAATGTTAATCAGATCGAGATGTCGGAATCTGTGCAGTTGTCTACAGCATCATTAAGTAATTGCACATTTCTAACAAACTCGCACTTGCGCTCCTGTGGGAGCAGTCTGTGATTAACTAAAATATTAAGTAATTAAAAACGTATATGATGCTACAACAGATACTGGTGTATTATATGATCTGTGAGATATATCCTAAAAACTTATTTTAGTCGATGAATAATATATACTATTCTTTATTGCACTTTAAAATAAATACAGTAATAATTTAAATACAATTTTTGTTTGCAAAGGTTAAAACATAGAACTGAAGAATTATCATTACAATCACAATTAATTAGTTAGCTGCTGTATGCTAACATTATATTTATGTTATGTATACTAATATTATACAGAGACAGAGCTTGTTTGTTTGTTTGTTTGTTTTAACGCGTCAATCTCAAAATCTACGAATCCGACTTGAAAAATTCCTTTTGCATTAGATAGCCCGTTTTTGAAGAAGGCTATAGGCTATATATAATATATAGTCTATGTATTCCATACTAACCGGTAAAATGTACCTAGGGACGAACCCGAGTGAAGTGAGGGTGAGTCGCTAGTATGTACATATATCTAATAGCTTTTATAACATGAAATCGTTTTTTTTAAACAACAAAAACATTCTGGGTTCGTTATTCAAGCTATTTTACTCGTGATTGTAGTTTAACCGTAATGTACGAGCTGACAGACAAATTCTTTCTTATTTATATAATAAACAAAAGTAAATATATAATAAGTGTGGGCGTTGTCACGATTTTCGTAAAATAGTCCCTAAAAACTTTAATAAATAAATTTATCCGCTAATTAATAAAAAAGTAGGGTCGCTGTAAGTTGATGATTAAAGAAAAGTTTTTATTTTAAACTTTTTATTAAGGTTCTTTTAAAAGTTTGCAGAAAGCTAATTTGTTATTTTATTTTTTGTAGCCCAATTCTTAGAATGAATAAAAGAGTTCATGATCAAGTGCACATTAATTATTAACAATTTCGAATATATATTTTGACTACGAAACTTGACTATGTGTATTCCAACATCTACCCGTACGACGGGTATTTTTACAAACAAATATTCACAATGATTCATAAAAATATATTACAATAATAACAGTCATAACGTAGACTATACATGAGACACTGTATAGCTAACACACATCAACTATACTTAAAAATCTTACTCCACGCCTTTTCGTTACGGAAGTTTTTTCGTTACGGACGTTACGGACGTTTTTTGCCGGCTAGAGTACCCAGCATCGTCCTCCATCGTCCTCCACAAGGAACTTCGTCCCAAAAGTAACAATAACATCAATTTACAATGCAAAGTTTGAAATACATTCCAAAAAATCAAAAGGATAGTGTCCTTTTTATAAAGCCGGTTAAACACTTAGTGTTTAAATAAACTTCAATGTCATATTAATATAATAATAATTTACTATTAAGCCTACGTATATACCGAAGTGACGAGAAGAAACAATTTCTTCACAGCTTCAAGCGTAACTTTATACAATTACATATTAAATGAAATTACTAATTATTCTAAGCGTGAACTCAAATTGCCTGAAAACCTGAACGTTACTTATTAATTACTTATTATGATGTGCAGTCGACTGTTAACCGTTAGAGCCGCCTGTCAATTAAGATATTGTCGTTTTCGTCTATACATATAATAAAATTGTAACCAAGCCAAATCTGTACATTAAATATTTTTTGGAAAATCTTATTGAAATAGACATTATACAGAGACCGAATCTCTATAGTTTTTAGAATTTTTGTGTCTGTCTGTCTGTCTGTTACCACATCACAGAAAAACCACTGGACAGATTTTGATGAAATTTTGTATGATGATAGCTGGTTATCCGGGTCAACATATAGAATACTTTTTACTGCGGGAAAATATCTCATCTCTGAGAAATCTATACTAAACGTTAAAGCATAAGTAGGGACGAACCCGAGCGGAGCGAGGGTAAGTCGCTAGTATTATATAAATATGTACATTAGCTACTATTTTTGCCGCTTTTAGTTTTCGTTTATGTTATTAGATCCACCAAATGTGTTTGTTTTATGGATTGACTCTTAAGCTCACAAACCGCCTCTATATTACTAATCCCGTCAATTCTTTAGAGTGTGCAAGAAGGATATACAAACAAAAACTAAAAGTTCTTTCTAATCCCTTGGTTGGGGGAAAGCGTGAGTCCTTAAAGCAACTAACCGCCTAATTGTTAATCCGGCACTGTCAGCCACTCTAAGGCATATAGAGTATCGAGATTCAAGACTTTATCGATAGCAGTCATCATTTCGGCGCTCACGTACGTATTCCTGTCACGAACAAATGAGCCTAATAAATAGAAGAATTTCTGATTTATGTACATTGAACAATGTCTATTTGTATACAAATATAGCTCATATCCGAATATATATTACTACAAAATTGTTGCAGAACGTTGCGTATAATTTTTAAAATTTTTGATTGGCGACTCACCCTTGCTTCTCTTCGGGTTCCTCCCTAGACTTAAACTAATCTATCCCACAGGAACCGTATATTTTTCCGGGATAACCCATGCGCATCCGTCCATCCATCCATCCATACTCACAAACTTTTACATTAATGTGATTATCGATAATAATATTTTTAAATGTGAAAATAACTATTCACGCTTAAATCTCTGATTCAAATGAGTTTTGAAAAGACATATTATGTAGATTGCATGATGGAGTTGGACAAAGGCTGTTTTTAAATATTTCAGATACAGTATATATCAGATACAGTATATAGCAAGATGACATTTAACAAATGTTACAGGATAGTTTAAAAACAGTGTTAAAATACAATTAATTCAATCGTTATCACCATTTATATTATAATTTTTTGAGATAATCATCGATCAAAAATTTACTAGATACACAATCAGCGACAAAAAATGTCCTCACTGAATGAGCGCTCATTTGAACATTTGACGGCGATTTTTTTTTGTGAAAACAACTTTAAGCGTTGCATTAAGGTTCGATTTACATTTTTGTATATTTATTTCAATTAGAATAATTACCCAAACACGATTGGTGACAGTTTTAAAAGATGCATGGGATTGTATATCTAGTACTTTTTAACGATGGTTATCTCAAAGAATCATCATACAAATGCCATACCCATATATTTTTATAAATTTCTCTTCTTCAACGATTGTAAAATCTAAGTTCTATGTTTCGTATCAATCGGTCGAGTAGACCCACGCCCTCTTATAAAGCGGGGTTAGGTTTAGTGCTTATCGATTCAATAGAAATAAAAGTGCAAAAGTGCTTGAACAAAGCTCAAATTTTATTAGTATTTCTGTCTATAATAATACTACTCTATATTTGTATTCAGCCCTTTTTTTAACGTCCTACTGCTGGGCACAGCCTCCCTTTACTACAAGGGGGATCAGGCAGTACACCACGCTGGCAAAATGCGGATTGGCGGATTTCACATGTCTTTCGAAATTTTGTTAAGTTCTCTCAGACATGCAGGTTTCCCCACGATGTTTTTCTTCACTGTAAGGCAAGTGGTAATCGTGTTGGAAATGATTCACTCATGAAAATATCAGAGGTACAAGGCCCGGATTTGAGCCCGTTCTACTCGGTTACCCAAGCGAGCGCATGACCATTGACCACTGGGCTACCACTACATATACAAATATGTATTCTATGAAACGATTTCGCTTATAAGTAAAACAATTGTACATAATATTATATTAACGAGTAGGCCGGATGTAGTGGCTGTAAAGTGGGACTATTTGCCGCTTTAGTAATTTGGTCATTTTACTGATTCCACGAGACCTGATGCGGTTTCACCTCAATGATGTCAGAGCGCGGTCATACTGTTCGAACACTTCACATGATTATGGCTTAACTCATATCTGCCCGCGGTTTCACCCGATGAAAAATATATTGTTCCACAGGAACGTATTTCTAAAAGTGTATTATTAGTTCGTTAAAACGGTTCATGTTTGATTGAGTAGCAAACGTCCACTTCACAAACATTTATTTATAAAAAGGTAGGTTTAAACAAACTTTCATTCCCTATTTTATCCCTTATGGGATTATTATGAGTTTCGAAAAATGCTTAAACACATATTTAGTTAATTGTATTAAAGAGCATTAATACCAAGTTTCAAGAAATTCGGATCATAAATATTTTTTTGGTTTGTATTATAACGTGTTTTCCCGTAGGAATGAGATGATCTTCTACTATAAAAAGTAGCCTATATCACTCGCCGGCCCTCCAACTTTCTCCACACAAAAAATCACGTCAATCCGTCCCTCCGTTTCGACGTGAAAGAAAGACAAACACATAAACAAACACACTTTCACATTTATAATATTAAGTAGTATGGATATGAATATTAATTCAATTCATTTTCTTGTTAACGGCATCAAGCGTGCCAGCTGAGTACAGATTACTTCACCAATGTCATATTACTCATATATAATGGAGAAGACACGAAAATAATATTAAGATGATGTAGTAAAAATATATTATAAAACTTTGGAGAGCAAAAAACTTATAAGGTATTAAGATATTAAAAGGTATTTTTATTATAAAAATTGAAGCATTGGGATGGTTTTACTTATACAAAATATGTACATGATAATAAGTAGATCATTTACCAGGTTTTCTATCAACTATCACAAAGGAGTCCTTTTCCTTTGCGGGATAACAAGTAATTTGTATCCTTCATACTCTGTATCAAATATAATATTAACAACTAGCAACTCACCCTCGCTCCGCTCGGGTTCGTTCCTAATTACGTTTTAACGTTTAGCTCAGAGATGAGATATTTTCCCGCTATAAAAAGTATCCTATATGTTGACCCGGATAACCAGCTATCATCATACCAAATTTCATCAAAATCTGTCCAGTGGTTTTCCCGTGATGCGGTAACAGACAGTCAGACAGACAGACAGACAGACAGACAGATAAAAATTCTAAAAACTATAGATTCGGCCTCTGCATCGATAATAATGTCTATTTCACTAAGATTTTCCAAAAAATATTTAATGTACAGATTCGACTTAGTTAGAATTTTATTATATGTATAGATAATAATTACTTAATTAATTTAAAAGCAACTGTCTTTTGATTAAAAAAAATATGAAACTCTCTTCAAATATTCATTAAAAATAATATTGAAAATCGGTTCACAATTACTGTATATGTTATGGACAAAAATATTGTGTGCCGAATAGTTAGACAGGAACATAGCACTTATCGTATTGGGGGTTTTGGGATTGAAATTAAAAAAAAAACCCTAAGGAGAACCTACTTCCTCAACGTACGTTATCCAAGTCGGACCTGTCAGTATCGAGAAACGCCAATATCTAGAAATTGGAATCAAACGAACATGTCTTAGCCATTGCAACGTTCTTGGCAGGTCAGTCAAAATCGTCGCAAGTTTATGAAAATTATAACGTTCATCCATCATCACTTTTGTATTTTACGCATAAATCAGAAATTAAAAATTCAACAGGAGCAGAAAAGACGGGAAAACGAGGAAAAAGATGTGATGGTTTGATGACTTTATTTTTCTATAACCGAACGAAACGTAATCATAACATTATGAAATTGCTGAACTATCTACATATCTATACTAATATTATAAAGTGGAAAGATTTGTTTGTTTGCTTGTGCCGAATAGGCTCCGGAACTACTAAACCGATTTAGATAAAATTTGATATAAAGATAGTTTGAAACCCTGGATATAGGATAGTTTTTATCCTGCAAATCATCCCTTAAGGGGGTGAAAATGGGGATGAAAGTTTGTACGGGACATTAATTCTGGGACGAACCCGAGCGAAGCGAGGGTGAACCGCTAGTATATTATATACATATATGTAACAAATAATTAAGCTTAAATAATTATTAATCACTTAGCCCAATTCGACTTGTACTTATTTATCCAGACCGGGCATTATAAATAGTGCCTGAATTAATCACTTGACCCATGACAAATATATCGCGTAATGTACTCGTACACTATCACTCCGGCCATATCGCCTGGATGAGTGACGATAAACTTTTCTAATTAGTAAACACAAATAAATAGTTATGATGATTGATTGCTTTGAAACTTTAACTGGACCAGAAACAGAGAAAATAAGATATTCAAACGATTCGATATTATATAAAAAGTATATACTTTTACCCAAAATTATCAACAAATGTAAAAAAATAATTTTTGAAGGGCTTCTTACTTCTTCTACTTCTTACTTCTTTAGAATCGTTGTGATTTGAAACTCGATGAAACAAAAATGCGACACTGAAAAGAGACAAACACATAAATATATAGGATTAAACCGGCGAGAGAATGAGATAGAATACATTGCCATGTTGCCATGGCAACCGTTGTTAATGTCTGACAAATACATAAATAATATTATATTCTTTCTGTATATGATATTCTATAAATATATTATTGTAATATGCCTAATATGCCTTATTTAATTATTGATTTGTTTTAATTTAATTGCGATATTTGCCAAAGAAGTTTTACTTCAACCGCGCGTAAAGTTTACACGCAGAATTTTTTTTTATGTAAAGATTTTTTAAATTAGAACAAAATTAGATATATTAGGAGTATATATGGAAGCATGAGGTGAATGTTCACAGAACAGTATTAAGCTACGACGTTTGGAAACGCTTGCGGCTAACAAATTTTATTATCGAAAAACAATTCGGAATTCTCTTAAAAGCCTCGTATTTGAATAAGAGCTGGCTCCTTATCGCAGGTAATGAAAGGGAAATAAAATTCGTCCTGCAGAGGATATTATATGTGTTTTCTATTACAGACAGGTTCCATGTATATTTTTCTAAATAAAATTATTTTTGGTTTTATTTTTTTTAATGATTTACAGCAAACATAATCACAGGAAACTATATATATAAAAAAGATAAAGAATATATATATAAAGATTACATTATATATTAATAGATATTTTATTAAATCTATAAGATTTTCGAAGTTTTTAAAGTCATATTTAATACAGATTGTCTACCCGCAAAGGTTTACATTATAACCATTATAACAAAATAAAAATCATTTCTCAAAATAATCTGAAAAATTGTTTTATCTAAAATGTCAAATGTTCGCGTAAATATAAAAAAGTATCACATATGTGGCAAAACACTAAAAGAGGTTTCATATGTTGGGTCGGTTCACTCGTTTAAAAAGTAAGAAAAAAAGTTAAGTTGACTCACTCACTACCAGTAGGATTATTTACTCACAGTAAATAATTCTACTGGAGTTGGTTTAATTTCTCCCATACTCCAAACATAAGTTACTATTAATCTATTTTATATTAATTTCCACAATACTAAATGTGTGCGACCAATTGATCGTCAATACATATATGTTTGGATGTCGAATTTTCGCCATTCGAATCCAGTAAGCGTTTCAGACAACTTTAGTTCAGAATAGTCTATTTATCAGTCTATTTATAGTCAGGTATTTATTTATACAGCTCACAGTTCTTATAGAAACTAAGAAAGTATTTTCTGTATGTAAAAGTATGTAGTAAGTAAGAGTGATGTGCGGTAACGTCTTTATATTGAGTGCTTTTTAAAAGAAAATTGTAGGTATCGCTTACAATTTTCTTTTGAAAAGCTCACAATAAACTTCAAGAAAAGTATGACTTCTCAAAAGAGAAGGAGGATGAATAAGAACGTCAAGCAAGAAGGGATGTTGCATGGAACGTCGAGAACTATTGACATGATGTAAGCTCTGTTTACTTTATTCTGACTTGCTTGCTTTCCAATACAAACTTTTATCTCCATTTTCACCCCTTTAAGGAGTGTTTCCAGGATAAAAAGTAACCTATGTCCTTCACAGGTTCTCAAACTATCTTCTAACTAAATTTCATCTAAATCGGTTCAGTAGATCCAGAGATTACCCCCTGAAACATCACAAACTCACCAACTTTACCTCTTTATAATATTAAGCAAAAATCAACATCAAAATGGACACCGTACAGTTTCTTCAGAATTACATTCTAAAGACGAGTCATATCGACACTTGAGCGTGTCTGGAAACTATTACTAGGTACGTGGGTAACAATGTAACTGATTTATGTTTGTTGAGATGATGAGAATAGAATATTAAAATAATAAACACTCTACACTATTTTAGGCATTTTTTTTTATAATTCCTCTTCTTTTACTTTTTCACTTCGGCTTCGGGTTCGTCCGTAGCGTTCGTACGAATAAACAGTTGAAAGTAGTGTAGAAATGAGATATTTTCCCGCAGCAAAAAGTATCCTAAATGTTGACCCGGATAACCAGCTATCATCATATCATGTCTCATCAAAATATGTCAAGTAGTTTTCTTGTGATGCGTTCCCAGTCAGACAGACAGACGACAAACAGACAGACAAAAATTCTAAAAACTATAGATTGGGTCTCTGTTTCGATAATAATGGCTATTTCAATAAGATCTTCAGAAAAAAAAATGTACAGATTCGATTCAGAATTTTATTATATGTATGTATAAATGTCAAATCGTGCTTTCAATTTTTTCAAGAATATGTACACAAATGTATGTTATGTAATAACTGTATATGTCCGTGTCTGTGATTTTATCGTATCGTACATAAATTATGTCGATATTCATATTTTATTTTCTCGAGTTTTAATTTATGACACATGCATTATATTATATACAATGAAAATTAAACCCTTCATTAGAAATATGTAACTAGAGACATTATGGCCACATTATTGGCCATTATTTATTATATATATATATATATATATATATATATATATATATATATATATATATATATATATATATATTAGCTGTTATAAAATAAAACTCAACTGCGTGAAAAGTGAACTAAAAAAAAACTAAACTAAGTGAACTAAAAAATGAAAACAAATTGACGAAGGAACATAGTATTATAAGCTAAATACTTTATAATATGCGATAAAAATTTTATTTGTCACTAGCAGCCGGTCCTGGTTTTACCAAGAAACTTACAAAATCGATTTACTTTTTTAAGCATTTTTCTACTAAACGTCTTTAAAGTGATCTCCAGACTGCGCTTCAGTTGTTTGCAGGAGAACTAAGTCTGCACGGGATAAAAGATTCAATTAAACAGGAATTTAGTAATATGGGGCTAATACACACTACGTTATATAAACGCGCTGGCAACGCGCGTATCATGCGTTGTCTCCACATATTCTGCGCTGGTTAACTTAAACAATACAGATAGCTTGAAATTCAGATGATTTATTACACAACGATACAAACGCGCGACAATCGCACTGAAATAGTCGTTGATTGTGCGTCGACAGCGCGTTTAAAAGTCGTCCTGTGTAAAAGCCCTTAAAAATAACAATAGGATTACGCTTAGGGATTTGTTTAATCGCCTCTCGAATTCTTGGCTATTTTTCTATCAAAGTTTTCTACAGTAGACTTTATAAAAAATATAATAAAAGAAATAGAAAGAGCCTTTTGTTCCCTCGCACTTACAAAAAATAATTAACAATACAAGACAATGTAACAATGGATAGATGTAATTATTAAATAAATTATTTTTTAACAAAAAAGGTACGCTTACATTTATACTCGTACCTAAATATTCCAACCTCACACTTGGTATCTTTAAAACATTGTAAAATTTGTATTATTAAATAAAAAAAGTAAGTAAAGGAAAATCTATTATTCCTTGCACTTTATAACAAAATAGTTGTAATTACAATGAAACAGATAGTAAAAAAATGAGACAAAGAAGTTACAGTCACATTAAAATCACTTAAAATTATTGCCACAATCAGAGGCGATATCTTTTTAGTTTGTATGCCTATTTATTAAACTATGAATTGTATTCAGTCCTTTTTAACGTCCCACTGCTGGGCACGGTTCTCCCTTCAATACGAGGGGTGTCAGGCCATAGTCCACCACGCTGGCCAAGTGCGGAATGGCGGACTTCACACGTCTTTCGAAAACTTGCTAGGTTCTCTCAGACACGCAGGTTTCCTCACGATGTTTTCATTCACCGTAAGGCAAGTGGTAATCATGTCAGAAATGATTCGCACATGAAAATATCAGAGGTCCGAGACCCGGGACTTGAACCCGCTTCACTCGGTTTCTCAAGCGAGCGCGTTACCACTGGGCTACCATTGCCTAATATTAATTATTATTATTGAATTATTACAAAAACAAACCCTAATGGAGTACTTCATCCTTTAAAGTCGGTCAAAAATAGTAACTCAGCCTTGGTCTGACAACTAATCCGCTACTAGCACCATTATAGTGAAATCCATTTAAAAGTACTTCTATAAATTATCATAATGACCCAATACTATTAAGATGAAGCATAACTACGAGATTACAGATGTTATACGGCCGGAATACATCGCGTTACTCCACGTTTATAGCTTTTATAGCGACGAAATGTTTTTATAGGCCGTATTCCTAAACCCTTTTCCATTAAACACAGATATTATAACCAATACGCGAAGTTATGAACGGCCCTGTGATAGAATTATTTATGTAGGTCAATGGGGCTCAGAAAGTGTTACAAAGTTTACAATGTATATTAAACTAGCGACTCACACCACTTATCCCTAGGTTGCTTTCCAAAACAAAATTAATAAATTAATTTGGATTTAATTTTTTTTCGGGGGACCCTATTTTTTTTCTAAAATAAAAGTAACCTAAGATTCTCCTTATTACATCAACTATTTGCCAGTGAAAGTCCCGACAAAATCGGTCCTGCCATTTCAGAGGTTAGCCGGAACAAACAGACAGACAGACAAAAATAGTAAAAAATGTTGTTTTGGTATATGTACCGTGTATACATCCATATGCATTTAGTAAAAAATTTTTTAATATTACAAACAGACACTCCAATTTTATTTATCTGTATAGATTAGAATGTCTAAGCTTTGTAGCTTTGTTTGTTGCAGTGAACATTGGCACTATTCAATAGATTTTCTTGGTTAAAGCTTGTTTAGTCATTGTTTATTTAACCACCTCAGCAGTTAAAACGGAAGGCTGGTATGGGCTACTATAATTTTAGTTTGAGGCTATCAGTTTGTGTATGGTAGCTTTCAAATGGATGGACCGAAAGAATGCGTGCTTTTTATTTAAAAGCTTATATTTATTGGATGAAAAGTCATCCAGCTCTTCGAAAGTTAAGAACTGAAGTAATATGGAATTTTATGACACGTAAAGGATTCCTTTTTTTATTTTTATTATCAATCGATTACAATTGTATTATAGGTCTATAAAGCCAATTGTTCTGCAATAACATGAGAGTCTTGACATGAAGGTGCTACCAGAAGAGTCTGCAGATTACCAAAACTTACATGTTGATATGTATTTAAAACTAGCGACTCACCCTCGCTTCGCTCAAATTCGTCCCTAGGTACCTTTTGACGGTAATTATGAAATAGTGTTTTGTTTCCATTTTTTTTTTCGTGAATTTTTCCGATTAATTATAATTTAATTAAATCAAAGAATGAAATGACCAAGTATTAATTGTTGTTGACACTTAAATGTGTAGGGACCGCATAGTTACCCAAAAACACACTTTGAAGACGGCTGGCGGGTTTTGTTTAATTGTAGATGTGTTGGTAAGGTCATTCCATTATTATATATATATATACATTATTATATATAATTTTTAACCAAAAGGATAAGGACTTAAGGAGTAGCCAGAGAGCCGGATACACCACGACCTTCACCGATCTGTTAATCATATGAAACATATTTTATAGTATTAGCCTTATCCGTGCAGTTACCTATAGTAACTTACCTCTTTATACCCACTTGCCAGGTAGTGTAGTCAAGAAATGAGTAGGCAAAGCTACCTAGGCATATACTTTATATTATTTACTATCGGTTTGTTCTAACCGATAGTAAATAATATAAAGATTCGGCTGGTTAACAGAACAGTGAAAAGAAAAAATGAATTAATTTAAAAATAACCTGGGTCAGGATTTCGATAGGCAAGCTATTTTAGGTATATTTATCTTTTATTGAAATTATAAAAAATATGTTTCATTTTATTAACAGACCGGTGAAGGTCGTGGTGTATCCGGCTCTTAGACCAAGTCAAAAGTGAAATGTAACACAATACACATATTAATCTCACTGATTTTCACGAAATTATAGGCCAGGATTCACGGGGCACGTTATTATTGACGGCATGTCTCATGTATACCCGAGAAGCATCCTTGACGTGGAACTATAAATGTAGCAATTAGTCTAATTTTGTTTCTTTCCGTATCCATTTGACTGAGAGATATGTAATTAGCTTTACATATGTTAATAAGTTACGTTACGTTATGTTATATAGTTTTACAATGCTCTTGGGCAGCTTTTTATTGATAATATAAATGCTGCTAAAATAATTAAAAAATAAAATGTCAAGTTGAACTGGATATTGTTTATACGTATAATATTTTATATACGACGGCAAATTACCTGTAGTAGCTTTCTGTTAGAAATTTTATATTCGATAAGCGACTCACCCTGACTTCGCTTCGGGTTGGTTCCTAGACAAAAACAAATCTATCCCATGGGAACCGTACATTTTTCCGGCATGATATATAGCCTATAGCCTTCCTCAGGTAACGGGCTATCTAATGCAAAAAGAATTTTTCAAATCGCATTAGTAGTTCCTGAGATTAGTGCGTTCAACCAATCAAACAAACAAACTCTTCAGCTTTATAATATTAGTATATATTCAGTGACTATTGCCACTTTATAATATTTTAAGATATTGGTCGTATTATTGAGTTTTATTCTCAACAATTAACAATGTTTTACTTAGGTATACCCAAGCTTTAAAATATCCTGTCACTCTCTAGCCCTCCAATTATCTCCATGTACAAAATTGTATTAATCTGATCATTTTGACGTGAGAGCCTCCTCTATTTTGAAAAAAACCTTTAAAGACTCTGAAAGTTTAAGATGAAAACTATTTTAGCGAAGTTCTTCATGACATTTTATATTTATATAGATTACAAAATATGTATAATGGTAAGAAGGCCCTCTATTAGACTACTTTAGAAAAAAAAAACACTATCATACTATCATACAGTTGGTACACCTGTAGCTGTACTTGCCAAGTTTCGTGTTAGAAGTGTTTTTCATTATTTATTTTTTTAAATCCAAATAGCTTTGGAAACACTAAAAGTCGCACGTGAGAGCTAAATCGATAGATATTACACATTGTATAATATTATATATTAAGTAAGTATACACGTACATACACATATATGTATATACGTGATCGTTTTCAGATCAGATAGATTTCGAAAAGACATGAACTATACATATGTTATTTGAATGGCGCGTCGTGCTCGAATGGTCGAGATGGGACTCTATTAGTAAGCCTACACCTTCCGTTCGTTAGCCTGTAATACCTTTAGGAGCTTAACATTTTGAAGCGTAGAAACCAATTAAGTTACTATGTGATATTGTTGACTGCCTAACAAATAAGAAAGGTATGACATTAAAGTGCGAAATCTATACGACTTTGAATAATAAATATTATTGTGATGAAAAACAACTAAAAACGTTTGACATCCACACGCAAAGTCATTAGTATACACGTGACCATGGCCGCTTGTAACAGATCAGAAATATTGGGAACTCGCAAAAGTGATAAACATAGTAAATATCCCGTTTTTCATCACAATAATATTGTCAGATACCATGAAAGTTTAAACACTGACTTATATAAATAACGTTTAGTATAGATTTCTCAGAGACGAGGTATTTTTCCACAGTAAAAACTATCCCATATATTGACCCGAATAACCAGCTATCATCATACTAAATTTCATCATGTGTCTAATGGTTTTCTCGTAATGCGTTTCTAGACAGACCGAAAGACAGACAGACAAAAATCCTAAAAACTATAGATTCGGCCTCTGTATCGATAATAATGACTATTTCAATAAGATTTTCCAAAAAATATTTAATGTACAGATTCGACTCAGAATTTTATTATATGTACCTATAGATAATAAAACCGTTCATGTTATATTTTGGACTCACTACAATATAACTTTCAGTTCATAAATCCAATTTTTGACCATTTTTGCTATTACAAGCCCTTCTAAAGCATAAAATGTCCTTCATTTTACACTTAGTGATATTGAACAATTGAAATCGAAATGCGAATTGTTTAAGTTTGTCGTTTATTTGTTATATTCGCTCCAATAAGTGAATAAGTTTACAATCGGAAAAAATGGAAATGTAACAAAAAAAAATCATAGTTTTTGGATTGGTTCCTTCACAAGTGCTGTAAGACATTGCTTCTTGCCAAATTTCATAATTCTAGGTCAACGGGAAGTACCCTTTAAGTTTTGATTCCCTTGCGAAAATAAAAAGAGCCAAGATATAAAGAGCCGTACGTTATTTGTTGATTGCGTTGACTTTGAAGTTTGATTTTTTCACAGTTCCAAGGGATTGGAGATCTGAGTATTTAGTAATAATTTCAACTTGATACCTCCACGCGTTCTTGAGAAAAAGGATCTTGTCAATAGATAGACAGACAGACGGACAACGAAGTGATCCTATAAGGATTCCTTTTTTCCTTTTGAGGTACGAAACAGTAACGTCATAAACATTACCTTCCTTTTAGAAACGTCTGATAAAAATTGAAAATAATTGAAATATACATGGAAATGGCATTTTATTTTTACCGAAATTACCGTTCCTATAAAAGTTAGCTCTACAGTCCACACGACTCAAAGAAGGATATAATTTGATCTCAAGAGTTCTGAAAAGATCCGACAGCCTTACGAAGTAAATAGAGAGGAGCTTATGAAAATTATCCAATTAGATGACAAAGGGAGAAAGTTCGCTTTTTTCTACAAAATATTTAAATAGCCACTTATTTATTTTGTATCTCTATTTGTGAACAAAAATAAAATGTTTGTATTAAGCTTGCTCGAAATATAATAGTATATTTTTAAAATGTTTTCCTTTATATCGTAATAACCTGTATTTTGTGGGCTAATCATAAAAATTTGTACCTATAATAAAATGATAAAAACATTGTTTTGATCAATTATAATATACTTGCGACTCACCCTCGCTTTGTTTCGGGTCCATTTCTAGACAAAAACAAATCTATCCCACGGGAACCTAGCACTTTTCCGGGATGATATATAGTCTATAAGCCTAAAGCCTTCCTCAATAAACGGGCTACCTAATTCAAAAAGAATTTTTCAAATCGGATTAGTGGTACCTGAGATTAGCGCGTTCAACCAAACAAACTCTGCATCTTTATAATATTAATGTCAGACTAGATATTAAAGGTTAGACTCGTCAAAACAAATAAACCACTCGAATATTTTATCAGTTGGCAAAATCCTTGTTGTCTTGTTATTGTTAAAAAAAAACTTAAGATACTCAAAAAGCATTTGCTTACACGTCAGGAAAATATTGTGAATAATTTAAATTTATACTTTTGAGATTTACTGTATCGTAAGATTTATGGCTGAGTTTATGTACAACAGATATTAACTAAAATTAGTTCTTGATGTGTTTGTTTTGTTAACGCTGATAAATGTACCTGTTTTAATTAAGATAATGATATATAGTACTACTTCGTACACATGCTTTATGTACAGCGGAGAATGATTGCTCTCGAAATGAAAATGTTCCTTGGTTGACTCATTATATTATGTGAATTTATACATAAGTAGTACTAATTTAATTACGACAAAAGTGTATATATAAACTAGCGGCTCTCCCTCGCTTCGTTCGGGTTCTCCTCTAGACAAACAAAAACAAATCTATCCCACAGGAAACGTACATTTTTCTGGGATAAAAAGTAGCCTACCTGTTATTTTGATGTATGAACTATATTATTGTAAAGTTTCATTAAAATCCAATAAGTAGTTTTTTTGTGTACTAAGCTGTATAAATTACTACAGTTTTTAACTATCCCATGGTAACTCTTTAATTTTCCAGAATGAAAGGAATCTAAAATATTGACCGTGAATATAAGGTACCACCATGCAAAATTTCATTTAAATCAGTCCAACAGTTTCGGAGATTAGCCCGTACAAATAGATAAACAGACAGAGAAACAAAAAAAATTGAAACAAAACCGGATTTGTTCTATTTCTCTTCTTACATCCCCCTGACTCGGCTTTTAGCATTTTTTTTATGTACAGACATTCGACCTTTACAGTTTTATTAATAAAACAAAACAGTTCAGTATATCAGTCCTCTGTTTGTTTATAGTTTTTTCTTTCAGTAGTTATTTTTTAGTAGTTTAGCTTTAGTGTTATTGATGAAAATAGAAACGGTTAGTTTCTTTTTTAACCAACTCCAATAACTGTCCGTTTTAACCGACTTACAATATAAAGATATTTAAATTCTGTTCATATACGTTTTCCTCAAATTTATTAATACAATAATGCTCGAACCACGAACACCGGGCGAATACTAGTATACGGTAAATGTACTTGAATTAGTAATAAGATTTTAAATCTTTGTAGTTTTACAGCAACTTTAAAGTCAATTAAAATATAATTCCACCCTCAGGACTTAGGAAAGGATTTTTTTTACAAGGGATCACCTTTAGGGAATAACTTATTAAAAACTAGCGACTCACCCTCGCTTCGCTTGGTTTTGTCCCTAGCTTAGATATAGTAAAATGGATATAGTATGTTATCCTTAAGAGATAGACATATGCCATCTCGGACTTTTTTGTAGACCTTTTTAAGGTGTACAATACTGTAGTACATTATTTTGATCTATATCGTAGGGTTCACCAGCGTTTGCAATTAAAGCGCAAAAAAATGTGTTTATTTACGACATCACATTAGAAAGCGCTAAAATTAATCAGTGTTTCTCTACTATATTATGCATATAAACCCTCCTCTTGAATCACTCTATTTATTAAAAAAACGCATCAAAATCCGTTGCGTAGTTTCAAAGATCTAATCATATATAGGGACAGACAGCGGGAAGCGACTTTTTTTTTATACTATGTAGTGAAACGTGAAGATGTCGCTAACATCCCCATAATGTATGTAATGTAACATGTTTTAAAATTGATTAAAAATAAATGTTTTTGATGTAATAGAGCTAAATTAGTAGTATCTAAATTTAACAAAAAATACCATTTATTTGAAACATAAATGACTTAGAAAATCATGATTTTTGTCCGTGACCTTTGATCTCTGATCTCTATTCAGCGTTACAGATCGTGTAATGTTATACGTCAAGATGTAGTCGCAATTTCTTTATTCCGCATAATTGTGCCCCCACAGAGCGTGGATAGCGCAGACGACGCGGCTGTGTAGCGATAGTAACTGCGGCTAAAGTTAAAAAGAAACACAAACATCTGTTACAGTATCAATTTACCCCCTGGAAGTCGATCAAAGAAAATAATTACAGCAAGAGAGCGATATTAAAAATTATATAGATTTTGCTTTAACTGACGCATATTTAAATAGAAAACGTCTATTATTATTTACTAGCGACTCAACTTCGCTTCGATCGGATTCGTATCTAGGTTGCTTCCCAAAACAAAATTAATTAATCAATTTGGTTTTAATTTTTTTTCGTATGACCCTATTTTTTTTTTCTAGAATAAAAGTAGCCTAAGTTACTTCTTATTATATCAGCTATCTGCCAGTGAAACTCCCGTCAAAATCGGTTCAGCCATTTCAGAGATTAGCCAGAACAAACAGACAGACAGACAAAAATTGAAAAAAAAATGTTGTTTTGGTATATGTACTGTGTATCATTTAGTATCCATATGCATCCATATGCATTTAGTAAAAAGCGGTTATTTTAATATTACAAACAGACACTAAAATTTTATTTATCTGTATAGATATGTGAAAGATATCTGTGTGCACTCTGTGCAGATCTTTCTTCGACGAGCTTCAACATGTTCAATGCATGTTGCTTGAGGTTTATAGTACCCTGGTTCTAGTGACAATGTTTATGAGCTAATTTATGAGTCAAGTCCGGACAGCGAAAGGAACTTCGTTCCTACCGGATTTCCCACAACACCCGACGGACTTTTTTTAACATTTATTTAGACCTTTTAGGACACTTACAAAATGAAATGTTTATTTGTATTTCTTTCGAAACACAATGTGGTCTGTCTACAGTAACAATTGAATTACGTGCTATAATAAATAAATAAATAAGTTGGGACATTAACACACAGCACCATCTAGTTCCATGGTAAGCTACGAGGCTTGTGTTATGAAATGAAATAAACTTTATTCAATTAGACTTATTACAAGTGCTTTTGAATGTGCTTATGGAAGTGCTTATGGATACTAGATAGTTGATACACTACACATATAAAACTTTAAATACATACATATTATAAATATAAACACCCATGACTGGAGTACAAACATTCGTGCTCATCAAACAAATGAATGCCCCCAGCGGGACTCGAACTCGTGACCGCTGGCACAGCAAGTAGGGTCATTAGAAACTGAGCCAAACGTGTCGTTGAATGAGATGAAAGTAAATTCATTAGAAACAATTTTTAAACGTAAAAAATAAATGTTGTTACAAGTAATCTATACAGATAAATAAAATTGGAGTGTCTGTTTGTAATATTAAAATAACCGCTTTTTACTAAATACATATGGATGTATACACGGTACACATACCAAAACAACATTTTTTACAATTTTTGTCTGTCTGTCTGTTTGTTCCGGCTAATCTCAGAAACGGCTGAACCGATTTTGACGGGACTTTCACTGGCAGATAGCTGATGTTATAAGGAGTAACTAAGGCTACTTTTATTTAAAAAAAAAAAACAGGGTTCCGCGAAAAAAATTAAAACCCATGAAATTGTGAACAAAATCCGCGTACGGCCTACACACCCGGACGAAGCGAAGATAAATCGCTATATAATTTAAATGAATATCTTAGGAGTAGCAAGCTACTATTTATGTATAAACATAGCTAACCGTGAAAACATAGCTAGGGACGAACGTGAGCGAAGCGAGCGTGAGTCGCTAGTGTAATACATATTCATTACTAGCAACGTACATTTGCTTTTCTCGGATCGTCCCTAGGTACCTAAAACTACCTTATATGTTATTGTGTACAAAATTTCATCCAAATCTATCCAGCTACGAAGCCTTTAGCCTGAAAGAGTGACAAACATACACACACCCATATAAACTTTCGCATACATACGAGTATATAGTAGTAGTCCTATTCGTTTTTAAATACATTTGTTATTTTTAAGTAAATTTTATCATTCAGATTAATCTCTATGACATTACTGAAAATACGATTGGGAATAACAAAACACTGTAGAAAATATTTTTTTTTAAATTAAAGCTAATGTATGCGTGACAAAATGCCTAAAAGGTTTTATATGGATTTTGTTGAATTGTTTCATTAATTGTCTGTTCCAAAATCAGAGCTAAGCTTCATCGCAATCCGTTAAACATATAATATATATATATATATATATATATATATATATATATATATATATATATATATATATTTATATTCATAGATATATAGCGCATTTAAGGAAATTTTCAGGTATTCTTAAGATTTAAAGGATGCGTTAAATGAATCTTTTTATTGGTTAATCGACTTAAAAGAAGGTTGAGGTTCTATGTTCTCGGACACAGGTGAACGATTTTGCTATTTTTAATTGTCTTTTATTATTCTCCGAGAAGGAGAAGTTCACGAAAAGTGATTCAAGTAGGTACTTGTAACACATCTAGTAAGTGATTTTTTGATTATAATACAGTACAATTATGCACTACGCGAGCGAAGCCGCGGGAATACGCTATTTTTAAATATAATGAGAACACTATTTTACTGACTTCAAGGAGGTTGGGTGAGGTGAGAATGTTACGGGATATCTTCGCCACTTTCATCACCCTCCTATTATACGGACTAGTTCTTAAAGGGCGGAATAAATAAATAAATTAAATGATTTTAAAATCAGCACATTTTTATCAGCATGATTAGGTACCACTTGTCTTACGGTGAAAAAAAAAACATCGTGAGGAAATCTGCATGTCTGAGAGAAGCTAGCAAGTTTTTAAAAGACATAAGAAGTCCGCCAATCCGCACTTGGCTGAAATAATACATTTTTATTACAAACTGTTTATTCTATATGTATTCAAAATATAAATCCTTTTATGTAATACTAGCGACTCACCCTCGCTTCGCTCGGATTCTTCCCTAGGTTGATTCCCCATATAAACTTTTATCCCCATTTTCACTCCCGTAAGGGATGATTTCCGAGATAAAAACTATCCTAAATCCTTCCCAGGGCCCCAAACTATCTTCTTACCAAACATCTTAATCGTTCCAGTAGTTTCGGAGCCTATTTGGTGCAAACAAACAAACAAACAATCAAATCCTTCTTCTTTATAATATATTAATATAGATTATTTATTGATGTAAATAATAAAACACATGAGAAGGTTGCCTCCACCGGAGCGACTCTTTGAAGCCTGGATTGCTTTTTAATTGGAATATCTCGGAGAAACATTGATACCACGCAGGGATGTAGCGTGAAGTTGTGCTACGTACATATCTATACTTATATTATAAAGCTGAAGAGTTTGTTTGTTTGTTTGTTTGTTTGGTTGGTTGGTTGAACGCGCTAATTTCAGGAACTACTGGATGGAATTGAAAAATTATTTTTGTGTTGGATAGTCTATTTATCGAGGAAGGCTTTAGGCTATATATCATCTCGGAAAAATGTACGGTTTCCGTGGGATAGAGTTGTTTTTATCTAGAGACGAACCCGAAACGAAGCGAGGGTGAGTCTCTTGTGTACAATATACTGTTTAGAGGATTTCATAAACAAGTTGCGGTCTAAAACACCTTTTGTCTTTTTTGATTGAAATACGTATAAAGTTTGTTCAAACGAGGCAATTGTTTAAATACTGTATTGGTTCTGAAAATTTCTATACAGATATAAATGTAAACTTTTCGTGAATAATATGCACAGTGTTGTATCGATTTACACACGAATGGAAAATTTAAATAGAAACTTATAAATTATATTTTACAAATAAAATTTAAAACTTTATTTGACACTTTTTTAAGTTTATTACACTATATTACAATCATTCGAAACATTACTGTATGCTCTGTAGGCTATCATATTATTATGCAGGACATTGGGTGATAAATTGTTTAAATGACACGTTTGGTTCAGTTTGTAGTGGCTCAGGACCTGAACCCGCGAACCAGCGGTCGCGGGTTCGAGTCCCGCTGGAGGCATTCATTCATGTGATGAGCACGAATATTTGTACTCCAGTCATGGGTGTTTATATTTATAATATGTATGTATTTAAATTTATAAATCTATCTATGATAAAAATAAATTAAAAAAGTTTAATTCAATATATCAAATATTTGGTAAATCTTAGACAGTATTACTATCATTACAATTAGAATTTTCCCAAATATCTTGTATGAGAGTAAATGTATAGCCACTAAGGACACGTGTAAAGACTCAACCCTCGTTAGTGCTTTGATATATTGATTGAATGCTAATTAAACCTGAAAGTAGATACATTTCGCATAGGCCTATTATGTAAGTACAAAGCTCGTCTATACCCGTTTAAGTTTTCCAAAAAAAATCCCTTAACTATAACACTACTACTACTAATAGTTCTAATGATAGTTCAATAATTAAGATATCTCATGTATCCAATGTTCTGGTTCAAATGACAATTTTAAGTTTAAATAACAATTCTGATTGTACAAAGAAGTGAAACGTAAGTATTATCTATATACATTAGGTATCTATTCTAATTGAAAACCCCTGTTTAGTTATTTTTTACTTTTCAGTGCCTGGAAGTCGGTTTTTATTTTTTTTTAAGTTTTTATTTTTCCATTTTTAGTGTAGACGTAATAAGCAGGTACTTTGTAAGAAGAAAGATTTTTTAATTAAAAACATATTCGATTAAGCCCTTTATTTAAAAATCGCTTGACCGATTTCGATAAAATTTATATGGGACCACCGGGGAAGAATACCTTTTGAAACAAAAAAAGAATTTTCCAAATCGGTTCTGGCGTTTTTTAGTAATCGGTGAACATACATAAAAAAAAGGTTCCGACGAATTGAGAACCTCCTCCTTTTTTGAAATCGGTTAAGCAAAACAGTTCAGTACCTTTTTTTCCTGTGTTTGTCAATCGATTTTCTTTTTTTTTTTTGTTTAGTAGATATAGCTCTTTGTTAAAGTCGAAATATAAAAAAGTTAAAAATAATAAGGGAATTATATAATATCGTAATTTATCAAAAATAATTTCCAAAGGAATATTCACTTGCAATCTTAATAGCGTGTAATTGTGACCCAGCTTTTTTTAATTTTTACATATGCTATGAACATTTTAACCGGCTACGTTTACATAATATATATAGAACAATCAGACAAACGTACAGACCGACAATATAAGAATAATAATAAATAAAGGCCCCTTTCAAACTTTTAGGTATGGATCGTAAAAAATCTTATTCATATGTTAATTATTCATAAGTTAGCCTTGGTGTTGCTATAAAAATGTTTATAAAAAATATAAAATTAATTAAGTCTCCGCCACTTCTTCAAAGCTGCCGCAGCACTCCACCGTGTTACTAAAACATGGACTCTTGCTTTAATTAAAGTTTCATAAGCTTTAAAACACTAAGGAAAGTAAATGGAAATTAATTTACGTAACGTAATGACAAGTAATTATTTTAAGTTAAAATTCTTATAATATTTTTTTTCAACCCTACTAGAATTATAAATGCTTAACGGTTTTTGTGTTTTTGACGTGAAACGCCTTTAAAATCATAAGAGGTCAGAAAAGTGGACCGTAACAAAATAAGTTGCATTCGAAATAGGTTGAATTAGGTTGCTATAGTAACCGCTTTATTATCTGAAAAATCTATAATATGTACAAATAATAAAAATCTAACTGAGTCGAATCTGTACATTAAATATTTTTTTGAAAATCTTATTAAAATAGCCATTATTATCGATACAGAAGCCGAATCGATAGTTTTTAGAATTTCTGTCTGTCTGTTACCGGATCACGAAAAAACCACTGGAGGAATTTTGATGAAACTTGGTATGATGATAGCTGGTTATCCGGGTCAACATATAGGATACTTTTTATTGGGGGTAAATATCTTATCTCTGAGAAATCTATACGAAACGTTAAAACGTAACTAGGGAAGAACCCGAGCGGAGCGAGGGTGAGTCGCTAGTGATATATAATATTATTTTCTTTCCGTTGCTGTCTTCAAAGATAACTATTTGTACTAATTTGTTTTCAAACATGAAACATCTTATTATATAAAAAGCAAAGGTGATTGACTGATGTATCAACGCATAGGCCAAACCCTTAAGGCTAGCAAATTGAAATTTTGCACACGTATTCCTCATATGACGAAGGCATTCACTAAGGAAGGATTTTTCAAAATTCAACCCCCAAGGGGGTGAAATAGGGGATAAAAGTTTGTATGAAACTTTTTATTCCTTGGACATATTTGCATGAAATTTCGTATGAATTGAGTACGGCAAAAATGATGAGTTACGTATTTCAGCGTTTTCTAAAATTCAACCCCTAAGATGGTGAAATGAGGGATGAAAGTTTGTATGAAACTTTTTATTCCTTGGACATATTTGCATGAAATTTCGTATTTTCCGTAGTCGATTGCGAGTGAAGCCGCGGGTTCTGCTAGTATTTATATAAAACAAAAACACTTAAAGCGACTCGTTGAAATAGACGTTTCAGTTACACCAACGGCGGTGTGCCCCGGTCCCCGACACAGTCTATTGGGTAAATTAAGTGATTTTCTTGGGGTTATAGAATTTTCAAGAAGTCACTAACGCTACGCTATTGTCACTTGTAGATTTATAATTTAAATATTTTCGGCTTTCGGAAGTATGGTCTTTGGCTCTCTATAGAGCTATGGCCATGCAATTTGGATAAATTATAATTTTTCTTAGAAAGTTATGAAGTTTGTTTTAACTCATATGAGTTTAGAATCTTATATTTATTCGCACTTGCTGGCAAATCTTGATGTAATAAATGTATAAAATTACACGTGTGTGTGTTTGTGTGTTTTTACTCAATGACTTCAACTTTATATTAATAAATAAACAAATAAATAAATATGTTGGGACATAAACACACAGCACCATCTAGTTCCATGGTAAGCTATGAGGCCTGTGTTGTGGATACCAGATAGTTGATACACTACACATAGGTATATAGCTTTAAATAAATACATATTATAAATATAAAAACCCATGACTGAAGTACAAACATTCGTGCTCATCACACAAATGAATGCCCCCAGCGGCACTCGAACTCGCGACCGTTGGCACAGCAAGTAGGGTCGCTATAAACTGAGCCAAATGTGTCGTCAGAATAACGTTATATCAGTTGTAAAAACCAACATTTTAAATCAAAAATTATTTGTACTCATTAATATTTTGCTATGTTCAAGCCGACATGTGACAGAGCAAACTGTGTCAGTGGCGGACACCTGTACCACCCACAAATGTCATAAAGTGCTTTTCGCAGATCTTAATCAAAGAAATTTTATAACAGCAAAAATGTTTTTGGCAACGATTCAATCGCAAATGGAAGATAATGCGAGTTGTATAGATTATTTCAACGATTTGACATTTCTAACGATTTTATGTGTGATTTTTTTAACATAAATAATACGTTTTTTGTATTTTTTTTACCCGCGACTCTACTCAAATGCTTTGAATGAAACAGTAACAACATAACGAAATAATGAAAATTTACACACACACTCTGAAATGAAAAATTACGAGTAGTAAAAAAAGATAAATATCTACTTAAAATAACCAATTTTACGCATCCCGAGTAGCGAAAATGGTCTTATATAAAATACGGGCTACATTGTAAATATTTGAAAGTATTCTGTGAACATAACGATTTTTAAAACACGGTATGAAAAACCTTTACTGAATTGATACACAAGAGTTCTATGTTTTCAAAAAGAAGTATTAAATTTACTTTTACTAGATATGTTATAAATATTGTTGTGAGTTAGAATAGTTATCTCTTTATAGGTAGAACGTGATAAATAAATAAATAGAGAGTAATATTCTAGATAGTCAGGTAGTATTATTAGCCAATTGGTAACATGCTAAGTGTAGTGGGTTCAAATCCCGGGTCTCGCACCGCTGATATTTTCATGAGTGAATCATTTCCAACACGATTGCCACTTGCCTTACGGTGAAGGAAAACATCGTGAGGAAATCTGCATGTCTGAGAGAACCTAGTAAGTTTTCGAAACACATGTGAATTCCGCCAACCCGCACTGGATCGACGTAATGCGAATTTTTATATCCTTAAGTTAAGAAATGAGTTGTTCCCAATATAAATTTTCAACCCCTGTTTTACCTCTTGCAAGTTTCATTTTTGTGGCAAAAAGTAGTAGCATGTCCTTTTCCAAGGTCCCATCCATCGCTGAACCAAAATTCATCAAAATTGGCTCAGCGGTTTAGGCGTGAAGACGTAACTAACAGACAAACTGAGAGAGTATTTTCACATTTATAATATTAGTATGGATTATGAACTCTTTTGATAGCCATTAGGTTTATAACGTTTTACTACCAGATTTCAAAATATTTAACAAGAAAGGAAAATAATAATTGTTCTAATTTATTGTTGCAAAAGCAATGACCACAATAATTGTAATTTAGACCGAGTCAGGGCTCTAAGTTAGGTTCTTAGGCTCAGGCTCTGCAGCCGTCCATACTTGTTACTAAACGAACAAGGCAAATTAGTTAGAGTACTGAATGAGCAGTGTATTGATGTAATACAAATATGAACTTAGTTATCAGAAATTTACAATTTTAACTTAAAATTACATTTCGTAAATACGTAACAAGACTCCCTTTATATAAAATTCTATATAGAGCTTAAATAAGATATTTAAAACCGTTCAACTTCGAATTTAGGTTAAATCGTAAGCTATTTTATTCTAAGTCGTAATATATTTTATAAGCAACGTCTTTAATCTTAATATCCAACTTACGAACTCCACAATTTTATTACGTAAATTAGTGTTTAGATATAGTAGTAAGTTATACTTAACTAGCAATAAATTTTGGCAAAAGTTTATTTTTTTTTATGATAATGTCCATTTTATTTTAGACTAGCAGAACCCGTGGCTTCGCTCGCGCTAAAACAAAAAAAAACTCTTTGGCTTTATGCTATTAATAATAATGTATGGAAGTCTGCCCGATTTGTTGACGTTTATGATTATTGCTTCGCTCCCACGGGTAGTAGCATGATGATATATAGCTTAAAGCCTTCCTCAATAAATGGACTATCTAATGGAATAAGAATTTTTCGAATCGGATTAGTAGTTCCTGAGATTAGCGCGTAAACTCTGCGTCTTTTTAATATTTAGATAGATAATAATAGATTTATAATATATAGATGAGGCTTATAACTTGCATGAAGTCTCTATAACGCCCTTGACACGAGTCTCAGAACTGCTGCGGGAAATGATAACTATTAAGATTATCATTTTTTATTAATATATATTAAAAAATATCTTATTATTCAGAAATGTCAAACCGCAATGTCTGATATTGAAGTTCAGATTCACTAAATTGTAAGTAAAGTTCAATCTATCACCCGAGCGTGTTCGTGCGACGAGTGCGCTCAAACAACTACATGATCAATCTGCGTCATGAGCTTAAAGAACTTTTGATATTTTATTTCAATTTAGTCGCAGCCATTTGTATTTTGGCAGAGCTTAAAAATAATTTTACAGCTTTTCAACATTTTAGGATAAAAGTTGTGGTGAAATAACTTCTGATACTCGTGACTAATCAAGACAAGATGGGGGTGTTAAATAAAACTATATCGATTTTATATGACGAAAATATTGAACTTTTTGGTTTATTAGGTAAAAAAACAATAGCTCGAAATTTTTTACATAGAGTTAGTATAAGAGCTGGAGTAACACAAAGAATAGGCTGTCCTATGACAACCTATTCTTTGTGTTGGTCTTATATATTATTATTGTTTAATATGTATTATAAGAACAAAATTATTGCGATTTTATAGATGTACTAGCGACTCACCCTCGCTTCGCTTCGGGTTCGTCTCTAGACAAAAACAAATCTATCCTACGGGACCCGTACATTTTTCCGGTATGCTATATAGCCTATAGCCTTCCTCAGTTAACGGGCTATCTAATGCAAAAAGAATTTTTCAAATCGGATCAGCAGTTTCTGAGATTAGCGCGTTCAACCAAACAAACAAACAAACAAACAAACAAACAAACAATCAAACAAACTCTTCAGCTTTATAATATTAGTATAGATTTGTAAATAGCATTAAGTTTCTGTTTCATAATTGCAATGAAAAAAAAAATACGACATCGAATCGAATCTTCAAAATATATATTTAAAATCTATACAGATAAATAAAATTGGAGTGTCTGTTTGTAATATTAAAATAACCGCTATTTACTAAATGCATATGGATGTATACACGGTACATATACCAAAACAACATTTTTTACAATTTTTGTCTGTCTGTCTGTTTGTTTCGGCTAATCTCCGAAACGGCTGAAACGATTTTGACGGGACTTTCACTGGCAGGTAGCTGCTGTAATAAGGAGTAACTTAGGATACTTTTATTTTAGAAAAAAAAAATAGGGCCCCATGAAAAAAAAAACAAATAAATTAATTAATTTTGTGTTGGGAAGCAAACTAGGGACGAACCCGAGCGAAGCGAGGGTGAGTCGCTAGTTTACAATAAAAATTATCTTACTGATGACTGCATTTTCCTGTAGTCGAAGCAGTGCAAGCCATGTTTGTAGTAGCGACATTCAATTTTTGTCCTTTGAGGGATATATTCCTGAAAAATTAAAATGAAAAGTGTGCCATATAAATATGCTTTTATACATGCTTATTAAATTGAAAATGTGTTATTTAAATTTTTCACTTCACTTCACTCAGCACTCACTAACTGACTTATCAACGTTTAGCTCAGTTCAGCAGTAAAACGTACCTAGGGACGAACCCGAGCGAAGCGAGGGTGAGTCGCTATTTTAAAATAATTATGAATTCACTGCAATATTGGTTCATTTTGCAGCTGGCGGGCGGGACACATCACTCGCAGAACAGATGGTCGTTGGGGACGCAAAGTGCTTGAGTGGCGGCCACGTGCCGGAAGGCGAAGCGTGGATAGGCCTCCCACAAGGTAGACCCACGACTTGGTCAAAGTCGCTGGAGCCCACTGGATGCGGAGGGCACAAGACCGGTTGTCGTGGAAATCTTTAGGTGAGGCCTATGTCCAGCAGTGGACGTGTTTGGACTGAGACGGCGAGGTAGACTGACTTAGCGTAGTTTCTTGTCAAGTTTCCAATTATATATAGAAACCTAATCCGAACTATCCATTTAAATTTGCTGTAAATTTAGATCAATTCTAAACAATTTTACATAGAATAACTAGTTATAAAGTTATTAGAGTAGCTGAAATTGATTGAATAAAGATCTGAATTTCATACGTATGCTCGTGTATTCACTGCGAAGACTAATATTTCCATACTCGCTTCACATATTAATGCTTAACGACGCCTAACCTCAAAATTGCGAAGCCATTACATGTCAGTACAGTTAAATTTGGTGACATATTGTGGGTTTTAAATATTATGTCTAAAATTATTTCTTCAGGTACAACATAAGTATGAGTAAAGTTATAGTTCATAGCCTCGCTACAGCCTAGTTTAAATTGAAGAGAATAAACTTCCTCCCTCAAAGGAACCTTAACTTTTTCCGAAATTAAAAAGGTACCTTTATATTTTATATTACTCTCAACCAGGTCTTTATTTTCTAAATAATCAACAAATTGAACATGAGGTAGCTATTTTGAAACACAAACACTCTAACCCATTAAAACCCAAAATAAAAGTGCCGGTAAAGAATATATTTTAATGTTAGTTATTGCTTTATTATTATAGAGTAAATAAAAGGAAAATGAACAAAAAAAGTGGAAAATATTTTTGACTTAAAAAATATTAGGGTTTACTTGTACTACTTGCAGATCAGGTATGGAATTATTCAAAGCAAGGTTTCTCAATACACAGGTTATTTCTGCAAACCCTGCAACGCCATCGAATCCAATCGTGGAAAATAAAACACTGCAGTGGATTTTTAATGCTTAAAGTGATAGATTATTTTGTTCAATTCTAGTGATTGAGATCAAGTTAAGAAAATAGTAGTTTGAGTTTCAAAAATTTAACGAAATTATTTTAAGTTTAAATTGTTAAGTCTATGCAATAATAATAACTAATAAGTAATATATATTTTTTTTCATCAGTATAATATAATTGAAATTAAAATGCTCGATTTCTAAATAATTTTCGCTTTCTTCTTATCACCATCTAGAAATGTCAACATCTCTTTCATTTAAAAAAATATAGTGAAGTAATTACCAGCCATCGTTTCATGTTATAATCAATCAATCAAAATATACTTTGTTTACATAGACTTTTACAAGCACTTTTGAATCTCAATTTTACATTTTAAATTAAAATTAAATGTCAGTGGAGTCACTCCGTGGGAATTTACCCTCGGCTCGGAAGGCAGTTCTGCTGAGAAGAGCCAGCGAGAAACTCAACAGTTGCTCTATTAAAATAATATACCCAACCAGATATTGTATGTATGTATTCAGCCCTTTTTAACGTTCCACTGCTGGGCACGGGCCTCCCTTTAATACGTGGGAAATCAGGCCATAGTCCACCACGCTGGCCAAGTGCGGGTTGACGGACTTCACATGTCTTACGAAAACTTGCTAGGTTCTCTCAGACATGCAGGTTTCCTCACGATGTTTTCCTTTACCGTAAGGCAAGTGGTAATCATGTTAGAAATGATTCGCACATGAAAATATCAGAGGTGCGAGACCCGGGATTTGAACCCGCTTCACTCGGTTTCCCAAGCGCGTTACCACTGGGCAACTACTGCCTTTAAAAAATGAAGTTTATTTATTCGTAAATCGTATCGCAAGCCTTGCGCATTACTATGCGTGTATTACTGAATATGTTTTTTGTTATGATTAAAATTCACTGAATCCCTCCGAGCTCGACGCTCGTGTAACTCACTTAGTGAGTGTGAATGGCGCTGACATCTGAATAAAATTTATAGGTCGAAAAAATATATGAATGTGATTCGTGTATTGTGGAATATACGCAGATGAGTCTCCAAGGAGTCGACGGACGTACCTTAGACCGTGTAACTAGAAATATAAATATTGTCAAGTGCGAGTTGCACTCGCGTTAAGGTGGGTTCTGTTAAATTTCTAAAAATTAAAGCATTAGTGATATATGTATCACACCACATTTTTACTAGTTTTTTTACTAATTTTAATAAAAAATATTTCTATTACAACGAACTTAAATTGTGTAATTATAGAGATAAAAGTTAAATGATTGAACTAATTTTAGATGCTACTCTCCAACTTATAAGAATGCTTTGAATCTCCTTTCTTTCGTCAAAGAAAGATAAAAAAAGAAAACACATTTTCACTTTTATAACATCAGTAAAACTTTGATAATGTCGGGAAGATTTACTATAACGTTTAAGGCTAATAAATGATATGATATTGTTCAGTTTAACGATATGACCACGCCATTTAGAGCGAAGTCAACGCGTGTCAGGGACGCCATTATCCTATATATAGTATTATTGTTTAGCTGACTGTCTGGTTGGTTTAGTGGCTAACATGTACCGCTGCAATTCGTGAGGTAACGGGTTCGAGTCCCGGGTCGGGTCAAGTAAATTATTAAGTAAAACACTCAGAAGCTTCTCGGAAATGGGAAATTGGCGTTATTTACACCCCTTTGCCTTGGAGAACACGTTAAGTTGTTGGTCTATGCCTATCTCTTACCGGTCATGTTTAGTTGTCGCCTCACTGGATTATAAGAGTGTAGAGGGTCTAGTTTAGTTTTTCACTATAATATTATGTCCAGCGTAGTTTGCTAGTCTCAATGAGATTGGCGAACCGAAATAACCGAAGTTATGAGGACATTATTATTATTGTTTCGTAGCTCGCTCACTGTCCCACGCTGAGGCCTGTAAACAAATACAATTATAGTTTCTATCATTATAATTAATAGATGTGGAAGTGAGCCGCGGCCGCTCTCGGGCGAGAGATCAAAATTGTTTACGAAATCCACTATTCTATTTTATGAAGTACCGTAAACCGGGGCTACTTTGACATAGTTTGGAAGGTTTTTGTGGATTAACTTTTTTTTTGAAGTCTTCTATTCTTGTTTTTTCTTTCTAGTCTGAGCAATTGATGTTTTAGCTACAAGTTTAGCAGTAATCCAAGGTGTTCAGAGCATCGCTTAGTACCCAATTTTTTTTTTAATTTGGTGTCAAAGTAGCCCCGGGTGTGGGGCTACTTTGACATAACATCTAATTTCATCAAAAGTCGTAGTTTTGCAACCGCAGGGCTACTTTGACACTTAAAAAATTAAGCTTTGTGTTATATTTAGTGAAAGAGACCATAAAAGCGCCAAAAAATAAAAAAAAAACAAGGAAATCAACGGATTTATTAAGTTCTCAATTTCTTACAGTTTAATAATTGTTTTATTTGCTTATAACTACAAAAATAGACAAAATGAACAAAAAACTTCTTAACAATATTAGGCCCATTGGCTCATTTTTTGGCTTGATCATCAGGTATTATAGGAACTTTCATCACACTAAATCAACAAATTACATCTAAAATACAATGTCACTCCGAGTCCTCACGGCGCTCGCACTCATAGGCAGGGTTTCAGGGTTCATATTGTTAAGAAGTTTTATGTTAATTTTGTATGTCTATTTTTGTAGTTATAAGCAAATGAAATAATTATTAAACTGTAAGAAATTGAGAACTTAATAAATCCGTTGAACTTCTTGATTTTTTTAATTTTTTTGACGCTTTTATGGTCTCTCTCACTAAATATAACACAAAACTTAATTTTTTAGTTGTCAAAGTAGCCCTGCGGTTGCAAAAAATCGACTTTTGATGAAATTAGACGTTATGTCAAAGTAGCCCCCAATGTCAAAGTAGCCCCGGTTTACGGTACTCTCTAAAATTTAATTCTGAAATTTGTTTGGTTTTCATTTCCATAAAACACTTACAACAAAAATACTTTAGTTTTGTTGAAATTTCATTTTTGTTTCGTAGCAGTTGATAATAATCATCCCTGATAGATGATATCAGCTCAATCCTAAGCGATTTATTATATATATATGATACTCTCCTTCTCAAAGACCCGAAGGATTATTATATGTTCGTATTATAGGCCTAACGCGCTTTGTTTATTGATGTATAATTTGTTAACCATTTTCTATGACTGTTATTGTATTTCGTCCTTCGTTTGTCCTCCTTTGTTTTTGTGTTTATCATTTTTTTTCATGTTATGTAGAAATAAATATAGTATTTTAATAAACTTATTCACGTTATCACGTTCGAGTAATATATATTCAAAATAATATACAATTAGGTATATGCGATAAACTATATAAATATAAATGAATGTTCGTATACTTATCCTCTACGCGTTCCTAAGTCATTCAAGCCGAGGGATGCACTGATATCGATACAGAGGCCGAATCTGTAGTTTTTAGAATTTTTGTCTGTCTGTCTGTCTCTGACTGCATCACGGAAAAACTACTGGCGGGATTTTGATGAAATTTGGTATGATAATAACTGGTTATCCGGGTCAACATATAGGATATATTTTACTGGAGGACAATATTATATCTCTGAAAAATCTATACTAAACGTTAAAACGTAAGTAGGGACGAACCCGAACGTAGTCGCTAGTAGGGTAAGAGAAGCCTATAAGGGTGAGATGCCTACTAAATTTAAAATTAAAATTTTGCTCGATCCGGAACGCATCCATAATACGTCAGTCGAAAGTTAATGTCAGTGTGGATGTTTTTACACCAATTTATATATTATTACGTTTAATTAATATTTTGGTGTCAATTTGTAAAATAAGGTAAGTGTATGTAAAGTAAGGTAAGTAGTTAATATATAACTATAGTTAATATATATGTAGTTAGAATATAATCTTGATAGTTCGCAGTATTTTTTTTTCTTAATTCTTCAGTCAAATAGTATTAAATTGTTTCATAATCTAACATTGTGATCTTGTTTTGTTAACAATTTACAATTTTTTATTGCAAATGCTTTAGTGTGTTCAGGGAGAGATGCCCAATGATATTTCGGGGTACGCAAATTACAAATATAAATTGCCCTCACGCTTGTGGAGAATATTATGATGCCACTAAGAAGAAATGCGACTGATTACACTGTTGTTGTTTCATGAAGACTGCAGTGAAGATTCAGCGGAATGCCTAAAGTGTAACGTCTGTTACTAATTACTCGTGTGCACTGTGTATCTATCCCTGATATCTATAGGCAACTAACCCATATGTCTGGGTGAGATTCCTATTTTCTATTATTTTTAAAAACATTTTTTAATCTAAAATATATTGCGCAATAGTTCCAAATTTAATCTGAATGGCATAAATAAACATTAAATTCAAATAATTTATGCGTAATGCGTATTTTATGTATTATCTTACATATATAATTAATGTTGATCTTTTTTAGGGTTGCGTACCTCAAAAGGTAAAAAAAGGAACCCTTATAAGATCACTTTCTTGTCTTGTGTTGTTTTCGTCTGTCTGTCCGTCTGTCTGTCCGTGTGCCACCACCGATTTTCTCAGGGTGGACCTAGCAAGTTGAAATTTATACCAGATACTGAGGTCTATAGTCCCTATTAGGTGTATAAAAATCAAGGTCCTAAGTCAATACGATAAAAAGATAAGGGCAAATTTAGATTTTCGCGAAAACTTGTAAGTACCTACCAAAATTTACCTTAATTATTGACTTTTTTTATTTTTCGGAATTTTCCCTTTACTTGTGCTGTAAGACCTTGCTTTTAACCAAAATTGACAATTCTAGGTCAACCGGAAGTACTCTATAGGTTTTGGATCGAAAGCCTATATGGTAGTTCCCGTTGACCTAGAATCACGAAATTTGGTAAAAAGCAAGGTCTTATACAAAAAATTAAGGAAAAATTCCAAAAAATAAAAAAAGCTGAAAATTAAAGGTTCCGTACAAAGTAGGAAATCTGTAAACAGAACTGTAAACTGAACCCTAATTGAACTGGTGGGCGATTCCGACTCGCACTTGTTCGGATTTTTAAAACTATAGGCAACTCTTCCTGACTTACCATATATTTATAAAAGCTGAATATCTAAAATCTAAAAAGTGGTCTATCAAATTTTGTTGATTTATTTTTTATTTAATATTTAGTTCAGATCGACGTTTAAGTTTAATAAAAACTAAAGTTAATCTTTTAAAATAATTCGTAGTCGTTTATATTTTTATGAAGATGTATTAGACGCATAAATCGTAGATTCTAAAGGTGCTTTGAAACGTTATAATAATAAGAAATGTTAGCAGGCAATAAAAATCGATGACATCACATATATCATATTAAAACTACCGCTGTAATTTATTGCTATACCTAGTACACTCGTATAGTGCGAGAGGTGACTGCGTAAAATTTATTTAAATTATATAATAGACCAAATATATATATGTGTTGAAGTATAATAGTTTAAATAAGTTTCATTTTGATGATATTATAATGGTGGATATTAAGTGTTCATATTCACATGTTATAAACAATGTTATGGTTACGTCAATATGTACTTATGTGTTGTGATAAGATACGCGCGTATTTTACTGCATCAAACGATATTAGCCTGGAAATTATTACTTCTTTATTGCATATAATAAATTTGATAAATTACAAAAAAAAAGGTCAGTGCATATATATTTTTTGTTTGTATTCAAACAACTATTTTATAATAATAAAACTTACAATATTTCTGATACCATCTCCTAGAGTATAACGATATCAATTTACATTTAATTGTAGCGGTAAATTTAAAATCGATATTAATCTCATAATAATAGTTGATCGAATTCATAAATTAAAAGCTCAATTAGTTTTTATGATTATACATATATTATACTTAATACTAGCAGAACCCGCGGCTTCACCCGCGTCAAACTACACAAAGAAGAAAGTCTTTGGTTTTATATTATAACTAAAAATTCCAAACTATAATCTCTGTGCCAAATTTCATCCAGTTCCGTTTAGCCGTTCAGGCGTGATTGAGTAAAAACAAAAAGTTTGTTTCACATTATTTCTTAAAGAAAACAAATTTAATTTTGGCGATCGTAAATCAAAATATCAGTATCTGATAAGATATTTAACGTATATTCAGTGAACTAATTTTCGTCTAAAGTATTTCATACTCCACTACCTCAATTTTTTGCACATTTTCCACTTGATATTTTCATGTTACAGGCAAAGAGTACAATAATGTTTACGATTTAAGAATCATGTAACTCGGCAAATATGGGCTTTTTATATAACATACTAACAGGCTAACATCTATGTTATTTTTAAAAACCCAATTTAATGTACTTACACCTGTAACTTACAGTTTCCCTCCTTCCCCTCTTTTTTTTAGGGTACATCTATACTATAATAAAGCAGTAACTTAGCGAAATCTGTACATGAAATATTTTTTAAAAACAATGACTGTTACGTATTATGTATACGATATAGACCCCAAAACAATAGTTATTAATTTTTTTGTCTGTTTGTCTGTTTGTCTGTTTGTCTGTACGCGTTTCACGCAAAAAGTGATGAACCGATTTCAACGAAATTTTGTGAACTGATAACTTATTACTCGGGTCAACATTTAGGATAACTTTTACTTTTGGAAAATCTTTGTTTCCCGCGGGAAATCGCAATAACTGGTTTTATCGAGTCCTCCTTAGGAACCCTCCGCTGGCTAAACCTAAAGACATACATCAAAACAATGTACTAAAAAATTGTAGATCTTGAAAAGGCCAACAGAAATATCTACAACAGTATATGTCTATCTCTCAAGGTACACTCGCAACACCTATTCTTATCTATACCTATAGCAAAACTAACATAGTTAAATCGATGTGCGCGTTTCACGCAAAAAGTACTGAACCGATTTCAATTAAATTTTGTATAGTGATAGCTTATCACTTGAGTCAACATTTAGGATACCTTTTACTACAGGCACATTTTTCGTTCCCGCGGGAAAACGCAATGACTGGTTCTATCGAGTCGTCCTTAGAAGTTTATATGGCTAACGCTGGCTGAACCTTAAGAGATAAATCAAAACAATGTACTAGAAAATTGTAGGTCTTAAAAAGTTATACAGGGAAGTTCGCAATATTATATGTCTATCACCTAAGGTACACTCGCAATTACTATTTTTATTCACTACTCGCGACTCACAGACTGACTTATCAACGTTTAGCTCAGTTCAGCAGTGAAACGTAACTAGGGACGAACCCGAGCGAAGCGAGGGTGAGTCGCTAGTAATATATAAAATGACATTCTTATTTTATTTTGTGTTTGTTATTTAAAAAAAATGCTCAGTTTTAATTTCCATTGAATTTATATGTATGTTTCCATATCGAATTTGTCCTATTATGTGTACATTTATATAATCACTCTAGATTCACTAACTTAGTCTACGCTAGAAAGTCGCGAACAGGAAGTTAGAATTTAATTAAGAATTTCTTTATATACCACATTCGTGGATACGCACAGGATATACCGAACGTCTGGTTCTGGGTTCTGCTAAAATGTCTTTATGAGAAGCAATCCTCTCTTAAGTATACTTTAAATGACTGACCCTGAAATTCATGATGGTCATTGGAAAGCAAATTTTAAGGAAAAATTACAACAGACAAAATTCAAAGGCGTAGTCAGAGGTTTTAAGTGGTATTCGAGGTATGCATACTAAGTCCCCCCGAGCACATCCAGCAAACACATTGGTCACGTCACGTTTTATGGATTACTCACTGTCTAGTCCCGTTACATAGCTAAAGTGGCTTATTAATTACAGGTGTGCCTACTTTCAGAAGGAATTTATGAAAAATGTGGCCTGGTGGGTTACTTGAGCTTTGTTACTCTGTTCAAATATATTTTGTACGAGGATTTCTACTCGAGTGAGATCGAGCGGGAGTTCATCGCAGGTTGAACTGTTTTACCTTCTAAAAGTGGTAGCAATTCCAGATGAGACCACAACTAATGCAATCTGCCGATTACTTCTTAATTCTTAATGTCAACTTTTAAATCTTCTCGACGAATCTGAACAGGTCGTCTGTGATCCACCATATTTGGAGGCCTCATTCGCCTTCTGGTATGTCACCGCCACTTAAAGAGATCTCGAGTGAAAAAATATATTTTACGTATAAAATAATGTCGATTAAATAATATACGTATGTATGTAGTAATATCCTTCTGACCGAATCCGGCCACGGTGGCTAATCTCATTGAGACAGCGCGTGTGCGCGCAGACACAAGTGCATTCTATTCCTGTCACTCTCATACTCCGGTGGGACGAGTATCCGACACGACCGGCGAGAGTTAAGGCGCAGACACGGGGGTGAAACACCGCCAACTTCCCAACTCAGCTCCGGGCTGTTACTGAAGCTTACTTTACAGAAAGATTCAATAACTAAACTTGGCTTGACCCGGGACTCGAACTCAAGACCTCCGGGTGTCCACCGAGGTAATTGAGTATATATGTACATAGATAGCTATTATTATATATTTGTAGCGATATAATAGGCCGGGTCTGGGTTTTACTGCGCCAAGTTATGGCCTTATGTCGTAAGTAGAGTGTGTGGTTAAGTTCTTCTGAGTTTATAGCAACAACAGGTCATTAGGTTAGTTATTTTCTTTTATTATATTCAATCTTTAGTTGTGGAAAATACTTACCCTATTTCGAATAGAGGAAAGGCCCGTGCCATGGTGTCATCAAGAGTAGGACTTTGAAAGGGTTAAAGTATCAATAATAATTATTGATTAGTATAGTATTACTAGTACTTTAGAAAAATGTTAGTTTCAGGTTTTGATAAATTAAAACATACTCGTACTTATTGACATTATTAGATGCATAGATATAATAAAAAATATTTTCCGCATCATTTTTTCGTTTATATTTTGTACTTGAAGAATTAAAAATAAAATACAACCCAAAAAGTCAGCTATGAATACCCACCCCGCCACGACCATCTGAGCAGGTATTTCTAAATAAATTTCACTTGCTTATATTTTTGTTATATAATTATGATTGGACTAAAAAAAGCTAATTTGGTAATATTTATATTGCGAGATTGTTTTTTTATAATATTTCTTTGAAGTTAAGTAAAAGAGGACACGACTATTGGGAAATAATAATATCGATAAAATATTACATTTATTCCGTTACAAATGTACATTGAATGTACGATATTAATAATATTGATAGATTTATGCCAAAAAATTCTGATGTAAGACATTTCTGAAAGCGAAACTATTTCCGATGAATCTATCACGAGCCATCCAAATAAGGAATGATTTAAATAAAGAGGCATTCGTAGCGCTTTTTATTCATCATCCATAAAGAACTACTTGGCTCTCTATCCTATTATGAAATATGAGGTATTTTATATAAGTGGTGGTTACTTTAGTACACTAATAGATAATAGCTGTGCCCGCAACTTTGTTCGCGTGGAAAGAAAACAACAATGTATCGAGTGACAAGGTGTGCCACATTGTTCTTCACTGAAGAGAGGAGGACAGTCTACAGAGAAGACGGATGTTTTTTTTTAATTAAAAATGGGCATACTCTTGACCTTCATCTTAGCTCGAAGGCATCGAAAAGATCTACGATGTCGCGAGTTTGTCCAAGAGAAGCCTGTTAACGTGCACTTTAAAGAGTTTCAGGTCATACGTACTCGGAAAAACAGACGCAGGCAGGACATTCCACTTCTTGGTTGTGCGTATTATAAAAAATGATGGATAGCACTTACTGCGAATGGTCGGAATGTCAACCAAGAAAGAATGGTATCCTGCAGTATGTCTGGTGTTCCGATGGAAGAATTGTGATGGCGGTATGAGACCATGGAGCTTGAATGTTGTCAAATAACTTGCTTTCCTTTAGGCAAAGGCTTCTTGTAAACGATATTAGTGTTGGGACTATCTGAAGCGTTGACAGAATTGTGCTTCGATCACTTTAACACGTGAAATAGCTACATAGTATTGGCCGCGGATAAAGCAAACAATCCCTCAAGCCCACCCCTACAACAGATAATATTTGGTACCGGAGTTTGTTTGAATTGTTAAGATCTAAGCAATTTTTAAAACAGAATATAGTGTGTAAAGGATTAAATCAATTAAAGTTATACTGATGTAACTTAAATGAAAAAGTATGTAATACGTAAAACATACGAAAACAAAGCCAAAACTAATTTAATACATTAAAAATTTTTGCAACGTTTTTTTTTCTCATGAAAAAGTAATGGTGGAGGTAATATCTCATATATTGTGGGACGCTAAATACCGTAAACATCTAGGCCGCGGCGAACTTTTGAGAGTCCCGTTTTGTTGAACTTCGTTATTTATAACTTTTAACTTTTCTAATTTTTCATTTAGGAATGCTCCGTTAACTTTCTTACAAAATGAGTAGCCAGATCCCGTGACTTTTTTGTAAACGCCTTTTAATTCTTAACTTTGTCTAGGTCAAGAGTCAAAGAACGTCGTATCATGATAAGTTTCTATCTCATAGAAAGTAATGTGGAAAATCATGTCAATATATATTTTACATCCATATTAACATTATCTATCAGAAAGTGTGTACATTTATTATTTTTTCTTGTAACGCATCAATGAAACAGATTTTTGCTTTATGTAAAAAAAGTGGTATTAAAAATGATTAAATTAGGATCAGTTGTTAGTTCCCCCTCGGTATGTGTTCGACTGACCTCGTCGTGGTAAGGGGGACTCATCCAGCAATCCAGCCGAGCGAAGTCAAGAAACGTACTGGAAGGCGGCCCACATGACTATGGACGGTGTGCCATGCGGGTTGCTCCTGGTACTTCTCTGATAGCAGGGTAGACCCTGGATGGGAGATGGATGGGAGCAATCCCTTGGTTGCGTAGTCTGCTTCCAGAGGCAGCCCTCATCGGGGCGTGATGGTTGAGCGTGTAAGCGATCCTGCGACGTTCCATTAAGATGGGGGAGGTTCTGGTAAGGATCAGTTTTTAGTAAAAAAAAATAAAAAATAAACAAAGTTCGGGAAAAAAAGATTGTATTGTTTATGCTTTAAATTCCGACCAATTAATTTCGCATACTACAAGTATTTTAACATGAGGAAAGTTCGCGGAAATTAAATAAAGTTTATCTTGAGGGAAGAGAACTGCACCGTCGAAGTTACGTGAAGTGCCTGTATCTCATTTAATGTTTGATAGATTCGGAAGCTGCGAAACTTGGCCATATTTAAAGTGCTGATTGTGTTTGAAGACGTTTTATCTATCTGCTGTTCACAATCTATACTTTAATATCATAAAGCTGAAGAGTTTGTTTGTTTGCTTGTTTGGTTGAACGCGCTAATCTCAGAAACTACTAATCTGATTTGAAAAATTCTTTTTGCATTAGATAGCCCGTTAACTGAGGAAAGCTATAGGCTATATATTATCCCGGAAAAAAGTTCGGTTCTCGTGGGATAGATTTTTTTTTTGTCTAGGGACGAACCCGAAGTGAAGTGAGGGTGAGTCGCTAGTAGTTGCTACGAGTATAATATATTGAACAATAGCTATTATATTTTTACCCACGATCTGCTACTATATCCCGCGTGTTCTTTAGTAGCTTATTACAATATTGATATTAATTAATTATTCTATGAGAATTTAATGTAAACAACAAAAATACACTTAAGTACATTTTTTAATATTAGTAAAAAAAGGACTGGCTTATTGTGTATACGCATTTTTATCACTTAAGACGTCATTACTATGTATATTCGTATTATTATTATTTAACTCCATCGGTGTAGTGGCTAGCATGCACGGCTGCAAATCTGGAAATCCTGGGTTCGAATCCTGAGTCTGGCTAAGATTAATTGATACGTCTTTTTGTTAAAAAGTGTCAGTAATAGACCGGAGTTGGGAAGTAGGCGGTGTTTTACCGTAGCAGTGTTTTACCGTGGCAGTGTTAGCCACGGGGATACCACTCAAAATCTTAAATACTGTTTCTTAAAACGTGTTATTCCAGACTATAATCTATCTCTGTGCTAAATTTCATCCAGATCCGTTCAGCCGTTCTGGTGTGAAAGAGTAACAAACATCCATACTCACAAACTTTCACATTTATAATATTAATACAGATTAAAATATCGAAACCTTACACATTTTATTTCTATTATATGGACAAAATAATTCTCAAACATAGATAAATACGATTCTTTAAATAACTTCCGCATAACAATAGTAATGAATCAACGGAAACTTTTAGAAAACATAGAAAGTAACGAAACATTACAAATGCTAAATGTCTAAAAATGGAAAATTAAGTGGAGCGTTATAAAATACAGAGTTATTTCCTCTCCAAACTCCAAACAGCCTGTTCAGTGTTCACGAAGAGGTAAATTTTACAAAATGTTCTATTGCAAATTAATATAAATTAGAAATCAACTTTAGGATTTCGTACCTCAAAAGAAATTCTTATAGGATCACATTATTGTCCGTCTGTTGCTTAAAGGTAACAAGTGGGAAAAATAATTTTTTACGATTATAAACGTAAACAAATTTTTCACGCTACGGAATCCTCGGTGTGCGAGTCAGACTCGCACTTGTCCGATTTTTTATTGTACTTTGTATCCCTTAATTACCTCCCTTCCTGACATTCTTACTTCCTGTAAAAACCGGAAATGTCGATTTGCCCCACATTTACTTTTATCAGCTACGAAACAACAAAATGCTTGTTTACTTATCACATAAATTTTTAGGAGCTTTTCGTGACATATTAGTAGACTAGATCCCCAAAAAATTATGTATTAAATAGCAAAAAAAAAAAAATACATATCAAGAATTACTGTGTTCCCACGATTTTAAGATTAATTATTTATGGAACATACTCGTAGAAGCAATGTTAAGTTTTCTTTTGTACTGCTTCATTTGATTAGTAATTCAGTTCTGAGAAGAACTTGCGTCCTGTGTCTGTAGGTAGGGACTATATTAAATAAGATTTCTAAAAATATGTCTCTTGGAAATATGCCTTATTTATCTTAAAATATAATAATCTTTATCGTTAAATTATGTTTATTTATCTATTTGATTTTCTAATACATGGGATATATATATATATATATATATATATATATATATATATATATATATATATATATATATAATACTTTCTTAGATTTACGCGAATATTTGACATCTATATATACATAAAATGCTTTGTCCTGACTGACTGATCGATCAACGCACAGCCTAAACCGCTGGTCGTAGAAACGTGAAATTTAGAGGACATATTCCTTATACAATGTAGGCATCCGCTAAGAAAGGATTTTTCGAAATTCATCCCCTAAGGGGGTAAAATAGAGGATAAAAGATTGTATGAAACTCTGTTATTCTTAACACGAAATACACGGTAAGTGGTATTCAGCTTTAAGATGAAAAATAAGAAATGTATGTATTAATTTTTTTTCGAAATTCATCCCTTAAAAGGGTAAAAGGGGGTGATAAAGTTTATATGGGCAAATAATTATTTATGATCAGAATTACTTGAAACTTGGTATTAACGTTCTTCAATACAATTAAATAAATATGTATTTTAACATTTTTTGAAATTCATCCCATAAGGCTGTCAAATAGGGGATGAAAGTTTGTATGAAACTCTGTAATTGATGCACAGAAAATGGTATTTACCTTTAAAATGAAAACTAAAACAATACAGATATCATTTTTTTTCGAAATTTATCCCTTAAAAGGGTAAAAGGGGGTTGTGCTGTTTATATAAGGAAAAAAATCTTTATGATCAGAATTACGTGAAACTTGGTATTAATGCTCTTCAATACAATTAAATAAACATGTATTGTAGATTTTTTTTAATTCAGCCCCTAAGTGGGTAAAACTGGCCGGTGAAGTTTGAGTTGTTGAATATATTTAAATAGAGTAACATGGCTCAAGTTCTCTGTAAGTGCACACTATCTGTGTAAGATATAAAGCAGAGAACGGAAATTATTCCGAATCCAAAAGAAAATTATGTATAACTTTTCGGCTGGCCACAGTAGCGACAACTATAACAGACCTAGAGTGCGAGAGAGAGAGCCTTACCTATATTTGTGGTTGATTTTTTTAGTGTAGATTAACTTAAGAGAATCTAGAGTTTTACTCTAGATATAATATTAAAAATTCGATATGACAACATATAAATTCAATGGAAATTAAAACTGAGCAAATTTTTCAGTCCACGCGAGCGTAGCCGCGGGCAAAAAGCTGCAACAAAATAAGAATGGCACTTTATATATGTAACTTAAAAAAATAGGAGAAGGGGGAGACTGTAAGCTTCAGTGTGCATAGCACTGGGTCTTTAAAAATAACGTAAATATTAGCCTGTTAGCATGTTAGTTAAAAAACCCATATTAGCCATGTTACATGATTCTAAAGTCGTAAACATTGTATGCGATTGTATCATTGTACTCTTTTCCTCTAACTTTGGAAAGATGAAGTAGAAAAATGTACAAAAAATACAGGTAGTGCAGCTTGCTAAATACCTAAAGTGTAAAATTAATTACAAAATATACGCTTAACATATTTTAAGATACTGGATATTTTGAGTTACGATCGCTAAAATTAAATTTGTTTTCATATATTATACTTTAACAAATAATTAAACTTACACAAACTTATTTTTGCAAGTAATAAAGTATGTATTGCGAAAAAGTTTATTTTTTTCGTCATTTGATCGCGGGCGAAGCCGCGGGTTCTGCTAGTTTTAAATAAAACTATCTTTTCGGATTTCTTCGCGGATTTATGTAGAATGACATAAAGTTTAATTAAATTCTCAATCGCTTTACGGTTCTTTTTATTTGGGTTCGGTTTACATCGGCTCTGCCAAGTAGCAGTACGGGACTTTGTGTACATATTAAACTACTTGAAAACGCAAAGTTTGCGACAAGTTTCTCTATTCAGCGGCGCGTCAGTATTCGTCCAGGGTGATAAATATTTCACAATAGAATACAAGTTTACTTTCACAACTTTGTTAACTTTGATCATTTTTAAGGTAAAACTTGCAATTTATCATCGCCCACGTCGTGTCGTGTCATCTCTATACACTTCACGAAAGATCAAACGTTATATGATCTCCTATCGCGAGCTCTGTAACAGATATATTATACGTTATTATTTTTGTTAAAAAATAAATATTTTTTCTTAAATTTATAACATTTATGCGGGATTTTTCTATTTGATATTCAAGACACCTGCTTGAATGGTAATAATAAAAAAAGCAGTCATGAGGACTGCCGACAGAAGTGAAAACCTAAAACTATAAACAAACAGTTGTTATTTTAGGATATTCAAATTGTTTGATCTTAAACTAAAATGTGTAAATTAAAACTGTTTACATTTATCTGGTTTTGACATCTATCGGCACTCTGAGTGTTAGCGTTGACACGTCACGTGACCATGTCGATGACGACGTACATGAATTTACTCCCCATACAAACCTGCATATAGAAGTTTTTACTTCAATAATTTAACTATTATCAGAATTACGGTATGTCTTAAAACTACGTCTTTTTGGATGAGGATGGCTGAGTTTTTTTATTTATAAAATATCATTATAATTGCTATATAAAAATCTTAAATTCAATTTAAATCAGACCAGAAAAACCAGTAAGACTTGCGTCATAACTGATCAAGATAACGTTATAAATTATTTTAGACTTTGAAAGATACATCACCCTTTTATCTCAGACTAAAATCTAGACTAATTCATGTGACAAATTCCCCTGGTATTGAACCTATGACCTCCATTAGTGAATTCTCACCATCTCTCTTTTCAGTACCTACCATTGGAAATCAGAAAAACTAGTAGGTGAAGTATTAAGTTATTATAGTTTACTTGGCAAAAACCTAAAAGCAATTAATGAATGTTTTATGATCGAGTAGTTTTTACTGTGTTAAACAAAATTTTTCACGTATTTTTCCTTTTAATATTTTTAAGATTTGTTTTTACCTATACATTCGTATCAGTATGTTACATAATATTTTATAAATAAAACTGAAGCGTTGATGATTTTAAAATAACCAGGTACTCTTTATTTACAGATGCTGACAACTAAAATAAATCTTTAAACCCAGAGCTAAACTTCTTGGCTGAACTGATTTTAATGTGACCTCAGTTGGTGTATAGAGGATTCTGAAGAGAAGTAAAGTGTACAGATTATGTCCGTAAAAGGAAATGCATTAATGAATGATTAATGAAAGTATTCAGCATATTATGATTGACTAGCAGAACCCGCGGCTTCGCCCGCGATCAAATGACGAAAAAAATAAACTTTTTCGCAATACATACTTTATTACTTGCAAAAATAAGTTTGTGTAAGTTTAATTATTTGTTAAAGTATAATATATGAAAACAAATTTAATTTTAGCGATCGTAACTCAAAATATCCAGTATCTTAAAATATGTTAAGCGTATATTTTGTAATTAATTTTACACTTTAGGTATTTAGCAAGCTGCACTACCTGTATTTTTTGTACATTTTTCTACTTCATCTTTCCAAAGTTAGAGGAAAAGAGTACAATGATACAATCGCATACAATGTTTACGACTTTAGAATCATGTAACATGGCTAATATGGGTTTTTTAACTAACATGCTAACAGGCTAATATTTACGTTATTTTTAAAGACCCAGTGCTATGCACACTGAAGCTTACAGTCTCCCCCTTCTCCTATTTTTTTAAGTTACATATATAAAGTGCCATTCTTATTTTGTTGCAGCTTTTTGCCCGCGGCTACGCTCGCGTGGACTGAAAAATTTGCTCAGTTTTAATTTCCATTGAATTTATATGTTGTCATATCGAATTTTTAATATTATATCTAGAGTAAAACTCTAGATTCTCTTAAGTTAATCTACACTAAAAAAATCAACCACAAATATAGGTAAGGCTCTCTCTCTCGCACTCTAGGTCTGTTATAGTTGTCGCTACTGTGGCCAGCCGAAAAGTTATACATAATTTTCTTTTGGATTCGGAATAATTTCCGTTCTCTGCTTTATATCTTACACAGATAGTGTGCACTTACAGAGAACTTGAGCCATGTTACTCTATTTAAATATATTCAACAACTCAAACTTCACCGGCCAGTTTTACCCACTTAGGGGCTGAATTAAAAAAAATCTACAATACATGTTTATTTAATTGTATTGAAGAGCATTAATACCAAGTTTCACGTAATTCTGATCATAAAGATTTTTTTCCTTATATAAACAGCACAACCCCCTTTTACCCTTTTAAGGGATAAATTTCGAAAAAAAATGATATCTGTATTGTTTTAGTTTTCATTTTAAAGGTAAATACCATTTTCTGTGCATCAATTACAGAGTTTCATACAAACTTTCATCCCCTATTTGACAGCCTTATGGGATGAATTTCAAAAAATGTTAAAATACATATTTATTTAATTGTATTGAAGAACGTTAATACCAAGTTTCAAGTAATTCTGATCATAAATAATTATTTGCCCATATAAACTTTATCACCCCCTTTTACCCTTTTAAGGGATGAATTTCGAAAAAAAATTAATACATACATTTCTTATTTTTCATCTTAAAGCTGAATACCACTTACCGTGTATTTCGTGTTAAGAATAACAGAGTTTCATACAATCTTTTATCCTCTATTTTACCCCCTTAGGGGATGAATTTCGAAAAATCCTTTCTTAGCGGATGCCTACATTGTATAAGGAATATGTCCTCTAAATTTCACGTTTCTACGACCAGCGGTTTAGGCTGTGCGTTGATCGATCAGTCAGTCAGGACAAAGCATTTTATGTATATATAGATTTAATAATAATAATACAGATTTTAAAGATATTTTATCGTATGTTATTGGCTCGGCCGATTTGATTTGAATTATTGAAATGTGAACAGACTCAAACATTGGTATACTTTTTTACTTAGGTAAGTCATTCCAAATAAAGTTTAGATGCTTAACATATTAAAAAAAAAATACAAAATAGTTTTAATTAAATAAAAGTTGATATCCAAATATCATTTTGCCTAAAAGTAAGTAACAGAAAGGTCTCATATTCTCAAAATATTTTCCGTTATACACAAGTGGCGGTGTACATCAATCAACGTCAATGCAGATTAGACGTCGCAAACTTGAACTAACGGACTAAGTGCGTAACTACATATATTTTTATACCAGTAATTTGCCTTTGCCTCACTCACTCTCATATAACTTGAATTACACATGTTATGGTTTATTTAGTGATACTTATATCGAATAGGAAATGAACAAGCAAATAAATTTAAAAAGTTCGAAAAAGTCTGAAAAGATAGTTTTATTTAAAACTAGCGACTTACCCTCGCTCCGCTCGGGATCGTCCCTTTTTACGTTTTAAAGTTTAGTATAGATTTCTCAGAGATGAGATATTATCCCGGAGTAAAAGTATCCTATATGTTGACCCGGATAACCAGCTATCATCTTACTAAATTTCAACAAAATCCCTCCAGTTGGCGACACACATGTTTTATACTTGTTGCGAGTATTTATTAATCTGCCTGATGCATAAAAGAATTACCTTTGTATTACACATACACTCTCTAATCTCTATATTGTCCTAGAGATGGAGATTTTGTGTTTTTGATAAACACTAAATATTTAAAAAATATATATAAATTTTCTGTATCTTAAATCTCGTATTTATGTATATCTTTTTATTCTATAGCCGCCAACATGACCTCCATTTGAAATGGAAACACGTAGAGTGGAAGCCAGAAGCTTTGAACCGTTGAGGACTACTTTTAGCTACTAGTATGTCCTTTTAACAATAACTTTAGTAACATACGTGTATGTAAGTCTTTGTGTATTTTACATAGGTATAGCTATATTTACTTAGATTTCTGTATTTTTTTACGACAGCTTTGTCTGTGGCTTTACCATTAAATCTATTGACTAAAGTGATCGCCGTATTTCATGTCAACTGTTAGAATGATAAATTCAAGCTATGCTTATATTTTAAATCTAATAAAATATTTATAAATATTGCAACAATATAAAAAGTCCATTTGTTCACGCTTCTGCAAAAAGCGAACGAAAAAGCCAAATAATGTCGAAATGTTGAAACAATAAACTTTTCTGAAATATTAATTATATAATCTGAACTCGTAAAGTAATAGTTTTATTTATTAAAATTTAAAAAAACGATAACATATCGTATCGTATTTTCAAGCTTTTATATTCATAGATTTGTTTACACACAATTTCTATGGAAATATAGGGTAAGTCCGGGGGAGATGGCCCTACTAACTTTAAAGACCTACAGCCAGGAAACCAAGTACAATAAAACACCTATTTTAATCACAAACAAAACAACATTTATATTTCTTATCAAATCTTAATTGGACACAGTCTTTGAATCAATATAACATAGAAATATTTTAGGTTAAAAAAAAAGTACGACTGGCCATCTCACACCGAGTGTCCGGGAGTGACGGCCATAGGGCTCGGGGGGAGATGGCCAGCACTATTTTTTGCCTTTCCTGTTTCAAACCTTCTCTTTTTCTTTACTTCCGCAATTAGGGCACATGTCTTCAAATTCGGTGCGATTTTTATGCACCCAAAGCTTGCATATATTACATTGAAACCAATCTTTGACTAGTTGCGTCTTATAATAGTTCTCGCCTCAGCCTCGGCAATTGTCCAAATCATTTTAGTCTACTTTACTTCCAGAAAAATCGCCAAAATCTTTTGGTATTTCTTCGCAACTGCTGTCTGAGATTCGACGAATAGCGTTACGTTTTTTACACTCTTTTTTTTCTCAATTTTTATCAATCTTTTTCTCTTTGTTTATTCTGTATTTTTTCTCTATCGATTTTGATATCGCCACAGCTTTGGAGCCACTCTCTGCGAAAACATGTCCAGGACGATTGTTGAGCTGTAATCCTGTTTCATTCATGTTAAATAGATAACCAGGCTTGTCAAGTAAATTATACTACCGAGGACTCCTTCCATCATCTTAAAATATCCTTTTACTTCCGTTTTATTCATGCCCTGGCTGCTAGCATAAGAAATACCTTCCGAAGTCATCAACAGTAAGACGAAAGCCTTTAGACTGCATATCCTTTATATGTTGGCACAGTTTCTTTTCGTTTTCAGTACCAAATGTACAATATGGGCCCTTCTGTGTTTTTGTTTAATTTGACCGGTCTTTCCAAAGTTTTTTGGGTATACCATATAAAATCGATGCTCTGTATACAGATATTATTTGCTTTTTTACTTCCTCTATAGCCGTTTTCAAGTCTGATTTATCCCACGTACCTCTAGCAGACATCGCTTTTCGAATGTAGTAGTTTGGTATTTGTAAAAAATATTTGATCTAAGCAAAGTGAAAGACATTGAATGTTAAGGAGGCAAAGATGTATACCAAGTTCGTTGCAAGCAGAAATTAAAAACTTCTGCTTACCCTTCTGGGAGACAGGCGTGAGCTTACGTATTAGTATACGAGCGTTGAAGCTAAAACTTAAAAATACCACCTGAAATTTTATGGCCATCACTCCCTTAAAAATTAAGGTCATCTATCCCAAATGCACGGGAGAGATGGCCATGTGAATTTCAAAAAGTATGATGCAATCTATAACGACCGTTTTTAGGTTAGAATACGAACAAAGTTATTGACTTCATAATAAAACATTAAAAATAAACGAAATTGAAGAAATCTCTTTGTGACCACATAATATGTTAACTCTTTAACTTAGATCATGCACATGTAATAGAAACAATGTGGAATTTACTTACCTTTTCAATTTTTTTCGCAAAACGAACACGCAGCAACTTGTCACCGATCACACAACGAAGCGAACTAAATTACTATTAACACCATTTATTGTTTGGAACTCGCACTACTTTTAACTGGCCATCTCTCCCGTACGGCCATCTCCCCCGGAATTACCCTACCAAATATTTGCCATCAGCACTACCTGGATGAGGCAGGTTTTCGGGCTGTCTTTGTTATTTTGAGTTCTTTGTTCCTTAATCTATTCTAATATTATAAAGCTGAAGATTTAATTTGTTTGTTTGGTTGAACGCGCTAATCTTAGGAACTACTAATCTGATTTGAAAAATTCTTTTTGCATTAGATAGCCCGTTAACCGAGGAAGGCTATAGGCTATATATTATCCCGCAGAAATGTACGGTTCCCGTGGGATAGATTTGTTTTTGTCTAAGGACGAACCCGAAGCGAAGCGAGGATGAGTCGCTAGTATGGTTTATAAGTAAGTAAAGAATATTTAAAACTAGCGGCTCACCCTTGTTTCGCTCGGGTTCCTCCCTTAGGTACGTTTTAACGGTTAGTATAGAATAGACAGACTATATATTAGTATATATATGTACATTATACATAGATAAGATGAGTTGTTACAGGTTGTATTATAACGTGTTTTTCTGTGGGAATGAGATAATTTCCCACGATAAAGTAGCCTATACGTCACTCTCCAGCCCTCAAACTATCTCCACACAAAAAATTACGCCAATCCGTTACTCTGTTTCGACGTGAAAGAAAGACAAACAAACAAAAAAACACATTTTCATATTTTTAATATTAGTACTGATATTGATATCAACTATTCTTAGTTAAGTCCTGTTAAAACCCTGTTAAATCGTTATTTACAAATTATGGCAGAAAAATAGACAAACTTTTCAGGCCTAATACTTCAGGTCTTCAGGTCCAATCTTACAGGAAATAACTCATTGTTATTCTCGAAAAATGTTTTAGTCTCAATAAGTAGTGTCGAAAAGAAGTACAGATATTTTATAACTTTTTTATATAAAGTATATACATTTTTACCACAGAACTAGCCTGGAGCGACCACATCGTCCCCGAAGTACGTTAAAGTATTGTGTAATAAATAAGCCTTTAACACAAATACGGCAATGAAGGTTTATAACGGTTTAGGACCCTGTTGTAAACACGTAGTGTGTCTCGATGAGCCTTATAATAGCCGTCTATTCCGATATTTTCGAATTTTCATTTATATGTATGACATATAACAAAAAATAGCTTTTACTGAATTATCTATAGAGATAAATAAAATTGGAGTGTCTGTTTGTAATATTAAAATAACCGCTTTTTACTAAATGCATATGGATGTATACGCGGTACATATACCAAAACAACATTTTTTACAGTTTTTGTCTGTCTGTTTGTTTAGGCTAATCTCTGAAACGGCTGGACCGATTTTGACGGGACTTTCACTGGCAGATAGCTGATGTAATAAGGAGTAACTTAGGCTACTTTTATTTTAGAAAAAAAAATAGCGTCCCACGATTAAAAAAACCAAATTAATTAATTAATTTTATTTTGAGAAGCAACCTAGGGACGAACCCGAGCGAAGCGAGGGTGAGTCGCTAGTATATTATACGAAAATCCTTATTATTAACATTGACATAGTTTGTTTTAATAAAATTAAATGATATGTTAAAATGATTATAATTTTAAATGATATGTTTTCGTAATGCTCCTGTCAGGTCGCGACCGGTCCACAGTCAACTAATGTGTTTGATCAAAATGCCCGATAATTTGTTTAACGACGGTTGCGAATTTTGATATAATTAATTATAACTTAATTATTAAATTACTGCTGATGGTTCTGTTTGTTAGACTCGCTGTTTCTGCAATGAAATTACAGAAAAGGCTCACAGTATAACAGATATATTGTAATATTTATTCAAATATTACAACGAGCTTTGAGATACTGAGTTTCATAATTGTGTCGAAGGGTAACAATATTATGTTTCAAATCAAAGTCAAAAGAATCGATGTCATTGGTGGGAGATCAGGCGGAGAATTGACGGTTGTACTTTGAGCATAGTAAACTATTAACGGTTCCGTTGTTTCATTGAATATACGGAATCCTAAAAAGCTATATTTTGCTTAATTGAATACTTTCTTCTCTATTTATTAAAAATAGTAGTAGTAGTATTAAAAATATTAGTCCGCCAACCCGCACTTGGCCAGCGTGGTGGATATGGCCTGATCCCCGTTGTAGTGAAGGGGCCTCCCTTGCCGTATCCTGCCGTGTCCAGCAGTGGGAAGTTAAAAAAATATTTTATTATATATTAAACTTCTGTAGGTTTTCGGTACTCTGTATGAAATTCAATTTATGTTTTAAATAATTAGGATAGGTGAGATACTAAAAATAACGCATATTAGGCATATTACAATCATATATTATAGAATATCATTTATGGAAAGAATGTAATATTATATATCACTTTTCAGACAATAATAACGGTTACCATGGCAACAGACGTACGTACATGTTTTCGTAACGCATTCACCAGCTTACCCCCCAAGTCAAGCGTGCGTAAAGAAGTTTTACTTCAAAAAGGGCTGAATATAAAATAATTCAAGCGAGATTTTACAGAGCGAGTATAATAAGACCAATCTTGTTTTTTTTTTACGTGTGGAAACCACTGCTCCCGGGTACCCGCCGCTTTGGGGAAGCTGACGGGTTATGTGGGAATCCTGCCGCGAGAAGCGCAGCAGCCTACCCACTAAAACCACACGGTGTTCCATCTCAGTCGCATACTGGCCGGGGTACGGGTATTATAAGACCAATCTAGCCAACATGTAGTCATATAACATATTCAAGATACTGTTAGGGCTGTCCCGTGTCCTGCTCACTAAGCTTGCACACTGTTTATACATTGACGTATAAAAGAAATCTACATACTCGTTCGAGCAACCGTGAGCATATTAGATGCTTTCAGTCACTCAAACTTATAATATCATAAACGTAACTGCCTCTGTGTGTGTGTCTGTGTATCAATAATTTATGGAAGCGGCTTATGTCTACGATAATTAAAATTCACGCACTGGTATTACGCTTTAGCATAATTCACTTTTTGCTCGCGCACGTACATACTACATACCCGTATGTACCCGAACAGGTGGTTTTTGTGGCATAATATAAGATTTATTTAGGATTTATCTCTTGTGTCACTCTGGGGGCTAGTATAGGCAAGCCAGAGGTACGGAAGAGATATTGTTCTCCTCTAGAGTCTCAGATCCGTAGTGTAGCAGACCTTCACTAAAAACACAAACATTTTGTCAATTTATTATAGTTACTATGTTCTATTGCATAGTGTAATCTTCTAATATATACATATGTATGTTTGTTTATTTGTTTCTATTTCATGCGCGTTCGATACGATAAAACTTTGTGAACTAATTGCTTGCACTTATGTGAAAATGTCGGACTGGCAAATGTATTTAAAAGAGCATTTTTGGTAAAAAAAGTAAGTTAACGCTGGCCAAACTCTAAGATTAACTAAATATAATATAATGTCCTAAAGAGGCCTACAGAAAATACCATGATAGCATATACCAGTATGTATCTCCTTAGATATAATCAGAGTAACTATTTTTGTCAATTTAAAACCTAGCTAGGGACACACACTAGCGCGATGCAAGGGTAATATATTATGTAGTTATAATATGAAAAACCTAAATATTCTTAAAGGGCTCTTGCTAAGTGTCCGCGTAGAGTGAAGTCGCCTAGCCTACTATGATTAATAGCCTATTATTTTTCTCAGCAGACGATAGTGAAAATTCCCCAAAGATTGTCAAAAATGGTCGCTATTCCACTTTTGATTAAGTAATGGCCGTAAATGTAAATTTAAATAAAGTAGTATTTTAAGTGTATAATATATTATGCATCCATGTATAAGTACTTAAGAATATACATTGCACATAATATCAAGGCAATGGAAGCCCAGTGGTAACGTGCTCACTTGGGAAACCGAGTGAAGCGGGTTCAAATCCAGGGTCTCGCAGCTCTGATATTTTTATGTGCGAATCATTTCTAACATGATTACCACTTGCCTTACGTTGGAGGAAAATATCGTGAGGAAACCTGCATGTCTGAGAGAACCTAGCAAGTTTTCGAAAGAGATGTGAAGTCCGCCAACCCGCACTTGGCCAGCGTGGTGGACTACGGAATGATCCTCCGCGTATTGAAGGGGGGCCCGTGTCCAGCAGTGGGATGTTAAAAGGGCTGAATACATAATATGCCATCTCATAAGAAAAAATAAATACTTATTTTTGCTTCTTTACTAATTTGAAATATTTATTAATTTAACTAAACATACGCACGCACGGTCCCGCCGACCGGAGGTCAGTATAGGTCTGATTATCGGAAACAAATCGTTACTCGCTGAATATTCATAAGTCGTCCCTTCTTTGGACTGTGGCCAGCTGTTTATATCAGCATTTTTACTATGTATGAGCTGAGTGCTCGTTTTTAAAGTATTCCTATTTTTTTATGTAAAACTATGTAGTGTATACATTATATAAGTGCTTCAGTTATGTTTTAAAGTAAAGAATATAACCCATATTATCATAGCAGGTAAAACTTATAATAACTGGGTGCCTAATTTACAATAATTTGCACAAATTTAATTAATATGTACATACAAACTACTATTATAATTTCGTAAAACTTTGTATAATCCTAATTTTAATATCGCTTAAATCACGTATTGAAGTATATTCGTAGCCAAACATCGTTCGTTATATTATTTTACTAATCATTGAATTTTGACGTGAGTTTTGGCACATAACAACCTTCTCATTAAAACTTTGCACCTATTTTTTTTTTAAAAAGCTGCTTATACGGTAATAATGTACGGCTCGTAAACTTTAGTCTTACGAAACGTTTGAACTTAAAAAAAAATAGTTTAAAAAACTAAAAAACTCGCTTTAATGATGAACTGAACTTAAATGTAAAAAATATATTTTAGTATAAGAATAAAGTGATTAACAAGAAAATTAATGTTATTGTGAAAAAGCGTGGGGTGATTTGTACAATATTTGTATACTGACTCTACATTTAGAAACCATACCAATGGAATATTTATAACAACTCATATCGAGTATTAAAGCGTGTTTTTTTACTATTTTATACTATAATTTATTTTGCATTTTTTAGTTCGATATACTATAAAGGGGTGTTTATTAGTTTTTAAATATTTTTTTTTTAATTATTGTATTGTCATTAGTCTTTGTTAAAAGTGCAAAGTTTCAGTTCAAGCTGGAGTTTTGAAGTGGGCAAAAATCGCGTTAAAAGACTCCGATAAAAAGATACAGATGAACCTGGCTACCTAACTTGCAACCTAACTTGGCTAAGTAACTTCTTGGTTAATTTCTAGGCAAATAATAAAAAGTCACTCCACATAATTTCCTTATTATATAATACATTTCTTGAAGTATGTATGTATGTAAGTATTTATGTATGTATGTTTATATAATATAGATATAATTGATGTTTTTAGTTTGCACCTACACCGCACCTTATTATTATTATTATTTTTTCTCACGCTCGAGGGTTTCTGGTAGAGATCTCTTAAAGACATAAATCATCCTTTGTACACATGGTTACTGTTTTCTATTTTATATGTATTTTTTTTCCTACATAAATAAATAAATCTCTATAATGGCATAAATGTTAGCTCACATCAATAAAATCAGTCCGAGCCATGCTGTGACCATTGACTGCCAAAAAAAAACGGTACATGAGAAACAATGGAAGAATTAATTTATCATTTATATCGCGCCTCCACTATTTATCCTCATTTTGCAAGACCGCGCCGCGCGCGCGTGTGCGAGTAATTAATTATAATAATATTATTCATTCGTTACAATAATATTATCGGATACATTGTACAAATATCGGCAGCATCGGTTAATTAATGAACGTAGACGTTGTATTGCAACGTCTGTCGGGTATTATGAAACATAATGCTTTCATATACATACGAGTATCTGCTAGTGATGTAACGAATGTTCGATTTTTCACATTCGCGAATGCGAATGCGAATATTCAGTTCCAATATTCGCGAATACGAATGCGAATGCGAATGTTGACTTTCAAACAACGCGCGTGCAAAATGTTAAACAGACAGGTTTACAGGTTGAATGAACGAAGTTAGTCACATAAAGCTTGTATAGTATTATTGAATTTATCAAATTTAAGTAACACCTAGTCATATTGTTAAAGTAATATAAAAACATGAGTAAAGCACAGTTGTATTTTCATTCCATATTCATTCATTCCTTATATAATTCCCTTTTTATTTGTCAAATACATTCGCCAAGCATTCGCATCGTTTCGTGCGAATACGAATACGACTGTCAAAAAATATGCGAATATTCGCGGATGCGAATGCGAAAATCCGTTACATCACTAGTATCTACATACGTAACGGCGTAACTTATTCACTTTGTTGTCTGAACAAAATGTATCTTTATGGATATAAGTTATGTTAAGATACAAAAACATAGTATTCGAATGTTGCTGATAATGGAATATTAAATTTTTATTTTATTTTTCAATTTGGCATCAGTTGAGAATAGCTGTTATCCGAAGACAAATGTATACGAATATTTTAAAACTGACACAATAATAACATGTAATGATGATTTTGGTATTATTGGGTTACAAAGAAGAGGTAGACTGTTAAGTTTCTATTAACGACTGCTAATTAATTATATTCATTATTAATTAGAAAAAATCGAAATATATAACGTACTACATTAGCACATCGCACATGACATCACATCACACCACATCACATCACAAAACATCAGATTGCTTATCACAACTCATCCCAACAGGATTTATTTTGATTTTTGGTTCCCGACGTTTCGAATGCTTTACAGCAATCATGGTCACGGGAGAGACTAAGGTGTTAGATGTCTCAAAGGTATTATATAGTTGTTACAGACAGCCTACCCACAAAATAACAAAATGAATTCAAAAAACTTGAAAATTGATACCAAAGTACCTTACAATATTTATTAATTTTAATTTTAAACATCGGGAATCAAAAATCAAAATAAATCCGCGAAGAAATTCGAAAAGATAGTTTTATTTAAAACTAGCGACTCACCCTCGCTTCGCTTCGGGTTCGTCTCTAGACAAAAACAAATCTATCCCACGGGAACCGTACATTTTTCAGGGATGACATATAGCCTATAGCCTTCCTCAGTTAACGCGTTATCTAATGCAAAAAGAATTTTTCAAATCGGATTAGCAGTTTCTGAGATTAGCGCGTTCAACCAAACAAACAAACAAACTCTTCAGCTTTATAATATTAGTATAGATAAGTATGGATGTCAAATATTCCCGTAAATGTAAGAAAGTATCATCCCAACAGATCATACTGTACACATAGTTTTAGAATTTTCACTAAATTCATAAATAATGTAATAATGAAAGTATTTATTTAAAATAGCTTTTATATTTATTAAGAACTTTTATTTAGAACTTTAGAATTTTATTAAGAACCTAACGATCTGTACATTTTTTATCCAGTACACAAAAGTTTTCATCAATATTTTTCGTTAAGCTTATATTGCGGCAGACTTTGTTTGAAAAATTAAATAAATAAAAATATAAAAAAATACTGTAGTAGGTATTTGCGTCATGGTAAGTATTCCATTTATTTGATTACCTTGTACAATTGTTTGGATATTCAATCAATAGAAAGATAACATACTCCACCCAAAGCTGGTATCCCAAACTTAATATGCATTCATCAAAAACAAAAAAACCTTTTTTATAGCGAATTTTTAGGTTTAGATTTAGTTTTGTTCTTCAAAGATTTTGCTATAAAGTGAGCACATACTGAAGAAGTCACGACGGAAATAGTAATGAAATAAATTTACTATATAATAATCGAAAAAGGCCTAACTAATACCCAACTTATAATATAGATTTCGAAGTCCCTACGAAGACAATTTTCTCATACTCAGACTCAAATATTCGTTGAAATTTTAGAATAGCAAGTCATGTAAATAGATATAGCTATACCATAACTATTTCCTTTAATAAATGTTAAGTCGAAAAATATGGATTCGTCACTTTGATGGGGTCCAGAGTTATTTGAAAGCTTTGGGGTCTTAATAAATTTCGGGCGGTCGTTTCGGGACAAGATGACAAATTGTCGGCAATCTCAATCCGCTTTGTGAATTAGAGCTCACTGTCTTGATGTTGATGATTTGCCTTTGATATAATATGGTGTTTTTATAGATTTTATAAATAATAAGAATATATACTTATTCTTTTCTAAGTTAACGAGCAAATAAAACATAACTTGCTAATTGTTTTAGACAGTGCCAAAAATAATGTTTTTTTTTTGGCACTGTTTGGAGCTGTTACTACGTTTTTATTTGAAGAATATAACAAAAATTACTTTTATATAATTCAAGATACGTATAAATAAAAGGTAGCGGATAGAGGTATCTTGCTGTAATATAATGTGAAGCTTAGAACGGTCCCAAAGGAAACAAGTCAGCGTAACACGGCGTGCTCATATATTACCTGTGTAATCCGCTTTGCGAGCACCTCGCCGCCACCTGCCTGCTACTTGCTGCCTGCCAAGTGAGGACAAGCCCTCAAGAGTGCAAGCTTGGCGGCACAGTCACGTTATTGTTCATTTGCATATTATGGTATTTATAAAAACGTGAGTTCGCACTTCAACCGTCTGTAGTTAACTTATTTCAAGTTGACAATCTATACATATAAATAAAATTGGAGTGTCTGTTTGTAATATTTAAATAACCGCTTTTTACTAATTGCATATGGATGTATACACTGTACATATACCAAAACAACATTTTTACAACTTTTGTCTATCTATCTGACTGTCTATTTGTTCCGGCTAATCTCTGAACCGGCTGGACCGATTTTGACGGGACTTTCACTGGCAGATATCTGATGTAATAAGGAGTAACTTAGGCTAGTAGCTTAGTACTTTTATTTTAGAAAAAAAAAATTGGGTCCCACGAAAAAAAAAACAAATTAATTAATTTTTGTTTTGGGAAGTAACCTAGGGACGAATTCGAGCGAAGCGAGGGTGAGTCGCTAGTCTATGTAGGTATAAATACAAATACAATGGTACAGTTTAAATTATTGTCTACTCTAAATAAAACTATATATGTTTTCGGATTTTTTTGCGTATTTATGTTGATTATTGATTCCCGACGTTTCGAATGCTTTACAGCAATCATGGCCACGGGAGAGACTTAGGTGTTAGATGTGTCAAAGGTATTATATAGTTGTGTTTTGTGGGTAGGCTGTCTGTAATAACAAAAGATTTATTTAAAATGTCAAATATTTGTGTAAATCTAAGAAAGTATATAGGCAGTGGTAGCCCAGTGGTAACGCGCTCGCTAGGGAAACCGAGTGAAGCGAGTTCAAATCCCGAGTCTCGCACCTCTGATATTTTCATGTGCGAATCATTTTTAACATGATTACCACTTGCCTTACGGTGAAGGAAAACATCGTGAGGAAACCTGCATGTCTGAGAGAACCTAGCAAGTTTTCGAAAGACGTGTGAAGTCCGCCAACTCGCACTTGACCAGCGTGGTAGACTATGACCTGATCCCCCTCGTATTGAAGGGAGGCCCACCCCCAGCAGTGGGACGTAAAAAGGGCCGAATACAAGAAAGTATTATTGTCTACTTCATGCTAAGCTTCACTGTGATTTTTCAGATTCAATGAAAATTAACACTATTGTGCTCTCGCTTGTACATATTAGTGACAGGTGACCACAAAATTCATTTATTCATCCCACACTCATATGAGATAGTTACGAAGGGTAAAACAGACAATTTCTGGCGACTTAGTTTCGCCACAAGCAATAACGGCCCAGACGACCTGCGCAATTAGTTTGCAAAAAGTTATGTAGTGAGCTCAGCGGCCGCAAGTATTACAAATTGCGGTATAGCGGGAAATTACCCAGGACTCTCGGGCTTCCACTGAAAAATTGTGTCCTCTAATTTGACAATTATTTAACAGAAAGAATAAGAACGGGTCGGACCGACCTTCGTTTGCATGTCGTGTAAGGCTTTCATTATAAGATCGAGACAGGTTTGTATGATGTTAGATGCTCACATAAGGCGAGGAATAGCTTTGTTTGTGTTTGTGATAGATTGAAAACTGATATTTTGTAGCAGGTGTGCTCGATTGCACTATGCTCAAATAATATATATATTGTGATTTTACCTCCCTATAATGCATACACAGGCTTTGTCTGCTGACTTCACTATAATTATTTCGTTTCTGCTAAACTTATTTCACTGCACACATTATCTATAATAATATTATAAAGAGGATTATTATTTATTTGTTTGTTTGTTTGTTTGCATCGATTAGGCTCCGAAACTACTGAACCGATTACGATGAAAGGTAAGAAGATAGTTTGAGACCCTGGGAAGGATGTAGGATAGTTTTTATCCCGGAAATCATTCTTTAAGGGGATAAAAATGCGGATGAAAGTTTGTATGGGGAAGCAAGCCAGGGATGAACCCGAGCGAAGCGAGGGTGAGTCGCTAGTACTATTTAAAATTATATTTAACGTGGCATATTTACTTTCTGGCCGCATCGTGGGTAACATCAATATTGTAGATGGGGTCTTTATATAATATTATATAAATAAATTGGACTTTCGAAGTTCTCATCTGCGTTCCGACTTGTTATTTGCATAAAAAGGATTTGTAGATTCCAATTTTATATTCTCTAAAATGTTAGAACTGGTTGTATGTATGCAAACAACTGATTTGTCCTCGAACTAGACCTAGAATCGAGGTCTAGACCTATATATATATGACCTATGATGGCGCCTTGTAAGACCTAAAACATGGAGATCAGTGAACTATAAAGTACCAGGACCAGACACGAACAAAGAACTGAAATATTTGCATAATCATATCACGAAAACATTTAAACTTTTTATTTCTCTATGTTCATCTATATTAAACACTCAGAGCCAACGAATTCTCATTAATGATTCCATGACCTGCAGGTTATTGAAACAATAAATTAGTACAGTTTGTACAAAATGTTCATTAGATCCCCCGAATCACTCGCAATCTTAGGAACATTGAAAGAACAACAGCAGTCGGCAATATTTAATTCAGAAGAAACACAAAACACTTAATTACATTTTCATATCTATTAGCGAAAGTGAAATTTAAATAACTCAATTAGGCTACATTGCTACATTAATAACAATTATATAAATTCATACACCAAATTTAGAAAAGGAGATACTCAATTTGTATATTTGATCTTTTAGTCAAACGCGAACCGACATCTTGAAAGCTCGTGATACCAAATGATGACAAATGGTCCAGGATGAACTTGAAAATAAAATCCAACGCTTTAGAGTGCAACGTACTTTTAAAATGATTTGAATACCAGTGCTCCTTTTTAATAAAACTCTCTATCCTTGATGTGATAAGTGTAAGGATTGACAAATAACGTAATTTTTAACTTTTTACTAGAAAAGGTACATACACCGATGTCAAAATTATGTAATATGTAATGTTAATTATTCCATCCTTAAGGGTTAATATTTTTTTATTTATATGATCCTCTGAAATATGATTTATTTATCAAAAAAAAGACATGAAAATCCCGAGGCACGGAGAAGAAACATTGCTAACTATCCGACATCCGACTGTTATTCAGAATTTCTTAATAAAAACTCTTCTTTTGTCCCGACCGAGACTCGTACCGTCAATTTGCAATCTTAACTAGCCTCAGATCAACAATCCAGGTTCTAACGTAAACAATGGGTTAAATTATTGTAAAACTTTTGTTTTTAATACGCTACAGTATATAGAAACGGTCTCATTTGGCATACTAATGTGTCGGCTCAACGTGTCTGTCCGTTACGTGTCACGTGTGGAATTTAGGGATTAATGTTTGTGAGATTTTCATATACTTTGTGGTACCTCCTAAAAATTTATTTCCCTAATATTATTAACTTACCTTTTTACTCTGTAACACCTCAATGAACTTGAGTGAAACTTGAGTGAAATCCATTTTTTTTATTCTGGAGAACCCATCATAAGATCCTTGACGGCCCTTAACGGGTAGGGGATTATGGAACTTTTAATAAAACCCATAGCAGAACCCTATCTTCACGGTGCAATCCTACAACGTAGGATCCCTTGCATACACTTTACATTCTGATATAGCTTACAACCTGACTGTTGTAACACATAGGTTTATTAGGTACGACGCACCATGAGAGTGCAGCTGAAACTTAGAGAAAAAATCACGTTTCCTCACGATGTTTCCCTTCAACATAAGACAAGAAGTAATCATGTAGAAAATGATTCGCTCATGAAATTACCAGAATATATGAAGTAATATCTCTATATGAGACGTCGTTTGAACCCACTTCACTTGGTTTCTCATGAAGCACGCGTGGGCAGTGAAGGTATGAGTAGGCATAAGATTTTAGTACCTAGTTATATGAGAATTTATTAAATAAATTCATATCAATCAATATAGTCCATCTAATACCATCATTAATTTTATTTTGTAAATATTGCCTAAGACGGATTTCCTTAAGAAATATTTCCCATAATATTCAATGAACCTGGTGATTTGTGGTGTGGTGTGATCCATATGAATACAATTTTTTCTTCGTTATAAATCTATTGTAGTTTTTAAGCTTGTAGTGAAGTATTTTTGAGTGCAATATAATTGTAAATATAATAATTTCATTTTCTAGGACATTTAGTATTATATGAAAACATGCCACAAAAGAAGATAGCATTTCAGTGCTGTCACTCGTTTTTAAATATAAAAGTAAAGAAACAGAATCTCATCTATACTAATATTACAAAGCTGAAGAGTTTGTTTGTTTGTTTATTTGTTTGTTTGTTTGGTTGAACGCACTAATCTCAGGGACTACTGTTTGGAATTGAAAAATTCTTTTTGTGTCGGATAGTCCATTTATCGAGGAAGGCTTTACGCTATACATCTATGAAAAATGTACGGTTCTCGTGAGATAGATTTGCTTTTGTCTAGGGACAAACCTGAAACGAAGCGAGGGTGAGTCGCTAGTACTATAATAAAAAAAATTCTTAAGAAATAAGGTTTGCAGTAGACTAAATAAGTTCTTACGGGATTTCAAGCTGAGTGATCTACTTTTTAGCTTGTAGTTCTCATGGTCATAAGCCATCGAACTTAAAACAATAATGTATATTATGTTATGTAAGTGGATGGTGTACCATGTTGGTTGTTTCTGGTACTTCTCAATTCTCTGATAGTAGAGTGGACCGTGTTCAATGTCGACAGGCAGCCATCGAGGCGTCGTGGTAGATTACGTGAGCGATCCAGGGATGCCCTATTAAGACGGGTGAGGTTCTGTCGGGCTTAGTGATTGGTACTGGCTTTCCCAATTTAAAAAGAAATTGTAATTAAGGTAGGTTCGTATAACCTTTGTATCCATAAAAAAAAAAGTTTGTTAAAATCGCAAATTTCCAAAGGGTGTTTATCCCTATATAATTTACATCTATTGCTTTAAAAATTTAAATTTTTAAATGGAGAAGATTGTTATGGTATGTGTTATGGTGTCACTTGTCATAAAAGACAAGACTAGCAACAGCTACGCTAGGCCGAATAAAGCTAGAAGTAATTGAAACCATTGTCCGACCGTCGTATGTACTTATTAGAAAAAATCTGCTAGCAATGTCAGAAAGGAGAAGCTGATCGATTTCGAAGTAATTGTACGATTACGTTTTTACGTACGTACGTTTTTATCAGAATTTTCTAAAGACATTTGCTAAAGAATAAACTTAATGTGCAGAGTTGTATTCGTCTAATGGACACTAACGTCGGAATTTAAGCCAAAGTAAGGCTGACACGTAAAAGCCGAGTGAATCTTATCGTTTTATGGGTACGTTTAGATTAGAACACGTCACACGAGCCGGTGCACCGCATGCCGACGTGGGGGAGGAGGCCTAGATGTGATATACAAATGGAATAGATGCAGAAAATAATCTTATGGTAGTGTAAATAATTTTTTGAAAGTTTTTTGCCGACTGGAAATTATTATCAATAAGTCTAATCTATTATCTAAGCCAAGTGAAGCGAACGTGACCGGTTCGATTTCAAATTAATTAGGATATATTTTTACGGTATAAAACCTACCATTTTAAATCTATTCACTCTACACGAAAAATGTATTGAATAAAAATAGGTATTTTTATAGCCTGTAACTTTTTTATCAAATATTTTTCACTAAAATCAATATTTATCACGATAAACGTGAAAAACATAGTTTTTTTTAGATTTGACCTTGAAAATTAAATTTGCGGCCATTTTTCCTGTCGTATACGTAATCAGTACGTCCAAATACATATGTGTACCAAATTCAGATTAATCGGAGCTATGGGCTATTCGGAAGTTCACCCAGATTTAATCTGACAGGCGGCCTACATTGTGCAGCCAGTTCGAAATATTCTGTTACTGTTTAGCAAGAATATATCAAATTATTTTGATTTTTAATCAAACACATATTTTTTTATGAATTCGTCAAATCATAAAACGTTTTTGAAGCTAAAGTTGTATCAAAATTGTATTAATAAACCGCATTGAAGAAACAAGTACAGAATATGTGGGGAAATTCCCATAAGACATCTGTAGTATATGTTATTTGAAAGTGGATATTCTCTGTGGAGTTCCCCATCGTAAACACAATTAGAGCAGTCGACTTCCGCTACTATTGGTACCTTGCCGTAGATACACGATCTGCAATATGGTTGTTGGGTTTCAACTCTCAGAAATGTTGTTTATACTAAAAGTACAATACAAATAAATGGCCAAAAGTTGTGTAAATAAAATAGTGACCTCGTCTCCCTTTTATTTTAAGAATGAATTACCATAGCTTCACTCGGGTGCATCCCTACATGCATAACACTAGCTTATGTCTTACTCCAGATTTATCTGAGTGCTAAATTACATCCAGCTGAAACGGCTGTACAGTTTGTACAGCCGTTTCAGCGTAACAGAGTAACAAACATACATACACACACATACGTACGCTTTTTAATATATATGTATCAAATAGTATTCCGGTAGTTATCATCCGTATTAATATTATAAACGTGAAAGTTTGTGAATATGGATGTTGGTTACTCTTTCACGCCAGAACGGCTGAACGGATCTGGATGAAATTTGGCACAGAGATAGATTATAATCTGGAATAATATATAGCCTACTTTTTATCCCAGAAATAAACGGTTCCCGTGGGATAGGTTTGTTTTTATTTTCCTAGTATGCCAGTATACGCTAGCATGACAATAATTTAATTTCAGTTTTACATTTTTATTTTGCAATTTATCCAAGATCGTCAGTTATACTGTATACTAATAAATCTTACATAATGCACAACTTTATATATTGACAGATTTTTCCGCTTTAACCAAAAATAAATCAGAGAATCGTTTGACCCCGATACAACTCCCAATTCTTCCATTGTCAACATTCTTATATTATCCAACTTTCAAAGATAACTCAATTTATAGCAAAGTTTCTTTTTACCAGCGATGGCCACGGAGACGGTACATGCGTTTGGGGTAAGAGGTATTTATGTGTATCTGTTACCATTGTTCTCGGAAACAGCTAGGTCGATTTTGAAATGGATTTTTGCTTCCTATAAGTCTCATTCCTGAGCATGTTCTCAGCTAAGTTTTATAATGTTATAGACCGCCAAGGGGCGCTACAGTATTCACATGTTTCTCCAAAACGGTTATTTTTTATTTAAATAAATGTATTGCATTTACTATTAGAATTTAGAAATAAAAATCTATACTAATAATATTATAAAGAGGTAAAGTTTGTGAGTTTGTCAGGTTGTAGAGGGTAATCTCTGAACCTACTGAACCGATTTAGATGAAATTTGGTAAGAAAATAGTTTGAGACCCTAGGAAGGATATAGAATACTTTTTATTCCGGAAATCATCTCTTAAAGGAGTGAAAGTGGGGATGAATGTTTGTGTTGGGAAGCAAGCTAGAGACGAACCCGAGCAAAGCGAGGGTGAGTCGTTAGTAAATGGCTATTTTTCCTTTATTATATATTATCATCTATTATTTCCTTTATTGTATATCATCTTATTTTATCATAATGAATAGAAAAATCATAAAATAAATTTTAGGACAAAAACAATTTCTTTTTTTGTAGAGTTCTGTTATCTTTACATATAATAAAATTCTAACTGAGTCGAATCTGTACATTAAATATTATTTGAAAAATGTTATTGAAATTGTCATTATTTTCGATATAGAGGCCGAATGTATAGTTTTTAGAATTTTTGTCTATATGTCTGTCTCGGAACGCATCACGAGAATACCACCGGGCAGATTTTGATGAAATTTGGTATAATGAAAGCCGATAAACCGGGTCAACATACAGGATGTTTTTTACTACGGGAAAATATCATATCTCTGAGAAATCTATATTAACCATTAAAACGTTAACGTAACGTTAAAAATAAAGCTACTGGCACATACTACTTAACACGTACAGTCTACAACAGGTTACGCGCGACGGCTATTAATAATCTATACATATAATAAAATTGTAGAGGTCGAATGTCAGGGCGATGTAAGAAGAGAAATAGAACAAATCCATTTTTTTTTCAATATTTTTGTTTCTATGTTTGTTCGTCTGTTTGTACAGGCTAATCTCCGAAACTGTTGGACCGATTTGAATGAAGTTTTGCATGATGGTACCCTATATCCCCGGTCAACTTCTTAGATACTTTTCATCCCGGAAAATTAAACAGTTCCTGTGGGATAGTAAAAAACTATAGTAATTTATACAGCGGATTTTAATGAAACTTTACAATAATATAGTTCATACATCAGAATAACAAATAGGCTACTTTTTATTTCGGAAAAATGTACGGTTCCCGTGGGATAGATTTGCTTTTGTTTGTCTAGAAGTGAACCTGAGCGAAGCGAGAGTGAGCCGCTAGTATTCTATATAATAGTTAGGTATTGTGGTAGTGTAATTATTTATATTTTTTATTGATTACATTTAATAAGAATTATATTTAACTATTATTGGAGAAATATATTTTTATACTATGTTTTTTTTATTAAATTTTTTGAGCATATTATACAAATATACATTTTTGTTTGATAAATGTTAATAAAATACACAGCTGTACAAATTAAAATGATGCCATAATACAATAAGAGTATATAAAACTTCCTCAAACATCAAACAGTATTAATGATCGATGTGTAAGCGGATTCAATAAAAATGTCGTATTGTATTTATGGGGCTAAACGGCGTTTCCGCTTCATAGCTTTTCATGTGTTTTCATTGGAACTACAGCTTTGTTACACGTCATCGTAACGTGTTTAATATCTTATAACAAACTAGCAGAATTCGCGGCTTCGCTCGCGATCAAACTACAAAAAAATATGAAATTTCATGCAAATATGTCCAAGGAATAAAAAGTTTCATTCAGACTTTTATCCCGTATTTCATCCCCTTGGGGGTTGAATTTTGAAAAATCCTTCCTTAGTGGATGTCTTCGTCATATGAGGAATACGTGTGCGAAATTTCAATAAGCCATCCTTAAGGGTTTGGCCTGTGCGTTGATACATCAGTTAATCCCTTTTGCCTTTTATATAATAAGATTACTTTATAAGTATTTAATAATTTTGTTTTTTTTTTTTTAATATTAAATATTATGTGAATCTGTACATTACCTGTCAACGACCGCCGATCCACCGGTGGTCCAGTTAGCAATTGATTTCTTAGAAATTAACCAGGAGGTGTTAACAAAACATACACACAAAAGAAAAATATACACCTTTTCCTTGTTGGGGTCGAAAAAAAAGCTGGAATTTCTATTTAAGAAACTTATAGAATATACAAATATGTATAACTGGCGGTTCACCCTCGCTTCGCTCAGGTTCGTCGCTAGGTACGTTAGCCATATAAATTTTAATTTTTTTTTTTCGTTAGTTTTTTATTTTTTCTCTTTATTAAAACCATTCGTGAACCTTAAGGAACATACAAAAAAATAAATTATCCGAATTGGTTCAACCATTCTTGAGTTATGCGCTTACCAACATTCATTTTTATTTATATAGATATGAGATAATATTAACCTACTATACCTATAGGTACACATTAGTATTAACTTAATTACTAATTCGGATTAAACGCAATATCGATGTGTATAACTATTTAGTGCAAGATAATCATAACTTACAAAATTTCACGCACAATTACGACTAACTTCAATCGATCAATCACCACTGTATCACCACTAGTGCCCCCCGCCATCGTCACTTTGACGTTACTTTTCATCTATCATTTTCTGATATCTTTTCTTAGTTAGACTTTAAACTTGAAATGACCATTGTACTTGATACCTTTTTATACATAAAGAAATAAGAATAAATATAAGAAAAAAAAAATAAACTGACTTCAAAAAAACCGACTTCTAGGCACTAAAAAGTAAAACATAACTGAACGGCGTTCATTTGTTCGTTCGTTATTTATTTTAGTTAGTACCTGGAAGTTGGTTTTTATTCTTTTTTTTATTGAAGTCAGTTATTTTATTTTATTTTTTTGTAATAGTAAAAACTGAAATAGTTATTGTAATAAGTATTAACAGTTTTTTTTATAAATACTTAGAGATTCTTTGTTATTTATGTTGCTTTGAGGAGGGGTAAGACTGTTGAATTCATCTGTGGCAGTCTTGCCATATAAGTTTTCGATCCAAACCCTATAGGGTACTTCCGATTGACCTAGAATTGTCAATTTTGGTTAAAAGCAAGGTCTTACAGCACAAGTATAGGGAAAACTCCGAAAAATAAAAATAGTTGAAAATTAAGGTAACTTTTGGTACTTACAAGTTTTTGCGAAAATCTTGCCCATATCTTTTTATCGTGTTGACTTAAGACTTTGATTTTTATACACCTAATAGAGACTATAGACCTCGGTATCTGATATAAATTTCAACTTGATAGGTCCACCCTTTCCTAAGAAAATCGGTGGTGACACACGGACTATATACGGAAAGATGTTATCAAAAATTTCATGCTTCTAGTCTTTAGTTTAGGCTGTGAGTAAGTGTATCTGTCAGTCACTTTTAGTATTTAATTGAGTACATGTCGACTGTGGAAAGTTCACTCATCGTGTCTTTCAGTACTTGACTGTAACGTGTCCTTACTCCCTGTTCAACTGTCACTTAAGTAGCGTCAAGCCGGACGCAGGTATCGACTAGGCAGGAGACGAAAGTGAAAATATGAATAAAGCGGACGTAATATTAAAGAGCCTTATAAAAAAGTAATTTTAATCTAAGAAAACTAAAAACTGGGAAAACTTGTATCTACGTGTTTGTTTTTTGTTTGGCGCCAGAAAGCAGTATTTATTTAGAGTGTATTTTCTCTCAATCTGCGATTGTCTAGTAGAAAACTACTGCCTGAAAATGCAGAAAAATAGTCTTTTCGCATAATAATCTTCCACTTCTAAATTTTAATTATGATAATGCAAGTGCATAGACATTTATTTGATTTTTTTTTGTTAATTTTTGTAATAAAGAAGGTGATTATGTACCTATGACTACTTTAATGATTATAAGAAAAATATATTATTATAAAATAAATCAATATTTTCATTTTACCAATAGAAAATATACATGATTTTTTTTTTCATTTTTTATACAATCATACATGGTTATTATATAATTTAAAAAAAAATATTGAGCTCCAAAAAACTAAAACTTAGTATAAAAAATATTAAAATACACCGTTACGGATACTTTAGACGCTCGCCATTTCGCGCGCTTGTTGTGACGTCAAAGTATAATATATACAGAAATGACGACTTAATTAGTAAGCGAATCGCTGATCGCTGACTGACGTCATATTCGGTCTGACCAATGGCGTTGCGTTTCAACTACTTTGAATTTCCCACCTGTTTTTTAAACTTTTTAATAAATATTTTCTTAGTCAAAAAAATCTACATAAAAAAAATATGAATATAGGCTTAATTCAAAAGCAATAAAAGATTATAAAAAAATATTTCACCTTTCATTACATCACACGCATATTCCCTATTATTGTCTGATTACAACAAAACATATTACTTAAGTATTCGGTATTCGGCCGAATAGTATGTAGATATTCGGTATTCGGCCGAATAGGATAAAAGTAGCCGAATAGGCCGAATACCGAATAGTAGCCGAATATTCGTTGCAAGTCTAATATATATGTATATATATAAGCTTCTATAAATAATTGTGAAAGACATAGTTCAGAAAAATGTTTTTAACTTTAAATAAATAATAATAAATATATAATAGGGATATTAACACACAGCACCATCTACTTCCATGGTTAGCTACGAGGCCTATGTTATGGGTACCAGGTAGTTGATACACTACACATATATAACTTTAAATACATACATATTATAAATAGAAACACTCATGACTGGAGTACAAACATTCGTGCTGATCACACAAATGAATGCCTCCAGCGGGACTCGAACCTGCGACCGCTGGCACAGCAAGTAGGGTCACTACACACTGAGCCAAACGTGTCAGCTTTTGAACTGCATAACGGATTTTCCACAACTATGACTGAGAAATATGAAGTACCTATACTTAGTATACTATAATTTATCTTTGAATTTAAATATATAAATAGTTCTATCAATTTAGGAGCAATGATGTCGCAGACGAATATAAACAGATATGGGCATAAAACGTACAACAGATTTTGTCTTTATTCTGGAAGTAATAAAGGTATTTCTCCCCTGTATAGAACACACATTTTCCATCTTGATTTTCTCGATAAGTCTATCATTAAATACAGAATAAGGCTCTACATGGTAAATGAAAATAAAATACGTAAGGTATTTGCGTTGGATGTAATATATTTCGAGCGACGCAATCCGAGCTCTTCCGAGCCCTCTCGAGACACTCCAGGAACTGAGGCGAATTTTTATACGAAACCGTTTAATTTATATATCAAATAGAGGAAAGAATAATATATAGAAAACTAATAGTATATTTTCTCATTGAACATAAAGTCATATTATTTTTAATAAGAGAGTATAAATGATTACCAAAAAATCTATATCACGTCCTATAGAAAAATTAGAACGGAGAGCTATTCTTTATAAGCACGTTATTGTTAATATATTAGAAAATAATGGCTCACCCTCGCTTCGCGTTTGGGTTCGTCTCTAGACAAACAAAAACAAATCTATCCCCCGGGAACCATACATTTTTCCGGGATAAAAAGTAGCCTATTTGTTATTCTGATGAACTATATTATTGTAAAGATTCATTAAAATCCAATCAGTAACTTTTGTGTACTAAGTTGTATAAAAAACTAAAGTTTTTTTACTATCCCACGGGAACCCTTCAATTTTCTGGGATGAAAAGTATCTAAGATGTTGACGGGGGATATAAGGTACCACCATGCAAAATTTCATTTAAATCGGTCTAACAGTTTCGGAGATTAGCCCGTACAAACAGACAAACAGACAGAGAAATAAAAACTTGAAAAAAATCTGGATTTGTTCTATTTCTTTTCTTACACCCCCTGACTCGGTTTTTTGCATTTTTTTTTACGTACAGACATTCGACCTCTACAGTTTTATTATATGTATAGATAAGAATGTCTTGACAGATTTAGATCAAACATCTTACGACGAATTGTATATAAAAAGGTCGACACAATGGTTTGATCAATGTGCTATTAGATCAAAGCTGTTATTTAATTAAAAAAATATTAGCTGGAAACTAAATACATAGTAATATATTCACGGGTAAAATCCCACCTAGAAACGAGATTTTTATGGTATAAATGAACTAAGTACAATGAAGCTGTCTAAATTAGCATGATAATATATTTAAAGTGTGGTCACATCTGCGCCGAGACTGAGATCTACTTTAGGTTAACTAATACATACGTTACGGTTAATTTAAGACTTTGTTGAATTAACCGACCCCATTATGTTATACAGCTTACTACTTACTCACCATTTAATTTAGGTTTATGTATGTAGTAAAATATAATATTTAGACTTGCAACGAATATTCGGCTACTATTCGGTATTCGGCCTATTCGGCTACTTTTTTGCTATTCGGCCGAATACCGAATATCTCGATACTGTTCGGCCGAATACCGAATACTTCAGTAATATGTTTTACTGTAATCAGATAATAATAAGGAATATGCGTGAGATTAAAAGAAAGGTGAAATATATTTTTTTAATAGTCTTTATTGCTTTTGGTTTAAGTCCATATTAATATTTTTTAATGTAATTTGTTTTTAAGAAAATAATTATTAAAAAGTGGAAAAACAGGTGGAAAATTAAAAGTAGCTGAAACGCAACGCTATTGGTCAGACCGAATATGCCGTCAATGTATTATCATAACAGAGCGATTAGCGACTTTGTCGCTTACAAATTGAGTCGTCGTTTCTGTGTATATCATACTGTGAGGTCACGCCAAGTGCGCGAAATGACGAGCGTTTAAAGTATCCGTAATGGTATGATATTAAAAAAAAATGTTTTTGGAGCTGGATACATTGTTTTTTTCTACAATTATATAACGATGTAAGCTACTATATAAAAACTAAAAAAAATAATTTATTTTATAATACATAATATATTTTTCTGATAATCATTAAGGTAGTCATAGGTACATAATCACCTTCTTTATTACAAAAAATAACAAAAAAACTGTCAAATAAATGTCTATGCACTTGCATTATCACAATTAAAATTTAGAAATGGAAGATTATGATGCGAAAAAACTAATTTTTCTGCATTTTCAGGCAGTATTTTATTTCTAGACAACCTCAGATACAGGCAAAAGACGCTCTAAATAAATACTACTTCCTGGCGCCAAACAAGAAACAAACACGTAGATACAACTTTTCCCGCCACGTGCTGGCCGAATACTTTTGCCTAATATTTGGCTATTCGGCCAGAAAGCCCACCGAATATTCGGTATTCGGCGTATGGCCGAATATACTATTCGTTGCAAGTCTAATAATCTAATATATAAAATTCTCGTGTCACAGTTTTCGTTGCCATACTCCTCCGAAACGGATTGACCGATTTTGATGAAATTTTTTGTGCTTATCCGGTATCTATGAGAATCGGCCAACATCTATTTTTCATCCCCCTAAATGTTAGGGGTAGTCCACCCCTAAATTTTTATTTTTATTTTTTAGAATTATTTATATGGCAAAACAACGTTTGCCGGGTCAGCTAGTATTATATAGTAGCAGTATAGTATTCAGTTCTTTTTGACGTCCCACAGCTGGGCACGGGTCTCCCTTCAATACAAGGGTGATAAGGCCATAGTCCACCACACTGGCCAAGTGCGGGTTGGCGGACTTCTTTCGAAAACTTGTTAAGTGCTCTTAGAAATATAGGTTTCCTCACGATGTTTTGCTTCACCCTAAGACAAGTGGTAATCATGTTTTAATGATTCTCACATAAAAATAGGAAAGGTGCGAGACCCGGGATTTGAACACGCTTCACTCGGTTTCCTAAGCGATTTTTTTTTCTTCAAAAGTAATCGTATTCAAATGGTTCTTTGGAGTTGGATGAGACATAAACTTAAAAAATGCTTGCAATAGCTTAAAAAATGGTAAAATTATTTGCATATCATAATATAATGTATCTGTTAGAACAAGAACAAAGATAAAACTGATCAGAATTAAAATACTTTAAAATCAAAAATTAGAATGATAAAATATTATAATATATACTTACCTTCTATCTATGTAGGAATTTAATGTATTGAATTTAATTGTATGACTGTATTAACTTAATTACACTTTACACTTTAGTTGTTTTCTGCATTAGTTAAATACGAAACTTCCATGTAACAACACACGATTTTTATTAACTCGTTTAAATGGATTTAGTTTTCAATTAAATCGAATTAAATGTAAATTAATAATCCGTGGGTTTTGTTCCTTTAAGGAGTCTGCCCACTACCCCGTCTCATACCATGACCGTGCTAGGAGCGTGTCAGGCAAAAAAATATTCTTTGTATTGAAATGTATGAGACTCTGCCCACTAGACCGTTCCGTCACCGACCGGCACCGTCGCGTGCCGTGCACGGAACGTTAACAATTGTCATCGAGAATATTTTACCGGTGACGGTACGCTGCGTGCCTGGCACGCGACGTTACGGGACCGGTGCGCGTAGGCGGCGCAATGGTGAGCATACACAACACTAAAACCGTTATGTACGGGTATGATACGTTGTTGATACGTTCTAGTGGGCATAGTAGTCCGTGCCATGCTCGTTTCCGTGCCTGATACGTTCATAGCACGGTCATGGTATGAGACGGTGTAGTGGGCAGACTCCTTTAATGATAATTGCGTTTTAAACGTTTAAATTTTAAATGTAAAATATTTAACAAAAAGCTGTAAAGCAATCGAAACGTCGGGAACCAAAAATCAAAATAAATCCGCGAAAAAATCCGAAAAGATAGTTTTATATAAATGTCAAATATTCGCGTAAATCTAAGAAAGTATTATATTTAACAAAGTTCATATAAGAATAAGGGCAGTGGTAGCCCAGTGGTAACGCGCTCGCTTGGGAAACCGAGTGAAGCGGGTTCAAATCCCGGGTCTCGCACCTCTGATATTTTCGTGTGCGAATCATTTCCAACATGATTACCACTTGCCTTACGGTGAAGGAAAACATTGTGAGGAAACCTGCATGTCTGAGAAAGCTTAGCAAGTTTTCGAAAGACGTGTGAAGTCCACCAATCCGCACTTGGCCAGCGTGGTGGACTATGGCCTGATTCCCCTCGTATTGAAGGGAGGCTCGTGCCCAGCAGTGGGACGTTAAAAAGTGCTGAATACATATAAAAATGAAAAACAATCCTCATAAGGGATATCCTTATAAGGATGATAATATAATAATATATAAGGGGTATCCCCTTATAAGGAAAAATGTTACATATTGAGCTGACTCAGTATGTACATTTGTTTATCTAAAACAAATGTCGAATTTTCTATATTTCGTGAAACTTGTCCTTGTCAATGTCACTTTGAAATACCTGCCAATTAAGTACATACCTATAATATATTATGTACAAGTGGGGATCTTCAGACCCTTCTCAAGTTATATTAAAGCTCTAGATGTAATAATACACTTCTATTCATTAAAATTAAAAAATAATAACAATTGTAATATATTCCATTCCACTTAATTCATTAAAAGCTATCTAATAATTATAATAATTTTAAACAACTCTGGACGTTATATTTTTTGTAAAACAAAAATATTTAAGTGACATCACTTTTGATAAACGCAGAATAAAACTCTAAAACTTTAGTACATTATTCACATTGTACAGGTAAAATATAATAAAAGTCCTAAGTCGTTAAATTCCTTCATAATTATACCTAATCCAAAAGAAAGAAGTTTTCGCTATAATAATATTATAATTGCGTAAGTTTCCAGTTGGTTTGTTCGTATTTCACGCAACAACGAAACAAGGCGATATGGTGTTTATATTATAGGTACGTATCACATTATTATATTGACTTATATTATTGTATTATATTATTGACTTTTAGTATGGAATAGATAGAATATATGTATATATATATATATATATATATATATATATATATATATATATATATATATATATATATATATATAAATACAGGTATGATGAGATTTATATCACTTACTTGAGAAATGATTACTTCCTCATACAAACTTTCATCCCCCATTTCACTCACTTAAGGGATGATTTCCGAGATAAATACTATCACTTTCCAGGGTCTCAAACTATCGTCATACCAAATTTCATCTAAATCGCTTCAGCGGATTTTTAGTTTATCCTTTACAAACAAAAATACATTTTTTTTTCTCTTTATAATATATAGATGGAGAGAGTTCTAACTTAATACTTTCTTACATTCAAACGAACATTAGTCTTTTCAGATTTTTTCGCCGATTTATTTTGATATTTGGTTCCCGACGTTTCCAATGCTTCACATCAATCATGGTCACGGGAGAGACTCTAGCTGTAGTTTTATTTACAGTTCTAAGCTTGTACACAATAATAAATTAAGCGAAGTGGGTAGATGCGGAAGAATTTACCATATTTATTATTTGCAAAATGTCACACGTGTTACTAGTACTGGCATAAAAAGGTATTTAAACCAACATTTATTGCTCAATTGGCGCGTCGTATTGATGAGCCTAACGACTTCAATCAATGCTATAGAGTCGCTCCAATAGCGTGCGAGCCGTGAGCTGATATATATGCTAATTTTCACGCTTCTAAAAATGTCCACTTTTATTTGAACATCTGTACTAATAAAAAGCAATAATGGAGTACAAAAATATACGTTTAATCGGTACTAATGTTTAAATATAAGTGACTTTGTAACTTCGAAGAATTTTTAGAAAATTATCTCAACATTCGTTTACAGTAAAAGTTAGAGGTTCCATCCGTAAAAATTATGGAAGCCGTACTGTAATAACGTATGATTAGCTGATACATAATTAAACAGTCAGACACAAATATTTATACAACGTGTATGTATATAAAATAACACTAGCGACTCACCCTCGCTTCGCTCGGGTTCATCCCTAGGTTGCTTCCCAAAACAAAATTAATTAATTAATTTGGTTTTAATTTTTTCTCGTGGGACCCAATTTTTTTCCAAAATAAAAGTAGCCTAAGTTACTCCTTATTACATCAGCTATCTGCCAGTGAAAGCCCCATCAAAATCAGTCCAGCCATTTCAGAGATTAGCCAGAACAAACAAACAGACAGACAAACAGACTAAAATTGTAAAAAATGTTGTTTTGGTATATGTACCGTGTATACATCCATTTGCATTTAATAAAAAGCGCTTATTTTAATATTACAAACAGATACTCCAATTTTATTTATCTGTATAGATAATTCCATAACAGTGCATATTTTGAGCGGGTTTTTCTAAGAACTCCACGTTACACTTACAGTCTTCTCAATGCCATAAAATATTTCTATCAAGCTCCGTAAAACAACATCTACCTATATCTATACTAATATTAAAAAGAGGCTGTTTGTTTGTTTGAACTCGCTAATCTCAGGAACTACTAATCCGACTTAAAAAAATATTTTTGCAATAATATTAGTAATGCTCAATTCTTCTCCCTCACGTAGTGCTCGAATCTGAACTGTTACATTACAGGCGAATGCTCCCGGTGAGAGACCGCCCTTAGATAACCCGTTTATTGAGGAAGGTTATAGGCGGAGCAGTAATCATAAATGTCAACAAATTGGGCAGACTTTCGTATAATATTGTAAAGGGAAGGGAAAGAAGAGTTTGTTTTTTTTTGTACTTTGAACGCGGGCGAAGCCGCGGGTTCTGCTAGTGTATTATAAAGACCATTCTCCTATTATATGTACTTAAATGAAATCAAATCCTAATCTCAGTTCTTATAACTAACATAATATGGTGTATTTGCCCTGGAATGGCTCATAATATTCTTAAAAGAAAGCTAAATGAACACGTAAAGTCAATGATAGCACAATTTCCGTCGCGCGGGAGCGGGACGCGCGTGCCGTTACTAGCACTACCCAAACACGCATGTTCCATTTCACGCCGAACAGAACTACGACGTGATTAATTAGAGAGTCTGTCGCTGTGGGATGCCTTTTAGGAAACATTAATGTCATGGCCTTTATCACGATATATTTTATCAATGATTCGTGCACTTACGCATTCATTTCACAGCGGTATCTCATTCGCTCGCAGAGAGTCTATACGATACATTGCGTGGATGGTGAATTCTGATAGAGAGTGGCAAAAATTAAAATACTTAAAAAAATATAACTAAGTCGATTATTAACATAACAATCTAGTTTTGGTTGATAACCGCTAAGTCATTTTGTAAGCTGAATTTGAAAAGTATATTACACTCTATATATATCCGTTTAATAATTATGAGGGAACGTAGGATCAGACATGCATACATACATACATAATAATTGTTTTTCATCGATTATATAAGAACTTTCTGACACCTTTATTATAAGTATTTGAAAATTCAAGTCAGAAACGTAGCTAACCTACTTTAAAACGTTATAGATCCTAAATGGTCATTCTAAATTAAAAATGGTAAGAGAAACCTAAAGATGATTTTCAAATACCCATTCAATGATACCCCACTTAACATAGTTCGTCAACTTTATTTTTTCTTTTTCACAATATGGCGTCTGGTTGTCGCCATATTGAATTTTTGATTATTGTCATGTCTTGAGTGACATTTGCAAAATTAAGACAAATCTATTGATATAAGAATCATAAAAATCGGAATATGCGTTTAGGCTCTATATTGCCACAAAGGAACAAGCATATAACACATTACCCTCCATTGTGTCTCACAGTCGGGTAAAAAGCGGTAGCTTTTTACCCGACTGTGAGCCACAAAGGAGCTAATTAGCGATATCTTCCAGGCCCTCAGGGTAAGAAAACGTGGAAAACTTTAACTAGATAAACTTCATATACAATACAAGTAAAATAAAAACAGACACATCTTTTATATTAATCTTCACTAATATTTTAAAATGGTAAAGTTTGTATGTAGGGGTTAATATCTGAAACTACCGATCTAATACTGAAAATTCTTTTCACTAAAACGAGGCTATAGGACTTCCGAGTGTTTTTTAATCTTATAAAAATGTGTTTACTGTCAGAATTACAATAATTTTAATTAAAGTCAAAAGAAGCAGTTGTGTTACTTTATTATGTGGGTTAAATGCACACAGATGTAACAATACCTATTGTACTTTCTTAGATTTACGCAAATATTTGACATTTAAATAAAACTATCTTTTCGACTTATAAGACTGTCCCGTCTCTCCCGTGACCATGATTGCTGTAAAGCAATCGAAACGTCGGGAACCAAAAATCAAAATAAATCCGCGATATAATCCGAAAAGATAGTTTTATTTAAATAACTATTGTTTTAGGGTCTGTATTTTGTACATAATACGTAATAGATACTGTTAAAACAATATTTTATGTACAGATTTCGCTTTGTTGTTATTTGGCTGTACGAATATGTATAGTTACGCAAATGGGTGAACAACCCCCATATTATACGATCAAAGGAGTCGTCTGTACAGGCGAGGGTTAGCGATGTGTTACCTCAATACCTCATATCAAGGCTTATGTATATTTGTAGTTATTCTACCGTCTGGGTTTTATTAACTTAGTATACATTGAATAAAATGTAAATATTATATCAAGTGTATAGCTGGCACTGGTCTTGTCGTATTCTTCATACACAAGATGTTTAGTTTTTTTTAATAATTATTTAATTTTAATAATGTACGACCAATGAACAATGATCATGTACGTTAATCACTACATTTACGTCACTGTTTGTTATGCCAGAGGTCACGAGTTCGATTCTCACCCGACGAATGTTTATTTTAACTATTCATGTACTCGTGTTGAGTCTGAGTAAATATAAAATGAGTTTTTAGTCAACTGTCACTCTATTGATTCTCTGAGTGAACGAAAACGGTTTGCTAGATTAAAACTATGGTAAAAAATTATTTATTACTAGCGATTCACCCTCGCTTCACTCGTGTTCGTCCCTAGGTACGTTTTAATTTTTTTGAGCGAAACCCTAATTCTTTTTCTAAAATAAGAGTAGCCTAAGTTACTCCTTATAATATCAGCTATCTGCCAGTGAAAGTCCCGTTAAAATTGATCCAGCCGTTTCGGAGATTAGCTGGAACAAACAGACAGACGGATTTTTTTTTTAAAAAAATGTGTTTTTCTTATAAGTACCCTATATAATTCCATATGCATTTAGTATAAAGCTTTTATTTTGACATTACAAACAGACACTTCAATTTTATTTATCTGTATAGATTAAGTTACTGCTTTTTGCTCTGTAATTTTAGCAGAGATTGTAAACAAAGAGACATAATATAGAGAAACAAATATGAAAACATTTTTGAAATACTTTTATTAACTTTCTTTTGTAACTTTAAAACTTTTTAAGTTTACACTTTGCAACTAATCTTGAAACTTTGTAAGTATTTGAAATCCGGAGCACGTCACAATAGTTTGATTTCATCGAGCGAACTTAAATTAATTAATTAAATTATTAGATTAAAGCTAAAACTAAGGCCTAAAAATAGGTTTAGAGCAACCTAAGTGCCGGTTCTATGTGTTTTTATACACGCGGGTTACATCTTTATTTATTTATTTATTTATTTATTTGGATTACCAACAGAAATTACAATAATTATAGTAATAAAAATTTACATAATAAATTATAAGTATAATTGTATTTCTTTTTATAGGTAATCACGGCATGCAATATAATTCTATAAATTGAGGGATAAAAAGATTTAAATTGAGGGATAAAAAGATTTAAGTCTTTAGTGAGATGGAGTGATGGACGTACTCATACAGGCAAAACTGCGGGTAAAAGATAGTATTGCATAAAAGAAAGCTATTTTTCTATACAATTCTTTCATATTCACACAATATCTATCTCGCATCCAATAACTATGCATCTCATTATGGCGATGACAAAACCAGCAATCATGGAGACCTCACATATGAGACTCTTAACGAAGCGATCTATTGTTTGCAAGCGAACGAATTGCCTTCACAATGCAAATTTGCTTTGTGACAAGGTTTTTTTTTTTTTTTTTATAGTGTTCTGAATTAGTGCTTGACTACGTTCCACCTGATGGTAAGTGGTAACGCAGTCGTGGATGGTAAGTCGCACTAATTCAGTAGCCACCTATGCACTCTTGCCTTGAAGACACCCATATTGTAATCGGACGGAAACACCGACGCAGGCAGGTTGTTCCAATCCTTAGCCGCACGTATAATAAATGACGTAGCGAAACGCTTCGTCCGGACGGGTGAAATGTCCACGATATAAGGATGGAGGCCAGCAGTTCGTCGGGTTGTCTGATGATGGAAAGTTACTTTTAATTATTATTATATTATATTTTTCTCTTCTGTTGCTAATTCAATTTCACTATTGAAATCGAGAGTATATACCTACTCGTATATAGAGCGGAATTCTAGTGATCTGCTTGATCTAGCTCGCTTGGCTTTCAGTCTCTTACCGCTGTGCCAAGAGTCATGAAACTCTAACTTCAATCTTCTAAGTTTCATAGGAATCCTCTCCCTTTTTTGAAACAAAAACTCAACCATATTCATTTTTTGTCACAGTTGGAGTACATTTATATATCTAGGGTATTATCTATATATAGATAAATGGGTCGTTCTTCTTTTCTTACGACAATGTATTGGTGTTTCTCAGTTTTTCGAGTTTTTCAAGTAACAATATTTTGATTTCAGTGTTAGATATTTTTTTGCAAATGCATTCATTCGCAAGAAAAGAAGAACGACCCAATTTATAAAATTGGAGTGTCTGTTTGTAATATTAAAATAACCGCTTTTTACTAAATGCATATGGATGTATACACGGTACATATACCAAAACAACATTTTTTACAATTTTTGTCTGTCTGTCTGTTTTTTCCGGCTAATCTCTGAAATGGCTGGACCAATTTAGACGGGGCTTTCACTGGCAGATAGCTGATGTAATAAGGAGTAACTCAGGCTACTTTTATTTAAAAAAAAATTGGGTCCCACAAAAAAAAATTAACCCAAATTAATTAATTAATTTTGTTATGGGAAACAACCTAGGGACTAAACCGAGCGAAGCGAGGGTGAGTAGCTAGTATTACATATGTCAATATGGAAATTCATATACAGTTAAATTGATTTAAACATAATCTTTAGTTTAGCAGTGTGCACGAGCTGCGACGCACGGTCAAACAATAACGACATTTTTTTCCATTTCGGAACTAAGCACCAAAATGGAAGAAATAAATCGTTTTAATCTTTAAGGCTCGCTGTCACCAACAAAGATAAATGGGTTTGATTAAACCGACAAATTTTAAACAAATTACGCCGTGGTCCCTATTTAGGCGTCACAAGTCAACGTTTAGCGAAGGATTTATTTAAATGTAAACAAAAAAATAAAATAGTAATGGAAAAAACTAAAAGCCTTTTATAATAAAGCTTTTATTTATACCCTACTGTACTTAGTTGATAAATTCTTAACATATTCCAGATTCATCAAATCAACTTCGAGATATGTTATTGAATTGTCACTAAAGTCGCATACTTGTCTCCTTGAGTATATAATCAATTTATAGTCTTAAATCCAGTATTACATTTGTATAAATTATCTATATATAAATATCTATATATAATCTATAATATAATATGGTATAATAATATCTATATATAAATTGTTGTATTTCAAACGCGGCGTAATTATGTTGAAAATGAGGCTCGAAGGTGCACAACCTAGGTCTGAACCTGTTTCTTGACGTTCGATTGGGATACTGCTGCAAATTCTCTAAGTACAAGTTAAATATAAATAATATTTTCTATTTAAACCTAAGAAAAAACCATGGATTAGATACATATAAGCTGTGCGGAGAGCAGACTGAAGTAACACTACCTTCTCTACAAAGAAATAAACTTAGAAATATATTGACAGAATTTAGCTAAGTAAAAAGTCAGTTCATATTGACTTAAACGCCATTCGCTACGATTTCTGATACACTATAATATTGCCTGTAGTGTAGAGTAAAATATAATAAAATAGAAGAGGCAAGCTCGCGCATCGCTTGCTTTATATCCTATAGCAATCACTCGTGTAGAGACTATTTTCTGTTGAAAAGAACGTCGAGTGAACTGATGACTTGCATTTATCTGACCTGACGTATCCGCCAGCGCGGAGTACGAAGCTTTAATATTCTTACAGGCTTTGTTGAACAGCCACGTAGTTTATAGCCTAACCGTTCAATTTCAAATAGTACTTCGTTTCTTTAATCATATTTGGTTCATATAAATCGATTTCAAAATTAGAATACCTAGATCACTGCGGGAACAAATTCTTTTACCTAAAATTTACCACTAGCTTCAGCCCGCGGCTCCGATCGCGCCAAGTTTGATTTGGATTAATTAGTTTGAGTTTTAGCCTTTTGCATTTAGTGTTTTAGGTTCAAAGACTTTTTTGACTTTTTTTGTTGTTCGAAATGAATTTCAAAATTGATGACTTTATATCATCACTGTCCCGACAAACCTTCATGACAAATGACACCTATCTTAATTTTTAACCCCCCATGCAAGAAGAGGGGTGTTATAAGTTTGACCGCTAAATGTGTGTGTGTATCTGTCTGTGGCACTGTAAACTAACTCTTAAACAAGTGAACCGATTTAGATGCAGATTTTTTTATTTGAAGGCTAGTTTCTTGGCGATATTTTATCATAATCGGTGCAGCCATTTACTAGACATGGGGGGTGAAAGTTGGTATAAAAATCTCATGAATCTATGATAATTCAAATATACTTGGGTATATTTTTGGGTGGGGTATCAAATGAAAGCGCATGATGTGTATATTACAATTAGACATTTTTTATCAAAATTGGTTCAGCCATTTTGGTAATGGTGGTGAAAGTGGTGATGAATAATCGAATATTTTCAAATATACCCAAGTGGGGTATCAAATGAAAGGGCATTATGTGTTTATTTAACCCCCGACGCAAATGAGGGGTGTTATAAGTTGACGGGTCTGTTTGTTTGTGTGTATGTATATCTGTGTACCCATTAATAATTTGATGATGAGTGTTGCCGCATCGCGGAACCACTAAGTAAATAAAATTAAAACCAGAATACAAATAAAATCAAGATTGATAATGATAAAGTATTAGCGGTCCCTCGACGCGGCGGCGCTCATCATCAAAATATTAATGGGTACTTTTAATGAAGTTAAAAGGTCAAGAGAGAATTTTTTTTTACTTTTTAGAGGGTTTTTTTTGTGTCGGGGGTTACATAATTTTTTTTTAGATTATTTATCTCTTTTCACCACCTGAAGGGGTTGTTTTCGATAGGAGTAATTTGCGAATTTTCGAATTGATACATCTCTCTTATATGATTTCTCCTTGCAAACTTTTAACCCACGTTTCACCCCTTTAGGGTTATATTTTTAAAAAGCCGTTCTTGCTCAGTTCGTCGTAATTATTATCTGTGTGCAAAACTTAAATCCAATCTGTTGAGCCGTTAGAGCTACGCGTTAATCAATCAATCAGTCAGTCAGGGTTTCCTTTTACAGATATGGATTGAAAAATATTAACAACAGTTAAAATCTTTTAAATTGGGAATCCGGCTATATTTTTAGTTTTTTTGTGAAAAATGTTTCCCATCAGCAAAAACAAATCTTTTAATCCTACTTCTTAGAGTTCTAAATGAAATATAATTAAAATCAAGTATTTTAATTCTTAAATATTCAGGAAATCAAAAAGTATTTAGGTGACGCATAAAGTCATCATTGCTAATCTATAAAGTTTCCAACTTTTGGTTTAAACTTTGGAAGACTGTCCTGTAAAGTGTCAATATCACAATTTGAACAAAAACAAACAGAATGTGTAAAATTACTTGTTTTTGCCCGTGTCTTCGCTTGTATATTAGGTACATTGTATAGAATACGTACAGAATATATCTACACTAATATTATAAAGAGGTAAAGTTTATAAGTCTGTGATTTTGTTTGTATTGGAAAAACTAAAAATTCGCTGAATCGATTTAGATGAAATTTAATATGAAGTTAGTTTGAGATCCTGGAAAGGGCATAGGATAGTTTTTATCCTGGAAATCATCCCTTAAGTGGGTGAAAAGGGAGATGAAAGTTTATATGGGGAATCAATCATTTCTCAAGTAAGGAATATAAAACTCATCATACCCACATACATATCACTTACATATATGTATATTAATATAGAGTCTATCAAATCCATACTAACAGTTAAAACGTACGTAGGGATGAACCCGAGCGAAGCGAGGATAAGTTGATACTATATATATATACTAGATTTCAAACTAGTATTAGTAGTAGTATATACATATATACTAGATTTCAAACACCCGAAACCATTCAGTCAATCGATTTGATGTTATTTCTTTTTTTTTGTAATATCCTTTCAGCAATATTTTTTTGTCAATAAAATATATTGCACCATTAATGTCCAATTTATCTATATTTTGGTCACAGTTTGATTAACGAATGCAGCCCACGGCCGCGCGCCGCGCAGGGCCGCGCAGGGAGGAGGCAACGCAAATTACACTTTATTTGGAAAAAATACGTGACATTTTACAATTTTAATGCTGCAGTCGCTTTTATTTTTTAATCAACGCTGGTAGAGCAAGTATTTATTATTCTATGGAACTTTACATGGAATAGCGAAAATTCTGTGATTTGAATCGGCTCTTGATGGGAGATCGTGTCAGTGAACGGAAGACCCGATGTTCGTTTGTGGGTGTACTTTTTTTTTAAAGTTGTTAGCGTTTCAAAATTAGTAAATATGTTTTTTTCTGAGACTTAAGATCCTCAAAATTGGATACGAGTGGAAAAGTTTTTTACCAAATCATCATGGCTGATAGAATTTTATGAAATTCTATTTTCCATCAAACGATCAATCAATACTTTTCATTGTGTCATTTGAAGAATTATGCCAACAAAGTCTATTTATGCTACTCATTACATCTTGCGTAAGAGTGTCCGTCGAGTCCATAAGAGTCTCCTTTCCCACTGACTAGTTTGTGCACAGTGCACTTATTATTAACTAGCGACTCACCCTCGCTTCGCTTCAGGTTCTTCCCTAAATAAAAACAAATCTATCCCACGGGAACCGTGCATTTTTTCGGAATGATATATAGCCTAAAGCCTTCCGCAAATAACGGGCTATCTAATGCAAAAAGAATTTTTCAAATCGGATTAGTAGTTCCTGAGATTAGCGCGTTCAAACAAACAAACTCGTCAGCTTTATAATATTAGTATAGATTATTGAAGGTTAGATCAATTAATCGATGGATTGACCGAGGGTGTGCTATTTAAACGTAGCGTTTAATAAAGTTTTGTACGTTGGAGCTTAATATCAAACAGTGTAACTCAATTAGAACAAGTACTCTTCAAAAATGTACATTGTCTTCATATACAGTGTGTTCCAGCGGCCCACACGTGCACGCTGCTGCACGAGCGTCCGTAGATTATACGCGCTGTATTCAAATACAATCGACGCCATATAGCTTTCCGGCATTTTAATCCTGACCTTTTTTGCTCCACGCTATTATATTGTATATCGAAACTGAACTGTATATTGAACATGAATACATTCAGCTACCAATTATATTGTTTGTATGGAAATTCAAACGAAATTTTGATTCGGGGTTAAAACTAACATATTTAAGGTACACTGCTTTTTTTCATATCTAGTTTGAATTTAAAATTAGATAGGCGACGAAGATTTACGAATAGATCAGAGCCTATTTAGGTTCTTACAGTTTCTTATAGTTAGACGTGTCTACTATTTTTTTAGTTTTTAATTTTTCATCACTTAAAGTATCCCAAAATAGGTAGTGGATATAAAATAATACAGTAGTAAGTCACAGACAATGTCTCCTTTAATAATTGAAGATCAAACGAACTTACCAAGTGAAGTTCGATCACAATTATGTGAGCAGCTTCATTCGACGCGATTTAGATTAACATATTGTAGATGTATTTCCAACTATCAGCCTAGCACGGAATTTAAAGTATTTTTTTTTTTTTTTAAATAGCAACACTTTCTTTCAAATACCCCACTTCCTAATCCCCACCTATCCATACTTCCTCTTTGCAATGTTTCGTGTGGCTCGTCATTTAGTTTAAAGATTATTACCATTTTATATTTGTCGTTTTTAATTATTATAACTAGGGCCGGGTAAATACGAAATAATATATTTATTTCCTTTCGAAGGTAGAAATGTAATTATGTTAATAAATATTATGTAGGGTGGGTTTATATAAATCGCGTCGAATGAAGCTGCTCACATAATTGTGATCGAACTTCACTTGGTAAGTTCGTTTGATCTTCAATTATGTTTCGCAGCTTCATTCTTTGCGATTTAGATTAACATATTGTAGGATGTTCAGAGAAACATAGCAAATATAAAATGTAACTATGAATGTAATATGGAAAGAGGTAAGTATTAAAAGACATGTAAGTATGAACATGCGTTTTATTTATCATTTTTGTATCTAATTCTTTCTATACATTTAATTATATTTTAATTCTTAACATTTTCAGAGGAAAGTACCGAATTAGCAAAATTATCAACAACAATTTCTTTATTATAAAATCTGGCAAAAGTTGCAGATGATTGACTCCAACCGGCAGTCTTTCTAATTACATCTATATTGACACCAAGTTTGTTGGCTATAGACGTAGCTGCGTGTCGCGTACTATGTGCGGTAAAAATAGAAGTGTTTATGCCACTTTTATTAAGAGTATCCTTTATCCAGTGGCTTAAGGTCTGTAAAGTTAATTTTTTATATGGTTTTTTATAACTAATAAATAAAAAAATATTTTTAGAATCACGTAAGGAGCTAGTTTTATTTATATAATCTAACAAACACTTTGCTGGGCATATACATTGTTTTTCATTATAGAATGGCAATTTTAAAAGAGGTTGAAATGAATTTGGTCGAGATGTTTTTACAAGATCAGGAATTTTTATCGTAATATACGAATCATGTACTTCAATATTAGGAATCTTTATCAAAGCTAGAGTCTGTACGCGATGTGCTGTGACTAGAGCCAACAAAGTTACAACTTTTTTCGAGAGAATTTCAAGATCGAGACATTCATGTGGCCATTGTGCAGACAAATAATTAAGAACAATACTAGGGTCCCACGTAATACTATATTTAGGTTGAGAAGGTTTCGTTCTGAAAACCCCTTTCATAAATTTTTTAATACAATCATCCTTAAGTATATTAGGAAATAATAGTGATAAGGCAGATTTGTGTGAATTTATTGTTCCATACTTAACGCCTTTATGAAAACATTCACTCATATAATCTAATATAATAGGAATAGACATATAGGAAAAATCGTGATTTTTATTCTTACAAAACTCTAACCAAGACCTTATGCAACTGTCATACTGCTTGTAAGTATTATCGGAAAGTGAATTCATTAGAATATCTACGGTTCTAGATGTTAGACCCATTTTTAAATATGTTTTCCTGACAACTTCGCGGCTACTAAGCACAAGGTCTGATGAAGACTGTGTGATGATCTGAAAGGAGAAGTTAGTAAATTAACGTTTGGCTCAAAATATACACACGGTGAACAAATTAATTTATCAAATAAGGGAAACCACGGTTGTGTAGGCCAATATGGAACAACTACTACACCTTCTGCTTTATCTGATATTATCTTTCGCAAAACTTTCAATATTAAAATAAATGGAGGAAAGGCATAAAAAAATATATTTTTCCAGGACACAGTAAAGGCATCAACTGCTAGTGCATCGGGATCTCTTTTCCAAGTAATATATTTTTTACATTTTGCATCACACCGACTTGCAAATAAATCGATATCAAAATCACCAAAATTTAACAAAATTTTTTGAAATGCATAGTCTGCTAATTCCCATTCTGTGTCCTGAAACTTTTTACGAGACAAAGAATCTGCTACAGTATTATCCTTTGTATTAATATATGATGCAAAAATATACAATTTATGCATCTCACACCATTTCCAAATATCTTTGCTTATTTGATACAGATGAGGATATTGCACACTTCCCATTCGGCTTATACACGAAATGGCGGTTGTATTATCAATACGTAAAAGAATTTCTTTGCCATATAAATTATTTGTGAACACTTTTAATGCGAAAAAAGCTGCTTTTAATTCTAACTCATTAATGTGTAGACAACTTTCCTCCAATTTCCAAAATCCATGAACTTTTTTATTACCACAATAACCACCCCATCCAGTAAGAGAAGCATCAGAAAAAATCTCTAAGTTGTAATTATTAAATCTAAATAGACAGTAAAAATTCTCTATATTAGCTAACCACCAATTTATATCTGGTTTTAAACTATCAGGTACATTAATTATTTGATCATAAGAAGAATTTTTAAGTAGACACATATATTTATGGTACTCAAACTGTTTTGTATGTAACCAAGAATATTCTACTGCAGGACAAACAGATATTAACAGACCTATAAATCTCGCAAAGTCACGTAAATTACATTTGGTTAATTTGACAAATGTCAATAAGATTTCTTTTACTTTATATTTTTTATCATCGGGTAGTTGTAAAAACATATTTTTTGAATCGTAAACAAAACCTAAAAATTTACATTGTCGTTTAGGAGTTAATGAACTTTTTTCAGTGTTAATGATGAAACCTAATGATATCAACAATTTTTTAATGTTATGAACATTATTCTGACACTCTTGAAAAGTTTCTCCAAAACATAAAAGATCATCGAGATAAATTACTGACAAAATGTTATATTTACTACGAATGTATTCTATGACAGGTTTTAGAAGCTTTGTGAATACATATGGTGCAGTGCATAAACCAAATGGTAAACAGGTGAATTCGTAAAGACAACCGTTATACATAAAACGTAAAAACTTTCTGTGATATTTATTTATATTAATTAAAAAATAAGCGTCTTTCAAATCTAAGGATGCCATATAACAGTTTTTAGTTATCAACTTTGATGCAGTGCGATAATCTTCCATCTTAAAATGTTCTTTTTTAATATATTTATTTAACCTTTTTAAGTTTAAAATTAATCTTTTTTCACCATTAGGCTTAGGAACTAGAAATATTCGTGATAAAAATTCAAAATTTTCATGACTACATTTATATATAGCTCCAATTTTTAATAATTTTGCAATTGATTTCTCATAATCATATGATTCAATTATAGAGTCAGAGTATATGGAAGGACAGTTTACTTGAATTGGTAAAGAAATAAAGGGAATTCTATATCCATCAATCCATGACAAAACTGTAGGATCATTAGTGATCTTATACCAATTGGACATAAATAACTTTAATCGGCCTGCGTACGGTACCTCATTTATTTGCGAGTCGACCTGCGTATCGGCGGAGGTGGTTGGTGTGAAGAGGGCGGCGGTGGTGGAGGCGGCCGCTGCACCCAGTGAGTCTGCCGTTGCAAACTGCTGTTCTGGTGACGTGGAGGCAGGACTGCGTACGACCTCCCTGCATCTTGCCTGCCTGTCGTCTTCTGATGCAGGGGCTTGTAGTTTAAATTATTCTTGCTGTTGAAAGATTTATTATTAGAAAAATTAGTCCTAGAAAATGGCCTTTGTGTCACCTTTAGTGCTTCAGCTGAGCGTTGTACAGTTTTTGTTGTCTTAAGCTTTTCTGACATGTTATCTCCGAAAAGAAACTTGTCAGCTTCAGAGTTTGCCAATGTATCTTTTAAGCTAGTATTGATGGATGCAATGACAAACTTTCGTCTTGTTTTTGTTTCGTCATGATGCATATCACATAAAATTTTACAAACATCGCTAACAGGTTTTAAAATTTTTTGTTTTAATACTTGCTCACAATTTGTAGAAATAATAATTTCAATGGATTGACCTAGCGCAGATATAGCATTGGCGAATCGTTTTTGTCTGTTCATTAAAGACGTGTCTCTTTTTACAAACTGTTCAAGTAAAGCAACTTTTACTTCAGGATTTAAAACAGGCGGTACGAGTAACTCGCAGTTACTAGGAACTAAATATTCCTTAGCCAATAGGTCTTTTTGTTCCTTATTTAAACCTTTCCTTAGAACCTCACTCCATCTGGCAGCTAAGTCCTTATGTATAGGTTTTCCTAACGTGGTGTCTGGTTCAGGTGCATTTCCAAGTATTTCTAAAATACCCTCATCTAGCTTATCGTCAACAGTTTCAATTGGCTCTGTAACTGGGTCTGTAGGGAAAAACTGAAGACCATCTTGATGCTCAGGATTGGGCGTCTCCACTGTATAGGACGAACAGGGTGCATCACATGGTGTGAGCACACCTGTCATCTTGTTCGATTGTAGATATTGGTCTTCACCTGGACCTGTGAATATTCATCACATATTACTGAAAACGATCTCAGGATTGTCGAATGTGGCAAGCATGATGGTAAAAACGCATCAGCTCCCTTATATGATGGTAAAAAAGGCATCAAGTTAATTGTGACGGTAAAAACGCATCACTTATGTTTATACATTTGAATTTTTAGTATGTCAAATTCTAACGGTAAAAAATTAAAAAGTGAATAAAAAATAAAATTATGCAATAAAAATTTGAATATATTAATTGCTAAATTTTTATTTACATTTACCGTCAGTTTTTGAGAAAAAAGTACTTACTTTGACTATCTTCGTCTGATGAAATTATTCTTCGACGATTCTGCAGTTTACTTTCCAATTTCCTTATCTTTTTTCGAATAGATTCTTCACTTTTGTCACGTTGTCTTTTCTTCCCCATTTTGATTGACTCAAGTTTTGATGTGCGTAGGCTTCAGCACGGAAAAACATAATGACGAGCCACACGAAACATTGCAAAGAGGAAGTATGGATAGGTGGGGATTAGGAAGTGGGGTATTTGAAAGAAAGTGTTGCTATTTAAAAAAAAAAAAAAAAAAATACTTTAAATTCCGTGCTAGACTGATAGTTGGAAATACATCTACAATATGTTAATCTAAATCGCAAAGAATGAAGCTGCGAAACATAATATATCTATAATCTATACTATTTATATAATAATACGTGAAACAAAAACTTTGTACCCTTTTCTACGAAAATTGCGCGGACGGAGGAGTATAAAATTTCCCACATTTATAGTTTATATAGAGAAGGAGTGCAGAATGCTAATATTTTTTTTACACACACTACCATATATTAATAAATATATGTATAACTTAATGAATAATGGTTGATTTTCAACGACGCGGCGATCACCTCGTGCTTATAAGTCGGCGATGAGATTGAGATCTTGACGATCTTATAGTAGGCTAAATCGATTTTAACATGTTATGTTTTTTCTTTGTTGAGTGAAAATCAAGAAGCCACATGTACGGTGCGATTTACTGTAACTTTTCTTTCTTCTCTCTTCTTTGTGTACACTTACACAAAGAGAGAGAAAGAAAAAACGACACGCGCACGTACGCACGCTCATATGCATGCACGTACGCACACACACCTATTGATTGATTGATTGATATTGATATTGATTGACCTACATAGTCGTATTAAATACTAAAATTTACGGCTGTAATGTACCTAAAGCAGTACCCATGTAAAAGAAAGATCATAGACTAAATATAAAGAGCGGACTGCAGACAATAACTTCAATATAAAATTCTATTTTTGTGAAGTGCTTGGAATATAAATATGTATTCTACCATTAATACGGTTACAATAACTTAGAGCCGGCGTATATTCGTAGGAGTATGTATAGGCGTGCGAGCGCGACAAAGCCTCACTCGAGAGATGCTCCACTGAAGCACTTTCTTACCACATAGGTTGATTTTCCACCTAGTACTATGAATAGCAATACAAATTAAAACAATTTGATGCTATAATTTTACATCAGCATTAGAATTTATATGTATATGTATGTACTATAGTCAGAGTGTGGTTTCTCTCGCTCACAAGACGAAGAAATTTGTGCTGCGAATTGCTTTTGGCTAATTTTGCGGCATTTAACTTTTTTATATTTGCAAAATTTTTGCTCAGATGTTTATGTAACAGAGTAACAACCCATGGGATTTACTCAGGTTAGATTATGCTATTTTAGTCCATAAAATATCTCTATGCATTAAATCACATTGATCAGTGGCTCAATTACTGAGTAAAAGGGAGTTAAGGTATCAAATATATTTTCATATTTATAAAATTAATAATATGTTTTAAGAATTTATTTTTCAGAATACAGTTCACTTTAAGTATTTGAGAAAACAGAATGATACAATAGGCGAATGGCGATACACAAGTATTTATACTGTACAAGATTTAAATTATACCATTGAACTGTATTCAATATATTTTATTAAGTTGCTCCGTCTGGCTTGATACCTGCTATATACCTTAGTGTTTGTTTTGTAACATTTAGAAAATCTGTGGGAACAAATACATTTGCACTTACCAGTGGTGTATAATTTGTTTAGTTATTTTTGTGATATCAGGATCATACTCCGTATACGTATCTGTAGAGGAAAAGAAAATATTTTTAAAATTTTAAAGAGTGTATGGTAATTACTTTGAGGAAGATTATGTTAAATAATTTTGGAATAAAATCGCATTTTATGCCTTTCTTGGCCACAAATGTAATTTTATCATTCGTAACATATTTTACAAATACTACAAAATATCTTAAGTAACCTTCCCACAGTAAAAGTAATTAATAATTAAATAACAATAATTTAGTTATATTTGAAAATCGAAAGTTCAGAACCATGAATGTGCGATTTAATAAATACGATATAAGCCGGATTTATAAAAATCGTTCAAATACTTCCGCTCGCAAACCTACTTCATATAAAATTTACTAGTATTTTATGTTCCGCTGAAAGGCTTTCTCTGCGAAAAAGGACCAATCCCACTCGCTAAATCTTCTACGCACGCATCCGTTCCGGAGGGAATCGAGTGATAATCGACGAGCTATTTAAAAACAAACATTTTAATTTTATTTATCCATACTCTATACTAATATTATAAATGCGAAAGTAACTCTGTCTGTCTGTCTCCTTTTCACGCTTAATCAGCTGAACCAATTTAGGCGAAATTTGGTATGAAGATAGTTTGAGGCCCTGGGAAGGACATAGGATAGTTTTTACCCCGGAATTCATTCCTTAAGACTTAAGAGGGTGAAAAGGGGGATGGAACTTTGTATGGGGAATCAATCATTTCTCAAGTAAGGGATATAAAACTCATCATACCTATGTATATATGTATATATATATATATATATATATATATATATATATATATATATATATATATATATAGATTATATAGTCTATGTATTCCATACTAACCGTCATAAGGTACCTAAGTACCTACATAAGTTTAATTATATTTTATTGATTAGTATTCAATATATTATTGTATTATAATATTATGTCCAATGAAGCGCAATCCTATTTCGAGTCGTCACTTCGTCGTCGTCGTCACCTCTCGCAGGTTCAGCATTCAGTTCAGATAACAAGCGTTGAAGGGTCGATATATTTGCGGCGTACAAATGTCACTCGCACTGCTTAATTGCTTATTCTCGACTCAATGGGTAATTCTGATGACTTCACGTTGATAAGTATTACAAATTCCATGGGCATAATTACATTCTGTATGGTAATCATATTATCCTCGATGTTATCTAACAGAGCGCACATATCGTGTGTTTCTTCTCATTTTATTAGGTACTTTTATTTTATTTCAATTAGAGAATAATAAGAAATAAATTACATAGAAATATAATTGAAGTGAATGTGAATTCAAAGTAAAATATTTTTCTTAATTTACTGACCGAGCAAGCGAAGCGTTTTTGCTTCAAGTCTGGCAAAATTTACTTTCCTTTGTCAGTTTGTTGGTACTCCACTACAGGTCGAATTTTACAATCAACCTGAACGAAACTTGGTATACAGGTTTTACGACTTTATAGATTTTTTTCGCTGTCGGCTGTCGGAGATTTTTAATTGAAGGGGTACTTCCACCAAAAAGGGGGAAAAAGAGGGCTACTATAAATCTAAGTCTAATGAGTTCCGATTTCGATGGTTCTTTTTTTATTTGAAAGGTAGTAACTTTAAGTTGTTCTCAAAAAATTTGGAGAAGATCTGATGAGGATCTTCGGCGCAGTGAGAAGAATAGCTCCTCGAAATGCAGTAAATTGCTCACTTTTAAATTCTACCAGTGGTATCGGCCCTTCAACTACGTGGTATTAATTGTTACAAAAAAAATATGCTCGCGAGGTCTATTGTTCGCAGAACTACTAGTAAATAATGACCATACGAGTACACACTTATCCAAAAAAGCACATATTTTGTGTGCTTGATGGGCTAATTTTCCGCAACAACGAATCGATTTTAAAGAAACTCATTTACATATTGAACTTTTTGTGTGTGTAAGCAACTGCATGTACGTATACGTTAATGTGCGTGGATACGCGTGCGTGTGCGTATGTACATGCAAGCATGCGTGCGTGCGTGTGTGTTTGTGTGTGTGTGTGTGGGGAATTTTTTTTTTTTAATATATAATCTATATATGCGCTCGACAAATAACAAATACGTAATACGTATACATAATAATATGTACCTTCGTATATTTTGTATTCGCTCAGAGATTACAATATTTTATTTTTTTAATCAAAACATGTTAAAGACCCCAAATCCAAATTACCTAATACTAATACATAACATCGTACTTAATTAAATTCCTGCGTAATCTAGATTATAAATAAATCAAGTGCTTAAAGTGGTTTAACTAATTACAGGCTAATAAACGCAACTTGCGAATTTAATACTTGCTACAGATTGATGACTATAAAAATTAGGCGAAGGGTTCCTTGTCGAACCCTACTACGACCCAACCCCACGACCCCGATTCGCAGGTACAACTTGAATCGGACTGATCCAACACTGCTTACACTCTACCCTTCTGTTAAAGCTATTAGGACCGTGTTGAGGATGCCCTTTTTTTCAATTTCCCAAATTTTGTATGGATTAATTAAGAGATCCTATTGTCGAGAAAGTTAATCTGCGAATACGATACGAGCGTCATGTCGTCGTCGTGTGATACATACATATGTATTTATATGTATATAACTAAGTAAGAATATAATATCTCAAATTGCCTGATCTCGTCAAAAAATACTGCAATTTTCACTTTGTTACAAATATACGTCAATACGGTAACTCTAAGAACGATGTTTGGCGACAAGGGTTTCATACATTTTTCTTGATAAGCTCCTAAATTCATTGGCAAGTAAAATAAATATAATGCAGATGTTATATTTCTTTCAATACTACGATTTTTTTTTACCGAAAAAAGAAATGATTTTACTTAAAAATACAAATGGCGTCTGTCTCACAGCTTACTATAATTCTTCCTGCGTTGATATAAATGATATTGGAATAAACGTTACAAGGAGACCAAAGTACACACGTTGACACGTACATTATTTATATACATACATATTGTGATCTATACGTTTATGTGAAATTTTCGTTTTGCTGTGTACATTAGTGACAGCACGCCCGTGATAGAGAATACGCCATACAACGTATGAACTCATACGTATCGCTTATCGGAACTATTTGTATCGACGTCGCGATGGATGGCGGGTGAATGCGGCAATAAGAATAACACTAGTCGATATGTTCTGATATAAATATGCCCAGAAAAGCAGATGCTTTCGATTTATTTTTAAGATACCAATAGGTACTTTCTTAATGTTATAAATGCAAATGTTTGTGTGTTTGTTACTTTTTAGGGTTCCGTACCTCAAAAGATAAAAGAAGGAACCCTTATAAGACGATTCTCTTGTTCGTCTGTACCGATTTTCTCAGGAACGGGTGGACTTAGCAAGTTGAAATTTATACCAGATACTAAGGTTTATAATTCCTATTAGATGTTAAAAATTAAGGTCCTGAGTCAACACGATAAAAAGATATGAGAAAAATTTAGATTTTCGCGAAAAATTGGAAGAACCAAAATATACCTTCATTTTAAACTTTTTTATTTTTCGGAATTTTCCCTTTACTTGTGTTGTTGGCAAAAAGCAAGGTCAGAAGGAGGAGATCAGAGGAGGAGGAGGAGGAGGAAAAATTCCAAAAAAATAAAAAAAGTTGAAAATCAAAGTTAAACAGATTTCCTACAAATTTATACGGAACCCTCGGTGGGCGAGTCCGACACGCACTTGTCCGGATTTTTCACTCTGTAACTCCTTGATAGTTTAAAAAAAATGGAAAATCGGCACATATCCAAGTACACTATTTTATCGATGTATCTTTCGGAACACTGAATATAAAATATGTGTGTATGTGACAATGTATAGCAATTAATTTATAGGTAATGGTTTTTAGTAATAATTTATCGTACATTTTGATTAGCGTTTTCAATATAGTATTAAAGAAACTACAATCGTGGAAGGCCTTTAAATTGTGTAGAAATCTTAATGGAATGTTATTAAGAAAAAGGAGGTGTAAAGAATATGCAAGAGCATATTTTAGTTAAAAAATTAGTTAAACGTTTAAAGTTATAACTTATAATATTTTAGCTTCGCAGTATTAAGATCTTACAAAAGCTCAACAATTCGTTTTTTACGGAGATATACTCGTACTGGATTTGTGTCATAAAGTTCTGAACATACACGTGTAAGGCTAACTTTTGTTCGCAGCTCTTCTCGCGTGTACATATGAATAGTGTTTTTTTTTCTTTCAGTGAGTAATCCTAAAACTGTAAATTAAAATATTTCCTTAAATATATCCTTATTTAGAATTAAATAAAACAACAATTAATTTATAAGCATTCTTTTAATTTGTTTTAGGAAGTTCCTGGCGATTTCCGATTGCGCTAACTTCGGCAATAATCCAATAATAGGATTGGGATAGTTGAATTTAAGAACCCGAAGCTGGAACCGTTGATGAAAAATGTTAGCTATTTTTACTTTTAATCAAATATATTATCAATTTACCAATAAAATGATACAACAGTGAAAAGCCAGAATAGCGGTAATTTGCTATTATCTGTATGTTATAGACCCGCATGAGCCACTTAAAGCCACAAAAATATACGTAATGATGATTTTGAAATGCTTTGAAAAGTATTATATATTACCTTATTAGTCTACTTATTAGATGAAGTTGCCTTTTTCATAAAGAATCACATTTTTGTTTGATGTTCTCAAAGATATTTATTATACGGGAGCTAAATGAGTTCAGGACGAGTCTCATTTATATAGAATACGAAATAATTTCAGAAAACATCGAAGTATGTGTAGTATTTAATTTAGTAAATAATAAATTGTTATTTAACATCTAGGTTAATTTTTTCAAAGTCAACCTAGGTTATTAAAAAAAATATGTAGTGCAAAGGGTTTATTATGATACCATTTGAATATATTGTTTTTTTTTAAAGAAAACGTGAGTTTTTAAATGATACTAAGGCATTCCCTTATATTATCTTAAAAAACTATGAAGTTTAGTTTTCGATAATAATACAGAATAAAAAGATCATAGTTTGAAGAGGAAATGCAATCCTGAATCCGTTCAATTCCCTTAAACGCTGATACCCCTATAGTGTGCTGTAGTGTGTGTGTTATGTACTGGATGTACTACCTCTTCCGGAATCTCTTCGAGGAGGAGCCCGACTTATACTTAATCATTTTTAGTGTTCCGTACCCGAAGCGTGCCAACGGAACTCTATTACTATCTCCGCTGTCTGTCCGTCCGTCTGTCGGAGGGCTGTATCTCATGGACAGTAATAGGTAGAGAGTTGAAATTTTCACAGAGTATGTACGTAAGATGGTACGCAACCCTTCGTGTACGAATTCGACTCGCACTTGATCGTTTTTTTTTTAATTCTTTTAAACGTTTACTATTTGAACATTCTTTTATTTTCGTAGAAAAAAATGTATCCTACGGCTACATTAAGGGGTAATTTGCACCAAAATTGTTCATTAGGTTTTAATTTTATCTTCAACTAGCGACTCACCCTCGCTTCGCTTCGGGTTCGTCCCTAGACAAAAACAAATCTATCCCACGGGAACCGTCCATTTTTTCAGGTGGATATATAAGCTATAGCCTTCCTCAGTTAACTGAATATCTAATGTAAAAAGAATTTTTCAAATCGGCTTAGTAGTTCCTGAGATTAGCGCGTTCAACTAAACAAACAAACTCTTCAGTTTTATAATATTAGTATAGATATGTTTAACGATGTCAAACAGAATAATTTAAACATAGTGAAGACATTCAAATAGAGTTAAAATAGTAAAGCAAGTGGCCCTAAGAGTGGATCAGAGCATAAATCAAATTAATTGCCGTCACAACAACCGACGTGATATAATGCCGCAACTGCTTCTGAGTGAGAGCGCGGCGGTCTGCGAGGTGATGTCGGTGCCAATAGCGGCCGCCAAAATTACTTTTGACCGTTTTATTAAAATTGGTATTAGTTTGAATCTCAGACTAAAGAATTATATAGACGGAATCTGTCACAATAAATGCTAAAATCAAAAATAGTAGCGTGATAATTACTATTTATGCTACCATTCTCGATTTTGCCATACAGATTGTTTACTTTCTTTAAAGAATAAAGGAAGGAATAAAATATGTATCTATACTTAATATTATAAAGCTGAAGAGTTTGTTTGTTTGTTTGTTTGGTTGAACGCGCTAATCTCAGGAACTACTGGATGAAATTGAATAATTCTTTTTGTATTGTATAGTCCATTTATCGAGGAAGGCTTTAGGCTATATATCATCCCGGAAAAATGTACGGTTCCCGTGGGATAGGGTTGTTTTTGTCTAGAGACGAACCCGAAGCGAAGCGAGGGTTAGTCGCTAGTATTATAATAATACCTAATCGATAGAAAATCTTTTTATATTTTCAATCATGAAGTCGTCATTTAAACATTACTTCTCTTTTTCCCTTGAAAGAGAAATACCATAGTATATATTTGATTCATGTTCATGGTTTGAGAGTAAAAGGAATGAAGAGTGCATTTGTATTTGCACGATAACTTATTTACTGTGCGGTCGCGTGTTCGAGTCCCGCTGGGGACATTCATGTGTGTGATGAGCACGATTGTTTGTACTCCAGTCATGGATGTTTTTATTTATAATACGTATAACGTATGTATTAAAAGTTATATATATGTAGTGTATCAACTACCTGGTATCCATAACATAAGCCCCGTAGCTTACCATGGTAGTATACGGCGATGTGTATCAATGTGCCAACATACTATTAGGAAGGTAATTATTTATTATTATTAGGGAGGTACCTACTAAAACATCCTAAACTAGGAACCCCGGAAAACTCTCACGGCCCCCAAGGTTCAAGGATGATTTTGAATGACCGCATTCAAGGTTCGTCTATGAATAACAATGACAACTATAGACTTAATTTAACAATATTAGAACTACAGATATTTATTAGAAAAACCTAAAGTAAATAAATTTCTGTTATACTCGTAATAGAAACGGTATTACACAGAGCGTGAAATGTCTGTGTTAAACACTCATTTTCACGCTTGATTTTTTTATTTCGAATTATAGCAGAGCTCTTTATAGATCATTTTTATTATAGAAAACGCTTTGTAGTACATCTAGTGTGTGTGTGAGTCAACGTAGCTCTAACGTTTGCGTATGGAATTTGTTTTGGCACTACTCGGTCTGTGCTCTACATATCAACCACTAATGTGTCCTATTTACAGAAGCGACATTTACATTGTTATTCTTTTCGTCGGAGAATTAGACATATGAATGTTATTAAATTAATATTAGATAAATATAACTATCGATAAAACTTTACAGAGTAACAGATAACATAATAATCGGTCTAAGGCGAAGCAACAATAATCAAACGTGTAATTCACGCGTATATTTCAGGAACCCTCGTATTGGGCTCACTTGTAAATTACTTGCCTGACTAAACTTTGCCTCGCATACTAATTCACTAGATAGATGTGATATTCACTAGATGTGTATGTTATATTTTATTCTTACATTTTGATAACGATTGATAACTTACATTGATACGCTTAGATTTTGTATCCCGCGCAAAATTAAATATTATTCTAATAATGTAATACAAATGTACTAGCTTTTCTATTTATATATGTATAATTGCTCTGCTCATGAGTGACCTTTTATTTTTCTCAATAAATAGGCTGTAAAAGGCAAAAATAGGACAGGCAGTTACATATTAAATAATTATATATAAAAGTAAATCTTCCAAAATGGATGCTTTTAGTCAAGGCTTATTATATAACTTAGAGAACTTTGGAGAAGACGAAAAAAAATAACTGGTTAGTTTCATTTAATTTGGGCAGTGGAGAAAGGGATAATGGCAATTTCACATGTTATTAGGTCTCTTTGCAGCACTTAGAGTATAATCAAGATAGCCTAACTGCTCGTCAAAGCGGAGCGACGTCCCCGGTGGGTACCTTCGTTTACAACTGAGCCTTTATGTACTTTTGTCGACGTTAAGCCGACGGTCCATATAATTATTGATTGATTTCAGGCATTTATGATTATGGCTGATATACCATAAGTATGCCAGTTGAACTCTTTTCTAGAAGGTAACGCCACTTAATCTATACTAATATTATAAAGAGGTAAAGTTTGTGGGTTTGTAAGGTCGTAGGGGGTAGTATCTGGATCTGCTGAACCGATTTAGATGATATTTGGTAAGAATATAATTTGAAACCCTGCGAAGGACAAAGGATACTTTTATCCCGGAAGTCATCTCTTAAGGGGGTGAAAATGGGGATGAAAGTTTGTATACGGAATCAACCTAGGGACGAACCCGAGCGAAGCGAGGGTGAGTCGCTAGTAATACATATAATACTAAATAATTTCTAGAACTTTTTTTTCTATATTTTTTATACATTAATCTTTTAACCTTTTTCTCTGTCCGTATTTGCCTTTCCGTTTTAACTTCCTTTTTTTAACATTGGGAAATAGTACATACATAGCACAGCACATCGCCCATCGCGGTGGGCTGCCTCGTAGTGCATTTCTTGGCTTCGCGTCCGGCTGAATTGCCGGACGCTAATGTCCCCCCTACGATAAGATGAACGCACGTTGAGGGGAGGGGTTCGTTTTAACTTCCTACCAACGTCCGTAACAACTATGCTTGACATTCAACAGCTTTCCTAATGCAACTAAATGTTACTGTCCCCTGAGATAAACGAGAATAAAGCTATTTTAATTTATAAAAACTGCACAACTCAAAAGTTAATATAAGTTAAAATATCTTAGCCATAAAATATTTTTCATACCGAATTATTCCTATAACAATACTTATAAGTTTTAGTGCGTCGCAAATCAAAGGAGATGTCCCTCTGTGTGCGTAATAAATCAGCGCCAGACGGCGACAGGTGGGCCCTCGCTGGTGTTTGCTGACGACGCTGTATATGAACGCACAATATTATAATCTCGATTCCTTTGAGGGATATTAAAACTACAGATGAAGAATGTAATGCGGATGTCTGTATATGTTAGAAGTCTTGTAATCTCAAATCAGATTGGCCGATTTTAGTGTGGTTTTTTTTAATTTGATAGGATATTTATAGAGTAGTCTAAATGTATACAGCTATTTCCAAGTTGGCGCTTTTATAGAAAAATGCTTCATGAAATATTTGTTGTTTTAGACATTCAATCGACTTGTACTTGTGTATTTTTATAACTGTGATAGCTCTGCATTAATGCACTCGTAATGGCATCCTAAATGTGATATTGCTATCAACATACTCTATAGACTAAGCACCTAGAAAACATCAGCTATATAGTTTGTAAACGTTGCTATGGGATCTTCGGGATGTAAATCAGACTCATACTTGTTTAAATTATTTTGTTTGAATTTACCATATCTTACAAAAATTAACAGGTTGTCCAAGCTCCATTATCATCTGATGAGGATGCATCATAAGCATCACTAACTTTTGTCCTTTCCCAAATAAAATGAGTTTATTTGGGTTAATCTTTAAGTTTTAATGAAAAGCCCCGAAGCTACTAGAACCTCGATTGGGTTATCTCAGGTTAAGAGCTGTACTTTATCTGAACTTTTAGAAAATTGGAAATATTTTTGTGACAATATCATGATTGTATTGCTTACGTAGAGCACTAAAATATAAATTGATACCATCAAATACAGTTATTTAAGAGAAGCTTAGCTTAGATATACTAATATCAATGAAATACATGGGTAGGTTTCATAAAACGTTCCAAGACTGTAGACTATGAGAATGTGTTGAGTTTTTATATGTTGTAAAAGGCATATTAAATAAGCATATTATTTTTAGTATTCTAAATGTAGTTTAATTATGATAACTACGTATCGAAAACTAAAGGTAAGGCAAAATCTCATTTTGAGAATCTATCCGTCAAAATGACTGAAAACGGATTAAAAAGTAGAAAGTCTCTCTTCAATATCAATAGCTTTAAGTAATTGGTATATTGATTTGATCACATATCTTTGATATGGTGTAGACCACCTAGTTCTTTGAGTATATATAATATATATAGTAACTAATATGACCTGGTATCAAAAGTGGATTTGTAAGCACTAAAATTACACTTCAACTAAAACATAGCTTATGATCTTTTTTTATAAAACATTTAATAATACAATGTTTTTGTCAGTTTTAATTATTTTAAATAGTAAATAAACACAAAAAAAATCCCAAGCCCAAAATAATCATCCTCATTATACCGCGTAATAAGCCTGATGGCTTATTACCTGATGGTAGATAATAGATAAACTCGTATAATTTATCCAAATTGTGTATTTATAACAATTTAAATGATTGTCGCGGAGCTGTCGAGGGCCTCGAGATAAGTTCATAAAAACTTACACCTTCGTACATAACGTGATATTGAAGTAAGAAATACTCCACAATGCCACCCGAAGGTTAAACTTTACCAAAAAATATATGCAGATATTAAATAAATTATTATTATTTTTTTTATATTTTGTATTCTAAATTTTTATAAATCGTATTGTGATGGCACACTTTTTCTATGTATAAGATATCTGTGGAAACATCATTGGTGTAACGTACCGTTAACGGTTAGTTTATATTTTTCAGAAATGAGATATTTTCCCGCAGTAAAAAGTATCCTAAATGTTGATCCGGATAACCATCATCATACCAAATTTCATCAAAACCTATCTAGTGGTTTTCTCGTGATGCGTTCCCAGACAGACTGACAGACAAACATTCTAAAAAGTATGGATTCGGCACCTGTATCGATAATAATAACTATATCGATAGATTTTCAAAAACGGTGTACGGATTTGACTGAGTTAAAATTTTATTATATAATAGAACCATCTGATACCGTGGTAAGCTACGAGGCTTGTGTTATGGATACCAGATAGTTGATACATTATACATATATAACTTTAAATACATACATATTATAAATATAAACACCCATGACTGGAGTACAAACATTCGTGCTCATCACAGAAATGAATGTCTCCAGCGGTACTCGAACCCAGACTGCTGGCATAGCAAGTAGGGTAACTACAAACTGGACTAAACGTGTCGTCATGTATAGATTATTTATTGTACTATACATACCTTCACTTCGCTCGGGTGCGGTTCTTAGTGGCATTTGTATTGTGCATATGTGTTACTCCAGTCATAGTCTGTTTTTATCCTAAACATCCAAATTCACCTAGCCATCGTAGCGTGAAGCAGTAACAACCACACAGACACATACCTATAAACTATCGTTACACATTAATATGCCAGTACTTTGAATGAAAGTTAATATAAACATGGGAAATATATAAACAATAGCGACTCACCCTCGCTTCGCTTCAGGTTCATCCCTAGACAAAAACAAATCTATCCCACGGGAACCGTACATTTTTCCGGGATGATATATAGCCTATAGCCTTCCTCTGTTAACGGACTATCTAATTCAAAAAGAATTTTTCAAATCGGATTAGTAATTCCTGAGATAAGCGTGTTCAACCAAACAAACAAACAAACAAACTCTTCAGCTTTATAATATTAGTAAAGATATGTAGGTAATGAGCTAGGTTATTCGCAACCATATTATCCACTATCTTTCAAAACGGTTTCCATGCCGGAAAACATACATATAACATTCATATACATTTATGTGTTTCTCACTCGGGGTAAAGATTTGTTTAGGACGTACAGTACTCTGCGGTTAGTGTGTGTGGACTCCTGGATGCATATATGTATGTACACACATGGACTCCTAGCGTTGGATAACGTCGTGAAAGCATCTGTTCTGTTTTCACATTTAATTAAAAAGTTTACGACATTCTTCGTATTTTGTTACCATTTAAATTAATTATTTTAGTAACATTACACCAGATTCTTCCGTTTCAGTAAAAAGCATAAGTATCGATGCGACATATAAATCCATTGCAATTTATTTCAGCAGTGGTAAAGGGAAGCCGAGTGATGCGGGTTCCGATTCCGGGTCTCGCACCTTTGATATAATTGATATCTGATTTTATGTGCCAATCATTTCCATAGTGTCCAAAAGACCATACGAGTATATCGCCTAAGGTCAGGTTGCTCATACAAGTATATATTTTGTTGCTGTCAAAATGTTCTATTTATTTTATTACATTTTTTTTTTGATTCGTGTTTGAAATGTAATTTTCAAATCTTAAAGAAAAAATATACACATACCTACACATTATACATTATATATTGAAGTATTAAAATCCTAGTTTAGTTTATTTCAGAAGTTTAAGTAGATGCAAATGTTTCCAGCTCATTTTACACGCTCTTATGTAAAGCGGGGATCATAACGTTTAGACACGCTGTAGACTACGTACATATGTATGTAAGACCTCATAGTATTTACTTTAATGCTATCTTACTAATATTATAAACTAGCGACTCACCCTTGCTTCGCTCGGGTTCGTCCCTAGTTTGATTCTCCATACAAACTTTCATCCCCTTAAGGGATGATGTTTGGAATAAAAATATATCCTATGCCCTTCCTAAGGTCTCAAATTATCTTCTTACCAAATTTCATCTAAATCGGTCCAGTAGTTTTTGAGCTCATTCGTTACAAACATACAAAAATACAAATCTTTCCTTTTTATAATCGTAGGGTAGATATGGAGATGTCAAAGTTTAGATGGATGTTTAGATGGATGTTTGGATGGATGCTGGGATGGATATTTGTTAGAGATACGGTTCCCGTGGGATAAATTTTATTTTGTTTTTCTAGAGGCGAACCCGAGCGAAGCAAGGTGAGCCGCTATTTTGTAATAAAAAAACTTAACTTGCCTAGAAAAATATTTTGTAGCAGACTTATATCGTACAGAAATAACTTCATATTATGATAAAAAAGTTAAGTTTATATTCTAAATAATTAGGATAGGTGAGATACTAAAAAAATAATTAAATAACGCATGTTAGGCATATTACTCGTACAATCATATATTTATAGAATATCATTTAAGGAAATAATATAATATTATATATCATTTGTCAGACAATAACAACGGTTACCATGGCAACAAATGTTCGCCTCGCCCAATCACAGTTTTCGCAACGCTCTCGTCACGCATTCACCAGCTTACTTCCCAAGTCAAGCGGGCGTAAAGAAGTTTTACTTTAAAAACACATCGATGTTTTGCTCCTTTAATAAGTAAATGTAAGATAATACGTTTTAAATAGATGTAAATAGTTATTGCGAGTGCATCTTAGGAGAGATGTGCTATCGCAGACTTTTCTGTAGGCCTTTTTAAGACCTACATTTTTCTTGTACATTGTTTTATCTCTTAAAGTTTAGCCAGGGTTAGCCTTGTAATTTTCTAAGGACGCTTCGATAGAATCAGTTATGATATATTTCCGAGAGGATGAAAATTTCCTGTAGTAAAAGGTGTCCTAAATAAGTATCCGAGTAATAAGTTATCACCACGCAAAAATGTAAAATCGGAACAGTACCTTTTCGTTTGAAACGCACACCGATATACAGACAAAAATTTTAAAAACTATTGATTTGGGGTCTATATTCTGTACACAATACGTAACAATCTTTGTTTCTAAAAATATTTCATATACAGATAACTTTGTTTCTAAAAATATTTCATATACGCTAAGTTACTGTTTTATTATATGTATAGATTATAAGATTTAGTTGATTTATTTGCACCAAAATCCCTTCGAGTGCGTAAGAATAAATGAATAAATTATCATTTTATCAATAGAATTGACATAGCACGTCCATGATAAGTCAACGACATGCGAAAATTATACGCAGTTATTATACGCAGTTAAGTGTTTCGATATAACAGGTGAATTAAAAAACCTATACAAGAAATATATTTATCAACCGACTTCTAAAAAGGAGGAATTTCTCAATTCGACCGTATATTTTTTTCTTTTTTTTTGTGTGCTTGCTGATTACGTCGTCGTTTATAAAGAGATTTTGATTATTCTTTTTTTGTTGGAAAGTAAATATCCCAAGGGTGGTACCATGACAAGGAAACCAGGATCTGATGATGGCATCTCAGAGAAATCGAGGGAACCTTCGAAAATCTTAGGGGTCTGAATAAATGGCTTAATCGAATATGTTTTTAAAAATCTTTCATCTTACAAAATTAATCTTGTAAGATGAAAGATCAAGATCTTAAGTTTTCATTTAGAATATATAATAACTATACTACGGGACTTACTAACTTAAAACTAAGTGGTTTTCGAGAAATCAGTACATAAAAAAAGATACATACAGACGAACATAGAACCGCCTCCATTTTGGATGTTGGTTAAATAAAAATACACGCTCTGACTACCAGTATATGTTAATAACCACATAAAGCACCTTGCACTTTTGCCTCAGAATTTCCTGAAAATGCGCGAGTGTATTTTATGCGTCACATACACTTTAAAACTAATAATATTATTATTGCCGATCCGGCTTTTATAATAACTTAGGACTGCCGAGGAAATATGAAGTCCCGACCTCTTTAAAGATGAAAAATAGTGATGTATAAATAAATATATTTCTTGTATAGGTTTTTTAATTCACCTGTTATATCGAAACACGACAATTTGTTATTTTCAATGATAACTGCGTATAATTTTCGCATCTCGTTGACTTATCATGGACGTGCTATGTCAATTCTATTGATAAAATGATAATTTATTGATCTATTCTTACGCACTCGAAGGGATTTTGGTGCAAATAAATCAACTAAATCTTATACTTAGCGAATTTAGACGTTTTATTATTTTCCTACTAATTCTTATGCAATATAATATGTGGAGTGAAATGAATGACACCTCGTAGAGCCATTACTTTTTTTGTTGCATGAAAGAACGAATAAAATGAAACACAATTAGCATTTTTTAATACATTACATAAAAATAGTATAGATTAAATGTAGTTATTATCTACACAGATAAATAAAATTGAAGTGTCTATTTGTAATGTTAAAATAACAGCTTTATACTAAATGCATGTGAAATTATATACGGTACTTATAAGAAAAACAATTTTTTTTAAATTTTTGTCTGTCTGTCTGTCTGTCTGCTTGTTTGTTCCGGCTAATCTCTGAAACGGCTGGACCAATTTTAACGGGACTTTCACTGGCAGATAGCTGATATTATAAGGAGTAACTTAGGCCACTTGTAATTTAGAAAAAGTATTAGGGTTTCGCTCAAAAAAATTTAAACGTACCTAGGGACGAGTGGCTAGTACCTAATATAAAATTAAATGCATAATAACGTATTCAAATACACAGGAATATATATTGTAGCTTTTACCTTTCACTTACTGAACTCAGCGTTGTTTTAACGTTGAATGAAAATGATTATTGTTTTGAGAATTAGCCTTTTCATTTTCATAATACTGGGGATTTCCCCAGTAGTTCTAGGTGCAAATATTAAAAACAAATAAAATATTTATTTATCCAACAACTAACTTCTGCTTTACCTCCAGCAATAGCAGCTATAATTTACTATAAAAAACGTGTGTGTGTACGTTATGTACGCACGTAAGAAGTTATACTTCTTTGATGTAACAGAACAAAAATAGCTAAAGATTTCATCTCGTATGTCACAACTTTCTGATGGTAAAAGGAATGATAAATTAATAAAAATTATAGTTATAGTTTTATGAATATTTGAGAAACTCCTTTGAATATAGTTATGAGTTTTCACGGGAACCGAAGCGACAGTTATCAGCTAACTTTATCATGTCGCTTTTTGGTTGTCGGTTGTGCGTCGCATCGTAAAAATTTTACTCTCATAATTTTTTCCAAACGTGTCAAAAGAAGTATGACTTCAAAAATGACAATTTCACCGCCACTTTAGCCTACTATCCTATTTCTTTAGAAATTAGCCTATTTCTTTGAACTTTGATTGAGAGAACTTTTGGTCCTCTATCAGATCCGATTCTTCAGAGAAACCCCACTCTTACCCGCAAGAATGGCAATATTTCTTTCTAAAATTTCACAATTTTTAAATGATAATGATATGCCTATAAAATATTAGTGTCCGTATGCCCCAATTTTAAAAAATCCTTGCCCCGGCTTTCCAGTGCCAATTAAAAGATGACATTTGTTTAGAAACGACTTGTTCAACTTTACAGATACACGTGATATTTGTATAATAAGTTTGAAAGAAACTTAAGTTCAATATAAAAAAAAACAGACCTTATTCAAATAATACAATCGTACAAATGCACACAGCCCAATCTCCTGAACAAGAAAACTGTGTTTCAGGAACCTTCCCATATCAAGCGTACATATTCAATACATGGTTTCGCATGTTATAATTACATATCATATAATATATATATATTAAGTACATGTTTCTTTAGGTTTTTAATTTTACTTTTATAAACTACCCTGTGTAAAATATATTATAGTTATCTTATTAAATAAAGTTTCAATATATTCTGGTATTTAATAAAGACGTATAAAATTTATATGTTAAGATTAAAGAGACAGTAAGCAATGTTGTTTGATACTGAAATCAAAATATTGTGAATTATAAATATTATAGTACGTTGTTGCTACGACGAGTAATTACATTCAATTAATATTTCAAAATAAAGCGATTAGTTCATTAACTTGACGAAAAATAAGTTAACTATTTAAATACGAGTTATAATATCATTACCAGTAACTTACCAAAAATCGTCCAAACACTCATGCACTCACAAAAACAGTTCTATTTTCACAAAAATAACTTTTACTATGTAATTTCTCAACAAAACTTTTTCAAACTTCTCTACTTCACTTGAATACACATCATATAATCTAAAAAGGTTGCTTATATACAGAAAAATTAGCAAAACACAGTTAGAGTAACTTGGTGCAAGTGTACGACTCTACGTTATTTTCGCGCGGGTTGTAGAGAGCACTCTACACGCGACACGCGCCCGCTCTACGCGATGCTGCGGACGCTATTGCAGCCACCACGGCGACCATGATGCCATAGAGTAGCTGGTAACCCCATGATAACTGCCATGTCATTGCCATTTGTGATATATTGTATACTGCATTTGACTGAAGATACACGATGTTTTAATTTATGTAATGCAATATTAAAGCATTTTACTTTTCTTATTATAAAGTTTTCAGCTTCAGCTACTTTTGTTTCTATTATCATTTAATCAACTTCAAATGAGACTAATTAATTAAATATATGTATAACGTAAACTTATCCAATGCCACTCTCACCCGAACCCTTATCCGTCAGTCGAGACAAGTCCCGTTTTAATCGCTCCAACTGTTCCAGATGCAAGCTTTTTAAAGTTTATTTGAGTTTTTAGTGTCGTGCAAGTAGATGAAATCCAGTAATTGTCTACGACGACGATGAGATCTATAAAACTCGTCATGGATAACTGATGTGATGGAAAAAAGTTTTATTTTACATTACTTTGTAAATAAACCATGAAAAAAATGTCCATTCATCTGTTCGTACGTACTCGGAGCAATGCCGAGATCGAAGTACGCTGTAAAAATTCTAACAGTTTTTCATCTGTATAACCAAGACTTTTTTCAAATGGCTCCTCTTAATCCTCTTATGTTTATGAATACCAGTAAGATATACGAGAAATTTAATACTCTTCTGTTATCTAAAACTAGCGACTCACCCTCGCTTCACTTCGGGTTCGTCCCTAGATAAAAACAAATTTATCCCACGGGAACCGTACATTTTTCCGGGATGATATATAGCCTATAGCCTTCCTCGATAAACGGGCTATCTAATGCAAAAAGAATTTTTCAAATCGGATTAGTAGTTCCTGAGATTAGCGCGTTCAACCAAACAAACAAACAAACTCTTCAGCTTTATAATATTAGTATAGATTTTGGGCGGCGGGCGCGTCGGGAGTAATAAGGCAATGATTACTTTGTTATATAATGTTTATCATTGTCTATCATTTTAAGAATATTATGGCTCTTAGAATTAAAATGTTGTCAGTAGCAAAGCGACCCCTGATTGATAATCCCGATGTGTTGAACACATGAAACCGGGACGTTATTAAATAAATTAGGTCGCCTTCTAAATAACCCGATCCGTATCGTTTTTAATCTTCATGAGAATGACCACATCACGTTCTACCGCTCTCAACACAAATGGCGTCGTTTCCGCGAGTGTTGACGGCTACGATTTTTTTGCACTTAACGTATAACATTACTACCTAGCTTCTGCCCGCAGGTTCGCCTACGTGAGAAGTGTTTTTTTCTTCATTAATACATAATTAAGTATACACTTCGATAGAACGTACATTCTTGTCTTGTAGAAAAACAGTGTTGAATCCAATAACATATTTCATAATATCTGACGGGTGTGAGTGGTTTTTTTTTTATTCGAATAGCAATTTTAAATCGCTCTCAGAGTTATTGGAATCGCTCGCTATTATAACAGTTGTTACGAGCTCGTTCGAGTTCTAGTACGAAACGAGTACGTACTAACACAGTGTGCAAGATATTTTTATTTTATTGGTATTATTTCAAAACCCGGCAAAACGTATAGTTCATACATTCACTTGTGTAGTGACGCACGTGTGCGTACTGTTCTAAAAAATATTTGTTTTATAAATTAAGAATCGCAGCTGTTATTCAAATAAAATCAATCGCGTAGCCACAGGAACCTTTGTCTGAATGTGAAATATGAATATAACTAAAGCCTGAATACTGAAATCGATAGTATCTATACTAATATTATAAAGAGGTAGAGTTTGTTTGAACGCACTAATCTCAGGAACTATTAGTCCGATTTTAAAAATTATTTTTGCATTAAATAGCCCGTTTATTGAGAAAGGCTATATACCAATTGGAGCGGAGCAGTAATCATAAAAATCAACGAATCGGACAGACTTCCACACATTATTGTAAAACATGTTTATAATATGTTTAAGTTCTTTAAGTTCAAAAACTACTGAGCTCATTTCAAAAATGCCTTTTGTATAAAGCCAAAGATTTTTTTTGTAGTTTTAGCGCGAACGAAGCCGCGGGTTCTGCTAGTTTAATTATAAAGTGCAAGGTGGACTCCCAGACGTTGTAATCTTCGTATATTGTGAGAATTTTAAAGATTAAAGTTTTAGCTTTTACTTCTCTCGAAGCTTTCTTAGATTTACGCGAATGTTTGACATTTAAATAAAACTATCTTTTCGGATTTTTTCGCGGATTTATTTTGATTTTTGGTTCCCGACGTTTCGATTGCTTTACAGCAATCATGGTCACGGGAGAGACTGTCTGAAAAGATAGTTTTATTTAAATTCTCTCGAAGCTTTCAATTCTGTATTTTCAAATATTTTTAGTATATTTAGTCAAATCTTCATAAATTATTACTTTTTTTTTTGTTTTACAATTTTATATTGCCGGTGTCAAATCCTTTTGTTTCATACGTCACATGACACACTTGACATGAATTTTTAATTTACCTAATATAACTAACCCAAATATGTCCTCTTTTTATGTTTATATTCTAATGGTAGTATTTTTTTAATATATTACTAAAGTTAAATATATTGAAAAATACACTCTCGCCCATATTATAAAACGTTAAACCATTTTTATGCAGTCAAATATTTGACTCGCATACTCCGACATATACTTCGATGGTAGCTCCGTAATTTTAAAGATATACTTGATCAATAAAATATCTGAAAGGTTTTTGTATTACACTTTTAAAGTTATAGTATACTAATTAATATACAACATACGTACTTTTTCAATGCTGTTTTATTAATATTCTATAAGCGTGTGATAACAATCTGATATTTCAACCTCCGCATTCGTCGCACTTAACCTCGATTGACATTTTTTGTACTGAAAAATAAAAAGAGTTTGAAAGTGCTATCAATTAAGCGACATAGAGAGGTTATAAAGCATGGCTAGTGAAGCTAAAAGCTATCCCGGTCCGAAGATCCAGTTCCAGAAGCGCTCGTGAAGTGGGAAAAGCGATGATCGAGGATTTTTTTGCAATGGATTCTACTTTGAAGGGGATTATGCTGTAGAATTATAGTTGATGAATAAAAATAAAAATATTACTCTATGACGTATGTATAAATATTATCATTATTTAGGTAGGTTCAAACTCAGCTCGAGGGTAAATATTTTACAATTGAAAGTATTGTTTTGTTGGAATAGTTTTAACCATGGCCTAAGGAAAATATTTTGTCATCATAAACAGTGAGTTTTATTATATTTGTTATTCTGATGTATGAATTATATTATTGTAAAGTTTCATTGAAATCCAAACAGTAGTTTTTTTATAAGTTACTATAGTTTTTTTAACTATCCCACGGGAACTCTTTAATTTTCCGGGATGAAAAATATCTGAAATGTTGATCGGGGATATAAGGTACTATCATGCAAAATTTCATTTAAATCAGTCCAACAGTTTTGGAGATTAGCCCGTACAAACAGACAGAGAAACAAAAACTTTTTAAAAAAATCTGGATTTGTTCTATTTCTCTTCTTACATCCCCCTGACTCGGTTTTTAGCATTTTTTTCCATGTACAGACATTCAACCTCTACAGTTTTATTACATGTATAAATTACAGTTATTAATAAGTTCTGAAAACCACGGCATGTATTTTATTGAATTCATGAATTTCATAATTTATGGAAATCGTATATCACATTTATGTCACATAACCGAAAGCTTGAGCACGAATATGTGTTCTTACGCCATAATGGCACAATAAATCTATGTGATAACTATAGTGGAGATGGCTTAAATAATGCATTAACACTTAATCTCCTAGTAGGTATAGGTAGGTATTAAAAAGGTATTAGGTATATGATTTATGCCTAGTATTACAAAATACATGTTCGTTTTACATAATAAAACTAGCCACTTACCTTCGCTTCGCTCGGGTTCGTCCCTAGGTTGCTTCCCAAAACAAAATTAATTAATTAATTTAGTTTTAATTTTTTTCGTGGGACCCTAATATTTTTTCTAAAGTAAAAATAGCCTAAGTTACTCCTTAATACATCGGCTATCTGCCAGTGAAAATCCCGTCAAAATCGGTCCAGCCGTTTCAGAGATTAGCCGGAACAAACAGACAGACAGACAAAAATTGTAAGAAATGTTGTTTCGGTATATGTATCGTGTATACATCCATATGCATTTAGTAAAAAGCGGTTATTTTAATATTACAAACAGAAACTTCAATTTTATTAATCTGTATGTATGTATAGATTAGAAAGAATTATTCATGTAATCATATCTGTAATAACAAGTACGAAATTCTAATAGATAATGTAAACATTAATTAGAAATGACTTTCATTAACGGAATCAAAAAGAAAAAAGCTGACAGTGACACGAAATCTAGAACATTATACATATTCATACACAAACCTCGTTAGCTGTGAGCTGTGACCTCAGCAAGTCAATCTGAATTCAAATAGAGTTCGCAGAACACGAACAAAATACATACAAGTTTCTTAATTTTTGCCTTATTACACTTTTTGTGTGCTGAAATATTTTTTTATTCAATACTAAAGACTCACCCTCGCTTCGCTTCTGGTTCGTCTCTAGACAAAAACAAATCTATCCCACGGGAACTGTACATTTTTCTGGGATGATATATAGCCTATAGCCTTCCTCAGTCAACGGGCTGTCTCATGCAAAAATAATTTTTCAAATCGGATCAGTAGTTCCTGATATTAGCGCGTACAATCAAACAAAAAAACAAACAAACAAACTCTTCAGTTTAGACTTGTGCCGCGACTTCTGTTGTCGCTGAATCAATTTTTACGGGATTTTCAATAAAAATACACTATTTATTATCTCTGAAAAAAATAGTTTGGTGGGATAAGATAATACGTTTAGAGTTTTTGATATGGTTTTGATATATTAAGGATAGAGGTGAGGTAATGGCGGGTCGCTCGCTAATCTCACAATAAATATTATATAGCAATGTAATATTCTTATCAATTTACTATATATATATACTACACAATTTTATTAATTTTAACTGTTTTGATCTCAGACCAATAAAAAAGTATTTTATTTGTCTGAGGTTTTGATATGATTTTTTTTTAATTTAACAAGTACTTATTTATTTTATTGTAAAGTTTAATTTAAAAATATATATTTTTACTATAAAAGCTTTTTATAAATTACTATCTACGTTCCCAGAAAAAAAATCTATCAAAGTTATGGCCTATTTTATCAAAAAGTAGGTATATTATGATTTTTATATAAAATTCAAAATGTAAGTTTTATTTAATTGTTTATATCTGAAAAACAAACAATAATCAACATTTAAAGCTAATTAAATGTGACGTCTATTTGTTTTTAGGAATTTTAAGCAATAAGGACTCTACTTGTAGATCACTAAGGACGATGCCTCAATGGTCTAGGCTATCATGTATCGCTGCAGACCTGGAAAGAACGTAAAGCCGTCAGTTCTACATCTGATATCTCATCGGGCCTGTGGAATTGTCATCCCACAGGTATATGGAAGTACATGAGAGTGATCTTCGAGGTACAAGAGTGAAACCCAGACACCAACTTTTTAATTCCACGCTAGTACTAAAAATTTCTTGACGAAAAATCCCTATAATTTGCCCCTACCCCGGACTCGAACCCCGGACCTCCCGATCTGCAACCATAGATGCTAACCACTGGATTAACAAGGTGGTCGTATATATAACAAAGGCAAGTATGAATATACTGCCATACAAACAACCGTGATATTAAATCAACACTTTCAATCTTATACATGTACATATGTACTCGTATTTATGTACATAGAATTTCAGTACTGTGGTTGCGGTCGACGTGACGACGCGCCACCTTCCCTACGCCTAGAATATTCATCAATATTTACTCTACCGTTTATTACTATCGGTATAATAATAATCATATATAAGTGCTTAATAAGTTAATCACACAGAATTAAATTAATATTTCAAAAGAAGTTAAGAAATATATTTGATTTAATTTGTTTATTTTTTTTAATTGTACATTTAACTCTTTAATTAGGCACTTTATAACTGGGTATATCGTAAGTCAAAAATGTATCTGTCTGTTGTACGATATGAATTCAGTTTAAGTAAGACTCCTACAGTTAGGAACGAAGATGACATATATTCTATTAGATGTATCGCTTAAATATGTCATTGCCTTACATATATTTTACTTCACTTTCTATGAGAGCTAGCGATTGTTTGGTGACTTCTTCTCTAAGCTCATTGATTCTAAATATTTTTTTGCTAACAGCAGAATTTTGTATAATGATAATAATAACATACTCGTAATTCTAGGCATTCCTTATAATAATTTTCTAGATCTATTTGTAACACTAGCGACTCCGTAGGTATGTCCTCCGTAGGTAGGTAGGTCCGTAGGTACATTTTAATTTTTTTTAGCGAAATTCTGATTCTTTTTCTAAAATAAAAGTAGCCTAAGTTACTCCTTATAACATCAGCTATCTCCTGGTGAAAGTCCCATCGAAATCGGTCCCGCCGTTTCGGAGATTAGCAGGAACAAACAGACACATAGATAGACAGGCAGACAGACAAAAAATTAAAAATTGTGTTTTTCTTATATGGACCGTATATACTTTCATATGCATTTAATAAAAGGAATTTATTATTAGTTACAAAAAAAACTTTGTTAAAGTTGGCAAAATCTGGCTCTATTTAACGATGTTAGTCACATTAAATTGTTAGCGTAAAAGGTCGCGTCGCCTGTCGAATGTTCTTAACTCAATTTAGCTGACAACGAGAGCTAATTGGTGCATCAGTGGAAGTAGAGGCAGTAAGTACGTACGTGTATAATATACAATGCTAACTACTACATTTTCATGCAGTTGGGAATTTTATCAGTTAAAACGTAAAGTAGACACAGGAGCTGATTTCCAACTTCAATATAAAGTACCTGGGCGACCGAGCTTCGCTTGAAGTTTTTGGTCAAAAGTACAATTTTCTTTTTAATTTGGCTTAAAAATAATAAAAAAATTAAAAACTTGAATAAATACAAAAAAAAGCAAAAGTAAATTCTTTGTATCCGAACGGGATTCGAGTTCGGACACCGTTGAAAGTCAATCTTGCGCCTTGGTGGCTTGACCACGATGCTTATATGAGTGTGAGAAATTATTAACATATTTTTCGACCCCGAAAACCCCCACGTACCAAATTTCAGCGAAATCGTTAGACCCGTTTCGAAGATAGCCGGTATAAATAAATAAATAAATATACAAGAATTGCTCGTTTAAAAATCAAAATAAATCCGCGAAAAAATCCGAAAAATTAGTTTAATTTAAAATGTATGAAACAATTTTGCTTTAAATTAGTAACAATAAAGGAAGACTTAATAGACTTAGTAGTATTTTTAAATTTCGTATCTCAGGCCATTTTTGACCGACAGAACGTAACATACGTTATCAGTTAAATTCGGAAATAGTATTAAGTACTTAAAAATCACTTTATAGATCTAAAACTATTATTATGTTTTTCTTTCTTAAAATATAGACGTAGAAAATATTATGTATATGGCAAAATATTTTCCAAATTAGTAAAATAGATGATAGAAAAATAGTGTTATAAAAATGACTTGACATGTAGAGCTTATTTGATGGCTTTCAAGATATTTTATTAGCAATCAATAAATAATATACTAAGTATTATATTTGTAGAGATCAGAAATTGGTAGAGAATCTCTCCGATAGCCTTAAATCTATATATACATAAAATGCTTTGTCCTGACTGACTGACTGATCGATAAATCTAAACCGCTGGTTGTAGAAACGTGAAATTTGGAGGACAAATTCCTTATACAGTGTAGACATCCGCTAAGAAAGGATTTCTCGAAATTCATCTCCTGATATTTTGAGTTAATTCGTTTTCCATATATCTTTAAGAAATAATAAAACTTACATGATCTCAATTTTACAAGTACCTAATAAAGTATATATTGCGAAAAAGTTTATTTTTTTCGTAGTTTGATCGCGGGCGAAGCCGCGGGTTCTGCTAGTATTAAATATAATATGGAGGCTAAAACATAAATAATATATAATACAACAATAATATGTATACAAACTGCAGTAGTTTAAAATAACAGCTTCCGCAACAACATCATGTGGCATTGCGTTCGCGAACAGAGTCCATTGAAATGTTCTCCCACAACCACCAAATCTCTGTAATTAGTTTGTAGTGCTACTACAAAGCTTCCCTCAGAACTGATGCTTAGTAACTGATTTATAAAAAGCTACTAGTAATATTACGAAAGTAAATTCTATATTCGTCCTCCTTTTGTGCAGTTATGTGATGTACGGAATTTTTTATACACCGGAGTGTAGCCATTAATGCATATCATTATGGCTACGTTTTAGTGCAGGACACTAGTTCATTCCCGAGGGATTAGACAGAGCTAAAGCTCTACGTAGGTGTCGAGGCGGTCAAAATGGAAGGGTCTTCTCATTATATTGTTGGGAATATTAAAAAAAATTAAGATCCATAAATAAAAAAAAAACTAATTCATTTGTTTTTCAAATTTCAATGTTTTTTTTTTTTGTGAATACGGCACTAGGGTCAGATTAGTGTGTTACCAAAGTAGTTATGATTATTATAACTTTTGCCGTTAAGCTTTTTAAATTATTACATACGAGTAGGATTTATTTATTACAATCCTTTAATTTACATTAAATTATAACTATATCCTGCAGCACTATTTTTAACCGACTTCCAAAAGGAAGAGGTTATCAATTCGATTGGTTTTTTTTTTATGTATGTACATCGATTTCTCTGAGATTTATGATCCGAGTTACGTGATTCTTCTTTTGTTTGATGTAGAATAGTTGCCATTTGGTCCCATAAAAATTTTACATAGTTTGGCCCAGTAGTTTTCATTTTATGAAAAAAAAAAAAATTATGAACATTTTTGTTTACGTGGATGTAATTTTATGTATGTTCGCGGATTGCTTCGTCGTTCAAGAACCGATTTTAATGATTCTTTTTTTGTTAGAAAGGAGATATTTCAAGGGTGGTACCATAATAAGGAAACCAGGATCTGATGATGGCATCTTAGAGAAATCGAGGGGAACCTTCGAAAATCGTAATGGCGACTAGTGCGCTTGTTAATTTTTTTTCATTAAGTATTTTAAAGCACTACTATTTAATGAAGGCCTGGAGTCGATCTGATGATGGAACCGAAAGACAGTCGAGGAAACTCTTCAACGATTTACAGCAATTACCTGGTGTTTGGGCTTGATTAATTTGTATTGATGAGAACTTTACACCTAGATGGGTTGTGAGTGTCATTAGAGGTCTGAATAAATGGCCTAATCGAATATGTTTTTAAAAATCTTTCTTCTTACAAATTACCTGCTTATTACGTCTACACCAAAAATGGAAAAATAAAAACTTTAAAAAAAAAAACCGACTTCCAGGCACAGAAAAGTAAAAAATAACCAAACGGGGGTTTTCATTTAGAATAGATACCTAATCAGATATTTTCGAAGTCGGTGCCAACTTCGACTTCGAAAATATCTGATTAGGTATCTATTCTAAATGAAAACCCCCGTTTGGTTATTTTTTACTTTTCTGTGCCTGGAAGTCGGTTTAATTTTTTTTTTAAGTTTTTATAAAATTTATACCTTTACATAAAAATTTTCTCTATATGTACATATTTTCACATGAACACTTGACAGGTTACGACGGATCTGAAAATTCAAGACGGACTCAATTTTTCTGTGATCACAAAATAGTAACACAATCTAACAATCAGTAGAATGTTACCTTTTAACAAGGTACTTTGAATTTGAAACAATTAACAACTTTCCGTCCATAATTTCATATTCTAAAGTCACTTTGATTACTCCAAATTGTCTGTGAGATAACAGATAATCCTCGCCTTTCTTGTTCGGTATTAAAGAAGTTTAAATTAAGTTATATTCGATGGATTAATTGCACCTTAACAATATAATAGAACAATACTGTCAAAACCTTACACTTGATAAATGTTTCTGGGCTTACTGCTTTGATAATAATAAGTAAGTTTTCACCCGAACCCGCCATCCCTCAGATCTGTTTTATTAAAATCGATAAAGCTTTCTCACTTATCCTTTTTAAAAAGAAATTTATAACTCTAATCACCCGATCAACAAGATCTGTTAAGTGAGATTTAGTGAGTACAAACAGACGGAGACATCGTTTGTTTGATATGGAGTCATTATTTGGCAATTACAGGCAGATGTTAGATTTTATTTATAACTAGCGACTCAACCTTGCTTCGCTCGGGTTCGTCCCTGCGTGATTCTTTAAATTGACATAACTTTTTTATTTATGCACCGATTGCAATAAAACAAATACTAAATGTTAAGTCAAGCTTACCACAATACATTTAAGAAAACCGCACCCAAATCGGTTAAACAGTTTCTGAGATTAGCGTACACAAACGCACAGACAAAAAGCTAAAAATTCTAAAAATGATTGTTTTGGGTTCTATTGCGTTAGTTAAGACCCCCATTAATAGTTTTTCTCAAATATCTTCCATGTACAGACAGCGATCAGTAACAATTTTATTATATATATATATATATATAGTCTATTCTATATATATATATATATATATATATATATATATATATATATATATATATATATATATATATATATATATATATAGAATAGACTAGTGTGTGTCGAAACAAGTCGACGTACCTTTCTGAACTGCGGAGGTTGCGGACCTTACTCGAGACAGTTAATATTTACAGTATTGTGGTAACTGAAGTATTCGGTATTCGGCCGAATAGCATAAATGTAGCCGAATAGGCCGAATACCGAATAGTAGCCGAATATTCGTTGCAAGTCTAGTAAATATTGCTTTCAAAGGCAAAAAAAGTTGTAACATCAATAAAATAATTTAAAAAATATATATAACTCTCATTAGCTTACTTAAGCCTGACTATTTATATTTAATACTAAAAATAAATTTAAAACTTGTTTCAGGGTGCTGTACAATGTACAGTGAAATTAATTTTACTGAAAATACAAAAAATATAGACGAACATTTCTCAAAATTTTTCAACTTATTATTCCTCTTTTGTAAATAAATCAACAGCATTTTCCGATAAAGACTCATGTTAATAAAAATCTATTGATCTATTATAAAAATAATCTTGCGATTAATTAAAAAGTAAATTCAATCGTTATAATATTATTCAATAGTACCTGACTAATAGTACCTCGCTCGGATTCTTTTTTGTTATATCGTATTTTTTAGATAAAAAAAACTAAAAGCTTCAATAAATACAAAAAAAAAGTAAAACTTAGTATCCGATCAAGATTCGAATTCGGACACACCTATTGATTGTTAATCTTGCATCTTGGTCGCTTGAGAACGATGCTTATGCCTAAGTGTAAGAAATTATCGAGCATATTCTGCGTAGAATAATGCAAAAGAAAACCGCATGAAAACTCGAAAACACGCGTTTTCCTAGACATAAGACTAATCTAGATCGATTTTTCGCCCCCGAAAACCCCCACATCCCAAATTTCAGCGAAATCGTTAGAGCCGTTTCCGATATCGCCGGTATAAATAAATAAAGATATAAAGCTATAAATATACAAGAATCGCTCGTTTAAATATATTAGATTAGATATTTTACTGGATTTTTTTAATTTTTCATATTTCAAAGAGAATCTAATATAATCGATTTTTGAATTCGGATTGCCTTTGACTTTTTTCGCCTTTAGGATTTTGACGTCCCGAAAATTTTGCCGCCCCTAAAATTATGCCGCCCTAGGCCCGGGCCTCACGGGCCTATGGGTAAATCCATCACTGATTGTGGTTGTAGTTAGGACGTTGCCGTAACGGCTGCTGACTAGTGGTTTAATTAATAAAATAGTACAAAACAGAACAAATTATGGGTTAAAACGTCATTGGCTTATATTATTCCATTAAGTTCACCAACTAATAAATAATACTCGTAGTAAAAAACACTTTTAAAAACAAGCTTTTATTTAATGTTGCGCCAAGCTTTTATATCATATAAACTGCACAATATGATAAATTGATGGGTTTGATTTAATTCAGTTTATTTTCTTCTTTTTAGAGCATTTAAATAAAAGCTCATTTTTTAAAATGTTTTCAAGTAAAACTTCTTTACGCACGCTTGACATGGAGGGTAAGCTGGTGAATGCGTTTCGAAAAAATGTACGTAACCATTGTTATTGTCTGACAAATGAAATGTAATATTATATTCTTTCCATAAATGATATTCTATAAATATATGATTGTAATATGCCTAATATGCGTTATTTTTAGTATCTCACCTATCCTAATTGTTTAAAACATAAATTGAATTTCATAAAGAGTAGGTACCGATTACCTACAGAAGTTTTACTTTTTGCGCGTGTACACATTCATACACACACTCTTTAATTTTTTTTACTATTCATTTTTGAGTTTTTATTTTTTATTTTATTGGTATTCTTCTCAGCAAACGCTTTCATTGAATATTTATATCATAGGGGGTGCATAAAAAAACATAGTCCACCATCTTTCGGAGTTCGCCATATTGGATTTAGAATGACGTCACTTAGCTAACCATGCATTGTCATCCAAACTAAAAGTATATGCAAAATTCCAGCTCAATGTAAGTAAGATTTGACACGAAAAGACATAGAAACATTGCAAGTTAACTAATAACTCTAATTGCCAATTTTAGACTAATCCTTACAAAATGAATAACAGAGGATGGGTATCAATAATTTTGTAAATCATATCAATACATATCATATGTAAATCCCAGAAAATGAAATAATATCACAGAACCCTATTAATATTTTTTAATACTAGATTATATACCAACCCTGCGCGTTTTGGACAATATTTCTTACTTTTCATTATTATTTTTGTTTTCGTTTATACGTAGTTTGAAATAGAGTATTATAGAGATTTTCTTCTTAAATTGATCATTAGTTTTTATATATTCTTTTACGTCAGCGCAATCTCCAAACACTTTGTTTTTTACATATACGAGTATGACGTAGTACAAACAATAATATATTAAAGAGGTAAAGTTTGTGAGTTTGTGATGTTGTAGGGGGTTAATCTTTGAATCTACTGAACCGAATTAGATGAAATCTCGTAAGAAGATAGTTTGAGACCCTGGGAAAGACATAGGATACTTTTTATCCCGGAAATCATCCCTTAAGGGGGCGAAAATTGGGATGAAAGTTTGTATGGGGAATAAATATAAAAATGATGGTCTAGTGCGCTCATATGGTCGGCATAATTATACATACCTAAATGGTAACTGCCGATCGCAATTTGCAATAACATAATCCGTGTTCCATTACAATCACGACATTCATCGTCAAATATATATAACGCATGGATTAAATATCTATACATATAATAAAATTCTAACTGAGCCGAATCTGTACATTAAATATTTTTTGGAAAATCTTATCGAAATAGACATTATTATCGATACAGAGGCCGAATCTATAGTTTTTAGATTTTTTTTATCTGTCTGCCTGTCTGTCTGTTACCGCATCACGGAAAAACCACTAGAGGTATTTTGATGAAATTTGGTATGATGATAACTGATTATCCGGGTCAACATATAGGATAATTTTTACTGCGGGAAAATGTCTCATATCTCAGAAATCTATACTAAACTTTAAAACGTAAGAAGGGACGACCCCAAGCGGAGCGAGGGTGAGTCGCTAGTATAATATATGATTAAATATATATGGTATTGCCAGTGTAGGTAAAGCAAGTGCACGAGTGGTGAGCTGTTGTACACAATATTATATAGCTGCAGTTCTCTGTTATTTAGGATACAACAGGTGACTTGTGTAGGTAACTGGCTTTGCTCACTTATAACTGAATTGCCTTGTGAAACTTGATTATTTCTTGTCATATACATTATAAAGTATTTGGTATTTATTTTAAATATAATTATCCTTATTTAATATATACACGATTAAAAACCTAAAATTCTTCAGGGGAAAATATATCTATCTAATGACACCCATCCTTTTCTAGCTAGTCTGACAGACACACAAACAAAGCAAATTAAATAAAAGTTTCTATAAATAAATACTTCAAGTGTGTATACTATACTATAACGTCCATAGCGGATGGATCTATAACAATCGTGTAGAAGCTCGTACGCGGCACGTCTCGTCCTCTGTAGTCCGTACGATACGCGGGAACGGTAAACAGCTTATGTGATTTAAAATTCGTTTGAACCATACTTTGTATGTGATGTCGCTCGGTTTATTTATAAGTTTTATATTTGTCCTTTCAAACGTTTTTCTTATTTATTCCTTAGCTACTTGCTGCTACTTTGTCCTATTATTTTCCTACTTAGTCCATTTGACTTACGAATTTATTATGACTTACAAATCTATCCCACGGGATATTTCTCCCCGTATATTTCTACGGGATAGAAAGTAGCTTATTTATTATTATGTTGTATGGACTATACTATTGTAAAGTTTCATTAAAATCCAATCAGTAGTTTTTGTGTATTAAGCTGTATAAGTTACTATAGTTTTTAACTATCTTACGGGAACTCCTTAATTTCCCGGGATGAAAAGTATCTAAAATGTTGACCGGGAATATAAGGTACCATCATGCAAAATTTCATCCCGAATTATTCCAACAGTTTCAGGGATTAGCCCGTACAAACAGACGAACAGACAGAGAAACAAAAAAATTGAATAAAATCTGGATTTGTTCTATTTCTCTTCTTACATCCCTCTCACTCGGTTTTTAGCATTTTTTTTCTATGTACAGACATTCGACCTCTACAGTTTTATTATATGTATAGATTTCAATATATGATTACAAAACAAAACTGTCCACTATATCACATTAATTCTCACAGTTAATTAGCCATATCCAATCTACTGCAGTATCTCTGAGCTAGTGGGCATTCCGTATTGTTTTTTGTTGAGTTCACAAGTTGATTGTCAACTAAGCCGCTCCAACACCGGCCTCTGACATTTAAAAAACAAATACAATATTAAGAGGAAAACTTGAGATATATATTATTCAGAGATATACAGATTTGGACGCTATCACGCAACTCATACAGATTCACTCAAAGTGGAAATAAAAAAGTAGCAACTCCTATATAAAATTGCATGAAATAACTTGCAAGTTTTACTCGCTTTTATTCGTATTTACTTTTCATATTTGCCATGTTCCGTATTTATGCTATAGTTTTGAAGCTTAGTTTGCATCCATATTTATTGTTTAGACTAGCGACTCACCTTCGCTTCGCTTCGGGTTCGTCCCTAGACAAAAACGAATCTATCCCACGGGTACCGTACATTTTTTCATGATGATATAGCCTATAGCCTTCCTCAGTTAACGGGCTATCTAATGCAAAAAGAATTTTTCAAATCGGATTAGTAGTTCCTGAGATTAGCGCGTTCAACCAAACAAACGAACAAACAAACAAACAAACTGTTCAGCTTTATAATATTAAGTATAGATTAATAAAGACTTAAATATTTTACCTGACGATAACATTGCATAGCGTCTCTTTTATTTTATAGACGAGCATCAAACAATAACTAATATTTTGATTTTCATCACTGTTTGACATATTTCAGGGAAACATGAAACATCAACATGACGTCACACTGTAGCATGTAGTGCAGTAGGCAGTTACACGAAAACCGCACCGCGCAATGACGCGGACGGTCCGCCGTATGAATGTAATCTATACAGATAAATAAAATTGGAGTGTCTGTTTGTAATATTAAAATAACCGCTTTTTACTAAATGCATATGGATGTATACACGGTACATACACCAAAACAACATTTTTTACAATTTTTGTCTGTCTGTCTGTCTGTCTGTTTGTTCCAGCTAATCTCTGAAATTTCTGGACCGATTTTGACGGGACTTTCACTGGCAGATAGCTGATGTAATAAGGAGTAACTTAGGCTACTTTTATTTTACGAAAAAAAATAGGGTCTCACGAAAAAAAAAACCAAATTAATTAATTAATTTTGTTTTGAGAAGCAACCTAGGGACGAACCCGAGTGAAGCGAGGCCGACTTGCTAGTTAATTATAAATAGGCAATTCAATTTAGTTATTATTGACATAGTCGCCGCCCGCCGCCGCCCGCCGCACGCCGCCCGCCGCGGCCGCCTGTTGATTGACCACGAAATTAATTTGTACTGCATTTTGTTAATTCAATTAATATAGCTATTTATAAGATATAATATAGATAGCTATTTGCTATCACTTGATCCTGTGACATTTCATTCTTTCTGAAAACAAAGCAAATGACTAACATTATTGCAGCTATCTTAAAATCAAGCAAAACATAATTTACTTTCGTTTTAGTATAAGAAAGTTCGATTAGTATAAGAAAACGAATACATTTTTCATCTCGGTCCTACTATAAATTAATGTATATGTAATATTAAATTATGTATGTATATGTAGTTTTCGGAAGACGTATGAAGTCCGCCAACCCGCACTTGGCTAGCGTGGTGGACTATGGCCTGATCGCCCTCGTATTGAAGCGAGGCCCGTGCCCAGTAGTGGGACGTTAAAAAAGGGCTGAATGAATACAATGCATTTTTTTAATGATAGACAATACATAACATTTACCAGCTCAGGTAATATACAAGTTCTTCAAAGAGGATTCTTTAAAAATTAACAATCCGAGATAAAAACGGGGTCTCTATATAGAAAATATTCAGAAGCAGGATGCAGTATCAACCTCGACACTAATACGATATTCAAGTCAAGTGTCACATGTCGCTTTCGTATAATAAAGCGATGCTCGCTTTAAGTGGACCAATTTCGCGTATCATTATTACCGTCGTGCGCTGCCTTGCTCCATTTCCTTAACAATAATAATCTTTAATACCATATAATACTCTTCAAAAATCAGTCAGAATTTAAACCTAAAATTTTAAAGGTAATCTATACTAATATTATAAAGCTGAAGAGCTTGTTTGTCTGTTTAGTTGAACGCGCTAATCTCAGGAACTACTAATCCGATTTGAAAAATTCTTTTTGCATTAGATAGCCCGGTAACTGAGGAAGGCTATAAGCTATATATCATCCCAGAAAAATGTACGGTTCCCGTGGGATAGATTTGTTTTTGTCTAGGGATGAACCCGAAGCGAAGCGAGGGTGAGTCGCTAGTGTGCATATACTTTTTTTAAATGTAACGATTCATCAACGAATCATACGCATGAACAAAATTCTGTTTCACCTGTTTCTATCCGCAAAATAGACCTAAAATTGCCTTTTTTCCTAATAAAGCAATTAATCTAAGTTGCATCTACCTTTGAAAAGAGAAAAGCTTTTTATAATAACTATTAGAACGGTTGTAAAACCAGCTTCAAATAAGTTGTGTGAGCACTAAATTTAATTGGGTTAGTGTAATGCAAAAGTTAATTAGTATGTAACGCAGAATAATAACAAATGACCAACAAAACACTATCTGTTTTATCCATGATGCAATTATACTGGTTATTATATGAGGATAGAAGGATTATAAATATTGTAGAAACATCGTTAAAACTTTATAATCTTCGAGAAGAGCTTCAGTTTTAATGATTCGTATTTTCTCTTTAAAGCATAAAATATAATATACGAGTCTGCATCCTTTTTAAAGGAGAATTTCATATTTTTCACAATATGCCAGATATATTTTTGATGTTGATTATTACTTGTGTGGTTACTATTTGGTGTACCTATTATAAATTTTCACAAAAAAAAACTTAGACGAGACTTAATTGAATTTAATTTCACACCCACATATGTACATACATATATAATATTGATACTTATATTAAACTAGCTTCTCACCCTCGCTTCGCTCGGGTTAGCCTCTAGGAAAACAAAAACAAACCTATCCCACGGGAACCGTACATTTTTCCGGGATAAAAAGTAGCTTATATGTTATTCCAGATTATAATCTATCTCTGTGCCAAATTTTATCCAGATCCGTTTAACCGTTCTGGCGTGAAAGAGTAACAAACATCCATACTCACAAACCTTCACGTTTATAATATTAGTATAGATTAGTATCTAGTATAGACTTCAAGATATATTTGTTGAAAAGCTAACAATTGACCGCTCGTGTACCAGAATACTACTATTTACTGGATACTAAAAGTAATTACAGAGATTTAGGTCTGCGAGTGAAGGACGACGGGTCGCCAATCGACCAAAAATAAAGCGTTTTCTCAATTATCAAATTGATCGGAACTTTGCCTAACGCTCTACACATGTTACATTGTATCACGACACGATATACATTTCTCGAAACTAAACATTTCTTTACGGAAGGAATTGAAACCGCAATTCCTATTACTACTTACTGATAATACAACGAGTCTCGGTGTAATCAGCTTAGATCTCTTGAGTTAAGAGCAGTTTCGACAAGATTTCACTTGAGTAACTTGCACCCTTTAAATGTTCCTTTTCCACATACGTTGGATAACTCTCTAAACATGATCTTCTGAAGTGGAGACAAGATGCCGAGACTGAGCAAACTCGTAGACGTTAGGTAAACATTTTCAACATGTCATAAATTTTAACTAATTAATGGTAGCTGAAATTCATAGTTATTGATAATTATTTTGCTGAGAAAATATTATTCGACTGATAAGAGTAAGTTTGAATTATTTGCCAAAAAAAAGTATGATAAATTAGGCTACTAGTAAGTTACTGCGCCACTTTCCGTCCCATAAATTCTAAAATATTACAAGGAAAAAATCATATCGATTTATGGTTACGCTGCTTCGTAGATGACTAGCGAACACATTTCGTAACACCCCATAGTTTAGGTGGGATTATTCTTATATTTTTACATATATATAATAAAGTGGTGTGGATCAACATAAAGCCACTAATCAGCGAGTCATGTAGGTTATGTCTGTTACGCTTGTTTGCGTCGGACCGGTCAATTAATCTGATAATCACGTTAACACAACAATCAGCCTGTCAGCTGCACGGCGGCGGTTACACGTGCCATTGTGTCGGAGCTATGAAAACTACCCGTATTGATATTGAGAGCTTCGTGTCTACGATATAACTATATTCTAGCTACAATTTAGTGATAATATTTTTATTTCATTACTAAAATAGGAAATTTTAAAGAAAAAACATGTAATAAGAAGACAAAACAGTTACATATATACAACACGTATAATTAATTTTTGAGTATAAAATTTAGTATTTTTGGCAATGCGTAGCTAGTACACGGTTCAGGATAAGAAAACTAAGGTTTTAAAGAGATCACATTATTGATAACTTCGATAGCTAATAACCGCTATTTGCTTAGTTACGGGTGCAAGGAGCGCCGCGTCACGACCCGATTTGAAAGCTGCCTCATCATAGACGCCATCACTCACTCGGTAAATAATATTTAATACAACACAAACAAACTCTTTTCGTCGTCAATTTGAATTATACGCACTTGAACTGATTAAAATATATTGGAATATTACCATATTAGCCAGGTTTTTTATTAGAAACATGTAAAATATGGGAAATATTTTTTTTTTATGTATGTATATACTAATATACCTAATATTATTGTAGATGTTTGTATTAATGTGATGATAAAGTTTGTTTTTCTAAATAAAAAATACAACAGATAAAGACATTTTTCTTCCTTAAATCTCTACGAGCGCTTTTAAACAAATATGAAGGCATAAAGAGTAAAAAACGTGCTCCTCTAAGAAACCGTCGCCGCAAGACGCACGGCGCTGCGACGCAACTCATCGACTCCAATAAATTGTCTTCAACGACACTCCTTTATTGACGCCCACATTTCTTCCCGAATCTCGAATTCCATTTTTTTCCTTAAGCACAAGCTATTTATCCGTCTTTGTTTCAAAAATGCTTTTACTCTCCATGTGTTCGCATCCCGTTTCACTTCACCCTCACGATGGATTTATGGTTTAGATATACTACTATGTATTAGGTACCTATCTATAGCATACTATGTGTAGCGATGACTGACTTTTTAAATATAAAAGTTACACCACATCGAATTCAGAAACGAAATCATTTTGTCGAAAAAATATTAAAGCTTTATTTATTCTTCATTTTTTTATAACACGACCTATAAACCTGTAAATAAAAATGGACCGTAAAATCATTTTAAAGCAGCCGAAGCCGTACGTAGCAAAATATACGGTAACGGCAAAAAAACCAAATTGAGAACAGAATTGATCATTCAAGTACATGAAAATAAAGATTGAATATGATTAAGTTTTGAGCCATTTCAGAAAAGCACAAACGACGCAAAGTTAAAGCAAAAGGTGTGAGAAAAGAAAATAATTTTATTCTTATTTTACACTGGAAGCACTTTCTAATCTATTTTCAGTATAGAATAGCGAAAATCCTCAAATTGCTTATTAACCTGTGATGTTTCGCTATCTCGCGGGCGTATCAGTAACAGACCCCAATGATAACATCGTTATTCTTCGATCTCATCCATTATCTCTGACGGTTGAGACTAATGCATATTTTCCTCGAAGAAAACCTTGTAAATAAATATGCCGCTTGTAAGGTACTATTCGATTGTTCTTATACGACAATATTGGGAAAATCTTAAATTGTAATATAATATCTTTACAGATATATTTTATACTAGCGGCTCACCCTCGCTTCGCTCTGGTTCGTCCCTAGGTTACTTCCCAAAACAAAATTAATTAATTAATTTGGTTTTAATTTTTTTTCGTGGGACCCTATTTTTTTTAACCGACTTCCAAAAAGGAGGAGGTTCTCAATTCGTCGGAGTCTTTTTTTTTTTTTTTATTTTTTTTATGTATGTTCACGGATTTCTCGAAGACGGCTGAACCGATTTGGAAATTTTTTTTTTGTTTCAAAGAGTATTCTTCCCCGGTGGTCCCATATAAATTTTATCGAAATCGGTCAAGCGGTTTTTAAATAAATGGCTTAATCGAATATTATGTTTTTATTAAAAATCTTTCTTCTTACAAATTACTTGCTTATTACGTCTACACTAAAAATGGAAAAATAAAAACTTTTTAAAAAAAAATAAAAACCGACTTCCTGACACTGAAAAGTAAAAAATAACTAAACAGAGGTTTTCATTTAAAATAGATACCTAATCAGATATTTTCGAAGTCGGTGCCAGCCAATACAAATCAAAGCACACCGACTTCGAAAATATCTGATTAGGTATCTATTTTAAATGAAAACCTCTGTTTAGTTATCTAAAAAAAAGTATATAAAGTTACTCCTTATTACATCAGCTATATGCCAGTGAAAGTCCCGTCAAAATCGGTCCAGCCACTTCAGAGATTAGTCGGAACAAACAGACAGATAGACAGACAGACAGACAGACAAAAATTGTAAAAAATGTTGTTGTGGTATATGTACCATATGCATTAAGTAAAAAGCGGTTATTTTAATATTATAAACAGACACTCCAATTTTTTATCTGTATAGATGTACATACGTATTGCCCGCGACTTCTCTGGAATCCACTAAATTAAAATATATAAAACTTGCAATGTTACATATAATAAAATATTATATTTTAAAATCCTCTGAATATTGACACATCTACCATTGTCGTTTTCCATCGTACACAAACATCGTTAAATAAGCTCTAACCATGCTATGTAACGTTAGGCACTTTTATTCATCGACATTCCCTAACTAAAAGCCCCCAGCGAGCTCATAACGAACTTGACCCACATCCAGGAATGGTACAGAAAGCGTTTCATTCTGCGCATTAGGTTTAATGTTATAGAAGTGCATTTTCCTCGTCGATGCAGAGCGTAATGCGGTGTAGCGCCGGGGCCGGGCCACTCCATGCACCGACGACTGGCGAGCTCACCAGCTTACACGTTGTATTGTTTTAAGCACGCTGCATTGTGATTTCATACTTGAGAGCTAAACGGATAATTTTCCAAGAGTCTATGTCGAGTAGTTGGGATTTACTTGTTCCAAGTACTGTACGCCTGTAAACTAGTGTTGAAAGTCTAGGTAGGTTGTTGGTGTTAAAGTTTGAAACTTGAACTACTCTGGAATACGTACAAAATGTTCGTCTTCAAAATAATATACTTTGTTTATTGATAGTTTGATTTAAATAAAATTCACTCTTATTCCCATACTTTACAAAAAGGACAAGAATATTCCTAATAATATATTGCAGCATTTTGCGATTTACAATAAACATTATGCATGTAATATTATATTTCTACATACATTAGAGATGTACCGACTAGTGGCCGATTAGTCGGGAAAGCCGACTATACTGGTGATTTTATATTGAGCGACTAGTCGACAAAAAGCACTTACTAGTCGGGCCATTACTTTATTTATATTACTATTCTTAAAATAAGGTGATTGAAATGAAATTCCGTCATTATTATTAATTATTATTTATATTTTAATATCAAGTCTTACAATTGGCAATATAATCTAAGATTAGGAACGAAGGAAGGGATAGAGAGAGGGCTTAGTACTTTTATGACTAAGATAATCAAAAAAAATGTTTGAACGCGAGTTTCTACAACTCTGAACAAACATAATTATGTAATCTCTTATTTATTATTTATTTTTGAATTACAGTTTCAAACACTATGTATTTATAATAAAAAGAAATATAACCTAGAGGCAGAAAGCGACTATTCAGCCGTTTAGTCGGTCTTTTTCCAACCGACCAATCGGCTAGTCGGCTAGTTGACAAAACTCATAGTCAGCCCATCTCTAATATGTATATATATTTTGAACAATTAATTTCCGCACAACAAAGTTACAGTTACCAATTACGCTGAGCTAGTCGAGGACGGCCGTTCTGGCGCAGTTTACTAACACAAGTCGTGAAAGTGTATAATAGAATTAGAAGTTCCTACAAGTCTAATAATATATCCCACTCTCCAGGTGCACAGCTATGCGTTGTGCTTCATACCGGTACAACTGTTTTCTACTTTAATGTACACAATACTTGTTGAGAAAAGAGGATATATCTATAATTTAGAAAAAATATTTTAATAAGAGATTTTACGTATCGCTCAAAATCAGAATTAATTTTATTCAACCAAACCTTTGCAAGGACTTTTGAGACCAATTTAATTCAAAGGTAGTCAGTGTAAATAATAAGTGCTGATAAGGAACCGCTGAGACGAGTCGTCGAGAAACTGAAGAGTTGCTCTTTTAAACATCAAATTACATAATTAAAAACGACATAGTATAAGGGGAGTTATAGGATTAAATCTGATATTAAATATATATATCTATAACAAGGAATTCTTGTATATTTATATGTTAATTTATTTATACCAGCGATCTCGGAAACGGCTCTAACGATTTCGCTGAAATTTGGTGTGGGGGCTTTCGGGGGCGAAAAATCGATCTAGATTAGTCTCATGTCTGGGAAAATGCGTGTTTTCGAGTTTTTATGTGGTTTTCTTTTGCATTATTCTACGTAGAATATGCTCGATAATTTCTTCCACTCGGACATAAGCATTGTGGTCAAGCGACCAAGGTGCAAGCTTAACAAATCAACAGGTATGTCTGAGATCAAATCACGATCGGATACAAAGTTTTAATTTTTTTTGTACTTATCCAAGTTTTTAGTTTTTTTATCTAAAAAATACGATATAACAAAAAAGAACTCCGGGCGAAGCTCGGTCGCCAGGTACTTAAATTCTTTAACTTTCATACACTCGTGAATAAAAAGACGGAAATGACGAAAAAACCGTCATTTCGTTATCTCACAAGAAACAAATGCACTATATTACATACTATTTTGTATAAATATATATACGAATATATATGAAAAGTAATTAAGAGCGGTCAAAACGGCTTAAAGAACCCTGTAACAACAAGTGAGTCGAGTCAGTCGTGCTAACTTTTAATGAACGCTCTCAGTCCCCAGGCGCAGTCCGCTGGGCTTTATATTTATACCTTTCCCGCTTTGACTCTAGATAATTTAACTGTCTATAAGTACGAATTAAAAGTTGGAGATAAAAAGTTTGCATATTATTATGAAATCGAGATAGAAAGAACAAATAGTGATTTTTCTTTTATGACGACACGTTTGGCTCAGTTTGTAGTGATCCTACTTGCTGCGCCAGAGGTCGCGGGTTCGAGTCCTGCTGGGGGCATTCATTTGTGATGAGCACGAATGTTTATACTCCAGTCATGAGTGTTTACATTTATAATATGTACGTATTTAAAGTTTTATATATGTAGTGTATCAACTATCTGGTATCCATAACACAGGCCTCGTAGCTTACCATGGAACTAGATGGTGCTGTGTGTTAATGTCCCAAAATATTAAAAAAATATTAAAATATTCTTTTTGCTGCAAGAACACAACTAGAAAAGTAGACTGAAAAAGATGACCACTAGTACTTATGTTCTGGTTGCAGGTATAAAAGAGCCCAATTATTGTGACTTCCATGCGCTACCATTATGTAGATATTGTTGGAAAACAGAAAAAAACAAGTTAATTGAATTGTTTGCAGAATGTAATCTTACACGAGTCGCTCCTTTGAAGGAATACACGAACGTAACATCTAACGAGGTAAGCGAGGTAATTGAATATTGTCCACAGAAATTTGCTCCTTTGTACAAATATTACATATTCTATATTTTTTATTATCGTTTTATTTTTTCCCAAAGTAGATACAACGTCGACACATAGTAAATTATGTACATCAGCTCTTACTTGCGGCTTTACTCGCATCAATAAAGGCATGTAATCTTAATGGCATTGCTAACCAAGAATCAAAATGAAGACATTTGGTTTTTGGACTACTTTAGATGAATATAATTTGACTGGATTCATTAAATAGGTCATTTAAAAATATGTATCTTATTTTTAAAGACTAAAACAAAAATATCTCGTTAAAATATATTTTTTCTTACCGCTCAGCTGCATGAAATGTCACTCCTATCTTTTACTTTTCATAATTTAACTACAGCATTACGTAACAGCTTACATGAGATACCTATTTTTTAAGTTTTGGCTATAATACCTAACTATTTCGGCCACCGCAGCTGTTCTTCCTTAGGCTTGCCATCTATGCAAGAGATGCAAGAGATATCATAGTTTACTCTCAAAGTTTATGTTTCAAAACCCGAAACTCGAACCCAGGAACCTCTGGGTCTATAGCCGTACATGTAAGCCAAGAGTAATAGAGACTAGTAGAGTAGTAGTTCCAGAGTTAAACCAAAGAGGCAGTCTCCGAGTAAACTGACTGTAGCATACGGACTAACAGACAGACGGACATGACGAAACTACAAAGGTTATAAACTATCAATGCCTTTTGAATACAGAACTTATCATGCATAATGTTGTTATATGAGTTAAGTGGAATTCAGATAATGGTTTCCAGGTTGATTTAAATATTTATTAGAAGAAAACTAGAAGCCATATAGCAACTTCTTAATCCATAAATGATACTAGTTTGCAGCCGATAGTACCTATAATATAACTATATTATATATATGTAATAGTTTTAATTAAACTGGCTTATAGGGAGACAATCAAGAATATAAACGTGATCAATATCGGGGATATTCCGATTAATCAGTGATCCGCGATACGAAGTTTCATGGAAGATCATGGTGTTTTAGAATAAGAACATTCGGTTCAAAGAATAATTTCAACTCTACTATGCAGATAGAAAAATATTAAGCAAGCTCATTCTAAATTGCGCACAATGGATGGTATACTTAACTAAATTTAGAAAAAATGTATTATACTAGCTACTCACCCTCGACAACAAAATTAATTAATTAATTTGGTTTTATTTTATTTTTTTCGTGGGACTCTATTTTTTTTTCTAAAATAAAAGTAGTCTAAGTTACTCCTTATTACATCAGCTATCTGCCAGTGAAAGTCCCGTCAAAATCGGTCCAGCCGTTTCAGAGATTAGCCGGAACAAACAGACAGACAGACAAAAATTGTAAAAAAATGTTGTTTTGGTATATGTACCGTGTATACATCCATATGCACTTAGTAAAAAGCGGTTATTTTAATATTACAAACAGACACTCTAATGTTATTTATCTATATAGATTATTAAGAAATTACTTACTTAATTTCATAATAAATATTCAAAGTAATTAAAACAAAATATATTACACTCAATGAATACTAAAAATATTATGAAAACGTCTAAACAGATTTGCTTGTTTCTATGACAAATAAAAGATTAATCTTTTAATGGTTTATACAATAGGTCTTTGTAATATGAAAGTTTTAAAAATTAATAAGTAGGAAATTATTTTATATTAATGAATTCAGTAAAGTTATGCTATCGATATAAGCTGTACTGCTGCAATCTGTGGTAAGATATGGAGATAGTTTGCATATGAGTTGGTGAATGATTATTAGTTGCTCTTGATTCCTCAAAGTTCAATCCCACACTCAAGTGTCGTGAGCTACGAGGGTTATGTCTCGATCTAATCCACTGAAGTTTCGATGCTATCTCTGTAGGTAACTAATACACACAATTTAAATAATATTAAAAGCTAATATTGGTGCAATCGAACAATTATTTTAATTTAGAATTTACATGAAAAAGTCATGATGTGTGTGCGTGTGCACGTGTGCGCGTGTGCGCGGTGAGAGAGAGAGAGAGAGAGAAAAACAGAGGGACAGAGAGAGATTGAGTGAATATATTATGTATTTAATTACTTATTCTTTGAGGCTCTGAGGTGTACAATGCACATACCGACGAATCCCCACACCCGTACTGTTACTGAGTATGTAATAACAGAAAAACCCCGTGAAAGGTTTTCCTGATGAAACATTTGTAAGTAAAACTAAACATAGAGATTTAAGTGACTCTTCTTAGGTGAAGTCTTTATTCATATAAATTTTCTTAAAGTAAGGAGCCCTTTACGCAAATCCGGCTCGTACTTGACCAATTTCTTATAATGGATTTAATCGAATGTTTATACTAAATACTTAATATTCATTTTTAAAACATCACTACAGTCCACAACGAACACTGATACCGATACTTTCGACATTTTCGTCTAAAAGCTTAATATTTCATATTTATGTTATTTAATATCATCTGATATGGACTTGCAAAAACTTAAAAAAGCTCTTGGTTCTGTTCGTGACGCAGATAAGTGCTATATTAAAATTCACATCGAGTCGCTCTCAGCACTCACATGACTGCTATTAAGTACTTTATTTTTTTTTTTCTCGTTTCTTCGTCTAGCGATATAATAGGGCTCATTACAGGTATTACATGAGATTTCTAAGACCTCTACTCTCTATTGCTCGTTGAAGTTCAAGAAGCGTTAACTTTTGTTCTTTGACTGTATAAAACTCATATTCGAACATAGTTTATAATATTATCTGAACTTTTATTGTTTACGAGATCCATAGATTTTTATATTATTAAGAATCAATAAGTTTCGACATAAAACGATAAATAGCTACGTTTCAGTATTATTCCGATAAATGGCGTCTCGCAGTGAATGGGCGCTATCAGTCACCGCGGCTATAAACTGAGTAATAACAGCCGATAGCGAGTGATTTGTAGCACGCGTGTCGCGTGTTGCAGCGCCGGCTGGCTGGCTGGCTGGCTGGCTGTACGCGACCTGGCTATAAGCAATTAATATAAAAATGAAAATATTATTTCCAAGAGTCCGATAAGTATTTTAGTTGTTTTCAAAAAAATAAAAAAAATTTTAGTCTCGCTGACTTTCTTTCGCCAGTTCTTCTCAGGTCTGAGGCTTCTTCTCTCCGAACTGGTAGTAGACTCATAACGTCCAATAAAAATGAATTGAATGAATAAAATATTTTGAATTTGTATAGCTATTACGAAAATCGAAAATGTTCTAATGAAAATTCAGGACTATGTAATGACTAAATTGTTGAAACCTAGTTTTTAGTCCCTGAAATTCAATAAACAGACCCATAAAGTTACTTTCACATTTACGATATAGGTAGTACCTACCTACCGATTGAAGCAATTTTTAATAACAAAACTTTGACATCATAATATATTTTTCAACAACACATGCCAATATTACTATTTTATAATAGTGTATCAAAATATCTAAATATCCTTGAAGTTTTAAACCTCCGGAACATGTCGCAGCAGGAAATGACGCCGGGCCGGACCTCTGCGGAACTGCCCGCGGCCGGCGACGCGATATCGACACTTCACTTCTCCCGAGTTTCATCTTTACGTTATTTCTTACCTCACTTCGGCGTCAAAACGTGCCGATAGTTCTTGAACACCTTTCAAGAAAATATACGTCCTTTAGTGTGAAATAAATATTCTGTGTCATTCGATATGTTTCCGCATGAAAGTAAAACGAGTATAATAATGCGGTGAAATGCCACAATATCTAAGCATCATGAAACGAAACAATAAATGAGTAAAAAACCTTTTAAAGCAAGTATACTACTAGCGGTCACCCGCCCGTTTTGATGGGTTAATTCTGACCTCAATGTTCATTTTAGGCTTTTAATTTAATTTAAGGTTTGTCGTTTATAAATTTAAATTAAATAAAAACAAAAGAAAAACTAATATTATATATAATAAAAGAAAAAAGAAAAAAAGTATAACGTCTTTTGTTTTTAGCAGCTAAAAAATATTTATCAAAAACTAGCGGCTCACCCTTGCTTCGTTCGGGTTCGCCTCTAGACAAACAAAAACAAATCCATCTCACGGCAACCGTACATTCTTCCGGGATAAAAAGTAGTCTATGTGCTATATCAGACTATAATCTATCTCTGTGCCAAATTTCATCCAGATCCGTTCAGCCGTTCTGGCATGATTGAGTAACAAACATCCAAACACCATCTGAACGTTCACATTTATAATATTAGTAAGATTATACCTACCCTATGCATATACATATGTATGCCTCAACTTGTTTATATAAATTGAAAACTCTTGCCAAAACAAAATGATAATATTTTCAAGTATCTACCTATCTATGTACCAATGTGACAGGTGCGTGCTGCTTATCTCATATAACATAATATTATACATTTTGGTTTAATTTCCATTCGTTTGTTTCACCCTACAATAGATTACTTTACTTTAGTAGGGTTTGCGTGCCGACCTTCATTGTTTTATAGGGACATTCAAAATTAAAGATAAAGAGTCAAACATAGATAAGTTCATGTATATTTCTTAAATAAATAACGCGGCTGAAGCTGCGGGCAAAAGCTAGTAATCACATATTTCACTATTTCAAATAAACATGATAAAAATGTCTACACGAATATTATGTTATTGATGCCCGAACATTGGGATAGAACTCACGGCTATAGTTTTTAAAGCTATAACGTATATCACTGTAATATCACTGAAACGGTGATATTCTATTTTTATTTACAAAAAAAATACAACTATATTAAGCTTTAAATATAAAGTTTTATATTTTTAAGAAAAAAATTATAATACGAAGCGGTGTCATAACCATTAGGTACCCTACGATGAACTCGTAATATTTGTTCTAACATCGATTTTTATTTGGAGTTAGTTTGTGACGTCACTGGAATGACTGTCAGGAATAATAATCCAAAAAAAACTTAAAAGTAAAAAACCAAAGTCATTGTCTGCACAAAAAAAAGCTCGAATTTTCAAAGTGACCATTGAACGGCTTTTTCTACCGCAATCTACGTTATCTACGAATGGAAAACCCGTACTTAAGGTGAGGAACTAAGGGTGTCTTGCGAACAGTAAAAAGTTGCTATTAAAGCAATTTCAGATCAATATTGTAGATATTCTTTAATATATGAAAAAAGATAAGTGAAGCGAATATTTTTAAAATAATAAAAAAAAATTAAAACTATTTTAAACAATCAATAAAAAAATTAAAATGTAAAGAAAATAATTGTTGTTCAAGTTTTATAATCATTCAATTTAGTTTTAATTTATTTTATATTTATTAATAACATGCACTGACATTTAAATTAATTTGTCTTAAATTCATGTATTCAGCCCTTTTTAACGTCCCACTGTTGGGCACGGGCCTCCCTTCAATACAAGGCGAATCAGGCAATAGTCCACCACGCTGGCCAAGTGCGGATTGGCGGACTTCACATGTCTTTCGAAGACTTGCTAGGTTCTCTCAGACATGCAGGTTTCCTCACGATGTTTTCCTTCACCGTAAGACAAGTGGTAATCACGTTAGAAAAGATTCGCGCATGAAAATATCAGAGGTGCGAGACCCGACATTTGAACTCGCTTCACTCGGTTTCCCAAGCGAGTGCTACCACTGCCTTAAGTTCATAATCAGCTCAAAATAAGTTTACATCATCCAGGTTTCGCTTCGCGGTAGATATTTTTGTTCGTAGGTTCATTGAATTCAAAAACCTACTTCTGAACTTTAACTAATTGAATTTCCGCGGATTCAAAGATTCTCTATCTACTGTATACGTTTTATTTTACTTTCATTATATCACAGTAGAAAAGTCTTGTTTCATTTTATATTTACGGAGTTTCTCACTGGCCGGGTTAAACGGTCTGACTTGGCAGGGCTTTTATTATTATTTTAAGGCTACTCAGCTTTCGTAGGTCAAACTCAAGAAAAGAACTTTCACATTAATCATTTCTTAAAACTCAACTAACAAATATTGAAAATCGCATAAAGATAACTTAGTAATATTATTTATTTTATTTCTTAAAATTGTATAGAAAACAAAAATTGAATGAATATGATGAATTATTTCTTCATTCTATTTTATATTATACTAGCAGAACCCGCGGCTTCGCCCGCGATGAATCTGCGAAAAACATAAACTTTTTCGCAATACATACTTTATTACTTGCAAAAATATGTATAAGATGTTAAGCGTATATTCTGTAAATAAATTTACTCTATATCCCACACTTGAGCCATGTTACTCTATTTAAATATATTCAACAACTCATAATTCACCGGCCAGTTTTACCCACTTAGGGGCTGAATTTAAAAAAAACCTACAATACATGTTTATTTAACTGTATTGAAGAGCAATAATACCAAGTTTCAAGTAATTCTGATCATAAATAATTGTTTGCCCATATAAACTTCATCACCCTTTTTTACCCTTTTAAAGGATGAATTTCGAAAAAAGTCTAATACATATATTTCTTATTTTTCATCTTAAAGCTAAATACCACTTTTTGTGAAGTCGTCGTTAAGAATAACTGAGTTTCATACAATCTTTTATCCCCTATTTTACCCCCTTAGGGGATGAATTTCGAAAAATCCTTAGCGGATGCCTACATTGTATAAGAAATATGTCCTTTAAATTTCACGTTTCTACGACCAGCGGTTTAGGCTGTGCGTTGATCGATCAGTCAGTCAGGACAAAGCATTTTATGTATATATAGTTATATATATATAACCATGCAAATTAAAAGAAACATTAGGATAATATTAAAGCTAGTAGGATATCGTAGTATATAACGTGTAGTGTCAATGGCGTAGCGATACAATAGGTCAACAACCGGACTGTAACATTGCTCGGAGCGCCCACACTGGGGGGACCTAATGAGAGATACTTTTGCTACGGATTTATTACAGTTTTATCACTGAAGCACGAAAAGTACAACTTAATACTTTATTATAGTAAAAATAATTGCCATTATATTGTACTGAAGTTGCGTCTTCACAGCTTATTTTTAATAATATGATTCCCATATGAGTAAGTCAGTCGTAGCAATATAACGTACTGGCGCGATAAATTATTCTATAAATTTATCGTGACGGCAAATAGTTAATCTAATATTAGAGACGTGGGTTTGAGTGAGTCGCGGGAAGTGACAAAGGCGAGGAGCAAGTACGCCTAAACCAATAACGGCAATGTGCCCTCTACTGTGAACGCCGGGATTGATACGGCAAACACTGGCGCTACTGCGAGCACGCCGTCGATCCCTTCTATAAGACACGGGCTCAATACAGCTAAGTTATTTTATTACCAACAAAAACAATAAAATAATTGTGTAATCCCTATACATACAAATATATAAATATAAAAGTGTATTTGTTTGTCCTTGTTTCACGTTGAAACGGAAATGAATGTTATGATTTTTTATGTAGAGATAGTTGAAGGGCTGAAGAGTGGTGTGATGTACTTTATATCGTAGGACAATATCTCATTCTGAAGGATAAATCTATACTAATATTATAAAGCTGAAGTGTTTGTTTGTTTGTTTGTTTGTTTGTTTGGTTGAACGCGCTAATCTCAGGAACTACTAATCCAATTTGAAAAATTCTTTTCGCATTAGATAGCCCGTTAACTGAGGAAGGCTATAGGCTATATATCATCCCGGAAAAATGTACGGTTCCCGTGGGATAGATTTGTTTTTGTCTAGGGAAGAGGGTGAGTCGCTAGTATATAATAATATAAAAATAATGAAGTGATTAAGAGAGCATAATATTATAAAGAGGGAGGGTACCTACTACCTAGGAAAGGGAGGAACGTCATTCGAATTATAACTCTGCTACATAGAGTTTTGTTTAATGTACTTAATAAACTCTTACACTGTACGACAGACATCGCACCAATCAAAACGACAGACATCACAGCTTAAACTTTTGGATCTAGAAGTATAATATTTTGCGAGAGTGCCAACTTTAAAAGTATGAAAGTTTCAGATCTGATGATGATCTGAACTGATCGCTGTCTGTACATGGAATTTGGGAAAACTATTATTCGGGGTCTTTATTAACGCAATAGAACTCAAAATAATGGTTTTTAGAATTTTTGCCTGTTTGTTTGTGCATTTCTATGCTCTTATCTCAGAAACAACTTAAACGATTTGAGTGGGGTTTCCACTAATGTATTGTGGAAGTTTCACTTACATTTAGTATTTGTTTAATTTTACATCAGTTTTTTTTTCATAATACATATTTTAAAGAAAAGAAAAAAAAAATATCACGTAAAAGTCATATAAAAAAAAGGTAAACCTAAAGTTAACGTAAACTTCTACACATTGATGGTGACATTTTAAATTTCTGAATTCAATTGAGAAATAATGATAGAGCTGTGGCGCCATTCAACGCGCGACCGACAGATGGATTAGAAGCAGCGAAACAATTTGTCAAAAGATTATAAAACTTTTGTGACCCCAAAATGTACTTAAAAACAAAATTACTTGAGTTTGCCCTGCAAAATTAAAAAAAATTATGTAATAACATCATATATGTGTATTTTATACGAACTTTTCATAAAAAATGTTAGTCAATATCAACACTGAACGAACACTTTCACCGGATAGTCCGCGAGCACTTAGGCCGGCTGCCTCGAACTGTCAAACTGAAAAATTGAGGCGCCCGAGCCGAAATAATTTGACAATTACGTGACAAAGGGGACAGCTCAATCGAAAGGCTAAACCTAACGCGTTAAAAGCCTAAAATATAGATTGAAATATATTGCATGACGTGATCTTACTTCGATTTTAATTAAAACCATTATTTTATGGTTTTCATATCTACTATAGTGTATATGAATAATGTGCTTGGCAGCCATAACAACTAAGCAGCCAAAACGTTTACAGATCGATTTGGCACCAAGAGTCTGCTTACATTGCAAAGACAGATATGATCTATTGTTTATCCTTAAAAATCGATGTCTACGAAATAATAAGGGACAGTAATATGTTATAAGGACATGATTTCACATTTCGAAATTCCTAATTGCTCAATAAAAATTAGTAAATATAATCTATATATATAAAAATGAATCCCTATTTCCCTTGGTCACGCCATCACGCGTGGACGGCTGGACCGATTTCACTAATTCTTTTTTTGTTGTGTTTGTTATTGTCAGGAGAAGGCTCTTACATTAAAAAACACTAAGAAAATTGCGCAGGAACTTAGAAAATGGGGATGAATGTTTATATTGCGAAGCGAGCTAGGGACGAACCCGAGCGAAGCGAGGGTGAGTCGCTGGTGATTAATAAAATGAAAGATTCCCCTACATTACAACAAAGTTTTTCCTATAACATAATATGTATGTACATTTCAGGTAGTGAGGTGAGAAGGAAGAAGATAAACCAACTGACCGATTAACATCTGAAAGCCCAATAACTTAATGCATCAACATCACGACCCCGCGTTGGCATTCGAGCGCACCGGGTTTGTACTCGTCACGTCACGCATCATCTCTCGTCACACGTCATCTCTTTTTAGCCGACTGCGGCGAAGCCCAAAGGAGGGTTGTATGTATGTATGTCCGGTTCTATGTTCTCTCGTAATTACAAAACGGCTTAAGCGATGTCGATATTTGTTTTTAAGAAACCATTACAAAAATATATATAACTTACATGTTTTAAAGTAATTTGGGATAAGAAATTGTTAAATAAAACTAATAATGTCTATCTGACCAAAACTAAAAAGCTGTAAATAAAAAAAAAATACTGACAAAAATAAAAACCCGACTGCGTAAAAAGTGAACTAAAAAGATGAGATCAAGTTGGCGAAGGTACATAGTATGTATTATGTAATCGGAGACATACACACACGCAGCTATTTTAATTCAATGTACATATGTATCTTTTTAGTTCACTTTTTACGCAGTCGGATTTTTTATTTTTGTAAATATTTTTTTTCTTTAATATTAAAAATATATAAAGAACTTATGAAAGTAAATTTCATTGTAATTCATTGTTTTGTTAATCTTTACTTGATTTCGATACAATCAGTACCGTCACGTCCCAATGAGTAAGTTTATTGGTTATAAAGTAAGAAGGTACGACCCAGATTGAAGCGTCGTGGATCAAGTGGGCTTCCACATGATTGGATTGGGATCGATCGCTATCCGTGATATTGTGTCCAGCGTTTTGGTGCAGACGAGCAATTTCGTTTACAAATACACACAAAATTCGTCTATACAATAAAATTATGTATAATGTCAGTTAAATAAAACTATCTTTTCGGATTTTTTCAAAATAAATCCGCGAAAAAATCCGAAAAGATAGTTTTATTTAAATATAATGTCAGTGTTAAATGTTTGATGTCCTTCCCCTGAAAGACTCCGCCAAAAAATTGATGTTAATTGTTTATTAATGTTTGTGTTTAATCCACTGCGTAAAGTGTGGAAATATATTAAGTGTAATGGAATTTGATTAAAGACAAAAAAAAACATTGTATAATAACTAGAATTTACTAACCACTTCTCTCTCTCTAATTAAGGTTTTTGTGTATATATTAATCCCATCAAAAACAAAATCCCATTAAAATAATAAATAATATATAATACAGTTGTTCGCAATGATGTCAGATCGCTGAGCCGGCGCTGCCAGTTGCAGTTTTTGTTATTATTGGTTGTCTACATAAATTTCATAAATAATCTGATAGGTATACAAAATGATAAAAGTGATCTTTCACATGGAACCTTTTCTCCTGCGAAAAAAAGTTTTTTCTATTACTAAGGGATGTAGGTTAGGTTTTACTACCATATGTCAGTCATTTATTATTAAAAATACCGATTTTTAGACATTAATATCTCAATAACCGTTTGAGCTGTATTTATGAAATTGAGGGTTCAAGTTAATCTAAGGGGACTTAATAAATGAACAAAAATTTTATGTGTTTATATAAAATAGATTTTGAGTGATCAAGAGGTCAAAAGTAGCTCCAAATGGTTGGTGTAAAATAAAACACGGTGCTGGATCGCCAGTTCCTTTGGCTTGAACTTGGCTGGACACGCTACCGTGTGTCTTGATTGTGCTGATTTTTGTTGTAGGTGCAATGTTTGTGAAAAATTTATTTCTTTCTTTACAATTTAACATAGCTTAACGATCTTATTTTACCGACCAATTTATATCGTCTCTTCTCCATTCTATGTGACATTGGCTTTGAAGCCATTAACAAGAGAATTGAATTAAATGTATATTATTAGGAAAAAGTTTACCTGATTATAGTCGACATAATAATTGACACACTGAAGATTTTTTAAATAAAACTATCTTTTCGGATTATTTCGCGGATTTATTTAGATTTTTCATTCCCGACATTTCGAATGCTTTACAGTAATCATAGTCACAGGAAAGACTAAGGTTTTAGACGTCTCAAAGGCGTTATATAGGTACTTGTTACAGACAGTGCTTACCTACAACTTTACAAAAACAGTTTTATAAATTCAAAAACGGCACCAAAGTACCTTACAATATTCTAAATCAAAATAAATCTGAGATATAATCCGAAAAGATAGTTTTATTTAAAATTTCAAATGTTCGCGTAAATCTAAAAAAGTATTATCCTGAAGATTTATTACATTTCTCCTTACCCCTCTTCTCTCATAAACGACTTGCTGTGTATTTGCACGTCACGTTGCTGTGTTATTGTTAATATGGTAATATTTTACGCAATTTCAATTTATATACCAGGGTGTACAATACATATTAATTGACGTGACACCAGAACGGAGTCACGTCGCGTCAGAGGCTCAGTAAATAAACAAATATATGTGACTGAAGTACAAGTTGACATAGTAATAAACTAATAAAATTTTACAAAATATAACTTCAGTATGCGTGTTGGTGAAAGATTAATCTCAACAAAACTTCTCGCTTCAAAATAAATACTGGGGTAAATGAAGTAATATTATCATGCATTTAATATAATGTACACAGAATATTATCTACACCGATATTATACTAGTTAAATAAAATTAGGTAAATATCTAATATATTGTTAGATACTTTTGACAAGTTTGCAGCACAGAGTACCTCCGCCGACTGCTACGATATCTCCCGCGTCGAAAGCACACATCTCACATAAGTTTTATCGATCAAACTTAGCTAACGGAAACAAAACATGAAATTCCTGAAGGCTGTCGAGGAACAAAGAACGTGCAGCGATGTAATACGCCTACAACTGTATCAACATAAACTTTAAATATAAATTACAAATTAGTCTATCTTGTGTCATTTGACATACACTCAGCTATATGTCATTGTTTCCCACTTTAAAGAGAGTCCAATTGTCAAGTTTTGTTTTAAATCTATCATTAGATTAATGCGCGAAATAAATATAAAAATTCAAAATTAGAGAGTTTTTTTTTTATTTGGACTATTTCAGGATTTAAATCAAAAAATCCTAAACCAGAATAATCAAGTATGGCTTTCAATAGAAACACAAAGGATCTCGTTACGGGGCGCTATTGTGTTCCGTCGCTACCGTCGCTAGTTCCCCGGGATCCGCTTGCGATCCTCCCTGAAATTTAGATATGTGTTAATAGTCACAGTTTATTTTATTTCATCCAGTAAATATTAACATCTATGTAAATATCTTCATAATCTTAAAATTGTAATAAGCTAAGACTGCTACACTATAAATACACTAATATTATAAGAAGGTAAAGTTTGCAATTTGAAAACTGATCTACTGATCCGATTCTGAAAGTTCTTTTAATAATAAAAACTACAGTATTGCATTCAACGGTGCAAAATATGGGCTATTTTTTATTCAAAAATCATATCTTTAATTAAAGTCGGAAAAAAGCCTGCCGTTGACTTTTTTATCGGCGTGCGCTGTCTTGGTGGCTTAAAATAAATCCATAAAATATATGGACAAAAAGACACCTAGATGGCACCCGAGCGTGGCGAAGGCAAGTCGCTATTATAATTCATTTCACTTTATTTAGCAGGAGATATAACATTCTTTGTACACAATACATATAACAGTCAAGACTCTTAATTGAATTTGAGATGAAAAGCGACAATTTTAAAATGCTTTCATACTGTAGAAAAAATTATTCCATTTGTGAACAATGGGTAGCTAGATGTTCGCTTTCCGTAGAAACTACTGCGGTACTTAATACCGAGCGCTCGAGTTGCGATTCTCGTTACAGTATAAGTCTTTACAGCTTTATATTTAGCTAAACAAATATTTATTTTACAACATATCACTTAAATTAGTAAATGAAAATGACTAAATTTTTATATGGATTTTTTTTTATATTTTACTTGAAGGCTATTATTATTAACGATCCTGGAGCAAAGAACAATATAAATATTTTAATATTTCTAGAAAGTGTGGAACAGAACACAGTAGCCCGGACGGATGTAGCCGGAGGCCGCTTGTTTACATTGTTGAACGTTTTTTTCTTACGTACATAGAAATTAAAATCTACACTAATATTATAAAGAGCAAAACAAGCTTGTAAGTTTGGATGTTGAGGGCGATTTCTAAAACTTATGATCCGATTCTGAAAATTACAAATACACTAATAGGAAGTTATATTACCGCCGAGTGCTAAAGGCTTGAGTGCGTAAGCGATCCTGCGACGCCCCATTACGACGGAGGAGGTTTTGTTGGGTTTTAGTGGGTAGTACTGGTCCCACATAACCACCAGTATGTCTAAAGGTGGTATACATAAATGCTTTTCCTAACCTTAAAAAAAGGAGCTAGCTGTAAGAAGAAAAGCAATAATACCCATTTAGAAGAACTTAGATGAACCTTCGCTGTAATAAAATAAATCAAAAACAATGATAAAATACACTAGCAGTTCTCTTTCTAATTAAGTATGCGGCCGCGCGCATTCATTCACATACGGTCACTGCAATTTACAAATATCATAATATATAAATGTTAGGTTCTTCAAATCTAAAATAATATTTAAGAATAAGAGTCGATATACTATATATTTCGTAGTAATCCATTGGAAGAAATACGCGTCCTTTCATTGTTTCATTCGTTTATCGGATAAAACAAAAAAGGTCAGCTTTTATTTTCTGAATTGTCTGACTTAAAAGTGCTGAATGGGTTTATTGTTTCCACCAATATTTTTTTTTTTTACTTATTACTTCGAGTTATCACTAAAAAAATGTTAATATTTTAAGTCAATGAAGAGGGCAGTAATAAATAAAAATATTTTATTTTGTACAATTTTCATAAGGATTGACAAACTTCATGCGACTCGCGAGTGACATAAGTAATTGTTCAAATTTTTAGTAAATTATTTTAAGTATATACGAGTACTTCGCTATTATAAAATACTATGGAAACGTGCCTTGAAATAACTATAAATATTTTTTACGGCAGAACACTTGGCCCGTTCCGAGGCGGTCTCGTTTCCAATCTCAGTTTCTCATTTCGCTGTACCTTATACTTTCGTTAATACGATTAAGTTGTATTTTATCTCTCTTTTATGTTCGAGCTGGCTTCTGCATACAGTTCTATCCGTGATTATTTACATTTAGTTTACGACATGCGAGTGAAGTCACGGGCAAAATGTAGCTAAGAGTAAAGTTTGTTATCTTACTTTAGTGGTTGTTGTTTGCGAGTTGTCCTTCAACCTGTGCGATGAACCATATCGCTGGTATTTCAGGCCAAAATTGTATCCTGATCTGCGGAGTATCCTGATCTGCGTATACTGATCTGCGGAGGTAGCTGCGGTGGTGAAGCACATCTAACGGGCTTCGCCATCTTGGCACGCGGTCGACGTTGACGCAAAGTAACATGACTTTGCGATTTTTCCGCCTCCGATCCGCTCGATCCCTGACTTGCTGAATACATGGGCATTTTATTATCCCTGGTGTTCTGTGCAGGGTGACCAGTTTGGTGGTTGTTGTTAAGACGTGACGAGTGAACGCAAGTAAAAGTCTTTGTTACGTCACTTAATAAATTATTATGAAAAAGTCAAAACACACGAAAGATAGTACAGAAGAAAAAGTTTAGGGAGATACAGTAATATGAAAGGTTGCAGTACAAACACAAGAAGTCCCCATCCAATAACTAAAGAAAGCGATTAAATTATATAAAACAAGTAATTAACATCAGATGACAAAACATCGACTGATTGCTTTATAAAAATCACAAGTGGCCGGGTAGGCAAAGAACAAACTCCGATCTGCCGTATGCTTGCTTCGAATGCTTTACAGCAATCATAGCCACGAAACGTCGGGAACCAAAAATCAAAATAAATCTTCGAAATAATCCGAAAAGATAATTTTATTTAAAACAAAAATTAATTAATTAATATAAATAATTTCGCATGAGCGTTGTATGTATGTAGGTGTGTATATATGATATTAATACGTAAATTAAACATTAAATAAAATATTAATATTATTAAATGACAAGTTTACTACCTATATAAATATGATAAATTAAATATATAATGTTAAATGTAAAAGTCACCTACGTTACTAATATAGTATCTACTTTGCAATTGAAATTTTGTGTATCGTTATACAAAAATAAATTTGAGCACTATGATTACAGCTGTATTCTGTGCCCTTAAATTATCTATATATATATACAAACTCATTTAATTATAAAACTAGTGTACCTGTGGCAGTAGACGGTATAAGTGATAGGAGTAAAATTGCGGATTTGTTTGCGCACCACTTCAGGGTTGATCCGTTGGCGACTCGTCAGGTGAGTACTATGCAGAAGACTGACACGGCTGTCAATGTACGTTTTACTGCTAAGGACGTGGCTTCGGTAGTACACAAAATGAAGAGAGGTAAATCTCCGGGTATAGATGGTTTAGGTATAGAACACATATTGTATGCTGGTGATGATATATATAGGGTACTAGCCAGTCTTTATAGTGTATGTATAAATGCTGGTTACCTACCGAAGCAACTCATGAAGACTGTGGTAGTTCCTATTCCTAAAAACAAAACAGGCGACCTTTCTAGTACCAAAAATTATAGGCCGATTTCGCTAGGTACTGTATTAGGAAAAATACTGGAGAGACTCATATATTCAGATGTAAAAGAGAATATAAAGTTGAGCGATGCTCAGATTGGCTTTCGTTCTGGTCTTTCAACAGACTCGGCAATTTTCAGCTTGAAGGCAACGGTGAACCACTATATTAATAGGGGCACATCGGTGTATGCTTGCTTTTTGGACCTTAGTCGTGCCTTCGACCTTGTAAATTATAATTTACTTTGGGAGAAACTTCACGCGTCTGAGGTCCCAATAAAGACTGTCAATCTGTTGAGATATTGGTATGAAAACCAAACAAACAGCGTGAGATGGGGCGACGCGACATCTAGCGAATATAAGCTAGAATGCGGTGTGCGTCAAGGAGGGTTGACCTCTCCGGACTTATTTAGCCTTTACGTGAACAACCTGATTGATGAATTAAGGAGTACCAGAGTTGGTTGTCATGTTGGATCAATTTGCATGAATAATTTTAGTTATGCTGACGACATGGTTCTTCTTAGTCCCTCAATCAGTGGGCTGCGCAAACTGTTAGCAATCTGCGAACAATATGCTGTGGATCATGGCTTGAAATATAACGTCAAGAAGACAGTTATGATGGTATTTCGAGCTGGCAGAGGTCCGGAGACGATTCCTGGTATAAACTTAGATGGGTTATCAATAGAGAGGGTGGAGCGGTTTAGGTACCTCGGCCATATTCTAACAGACAGTCTTGATGACAGGGAGGATATAGAGAGAGAGCGCCGGGGGCTAGCTGTGAGATGCAATATGCTCGCGCGTAGATTTGTTAAGTGTAGTGATGATGTGAAGGTGACATTGTTTAAAACATATTGCTTATGTTTTTATACATGTCAGCTTTGGGTGAAATTTCCTAGGCGAGCGATCAATCACATCAGGGTGCAATATAATGACGCATATCGTATCCTGATGAAATTGCCCAGATATTGCAGCGCTTCGGATATGTTTGCAAAGGCTCGAGTACCTGATTTTTTTGCGATAATTAGATCACGAATCACCTCATTCTGGAGTCGTTTGAGAGTCTCTAACAACGAAATCCTTGCGACGTTGGTGGAGACTCTTGACTGCACGATTTTTAAGTTTTGGCTTTCGGTGCATCAGGAGGCTAATAAAAAATAGATTTATATAGATTTAGTAGTAATAGCCTATGTACTCAACAGTGATATATGATTTTTTAGTCTTAATTTATTTTAATGACGAGTCTTACTGAATTTTGTTTTTATAATGTTTCGTTTTGACATGCTTATATGTATAAGTGGTGTAAAAAATATATATATATTGACTTGTGATAACTACATATATGTTATTATGCTGTAAATTGGGTTTATACCTTTGCAATAAATATTATTATTATTTCCTCTTATCTCGACTATATATGATATAATCGGTTTTAAAATAAATATCCCGTCCTAACTCAGTTAGGAAAAGAGACATTTATTATCCTATAATTATTAATTATACAATTGTGATTTTAACTTTTTTATGTAATTAAAAAAGAAAATGTGGTATAAACTAAGACTCTTTAATGTAAATATTATTTGTTAATACTTTGTGTACTATTGTCGAAGAGTGGATGGCGGCTTGTTTCTGCAGTATACCTATATCTATATTGGCTTCTAGTTTTTCGCAATATTTTGATATATTTTTTGCTACAACTCCTGTTGCTCCTATTACTATTGGTATAACTGTGGTCTGTGTATTCCATAATCTATCTATTTCAACTTTGAGTGAGTGGTATTTATTTAATTTTTCTATTTCTTTAGGCCCTATATTATAGTCTGATGGAACGGTAACATCTATTAAAAAGGTTTTATTTAGAGATTTATTAATATAAATTAAGTCTGGTCTATTGTGCATTACTGTTATGTCTGTATGTACTGGTAATTCCCACAGTATCTTAGCTGAACTATTTTCTTTAATTTTTGGCTGGTCTAAGTCTTCTTTCCACCATTGGTTAGTAGTGCTCATATTATGCTTTTTGATAAGGGTCCAATATATATATTTAACAAGGTTATCGTGTCCTTTTATATAATGGTTTGGGGCCAATTTATCACATCCAGAAATTAGGTGTTGTACTGTTTCATCTTTCTTCATACACAAGCGGCATTTTCCATCGTTTGGTCTTTTGAGAATATCTCTTTCATGCTGTCTAGTAACAACTGCTTGATCTTGAATCGCAAATACTGTTGATTCTAAAATTGGTGAAAGAGAATGCTTTTTTAGCCATCTAAATGAAAAGTCTTTATCGATATTTACGGCGCCTAGGACCTTAATCGGAAATTGGCCATGCATGTTTTTCTGCCTCCATTGTGTTTTTTGTATTTTAATTATTGCTTCTTTTATTTCTTTATCGGTATATATATCTTTAGTACTTAACTGAAATTCTTTTATATATTGTTTTGCTTCTTTTATTATTGAATATTTGTCTCTTTTAGTATGATGTTTCTGTATAGCTTTAATTAAGTAGTCAGCGTTATTATTTAAGTATTGAAAATATTTTATTATTTGAGTTTTATACATGTATTCTATATTGATTAGTCCTCTTCCCCCCTCTGTTAACGGTAAATATAATCTATGTATATCAGCTTTTTGATGAACTATTTTTTTTATAGCTAATAGTTTCCTGGTTTTAATATCAATTTTTTTCAAATCACTATTTTTAAAATTAACTATACCTATGGAATAAAGTAAGACCGGAACTGCATATGTATTAATGCCTTTTATTAAATTGCGAGAATTTAAATGTGAGTAGGTAAGCTTTTGTATTCTTTTGTAATATTCTTTAGTAATTTGGTCCCTAAGTGCAACATGGTCTATTTTTCCAGATTCATTAATACCTAAATATTTATAATTTTCGTTAGTACCTAAATGTTCAAAAACGTCTCCTGATATTAGAATATGCTTGTCTCCTTCACTACTATTTCTACGCCCCCTTGTTAAATGGAGTATATTGCATTTATCTAAGCCAAAAGTCATACCTATATCATTTGTAAATATTTCTGTGCTATTCAGTAAGCTTTTGAGATTACTTTTACTATTGGCATAAAGTTTTAAGTCATCCATATATAACAAATGATTAATCTGTGAACTATCTTTAAGCTTGTATCCTTTTAATTTACTAAGAACCTGAGTAAGTGGATTGAGGGCAAGACAAAATAAAAGTGGAGAGAGAGAGTCACCCTGAAATATACCGCGTTTGACATAAATTGGTTCAGTAGCTATTGAGATATTGGCTCCACGTGCCGTCATAATCATATTCCACGATGGCATGACCATCTCCAGAAACTGTTTGATGATTGGGGGGCATTTATAAATATCCAAAACTTTCAGAAGCCAATTATGAGAAATGCTATCGAAAGCTTTCTGATAGTCAATCCAAGCCATACTCAAGTTCTTCTGATTTTGATGAGCATTTTCCAAAATCGTTTTATTTACCATTAAATGGTCTTTGCACCCTCGAACTCCTCGACGACACCCTCTTTGTTCAGGAGCCATCACTTTATTTATATCACAATTGATATAGAGCTCCTCGGCCAGGATAGATGTGAGTAATTTATACATACTTGGAAGGCACGCAATCGGTCTCCAGTTTTTGGGTTCATGAGTGTCACTATTTTTTGGTATTAAAATTACATATCCAGTAGTAAACCAGTCGTTTAAAGATGCTTTATAATTCAAAATATCTGTAAATAAGAAAGCTAAATATTTATGTATACTTGTAAAATATTTCAAGTAATAGTTTTGGATTTTGTCAATTCCCGGTGCCTTCCAATTATGTATCTTTCTCACTGCATGTTTTATATGTTCAACAGTTATTTCTTGAAACTTTTTTGTTGTAATATTACTGCACGAATCTTCTATTTCCTGTATCCACGCTGCTGAGTTATTATACGAAATGGGATGTGAATAAATATTTGACCAAAAATCTTGCAATTCATGTTTTGAAGGCAATTTGTTAGTACTGTTATATTTTGCATCTAAATTATTATAAAATTTATGTTCGTTTTCGCGGAATAATATATTTTGATTCTTTCGGTTATTCATTTCTTCATACCTTCTTAGTCTTCCTGCATAAGCTTTAATTTTCTGTTTAATTATTTCAACTGTATTTTGGTGGTCTATTTCGCTACTAACACTATATTTGTTATATAGTTTGTCTTTAATTTTAAGTATTTTCCGTGTATTAATTCCATTTCCTATTTCTATTAGCTGTCCTACTTCTCTTCTCAATATATCTATTTTCTTTTTTATTCTATTTTTCCATGGTGGATCTTTCTCATTCTTATTAAGAGTACTATTTGGGGTATATGTTTTTTGATTATTATATAAAATAAGAGTTTTAGCAGCTGCATAAATAGTATTATTTATATTTTGTAAACTGTATTCATTATTTAATATTTTTGGTATATAAGCATTAATTTTATGGAAATTTTGAAAGTAACATTTATTAAATTTGGGTTTAGGTAAGGATTCCCTATCTTCTACGCGTATTTCTTTTGTTTCAGCTAAGATCTGAAGGAATTGAACTATAATGGGTTCTTCATTCTCTATGCAATCTTGAGGGATTTGTTGAGACTCAGAATTTAGATCATCCTGTGTAATTGTTTCCGGTATTGTGTTATAAGTAGTTTCCTGAGTTGTGACGTACATGTTTGATTGTGTCGTATAATTGGTTGAGTAAAATGTTTGTGTATGTTGTGTTGGGTGTATTAAAGTATCTTCATCGCAAATATTCGTTAAATGTGATAATTGTGGAAATGGTTCAGTAGTTTGTCGTTCACTGTTTTCTGCATTTAATTTGATTCTTGTAAGTACTTCTTCTGATAAGATCTTTTGTTTAATAATTCTCCGTGCCTGTGTTGCTAATGTGTTACCATTAAAACTATTTATTTTGGGATTGTGTTGGTTTCGCTCCACAAATAACGTTTTTAATTTATCCAAATATCCTACTCCATCATGTTTTGCTTTATAATAGCAGTACATAAGCTCTTCAAATTCTTCTTGTGACCACTTTCGTCTCTTATCCGTTGTACCTAAAGTTGTGGTGGTCATAACAGATGTACCGACAGAGTTTTCATTGGCACTTGCCCGACTCTGCAAAGCATCACCTGTGGGGTGTGGTTCGGCTGTAACAATTCGGGTTTCCCCGACCCCAGCCCGCCTGTTCAGCTGTGGGTCACTGACGGTCCACATACTGTCACGCTCAGCGTCAGCTCCAAACGTGCCCCGACGACCTCCGGGAAGCGGCCCTATACGTTTATCTCTAATGTGTCTCTTCATAATTAAAAGGTCACTAGTGCTCCGTTAGCCATTGGTTGGGTAAATAACTTTAAAAGTTGCCAATGTCCGTCCCTCACGTGGCAAAGGTGGTCATGCCGGACGTGGAGTTAGGTTTATGAGGGACTATTATTATTATTATTATTATATATATATAAAAATGAATCCCTATTTTCCTTGGTCACGCCATCACGCGTGAACGGCTGGACCGATTTCACTAAATCTTTTTTTGTTGTGTTTGTTATTGTTAGGAGAAGGTGCTTACATTAAAAAAAAATAACGAAATTGCGCAGGAACTTAGAAAATGGGGATGAAAGTTTGTATTGGAAAGCGAGCTAGAGACGAACCCGAGCGAAGCGAGGGTGAGTCGCTAGTTATTTATATTTTACCGCCCATAGAAATATACATAATTATGATCTCATTCAACACGTGACACAAATAACATGTGACATTCCCACGTACAACCTCATTTCAATCACGAAACATTGTATTTCCGAGAAATTGAATGCGACGTTTGTTCGGGGACAAATAACATTTTGAAATTTCTGTATTTATTTATGCGTGTACAGTTTTGACAAATAGCACCATCTTACTCACCATAAGAATAGCGAGAACTTTTAAGCCATTATCTGTTTTCATTTAAAACTCGTCCAGCTACATGTGTATGTATGTAAATAGCATTTTTCATATATTGCAACATTTAGCATTTGCTTTTCTAAGGTTCCGTAACAAAAATAAAAACGGAGCTTTTGTTTTTCGACACATACCTATTTATTTACACTTATGTAAATGAATGTGAACAGTACACACTACACACATACACAATACAACCAGTAATACAAAAAGAAAAGGCTTATTTACACAGAATGATACCAAAAATAGGTTTTTAATAATGATGTAAGGAAATACGTATCCACTTCACAATAATGGCGGCGGCGTGAGAATCTCCCGTTATCCAGCCACCTATTATTATTATCATTAGTACACGCTACACGCTCGTTCCCGAGCAGTTAATTCAGAGGTAACCTGCTCCTTTCTGCTACAGCGGTGAGGCGGAGATGAGGCGTCTTGAGGCGCTCGGGACTATTAGTACATACGTTGCTTCATTAACCGACTTCAAAAAATTAGGAGGTTCTCAATTCGTCGGAACCTTTTTTTTTTTTCTTTTTTTTATGTATGTTCATCGATTACACGAAGACACCTGAACCGATTTGGAAAATTCTTTTTTTGTTTCAAAGGGTATTCTTCCCCGGTGGTCCCACATAAATTTTATCGAAATCAGTCAAGCAGTTTTTAAATAAATGGCTTAATCGAATGTGTTTTTTTTTTAAATCTTTCTTCTTACAGATTACCTGCTTATTACGTCTACACTAAAAATGGAAAAATAAAAACTTAAAAAAAATAAATAAAAACCGACTTCCGACTTCGAAAATATTTGATTAGGTATCTATTCTAAATGAAAACCCCTGTTTAGTTATTTTTTACTTTTCAGTGCCTGGAAGTCGGTTTTTTTTTTAAGTTTTTATTTTACATTCGAACGAGTTCCTGTTGTTAGTGGATATGTTTATTTTAAATACAGTTTATTCAGATTCTTTTCTTCTTTAGGTACGTTTAACAGTTAGAACAGATTTCTCAGAGATGAGATATTTCTCCGCAGTAAAAAGTATCCTATATGTTGACTCAGATACCCAGCTATGATCATCCCAGATTTCATTAAAATCTGTCCAGTAGTTTTCTCGTGATACGTTCCCAGACAGATAGACAGGCAGACAGGCAAAAGTTCTAAAAACTATAGATTCGGCCTCTGTATCGATAATTATGACTATTCCAATAGGGTTTTCCAAAAAATATGTAATGTACAGATTCGATCCCGTTAATTTTATTATATGTATAGAAGATGAATTGATCGACTTCAAAATGAAGGAGAAACATTTTTCTGTAAGTTATTTGTATGCAATATCCGTGTCAACTGTGAAACGATACGGGTATCAAATTTCCAACCTTTGGGGTTGGATTTGGTTTGGTGGGTTCATTATTTTACTTTGTATGTTATGGTACTTCATTACTTTTAATGTCAGTGTACATTTTTAGTTCAAAAGTAGGTAATTGTTTTAATTATTATAAGCCAATAATTTTCCACATTGATAAAAATAAGATAAAACGTGTTAAAGTCGCATAAATCTAAGAAAGTATTATATTAAAGCCGCAATAAACTATCTAATAATAGGTTTTTATATAATAGGTCCCTAATAACTATAATATACACAAACTTTTGAAAAGTCAAAAATCTTAATTGAAACAACGTCAGGAACCAAAAATGAAAATAAACCCATTAATTACCCCGCAAAAATATTTTTATTTAAAATGTCAACTATTCGCGTAAACGTAACAAGTATTGCTTTTACTAATTATTCTCTTGATATTTCTATTGATGACAGATTTGTGTTTGTTTATCTAGAGTATTAAAATATAGATCAAAGAAAAGTTGACATAAACAAATAAATAAAACACTGTCTCGATCACAAAATGCCTTGTATCTATCCCAGGTGTTAATTGAGACTGAACACACTTAATTCTTTAAATTTCTTTTACAAAAGTCCTTTTTAACTTCGTAATTTTTTTGTAAGTTCCTGTTGGCTTCATTAATAAGGGATTTATGTGAAAATTTTATTTTGAATTTTAAAAATAGCTTTAATTTAATTTAAAAGTTATCTTCAAGAAGACGCTAACTCAACTTTGCCGGTAAAAATCACAAATTCAAATACTCTTGTAACTTAGTTACCGCAAGAAAAAGGTTGCTTAACTGCACGCGCTTATTGTCCGCAAACTCCAGTCCGTTTTAATTTTTGTTTTTCTAACTTCTATTTTCCCTAAAGTTTAAATAATAATTATCTAAATGTTGTTCATATGTACATATGCTTCAACTTTTATCCTTAACATTTGAGTCTAACACGAAAGTTAGGTTAGGTGAAGATGACGCTTCACATCTAACGGCTTACGAGTACGAGTATGGTATGGTATGGTATGGTATAAACGGGCTAGTTAGCTATTTAGTAGCTATTTTGCGTGTGTGAGAAATAATTCACTCTTGTTACTCTTGCCAACCCAGTTCCTCCAGGAATCTCAGCAATCTCTTCGTCTTGCTCCGTCTTGTCTCCGGAAGTGTACTAGGGGTGCCAAGATGTTGAGCCCGGTACGCCGCTACACTTGGACAGTACAAGATTACATGTCCAGCCGTTTCGTCTGCCCTCATGCAGGCCCTGCAGAGTGGGCTGTCAGTTAAACCTATATAGAATAGATGTTTATTGTATGGTCCGTGGCCAATTAGGATCGCGGTTATTTGCCTGAGTTGAGGTCTACTAGGTTGTACGAGTACGATATGCAAACGTTAAGACGCAGCCCAATTCTGTGGCACTATGGTAATGCCTGATACAGGCGTAACGACGCGACGGCGCACTTTGGACAGCAACTGCTACTAACTTAAACTTTTTTAATGTGAATTTTAACACATATAGCATAGAAAAAGGTTTAACGTTATGTCGATGCTATAAGTAAATTTCATACACTAAAAGACTTTAGAGTTAAACTATTTTACTACTACTCAAAAAAATATTTACGGTAGGAAATTAGAAAGTAAAGAACAAAAACGAAAGCGATAAACGCAGAAACAAAATATTGCTTTAAAGATCGTGCTAGTGGAAACTCATTTAAAGTTCACAAATGATTTGTATCTAGCTGGTGGAATCCCTCGCCCTGGATCGGCCCTCCTTCGCCTTGCTGAAAACAAGGTAAATAAATATCAAATACCTTACTTTTTGTTCTCGTATTATTACACTAACGTTTTTCCGCGGCCCACGTAGTTCAGTTATTTTTCATAAATAGATTTTATATAACTATAACCTATATGTTACTCTGATGTATGAGCTACCTACAATGTAAAGTTTCATCAAAAATGTAACAAACATATGTATGTGTGTACATCCTCACAAACTTGCGTTTGTAATATTAGTAGGATTTTATAACCTTTTTATTATATCAGCAAAATTATATCTAAATACACTCGTGTATTTGTACATAATTAGTGAAAGAGAAAGTGTGTTAGTTAAAAAAATAATCTTAGAATAACATTTTAGTGTTTATTGGAATCATGAAAAATACTGCAACTAAATTAAACACCTCGACATCAGTCTAAAGTCGCTTTATAAATAAACAATTATGAACTTTGAAAAATAGAATCAGAAATATTCACCATTACTTCTATTCACTGAAGTAAATATTTTCCATTTAAAAGTGCAAGAGTGAACTTCATCAGCGCTACGAATAGATACTATCGCGCTCACATTAATAGATGATTGTTAAAAACGATAGCGCAATCGAATGGCATTTATGCTTTTAATCACGTTTCAATGAATTTTCAATACCATTCCATTCACATTATTTCGTTGGTAATTCTGTGAATGTTTAGTGTTTACACGAATATAATATTACATTATTTTATTTACGTACGAGATAGTGCAAACATTTTATGAAATAAATAACTAACTTCATGCGACTAAGACTTTGCCCTTATTATCTATGCTAATTATCTATACTAATATTAAAGCTGAAGAGTTTGCTTGTTTGTTTGTTTGGCTGAATGCGCTAATCTGAGAAACCACTAATCCGATTTGAAAAATTCTTTTTGCATTAGATAATAATAATAATAATAATAATAATGTTCTCCTGACCGATTCCGGCCACGGCGGCCAATCTCATTGAGACTAGCCAACTGCGCAGGAGATATTATAGTGCACAAGTGTACGCGCAGACACAAGTGCACTCCCTATTCCTGTCACTCTCATACTCCGGTGGGACGACTACTCGACACGACCGGTGAGAGTTAAGGCGCAGGACCGACGGCTTTACGTGCTCTCCGAGGCACGGGGGTGACACACCGCCAACTCCCCAACTCCGGGCTGTTACTGAGGCTTACTATACAGAAAGACGCAATAACTAAACTTGGCCCGACCCGGGACTCGAACCCAGGACCTCAGGATGTGCAGCCGTACATGCCAGCCACTACACCACCGAGGCAGAAGAGGCATTAGATAGCCCATTAACTGAGGAAGGCTATAGGCTATATATCAACCCGGAAAAATTTACGATTCCCGTGGGATAGATTTGCTTTTGTCTAGAGACGAACCCGAAGCGAAGCGAGGTTGAGTCGCTAGTTTACATACCTATATAATGGTTTCAATCAGTGTTCAATAACCACAAAGCATGAATCATGAGACAAAACAATACGTCCGATAAATTGAAATAGAATGAAGTCGTTTTACCTAGTTTACACTGGGGTCCTTTGAATCAGGGGGTCCCATGCGACCGCATTGGTTGCATTGGCATAGCTACGCCACTGCCCCCAAGCAAATCTTGCTATAACATGTTGTAGTTATGGTTTACAACATGGTCGTAGTGATATCTTGTAGTCATATCCTAGTTTTTTTAGCAGCAAAGGTTACTTTAACATAAAATAAAATAACATAAAATTTATTTATAAATGTGAGTACATTAAAATAGAATTTTATACCCGCAATACGTGTCACATCGCGTGATATTGCTGAAAGCTCTATTATTGTTATAGCCTGAGGAGTTATTAGGCAAACATTATGCACTACACGTGCATACTATACACGATATAGATCTATAGCGGTCGCTGTTTCGCTAACAATTGTAGCATTAATTATAACCAACGATATTTATTCTAAAATTTGTAATAATATATCAGCAATGAAATAGCAATAAAGCAAAACTAACTTTGATGAAATTTGTATTATAATGATAGTAACGTCAATGTTATTTATTAAGATGATTCATTTATAATTTTCTTGTAATCGACTCGGCATAGGATGAAAGGTCTACAATCACACTCTAAAACAAATTGCCTGCAGAGTAGTTCTTATAATTTGGTGCGTGGGAGAGCGGGGCGGACGGGGGGAGGGGGGAGGGGGTGGGGGGGGGGGCAGGCCAGACGCGACTCGCAGCGAACTTTTAATCTGAATAATAAAACTCCACTTTACATAATTCCTGCACAACCTCGACAAAACCTCGGCGGATCCACTTATTCAGAATAAACAACTGTTATTATCAACTACATGACGCAACCTAAACTCGGCCTCTTCACTCTCATATCAATCGTTCGATGGTATTATAAAGAAGACTCGTCACTTTAAATGGATTTTGTAATCTGGTATAAATACGTCTACAATTTCATTTAAATAATAAAATATCAAGTTTTTCGCACTCAATATCGCCAAAATCACCTGTGTCGAAAGTGATGAAGCTTTTTTAGACTGTGATGCTATTATTATCTGAATAAACTTCGCATTGCATCTAATAAATAATTTATTTTTCTCCTTGAATCTTTGCAATGGCTTCTACAATTATTATGTTAAAATTCACATCGAAAGGGATATTTTTAAAGTAAACAGTTTTTAATATTCATTTCTATTGTATTGTGTTTTAAGTTTTTTGGAGATTTATACTTCAACATTTTATTATAATAATATTTCAAATGCCAACTCACGTTATCTACCTACATTAATAATGTCAATCTCAAGAAATTAAGAACTTATAATAGTTATGACCCCACATTGAACTACAATTGGGATTATTTACACTTTGTCTTCTTAAAAAAATTAAGAATTATTATTCTCAACTATCACATACGAGTAGATAAGTCACATGTCAAAATGTCACAAGCTTACTGTAACTTTCAAAGTATTTAGAAATAAGCATGTGAATTTTTTTGAGTTTATGAGTTAACAAATAGTTTTGAGCCAAACATCAGTTTGAAAGTCCTTAGGCATGAGACAGCTCGCTAGGGGCTCTCTCGAGATCATTGTCCTGTGTGTTACTTTATATAATAAAATAAAATAAACATGTTATATTATTTACAGTTGCTAAGTAATATTTTGATTAATAAGAATTAAATATATTATATTTAATTTAAATAATAATTTGTGAAAAATGTCAATTAAAATATATATATAGTTTTAAAGTTTTCCTGGAAGTGGCTGTACTTGTGCTCGACTGTTTTGTCAGTATTAACTTTATTAGATATCAATGGATGTTCAAGGGAGTTCTCTTTATCGGTTAATTCAATTCCGCTGAAGAGTTAAATATTTGTATTCAATAGCTTTACGGTGGCGGCTGGTGAAGTGGAAAGAGTTAGTCGTTTCTCATTTAAATATTTAAACGTCCTTTAGACTTAACTTTATTTCTCGAATAGATAAATGCTCGACTAAAGCCAATGTCCAAAATTACTCTTAGAATTTTAATTCAACGCTAGTTCTTTAAACATAAAGTTTTCAACATTTATCTATATTATTTTTGACAATTACTTAAAAAGTAATGAAAAACCGTCCATTGGCAAAAGCTCTTTACATACACTTTAGCTTTGTTTACGTCCAAAACATAATCATACCCACAAGTTTAATTTTACATAAATATCCCATGAAAAATATAACATGTAAAACAAGCAAATCTCGCAACGCAGTTTTAGGTACTATTACAAAAAAAAAATTATTGTGATCTAATGTAAAAGCAAGCTGATAATTTATTAAACAGGTACCTTCGAGTATACATACTTAATATAACCATTTATTCAACAACTTTGTCATAAATTGTTACCTATTTAATACTTTATTAGATTTACACGAATATTTGACTTTTGAAATACAACTATCTTTTCGGATTATTTCGCGGATTTATTTCGTTTTTGGTTCCCGATGTTTCGAATGCTTTACAGCAATCATGGTCACGGGAGAGACTAAGGTGTTAGACATCTCAAAGGCGTTAAATGTAGGTATAGTCTCTTTAGAGATCCTTTTCAGAAGGATCTGTTTTTATAAACAATAGACATGTAAGACCTTTTTTTTAGCTAAGAACCCTCTCCCGCAGTCATATATGATATAAAACCATAGAGAATAAGAAAATAAAGTTAGTTGCACTTATCCTTTCAACGAGAAACGTTGTTTTATTACAACCCACGTCCCGATAACTTAACTAGTCTTATAATTAAATATTATTTATCTAATTTTAGCTGTTATTATTATATATTTTTTTAAACTTAATTTAATTTAAATTATTTTTTTAAAAACCCGTGACCATGATTGCTGTAAGCATTCGAAATGTCGCGTCGAGAACTAAAAATCAAAATCTAGAAGCTAGAAGTATCTTAGAATTTTGATGATCAGTGAGTGAGTGACGAAATTAAAGAATTTTGACCTGCAATAGTTCTTAAGTTGCTTGTTCAAATTGAATGTAATTTGGGAATATATCTAGTTATATTATGTCCTCTTAGTCACTGAAAATTCAGGCTCTAGCTTTATCCATGATTTCTGCTTGATGAAGATGTCATGACTGGCCGAAGGGCATAGAACACCAACCATGTTGATTTTGGACAACAAGCATTCACAGATGCCCGCTATCTTTTTAAAAGAAACCCGTAAATTTTGCCATGTCCGCCTGTCCGTGTGTCACAAAGAAAAATACAGAGTAAAATATTCGAAGACTATGGAGCTACATTATTGAAATTTGGTAAGAAGGTGTCATAAGTAAACCGCTAGACAATTCCATAGTCAAATTACAAAAAATAAAAGTTGGAGTGGTACTAACATGTAAGTGGGAGTAATTTTTATGTCTACATACATTTATAATTTGTCATACTTTAAATTTCAGATAGATAAATTTTTCCAAGTGACTTTTTTGTTTAAGCCAACAGCTGCAGATTTATATTATGCTTAGACAATGACAGACAGTACTGAGAACTTCCAAACTTTCAAGTAGAATTATTTTGTAGACGATGCATTAAATATATTTTTATATTATACATGTATAGAATATGGATGTTTCCCATTTCACGTGTTCATAGTAATACTGTGCTTATGACATCCATAAATGAATATTACAGATGGGTTTATATTTGGTTTTATTTTTTACATAACAATTATTATGTTGAATCCTAAAATATAAATAATCTCATTTTTCATGCCACGGAATCCTCGACGTACAACAACCCTACAAAGAAGGAACGTAGAATAAAACGGATGCAAATTTCGCTAACGCCATCTATCGACGAGACGTTGGAAATATTTAAAGAATAAACAAATCCTACTGTTATTTTTAAACCTTGGACAAAAAAAATAAAAGAAATAATTATAAATAGCACTAGATTTTTAAAATATTATTAATTGTTTTTAGCTATATTATCTAAATTTAATAATTTAATTTTTAATTTGTAATTAAGCCATAATTGATTTAATCAGTTTAATTAAATATACAAATTTTTATTTGAGCAATACACTCATTCGGAACTTATCAATTAGAGTGAAAAATGTAATTTTTTTTTAATTTAAAAATAGTGAAACGATAAAAGTACTCTAAAATCTAAACCATGGATGACAAATAAAGCTTTAAATAGCGTGCGAGTGAACTGCCATGTGGTGGTAACTGGTAACACATTTTATTACATCAAATTTATATTATTGAACTAGCATTTCCCGCGGCTCCGCCCGCGTTCAGATGATCAAAAACCAAATTCTTAGGTTTTACACATTAGTATACTCTTACATTATACATTACTTTCATTGCGCACCGCATGATTGGTAAATAATGGCAGTGATTGTCAATGCCACAAAGGTTCCTCCGTTAAATTGATTTTTTTGTTTTAGCAATAACATTTATGTATGTCTATACCTCTGTTTTGTTTGTTTTTTTAGTTTTGGGCGATAAACTCTCAAACTACGGAATTAATTTTAATCATTTTTTACTAATAGATAGCTATTGATTAACTTAATATATAGCTGATTATTTAAATTACATAATGATAACTTTTCTTAATTAGCGCTAGTTAGTAATATTTTCCAAAACGATTTTCAAAAGAAAGTGTAATAAGTAAATAATTCTAAGCGAATACATTTCTTTATTTCATATGGCTCGGCTAATATGATTAAAGTCGTAAGCATTTTATTGTGTCCTTTAAGCCTTTACCTTCCAAGAAAAGGTGTCAAGAAAAAGTGAAAAAGTTGAGGTATAACAGTTCCTAAAATACTTTTTCATAGTTTTTGAGATATGAAATATTTTTAGTTACCCGCTTTGGCAGTTTAACAGCCATAAACTTGTTTTCCATAAAATGTTATAAAATAATATATTGAACTTATTATTATAATTAATTGAACTTATTATTACGGTGCAAAAAATGAGTAGGTATTGTGGAAACGTAAATATTATTCGTATTTTTTTTAGTGTTGACCATACAAAACACGTAAGTAAGAAAAACAACATAGCATTTTGCTATACGAAACCTAAAATGCGCGAGTTGGATTTACATTTGCCCAATTTTTACATTAAAAGATTAAAAAACATTAACATTATTTACTAAACAATAAAAATTTACAAATATTCTCATTGGAAAATTGTTTCGGCCAACAAAATATTACTAATATGTTACTAATTTATAAAGGCAAAAAGTTTGTTTTATTAAAAATTTAAGCACGGGCGGAGCCGCGGCTGATTTAGTAGTAATTCTAATAAAATCGAAAAAAGGTCATATCTGTACATTAATTTTTTTGGGATTAAAACTATGTATTTTAAAAACACATGGCGACATCTATTGTCGAATATCTAAATAACACATAAATAAATATTAATTAAAATAACTATTTTAATGGATAAAATAGCGCTTTTGATAATTTGATTTTCAAGATAAGCTATTTTTATAGTTTTTACCATATTTTGTAAGTTACCTTGCTAAACTGTTTACAAATAGTATCGTCGTGGTTTTGTTCCTACCAGTTTTTGTATTTTTTTTCAGAAATGAGATATTTTCTCGCGGTAAAAAGTATCCTATATGTTGACCCGGATAACCAGCTATCATCATACCAAATTTCATCAAAATCCCTCCAGTGGTTTTTCTGTGATGCGGTAACAGACAGACAGACAAAAATTCTAAAAACTATAGATTCGGCCGCTGCATTGATAATAATGTCTATTTCAATAAGATTTTCCAAAAAATATTTAATGTACAGATTCGGCTTAGTTAGAATTTTATAATATGTATAGATGACTTTATCACTTTTTTATTATTAATCATAATAATTTAATGATTGAATTAATTAAAGAAGTCAAATTTCTAGCGCCGATATCGAGCACATGAACTATATTGTGTCTTATAAGTCATATAGTTTTTGGGCACTGGGTGACGGGTGTCTCTGGGCTATGCGGTAAATAAATAGCACTTCACTATCTCGACTCTTTAGTCTCTGAGTATTATTATAATTTTAATTTATAATCTGTGATTTCGTGGGACGGGGAAGTACTTTTCGAAGTTTTATGACTTTTAGTTAATAGTTTTTTTTTTATATTGTGGAATGTGGATTAATGTAAATATGCATTTAAATAAAAACAAATTAATAAAATTAATGTTAGTATAATATGTATTACGAGTAAAAGTTGTAAAGTAAGTGTTGTTTTAAAAATGTAGGTTAAAAAGGAGATTATAATAATTTGATGTTCAAAAATAAACTTCGGTTAAGTACTGAAATATTTATATTCATAAGTATTAATTGCTTAATTAGTTTTAGATACGTCAATAAGAAGTTTTGTGTAGAAGCATCTTCATAATATATACACCACGATATTACAATGAACAAAGAGATTGTTTAAAAAGCTATAAGCCTTATAACATATATTTTATTATCGGAGGTTGAGCATTTATTTACAAATTTGGTGAGTTATATTTTGTTTATCTATTTTGATTCTCATATCCATTACGCATTTGGAAAGATCACACAATTTTTTTGTGGTGTTAAGCTGTGTTGGTAAATTCATATTTTACGATAGGCCTCTATCCACATTTACTTATATTCTAAATTACAATGATTTCTAATTACCTTAGTATCATAACCTCATTCACCCTTTTCAGCAGTTCTGTCATTATAGGAATATCTCATTCTTAATGATTTTTTCTATAATTTCTTTTCATATTTTAGAGAACTTACTATCCCTATGAATTTATCAGATCACATTATCCAGACTTGATTGGCGTAATTCCTGTCACATTGAAAAAAGGCCTCGCTTCACTCGGGTTCATCCCTAGCTTGTTTTCCAATACAAACTTACATCCCCATTTTCACCTCTTTAAGGTGTGATTTTCGGGATTAAAAATATATTATGTCCTTCCCAGGGTCTCAAACTATCTTCTTACCAAATTTCATCTAAATCAGTTCAGTAGATCCATAGATTCCCACAAACTCACAAACTTTACCTCTTTATAATAACAGTATAGATATTGTAAATTTCTAATTAATTTTTTTTATTTCCTAAAATGTGGTCAAATTTTAAATGACTAATGTACCTATATTCAGAGAACTCTATGGATGGGCAATATTTTTAGCATGTATTTATAAAGTAAATAGGTAGTATAAAATAAAGGCAATATTTGAGAATTAATATATTATTAGATTTATTGTTTTAATACATATTCCTATATATTATGTTGATGATTTAATTTGCAATAATTATAAAATTAGGTAATAATAAATTAAAAAAAAAAAACATATATAATATTGATTAATTATTATAGTAGAGTAGTAATTTCTATAAATTGTTTTTATAAATTTCAGATTAAAATGAGAAACTACATAAAATCTCTCAATGATAACAAATATTTATATTTCTCACATTAAAGCCACGATGTTACCTTGGTACCTTTTCACTTTCTATACATTAAGGTATTTTTTTTTTACTTTTCATTTTAATAGAATATATTATTTTTTAATGAAAAGGGCATTTAATATTTTCTGTCTTGTTGTGCTCTGAATATATTATGTAAAACTTAATGACTATATTGTATACCATTTTATATATTCATGTAAAATTTTTTTCAGTTCATCTCACCAAGCAACAAGTTAAGCTGATCAGTCACTTACGTACACATTACTGATGAAGAGTTACATTATTGATGAAGATAAAAAATCTTGCAATAGCATTGTGTAGAGAAAGGTTTTGTTTATATTATGTTCATTTGATGTAATTCATGAATGATATTATTTAAGTAGCTGACTATTAATAAGTAATAAAGTACATAATTTTAGATAATTATTCGAATTATGTAAATTTTAATAGAATTATTACAGTCACTCTATGGAATATCTAACCATAATATTAACAGTCAGTTTGCTAAAATATGTAATTTTATATGATAAAAGAGAGGTAACATATACATGTTTATGTTATACTACTAGAATTGAATAAGAAATGTGAATACTAGTATAATTAAGTAAAATATGAACGAAATTTAAATAACAATAGATCACTATAAGATAAATATTTTTGTTATATACTAGACATTTATATCACAAATTCGACTTTTTTTTTTCTTTTTTTTTCAGATATCTCAGCTATCGTGCGCTCCTTTCCAGGGGCATTTTACCACCAGCTGCAACTAGGACAAAAAAATATTTCAACAATTCGCAATGTCATGAAATCATATAAAATAATGTACCTACTGTATATTAAAATTATAAGTAGCGTAAGCTTAATAAAAATAATATTGTACTATTTTGTCTGAGTTCATAGATATAAGCAATTATTTTATACCAATAAATCGTTTAAATCGCTGGTCTTTCATTACATACACATTACAACTGTCAGCTGTCAAATGTCAAAGTAAATACTGGCAGTTGGCACCAACATTCAAAGTTGAGTGTTTTGTCTATGAAAAAAAAAAAGAAATTGTCTCTATTGAGATAGTTTCTAACCAATGTTAAAAATGTTGTCCTCTATCTAACGATACACGCACTCTAACCTACGAGATCATAATATATCAGATATTATATCTAACCTAACCATACACATCATCATAAAGGTATGAACCTTATAAGACAAATAATAGGAACATCGTAAATGCTTGTCAAAATTTGTCGGACCTGTGAATTGTAATATTGTAATCCTTAAAATGACTAATAGTTAAACATAAGTTTACTCGTAGCCTTTAAAACGGAAACGGCTCTACTAATGTTTATAAAGATTTATTATATATTTGACTATTTGAACCATTTATTGCGATCAGTCTACGTATTACGTCTCGCTAACAATAAACATTACCATAAAGACAGACATCTCTTTGTAATTAACAGGCAAACCTACATATATAAGTTTTGTCTCTACAGTATTATTGTCGTACTTGCGAATAATTTATAAATTTTATTAATTACTGACAATATAACGATTAAAACAGGAAAAGTGTTTCACTGTTTTACAATAATTATATTTGACTATATAATATTATATGTTAAACATGTATTGATAAAAAATATAAAAATATAACGATGTATTTATTAAAACATCTAAAATTAATGGTATTTTATTTCCTCTATAGATAACTTAGAAATAAGAAACTTAATATAGGTATTCAATGTCATCAACACGCCTAGCGTAATCAGGCGGTCTGTGCCGCAAAGACGCTAGGTCAATATTAATAAAGTGTCACGCTAGATATTATGTTTGAAAGATTCAATAGAGTTTTTCCAAAAACGCCAGATATTCTATTCAAATTTTTAGAACATAATATTTAAAGGAAAAAATACAGTTTTGAATTACGCTTTCGACCGTTAACTTAACTTTAAAAACTTACTTCTCTCGACCTATCTAACAAACACTTACTTTCGTAACTGAATTTTCGGCGTAATAACTTTCTATAATCTAACTTTCGGAAATCTAACTTCAAACAACCTAATTTTCAGTCATCTAACTTTAAAAAAACTAAATTCCGGTCACCTAACTTGCGGAAAACTAATAACAGTAACCTAACTTTCGGCGACCTAACTTTTCAGAACCAAACTTACGGAAACCAAAATTTTCGCAACATAAGTTTCGGAAACCTAAATTTCATGAACCTAACTTTCGGAAACCTAACTTTCTGAAACCTAACTTTTCGGAACCTAACTTTCAGAGACCTAACTATTCGCAACCTAACTTTCGGAAACCTAACTTACGGAAACCTAACTTACGGAAACCTAACTTTTCGCAACCTAACTTTTCGCAACCCAACATTTCGCAACCTAACATACGGAAACCTAACTTTTCGAAACCTAACTTTCGGAAACCTAATATTTCGCAACCTAACTTTCGGAAACTTAACATTTCGCAACCTAACATACGGAAACCAAACTTTTCGCAACCTAAATTTCGGAAACCTAACTCTCGGAAACCTAACTTTAGCCAATCTACCTTTCCGTAACCTAACTTACGGAAACCTACCTTTCTGTAACCTAACTTCTCGCAACCTAACTTTCTGGAACCTAACTATTCGCAACCTAACTTTCGGAAACCTAAATATTCGCAACCCAACTTTCCGCAACCTAACATTCGGAAACCTAACTATCGGGAACCTAATTTCTCGCAACCTAACTTTCGGAACCTGGCTTTTTTTTTTAAACCTAACTTTCGGTTAGCTAACTTTTGGAAACCTAACTTTCGGAAAACTAATTTCACGCAACCTAACTTTCAGCAACCTAACTTTCGGCAACCTAACTTACGGAAACCTAACTTCCCGCAACCTAACTTTCAGCAACCTAACTTACGGAAACCTAATTTGTCGCAACCTAATTTAACGAAACCTAACTTACGGAAACCTAAGTTACGGAAACCTAACTTCCCGCAATTCTAACTTCCCGCAACCTAACTTTCAGCAACCTAACTTTCGGCAACCTAACTTACGGAAACCTAACTTCCCGCAACCTAACTTACGGAAACCTAATTTGTCGCAACCTAATTTAACGAAACCTAACTTACGGAAACCTAACTTCCCGCAATTCTAACTTCCCGCAACCTAACTTTCAGCAACCCAACTTACGGAAACCTAACTTCTCGCAACCAAACTTAACGAAACCTAAATTTTACAACCCTAACATTTGGCGACCTAACTTTTTTTTTTTTTTTTTTTTTGGAAATCTAATTTGTCGCAACCTAACTTAACGAAACCTAACTTACGGAAACCTAACTTTCGAAAACCTAATTTTTTGCAAACCTAACTTTCGAAAACCTAATTTTTTTGCAACCTAAGTGAAACCTAACCTTAAGAAACCCATTTTTTTTTTTTTAATTATTTTTTTTTTTTTTTTTTTTTTTTTGAAACCTAACTTTAGGCGACCTAAGTTTTGGCAACCTAACTATTCGCAACCTAACTTAAGGAAACCTAACTTAAGGAAACCTAACTTACGAAAACCTAACTTACGGAAACCTAACTTAAGGAAACCTAACTTTCGGCGACCTAATTTAAGGAAAGCTAATTTTCGGAAACCTAATTTTTCGCAACCTAACTTATTGAAACCTAACTTACGCAAACCTAACTTCTCGCAACCTAACTTGCGGCAACCTAACCTTCGGAAACAAAACTTTCTGAAAACTAACTAGCTTTCGGTGATAAAACTTACGGTAACCTAAAAAATTTGCAACATAAATTTTGGATAACTAATTTTTAGCGACCTAACTTTTCAAAACCTAACTTATGGAAACCTAATTTACGAAAACCTAACTTTTGCCGACTTAATGTTAGGAAACCTAAATTTCGATGATCTAACTTTTGGAAACTTAACATTTGCCAATCTAAATTTTTGGAACCTAACATTTGTCTACCAAACTTTCGAAAAAACTAACTTTACCTAACCTAGCATTCGGAAACCTAACTTACGAAAACGTAACTTTCAGCAACCTAACTTTCGGAAACCTAACTTTTGGTAACCTAACTATTGAAGACCAAACTTTTAGCAACCTAAATGTCGGAAACATAACTTATGGAAACCTAACTGTCGGAAACCTAACTTTCGGAAACATAACTTTCGGCAACCTAACCTAACTTTTGGAAACCTAACTTATCGCGACTTAACTTTCGGTTACTAATCTGTGCTAAGTTTCAGACCCCCCCCCCCCCTAACTTCTGGAACCTAATGGTCGGGTTCGGGTTAGGTTCGGGTTGGGTTCGGGTTAGGTTAGGTTAGGTTAGGTTAGGTTAGGTTAGGTTAGGTTAGGTTAGGTTAGGTTAGGTTAGGTTAGGTTAGGTTAGGTTAGGTTCCCGAGGGAGTTGCTGGACTCCTACCGGGCGCGTCCCCAGGTGGCGGATAGGGGAACGCCACCCGCACTGAGCGGGTGGTACCGGAGCAATCCGGCGCGGACCAAAACCAGTAGGCATGGGCGTGCCTTTAGGGGTTTGTTAACCCCACGGCCTAAGGGAGCACACCCTGACAGAAAAGCGCGGAGGGGGGGCGAGTCCGGCGGGTGCTTAACTGCGCAGCCGGACTAGCACTCATGTGCACCGCCCCGAATCTCGTAATCCCGGACCCGGTGTCGTTGATCACGTCTAGCGGCCGGGAACTGGGACCGAGAGCCTTGGCTTAACCGCCCGGGCTGCGAGGAAGAAAACCTCTATAAAAAATCACCCCGAATCCCAAGCGGCGTAGCAGCGCGAGGGGATGCATGGCTGATGGGTAGTTCAGTCGCTACTGCTTCCCCCGCTAGAGTACCGGCCGACACTCTAGCGGGTTACGCTAAGGCTTATCCGGGTGCAGGGGGCACCGCTCGGATGGACGTTTTATTTCCCCCATACTCGTGGGATCAGTTATGCAGAATTTTAAAAACAAAACCCAAGACGATGTGCCTGTGACGGGCGGCGAAGACGTTGTGCCTGCGACGGGCGGAGTTGAAGTTGGGCCAGTGACTGGCGGTGTAAAAGATGGAGAGAACGATGCGCCTGCATTAAAGGCAGCGCAGGTCGTTGTGACCAGGCTGAGTTTAGACGAAGTAGCCTCAATAATTAGCGGAGAGAAACTGAGATCGAGGAGGAATTCAGTCTCCTCTCTCGGCCGTCTTTGGGCTAACAACCCCAGAGATTCAGATGGTGACAGTGTGGGGTCGACGATGTCCTTGGAAGGAGATGTAAGGGCATCTTTTATGAAGGACCACCGTAAAAGACCACGGAGTGCGTCAGTTTCGTCTGACGATAGTACCTCCGGACGGAAGGGACCAAAGTCCAAAACTAAAGGGAGAGAACGACCCCCTACAACAGGGGCGTATGTAGGCCTAGCGGAGGCCAAGAAGGCCCTAAATGAGGCCAAGAGATACGAAATGCAGCTTCGCGCGGAGCAGGAAGTCGCGGATGCTGCATTATCCGTGCAGACGAGGTCGAACTCGCGTACCCCGGAAGTGACACAGTGCCTGAACCATGATGAGGCACTGGCCACCGAGCTCCAGGCTCAGGTGGCGCAAAACCTGGATATTATATATAAGGTTGCCACTAAATCGGGCAACCTTAAGGGCACCTTCACGAAGGCCCTCAAGGAGGCGGCCGCATCGATTTCCAAGGCAGTGGACGTCCTTGCGAAACGTACGACGTCGGATGAGGTGGCCCAACTAAGGGCAAGTAACGCCCGCTTGCACTGGGAGCTCGAAGATGTGCGGAAAGAGTTCGCGGCGCTGAGAGCGCAAGTGGAAGCCTCCCGGGTCAACGTGCGCCCTTCATCATCCCAGGCGCAGATCCCTCCGCCACAATATCCGGCGAGCGTGGATGAGCTGGCCCAGACTATCATGCTCCAGGTGGGGAACATGATGAATGCCCGGTTCGAGGCGCTAGAGGGAAGGCTTTTGCCGGAACAGCGGGTTCGTCCTCCGCTAGCGTCCGACAGGATGGTGGCAAGGCCTGCCCCGAAGACTGCCGGGGGTGACGCCAGGGTGACGACCCTCATGGCCCCCGCCAACCCTGCAAAGGAAGGGAACAAGAAACCTAAGAAGGGTAAAGCAAAAAAGAAGAGGAGCCAGCCTGAGGAGGAATCTGCTGTGCAGGCTGCACCAGCGAAAGTGGCTCCGTCTACTTCGGCCCCTTCCACCAGCCGCTTAACGGAAGGATGGAACGTGGTGGCAAGGAAGCCCAAGAAGGTGCCTAGTGCAACGGTGCCTAAAGCGAGGGAGCAAAAGGCCGGCAGGGCAAAGACAAAATTGCCGAAGCTGCGCCCACCGAGATCAGCGGCGGTGGTGCTAAAGCTGCTACCAGGCGCAACCGACAAGAGCGTCACATACAGCGAGGTGTTCGCCCGGGTCAAGAAGGACGTAAACCTGACGGACCTGGGAATCTCGGACATCCGCTTCAAAGTGGCGGCTACGGGCGCGAGGATGCTGGAGCTGCCCGGCACCGGCAGTGCCGACAAAGCGGACTCTCTCGCGCAGCGAATCCGTGAGATTCTCCCGGACGACGAGGTGGCAGTGTCTCGGCCGACTAAGTGCTCGGAGATCCGAGTAATTGGCCTAGACGACTCGATAACGTCGGAAGAGCTGGCGTTGACGGTCAGTCGAGTTGGCGGTTGTGTGAAGGAAGCAGTCCGAGTTGGCGAAATCCGTCGCAACGGCGCTGGCCTTGGGACAGCATGGGTGCGATGCCCAATAGCAGCCGCTAAGAAGTTGGTCGATGCAGGACGGCTTCTGGTAGGTTTCGTATCGGCCAAAGTCGACCTGCTGAAGCCCAGACCGCAGCGCTGCTTCCGCTGCCATGAGGGTGGCCATGTCGCGGCGAAGTGCTCCGGCTCCGCTGACCGCACCGGCCAATGCTTTCGATGTGGTCAGCCTGGGCACAAACGCAGCCAGTGTGACGCCGTACCTCATTGTGCACTGTGCGAGGATGCGAAGAGGCCTGCGAACCATTCGGTTGGAAGTGCAGCGTGTGTTCGGGCCCAAAAAGCCAAACCGAAAAGAAGATTGGGGGCATCTGGGCCAGCAAGCCAGAAGTCAACCCACCGTAAGGACGCGTCGGAGATACGGATGGAAACTTAGGTATGGCACTTAAGTTCCTCCAGGCGAACCTTAACCACTGTGCCAGAGCACAGGACCTATTTGTCCAAAGCCTGGTGCAGTGGTCGGTGCAAGTGGCGGTGGCGGCGGAGCCGTATTCGGTCCCCCCACGAGACAACTGGGCAGGTGACAACGATGGGCTGGTGGCCATCGTTTCCCAGGTCGCCGCAGGCTCCCCCCCTTTTACGCGTATCGTAAAGGGCTCGGGATGCGTCGCGGCACTGCTGGGTGACATGGTGGTCGTGGGAGTTTATTTCTCCCCCAACCGACCTGTCGCGGAGTTCGAGGAGTTCCTGGACGAGGTGTCGGAGCTCACTCGGACCTTCCAGGCCAGAGACGTAGTCGTTGCGGGGGACCTGAATTCTAAGTCCGGATTGTGGGGTTCGAGAACAACGGACGCTCGAGGCAGGCTTCTTGAAGAGTGGGTTGTTGCCACTAATTTGACGGTTCTCAACCGGGGGACGGCCAACACGTGCGTGCGACGGCAGGGCGGGTCCATCGTGGACGTTACGTTCGCGAGCCCGGCCTTAGCGCGCCGTGTTCAGGGCTGGCGAGTGCTGGGTGATGTGGAGACTCTCTCGGACCACCTCTACATCCGGTTTGAGATCTCCACTCATCCGGCGGTGCCGCCAGGCCCCAGCCGAAACTCGAGAGAGGAAGGTCCCCGGTGGCAACTCAGACGCCTGGACAAGGGTCTGTTGGAGGAGGCGGCGTTAGTGGCGTCGTGGCTGCCGCGGAATAGTGGGTCAGCGGAGGAGGCTGCCGAGTGGGTACAACGGGCTCTGACTCGGATATGCGACCTGTCCATGCCTCGCTCCGGGAACCGTCCTTCGAGGCAGCAGGTGTACTGGTGGTCGGCGGAAATTGCGCGATTACGCGAGGACTGCGTGGGCGCGAGACGCCAGTACACCCACCATCGCCGGAGAGTCCGGAGAGATTTGGGGGAGGAGGACCGGCTGTACGCCACGTATGTGGAGGCCAAGAGGCTGTTGCAGGTGGCGATTGTGGCCTCACAAGCTTCGGCAAGGGTCGAAATGCTCGAGGGCCTGGATAGGGATCCGTGGGGGACGCCGTACCGGATGGTGCGCAATAAGCTCCGCCCTTGGGCTCCCCCACTAACGCAGACACTACCACCTGATGTCTTGCGGGAGGTGGTGTCGAATCTATTTCCTCAGAGGGAGGAACACACACCACCTCCGATGGTCCCGCGTCTAGCCGCTAGAGAAGAGGCTGAAGGAGAGGAGGCTCCGGTGGTAACGGAGGAGGAATTCGCCCTGGCAGTGTCGCGGCTGTCTGCCAAATCCACAGCCCCTGGGTTGGACGGAATCCCCGGGAAGGTGCTGGCCCTGACCGCGAACAGCTTCGGTCCAGAGTTGAGAGGACTATATTCTGCCTGTCTGGCTCAAGCCTTAATTCCACAGCGGTGGAAGACAGGCAGATTAGTCCTCCTCAGGAAGGAGGGACGCCCGGCGGATTCAGTCTCCGCCTACCGCCCCATTGTGCTGCTCGACGAGGTCGCCAAAACCTTCGAGCGCATAGTGGTGGACCGGCTGACGGCGCACTTGGAGGGAAATGGTCCGGACCTGTCGGACGCTCAGTTTGGCTTCCGCCGTGGCCGTTCTACGGTGGATGCCATTCTGCAGGTGAAGGCCCGAGCACAGGACGCAGTCGCTCAGGGTGACGTAGTTTTGGCGGTGTCTTTAGACATCGTCAACGCTTTCAACTCGTTGCCCTGGAGCTGTATTAGGGAGGCGCTCCGCCATCATGGGGTGCCGACCTACTTGCGCCGTGTCATCGGTGCCTACCTGTCGGGTAGGTCTGTGACCTTTCCCGGGCGGGACGGTTGGAGCACGCGTGAGGTGTCGTGCGGTGTTCCACAGGGCTCGGTACTTGGGCCGCTCCTGTGGAACATCGGGTACGACTGGGTGTTGCGGGGCTCCTGGCTAAGGGGGGTGAGCGTGGTCTGCTACGCCGACGACACACTTGTGTTGGCTCGGCAGGCCACGTATAGGGAGGCGGCAATTCTTGCGACGGCAGGAGTAGCCCAGGTGGTTGCGCGCATTAGGCGGCTCGGGTTGGAGGTCGCGCTGGAAAAGTCTGGGGCCATCCTTTTTTATGGTCCTCGGAAGGCACCCCCGCGGGACGCAAACATCGTCGTCGGCGGCACGCGCATCGGGTTGAAGAGTTCGTTGACCTATCTTGGTCTCGTGCTCGACAGCCGGTGGCGCTTCGGGGCCCATTTCGCCGCACTCGTTCCGCGGGTGATGAAGGTGGCGGCCGCTCTCGGGAGGCTATTGCCGAACGTGGGCGGGCCTAGTGTCTTGTGTCGGCGACTCTACTGTGGGGTCGTTCGATCGGTGGCAATGTACGGTGCCCCAGTGTGGGCGGATGCCTTGAGTCGTGAAAACATCGCCCTGCTGCGGCGCGCGCAGAGGGTGATGGCGATCAGGGTGATCAGGGGGTACCGTACCATTTCCGGCGAGGCGGCGTGTGTGCTGGCTGGAGTCTTACCCTGGGACCTGGATGCGCTTTCCTTGGCGTCGATCTATTGTCGGCGTCGAGGCCCTGCGTCCAGGGACCTTAGCCCAGCACCACGGGGGAGGGACGAGCGGGAGGCCGCAATAGAGGAGTGGAGGTCCAGGCTGGAGCACCCTTGCGCTGGCCGACGGACCGTCGAGGCAGTTCGCCCCGTTCTCACGCAGTGGTTGGGCAGGCATCACGGCGTCCTAACCTTCCGCACCACGCAGATCCTCTCGGGGCACGGTTGCTTCGGGGGGTATCTGTGTCGGGTCGCCGGAAGGGAGCCCTCTCCTCGCTGCCACCACTGCGACGACTGCCCAGACGAGTCGGCCCAGCATACGCTGGAGGTGTGCCCAGCTTGGGCGACGGAGCGCGAGGCGCTCCGCAGTGTTGTGGGGGCGGACCTGACGCTGCCGGCCGTGATTTCCGCCATGGTCGGCAGCAAAAGGTCCTGGGACGCCGTCCTGTCCTTCTGCGAGGACGTGATGTCGCAGAAGGAGGCGGCGGAAAGGGCGAGGGAGGCCAACGCCGAGCTCGCCATCCGCCGCAGAAGGACCGGGCGCCGGAGAGCGGCGCACGATCGCCGCCTCCCCCCCTAACACCGGCCAGAGGGCGGTAGACTTGGGGAAGTCTGCCGCCTAATCACCTGGCCCGAGTAGGCGCGCGCGGTGTCCGCCGCGTGCCACTCTAGATGGTGGACGTCGAGGGTGTAGCTCCCACCCTCCGACACCGGGACGTGCCGAAGGGCAATCGCCGTCGGGGTTCGCGGATGATTCTTTTGGTTCCCGTGGCCCCGACCTCAAGGCGACCGAGGTGGACACCGTCAGGTTTTAGTGGGTAGGCTGCCGTGCGTTTACCACCTTTGCACGGCAGGAGCCCCACATAACCCGTCGTTCTTCCCCAGGCGGCGGGTACCCGGCAACAGGGTTTCCTGACGTAAAAAAAAAAAAAAAAAAAAAAAAAAAAAAAAAAAAGGTTAGGTTAGGTTAGGTTAGGTTAGGTTAGGTTAGGTTAGGTTAGGTTAGGTTAGGTTCCCGAGGGAGTTGCTGGACTCCTACCGGGCGCGTCCCCAGGTGGCGGATAGGGGAACGCCACCCGCACTGAGCGGGTGGTACCGGAGCAATCCGGCGCGGACCAAAACCAGTAGGCATGGGCGTGCCTTTAGGGGTTTGTTAACCCCACGGCCTAAGGGAGCACACCCTGACAGAAAAGCGCGGAGGGGGGGCGAGTCCGGCGGGTGCTTAACTGCGCAGCCGGACTAGCACTCATGTGCACCGCCCCCGAATCTCGTAATCCCGGACCCGGTGTCGTTGATCACGTCTAGCGGCCGGGAACTGGGACCGAGAGCCTTGGCTTAACCGCCCGGGCTGCGAGGAAGAAAACCTCTATAAAAAATCACCCCGAATCCCAAGCGGCGTAGCAGCGCGAGGGGATGCATGGCTGATGGGTAGTTCAGTCGCTACTGCTTCCCCCGCTAGAGTACCGGCCGACACTCTAGCGGGTTACGCTAAGGCTTATCCGGGTGCAGGGGGCACCGCTCGGATGGACGTTTTATTTCCCCCATACTCGTGGGATTCAATATGGATGATCAAAAACAAAACCAAAAAACCCAAGACGTTGTGCCTGTGACGGGCGGAGAAGACGTTGTGCCTGCGATGGGCGGAGATGATGTTGTGCCAGCGACTGGCGGTGCTGGCGTTCGGCCTGAGACGGGCGGTGTGTCGCATGTTGCGACTGGTAGAGGAGTAGTCGAGGTGGTTGCGGCAAGACAGCCGCAAGTCGTGTTGACCCGGGTTGATCTCGGAGAAAGCGCGATGTCGAGAAGGAACTCGTTATCCTCGAGTGGACGATTCTGGGCGTCCGGGAGGGAGTCGGACGGGGGCAGCTTTGTCTCCATGGGATCGACGGAAAGCTTGGGAAGATCCCAATACAAAAAAGATGTCCGAAAGAGGCCTAGAGACAGTCGGGGCAGCAAAACTAGTTCGTCGGAAGACGAACAGAAGCCCAAGGCAAAAGTAGTTGCCAACAAAAGTAGACGCTATGCAACTACGACTGGAGAGTACGTAGGACTGGCAGAGGCCAAAGCTGCGCTTAATCGGGCAAAGCGGGAGGAGCTCCGACTGCGAGCAGAGGAGGAGGTGGCCGAGATGGCAAGGGAGATGCGGACCCGGGCTAGTTCGCGTCTATCTATTGATTCGTCGGTCATAGATATGAACGTTACAGAGGCGGTTCTAGCATCTGACCTCCAGAAGAGGGTGGCAGAGAACCTGGAAGTGATAGAGAAGGTGGCCAAGAAGTCAGGAAACCTCAAAGGGACCTTCACAAAGGCCCTTAAAGATGCGGCCAGCTCCATCTCGGCGGCAGTAGACATCTTGGCCAGAAGAACGGCCTCAGAAGAAGCGGCTCAATTGCGGGCGAGTAACGCACGCCTACAAGCGGAGCTGCGTGACCTAAAGCAAGAGTTTGCGGTATTAAGAGCGCAAATAGAGTCCTCTCGGGCTGACCTGCGTCCTACACCATCCGAGATGCAGGTCCCGGCAAATCCCCCGCCACAACATCCGGCGGGTGTGGACGAATTTGCTCGGATGATCATGTTCCAAGTGGGGACCATGATCAATGCCCGTTTCGAGGCTCTAGAGGATCGCCTCCTGCCTGAGCGGCGCATTCGCCCTCCACTGGCGGCGGACAAGTCGCAGAAGAAGGCTGTAACTCCTGCGGAGACAGTGGCCCCAGTAACAACCCTGGTGGCCCCGGCGAATCCTGCCCCACTCGCGAAAAAGGGGAAGAAGAAGGCAATGAAAAGGCCGGAACAACAGCCGGCTGCGCCAACTCCAATGGCGGAGGTTGCGCAAGCAACATCGGCTCCTTCCACTGCTGACGCGTGGAACGTGGTAGTGAGGCGGGGGGCCAAAAAGAAGACGGCTACCAAAGAGCAGCCAAAGAAATCGGACGTGCCGCTTAAGAAGCGAAAGGTCGGAAAACTCCGGCCTCCTCGCTCGGCAGCGGTGGTGATAAAGCTCCAGCCCTCAGCTGTCGAGCGAAATGTCACATACGGGGAGGTTTTCGCCCAGGTTAAGGCGAAAGTAGACCTGACCAACCTGGGCATCAAGGATGTCAGATTTAAAGTGGCCTCGACGGGAGCTCGAATGCTCGAAATACCGGGGGCAAACAGCGGCGAAAAAGCGGATGTCCTGGCGCAAGCGCTGAAGGGGGTCTTGGGCGGAGAGGATGTGAAGATCTCCAGGCCCACAAAGTGTGCAGAGCTCCGGGTCACCGGTCTAGATGACTCAGTCACTCCGGAAGAACTGGCTGAGGCAATCAGCCGGGCAGGTGGCTGTAGTGCGGACCTTATAAAATCAGGAGAGATTCGCAGAGACAAGTTCGGCCTGGGATCGGCTTGGGTCAGATGCCCAGTAGTCGCGGCCAAAAAGGTAGTGGACGGTGGTCGTCTTCTCGTGGGGTTGGTGTCTGCGCAGGTGAAACTGCTGCAGGCTCGACCGCGGCTGTGCTTCCGCTGTCAAGAGGAGGGCCACGTTGCAGCGCGGTGCACGGGGGCTATAGACCGCAGTAGCCTGTGTTACAGGTGCGGACAGACTGGCCACCTACGCAGCAATTGCACATCTACACCTCACTGTGTAGTCTGCGAAGCGGCGAAGAGGCCAGCGGACCACACGGTGGGAAGTGCCGCCTGCGCTAGGTCACAAAAACGAAGGACCAAGGAGAAGAGGGTGACACCTGGGCCATCGGCCCGAGGGAGGTCAGTCGGAAATAGGGACGAGGTGTTTAAGGCCATGGAAACACAATAATGGCCTTAAAAGTTTTGCAGGCGAATCTGAACCACTGTGCCAGAGCCCAGGACCTGTTTGTCCAAAGCCTGGTGCAGTGGTCGGTCCAAGTGGCGGTGGCGGCGGAGCCGTATTCGGTCCCCCCGCGTGACAACTGGGCAGGCGATCACGACGGGCTGGTGGCCATCGTCGTCCAGGTCGCCGCGGGCTCCCCCCCCTTTACGCGTATCGTAAAGGGCTCGGGATGCGTCGCGGCACTGCTGGGTGACATGGTGGTCGTGGGGGTTTATTTTTCCCCTAACCGACCCGTCGTGGAGTTCGAGGAGTTCTTGGACGAGATGGCGGAACTCTCTCGGGCCTTCCAGGCCAGGAACGTAATCATCGCGGGGGACCTAAATGCGAAATCGAGCTTGTGGGGCTCGCCGGCAACGGATGCGCGGGGTCGATTGCTGGAGGAATGGGTAGTGGCTACCAATTTGACTGTCCTCAACCGGGGGACGGCCAACACGTGCGTGCGACGGCAGGGCGGGTCCATCGTGGACGTCACGTTTGCGAGCCCGGCCTTAGCGCGCCGTGTCCAGGGCTGGCGAGTGCTGGAAGATGTGGAGACTCTCTCGGACCACCTTTACATCCTTTTCGAGATCTCCACACATCCAGCGGTGCCGCCAGGCCCCAGCCGAACTTCGGGAGACGACGGCCCGCGGTGGCAACTAAAACGCCTTGATGCAGAGCGGCTGAAAGAAGCCGTAATAGTGGCTTCATGGCTGCCCCAGGATAGCGGGACTGTTGCGGACTCTGCCGAAGGGTTGAGAGAGGCGATGACGCGAGCGTGTGATTTATCCATGCCCCGCTCGAGGCGTTGCCCCACTAGGCGCCAGGTGTATTGGTGGTCGGCGATGATTGCGCAGTTGCGCGAAGAGTGCGTGGCCGCCAGACGCCAATACACGCGCTGTCGGAGGCGACGCTTCAGAAGTAGGAACGAGGCCGATAGGGAAAGTCATCGCGCTGAGGAGGACAGGCTGTACTCTTTGTACACTGCAAAGAAGACAAGTCTACAGGTGGCAATTGCCGAGTCGCAGACCACAGCCAGGGAGCAAATGCTGGAGGAGCTTAACCGCGATCCCTGGGGGACGCCCTATAGGATGGTGCGAAATAAGCTCCGTCCTTGGGCCCCCCCACTTACGCAGTCTCTCCAGCCTAGCGTAGTCCAGGAAGTGGTCGCGGCTCTATTCCCACACGGTGCACAGGCAGATCACCAGCCGCCACCTATGTCCTCACTGTCAGTCAGGGAAGACGACGACGAGGTGCCAGAGGTGGATGAGGAGGAGCTGTCCAGGGCAGTTGGCCGTCTCCGCGAGAAGAATGTTGCCCCCGGCCCCGATGGTATTCCGGGGCGAGTATGGGTGTTGGCCATGGAGTCTTTGGAGATGCGAGTTCGAGGACTATTTACTGCCTGTCTGGCTCAAGCCATAATTCCACAGCGGTGGAAGACAGGCAGACTAGTCCTCCTCAAAAAGGAGGGGCGGCCCGCGGATTCCCCATCCGCGTATCGTCCCATCGTCCTCCTGGACGAAGTGGCCAAACTCTTTGAGCGCATCGTGGCAGGGCGCTTGGTTGCGCACTTGGAGCAGGTTGGACCAGACCTCTCCGACGTCCAGTTTGGCTTTCGCGGTGGCCGTTCCACCGTAGATGCCATTCTGCGCGTCCGGTCCCAGGCGCAGGAAGCAGTCTCCCGGGGCAACGTTGTTATCGCGGTATCGCTTGATATCGCAAACGCGTTCAACACGTTGCCTTGGAGCTGCATAAGGGAGGCACTCCGCTATCATGGAGTGCCGACCTACCTCCGTCGCGTCGTAGGGGCCTACCTGTCGGAGAGGTGGGTGACGTTCCCAGGACAGGGAGGATGGGAAAGTCGGGAGGTGGTGTGCGGTGTTCCACAGGGGTCGGTACTTGGACCACTCCTGTGGAACATCGGATACGACTGGGTCCTGAGGGGCGCTTGTCTGCGAGGTGTGAAAGTCACCTGTTACGCGGATGACACACTGGTGACGGCGGGACAGTCGACTTACAGGGAGGCGGCGATCCTAGCGACAGCGGGGGTGGCACATGTCGTGGGAAGGATTCGGCGACTGGGTCTAGAGGTGGCTCTTGAAAAGTCGGAGGCTGTGTGTTTCCATGGTCCGCGAAAGGCGCCACCATCGGATGCGCACATCGTCGTTGGGGGGGTCCGCATCGGCGTGAAGAGCACGATGAAGTACCTAGGACTCGTGCTCGACAGCCGGTGGGACTTCCGGGCGCACTTCAGTGCTTTGGTGCCGCGGTTATTGAAGGAGGCGGCAGCACTGTGCAGGCTTCTGCCTAACGTAGGTGGACCGAGCTGTGTGACAAGGCGGCTCTACACAGGCGTCGTGAGGTCGATGGCGATGTACGGTGCCCCAGTGTGGACGGATGGCCTGGCTCGCGAGAACATCGCTCTGCTGCGGAGGGCGCAGAGAGTGATGGCGATCAGGGTCATCCGAGGGTACCGTACCATCTCGGGGGAGGTGGCATGTGTGCTGGCGGGAGTACTGCCGTGGGACCTGGATGCGCGTTCCTTGGCGTTGATATATCATCGGCGTCGAGGCCTAGCATCCGGGAACCCCAGCACAGAAACACCCCGGATCGACGAAGAACAAGAGCGGGTAGCCGCAAGAGAAGAGTGGCGGTCCAGGCTGGAGCACCCTTGCGCTGGCCGACGGACCATTGAGGCAGTTCGCCCCATTCTCACGCAGTGGTTGGGCAGGCGTCATGGCGTCCTAACCTTCCGCACCACGCAGATCCTCACGGGGCATGGTTGCTTCGGGGGGTATCTGTGTCGGGTCGCCGGGAGGGAGCCCACTCCTCGCTGCCACCACTGCGACGACTGTCCCGATGAGTCGGCCCAGCATACGCTGGAGGTGTGCCCAGCTTGGGCGACGGAGCGCGAGGCGCTCCAAAGTGTTGTGGGGGCGGACCTGACGTTGCCGGCTGTGATCTCTGCCATGGCCGGTAGCGAAAGGTCCTGGGACGCCGTCCTGTCCTTCTGCGAGGACGTGATGTCGCAGAAGGAGGCGGCGGAGAGAGAGAGGGAGGCGACTTCCAATCTCGCACTCCGCCGCAGAAGGACCGGGCGCCGGAGAGCGGCCCACGACCGCCGCCTCCCCCCCTAGCACGAGCCAGAGGGCGGTCGACTTGGGGAAGTCGGCCGTCCATTAATCTGGCCCGAGTCGGCGCGCGCGGAGGCGTCCGCGCGCCACTCGAGGAGGCCGTCAGGGGTGTTCTAACAACTTAGCCCCTGACACCGGGACGGGCCTTAACAGGCACTCGCCGCTGGGGTTTACAGAGGAATTTGGATGCCTGTGACCCCAGCCTTATGGCGACAGAGTGGCCTTTCGTGTGGTTTTTAGTGGGTAGGCTGCCGTGCGCTTTATCTTTGCGCGGCAGGAGCCCCACATAACCCGACTCGCTTCCCCAGGCGAGCGGGTACCCGTAACAGGGTTTTCCACACGTTAAAAAAAAAAAAAAAAAAAAAAAAAAAAAAAGGTTAGGTTAGGTTAGGTTAGGTTAGGTTAGGTTAGGTTAGGTTAGGTTAGGTTAGGTTAGGTTAGGTTCCCGAGGGAGTTGCTGGACTCCTACCGGGCGCGTCCCCAGGTGGCGGATAGGGGAACGCCACCCGCACTGAGCGGGTGGTACCGGAGCAATCCGGCGCGGACCAAAACCAGTAGGCATGGGCGTGCCTTTAGGGGTTTGTTAACCCCACGGCCTAAGGGAGCACACCCTGACAGAAAAGCGCGGAGGGGGGGCGAGTCCGGCGGGTGCTTAACTGCGCAGCCGGACTAGCACTCATGTGCACCGCCCCCGAATCTCGTAATCCCGGACCCGGTGTCGTTGATCACGTCTAGCGGCCGGGAACTGGGACCGAGAGCCTTGGCTTGACCGCCCGGGCTGCGAGGAAGAAAACCTCTATAAAAAATTACCCCGAATCCCAAGCGGCGTAGCAGCGCGAGGGGATGCATGGCTGATGGGCGGTTCAGTCGCTACTGCTTCCCCCGCTAGAGTACCGGCCGACACTCTAGCGGGTTACGCTAAGGCTTATCCGGGTGCAGGGGGCAACGCTCGGATGGACCTCTTATTTCCCCCATACTCGTGGGATCAGTTATGGAATTGAACACAAAAACCCCAAACGACGTAGTGCCTGCGACGGGCGGAGAGAAGTTAGTGCCAGCGATTGGCGGTGCTGAGAATGGGCCCGAGAAGGGCGGTGTTGACGCAGTGCCTGTGACGGGCGGAGTAGGAGTTGGGCCAGAGATTGGCGGCGTGAGAGGTGGAGCCGTGCAAAAACAAGCACAGGTCGTGCTGACCAGGCTAGAGCTAGATGACGTAGCCTCACTGGTAAGCGGTGGAGGAAGGTCTAGGAGGAGTTCGGCTTCTTCCCTGGGACGTCTTTGGGCGAATAACCCAAGAGACTCAGACGGCGATAGTGTGGTCTCAATGGCGTCACAAGAAGACGATGTGAAGTCATCATTCTTCCTCAAAGACCAGAGGAAAAGACCACGCAGCGGGAATGATTCCTCAGAGGAAGACAACCTTGGACGTAAAGGCCGGAAGTCCAAAGCGAGGCAACCCCGGACAACAGGGGAGTACGTAGGCCTAGCGGAGGCAAAGAGGGCCTTAAATCAGGCTAAGAGAGAGGAGATGCAGCTTCGCGCGGAACAGGAGATCGCGGATGTGGCATCGGCCGTGCGAACGAGACTCAGCTCGCGCACTAGCTCACCGGATTGGACACCGTTCCTCTCCAGTAAGGATGGGGCACTGGCCTCTGAGCTCCAGGCTCAGGTGGCCCAAAACTTGGAGCTTATTCATAAGGTTGCCACAAAATCGGGCAACCTTAAGGGCACATTTACGAAGGCCCTCAAGGAGGCGGTGGGTGCCATTGCGTCGGCAGTGGACATCTTGGCCAATAGAACGGCCTCAGAGGAAGCGACAAAGCTGAAGGCGAGTAATGCCCGCCTTCAAGCTGAGCTGCTGGAGCTCAAAGGAGAGTTCGCGGCGTTGAGAGCGCAGGTTGAAGCCTCTCGGGTAGACGTGCGCCCTACAACATCACAAGTGCACGTCCCGGCAAATCCCCCGCCACAACACCCGGCGGGCACAGATGAATTTGCTAGAATGATCATGGTCCAGGTGGGGACCATGATCAATGCCCGATTTGAGGCTCTGGAAGAGCGTCTGCTACCAGAACGCCGCATTCGTCCTCCTCTTGCGGCGGACAAGGCGCAAACGAAGGCGGCCAAAACGCCGACGAAATCTGCGGAGGCAGAGGTCAGGGTGACGACGCTGGTTGCTCCGGCGAACCCTGCCCCGCAAGAGAAGACAAGAAAAAAGAAGGCGAAGAAAAAGTCAGGAAAGTCGGTCCCTACTTCGCCGGGGACGTCTGTGCAGCCAACTTCAGCCCCTCCCACTTCAGCCCCTCCCACTACAGACGGCTGGAATGTGGTAGTAAGACGGGGTGCTAAAAAGGCAACGGCTGTCTCAAAGCAGCCAAAGAAACAGGAGACGACGACGCCGAAAAAGCGGAAGGTCGGAAAACTCCGGCCTCCTCGCTCGGCAGCGGTGGTGATAAAGCTCCAGCCTTCAGCTGTCGAGCGAAACATGACTTACAAAGAGGTTTTCGCCCAGGTCAAGACGAAGGTAGACTTGACTAACCTGGGTATTAACGATGTCCGCTTTAAAGTGGCCTCGACGGGAGCGCGGATGCTCGAAATACCGGGGGCGAATAGCGGCGAGAAAGCGGACGTTCTAGCGCAGGCTTTGAAGGGGGCTTTGGACGGGGAAGATGTAAAGATCTCCAGGCCTACAAAAAGTGCCGAGCTCCGAGTGACCGGTCTAGATGACTCGGTTACTCCGATAGAGCTGGCGGAGGCCATAAGTCGGGCAGGAAGCTGCAATGTTGACGCAGTCAAGTCTGGAGACATACGGCGGGATAGGTATGGCTTAGGGTCGGCGTGGGTCAGGTGCCCGGTAGTCGCCGCCAAAAAGATAGTGGACGGTGGACGCCTTCTCGTGGGGCTAGTGTCTGCACAGGTCAAGCTGCTGCAGGCTCGACCGCAGCGCTGCTATCGCTGCCAAGAGGGAGGCCACGTCGCAGCGCGATGCACAGGGGCGATAGACCGCAGTGCCCAATGCTTCAGGTGTGGACAGCCTGGCCACAATCGTAGCCAATGCACATCTGCACCTCACTGTGCAGTGTGTGAGGCAGCGAAAAGGCCAGCGGACCACACGGTGGGAAGTGCGGCCTGCATCCGGTCCCAACCGAAACAAAGTCGGAGGAGAGCGACACCTGGGCCAACGGCTCGGGAGCGGCCGGTTCGCAACAGGGACGAGGTGGAAAGGGCCATGGAAACTTAGTTATGGCCCTAAAGGTTCTACAGGCGAACCTTAACCACTGTGCCAGAGCCCAGGACCTGTTTGTCCAAAGCCTGGTGCAGTGGTCGGTGCAAGTGGCGGTGGCGGCGGAGCCGTACTCGGTCCCCCCGCGTGACAACTGGGCAGGCGACAACGACGGGTTGGTGGCCATCGTCGTCCAGGTCGCCGCGGGCTCCCCCCCCTTTACGCGTATCGTAAAGGGCTCGGGATGCGTCGCGGCACTGCTGGGTGACATGGTGGTCGTGGGAGTTTATTTCTCCCCCAACCGACCCGTCGCGGAGTTCGAGGAGTTCCTGGACGAGGTGACGGAGCTCACTCGGACCTTCCAGGCCAGGGACGTAGTCGTTGCGGGGGACTTGAATGCGAAGTCCACCTTGTGGGGGTCTCCGACAACGGACGCTCGGGGTAGAGTTCTCGAAGAGTGGGTTGTTGCCACTAATTTGACGGTTCTCAACCGGGGGACGGCCAACACGTGCGTGCGACGGCAGGGCGGGTCCATCGTGGACGTTACGTTCGCGAGCCCGGCCTTAGCGCGCCGTGTTCAGGGCTGGCGAGTGTTGGGTGATGTGGAGACTCTCTCGGACCACCTCTACATCCGGTTTGAGATCTCCACTCATCCGGCGGTGCCGCCAGGCCCCAGCCGAAACTCGGGAGAGGAAGGTCCCCGGTGGCAACTCAGACGCCTGGACAAGGGTCTGTTGGAGGAGGCGGCGTTAGTGGCGTCGTGGCTGCCGCGGAATAGTGGGTCAGCGGAGGAGGCTGCCGAGTGGGTGCAGCGGGCTCTGACTCGGATATGCGACATGTCCATGCCTCGCTCCGGGAACCGTCCTTCGAGGCAGCAGGTGTACTGGTGGTCGGCGGAAATTGCGCGATTACGCGAGGACTGCGTGGGCGCGAGACGCCAGTACACCCACCATCGCCGGAGAGTCCGGAGAGATTTGGGGGAGGAGGACCGGCTGTACGCCACGTATGTGGAGGCCAAGAGGCTGTTGCAGGTGGCGATTGTGGCCTCACAAGCTTCGGCAAGGGTCGAAATGCTCGAGGGCCTGGATAGGGATCCGTGGGGGACGCCGTACCGGATGGTGCGCAATAAGCTCCGCCCCTGGGCTCCCCCACTAACGCAGACGCTACCACCTGACGTCTTGCGGGAGGTGGTGTCGAACCTATTTCCTCAGAGGGAGGAACACACACCACCTCCGATGGTCCCGCGTCCGGCCGCTGGAGAAAGAGCTGAGGGAGAGGAAGCTCCGGAGGTATCGGAGGAGGAATTCGCTCTGGCAGTGTCGCGGCTGTCTGCGAAATCCACAGCCCCTGGGTTGGACGGAATCCCCGGGAAGGTGCTGGCCCTGACCGCTAACAGCTTCGGTCCAAAGTTGAGAGGACTATATTCTGCCTGTCTGGCTCAAGCCCTAATTCCACAGCGGTGGAAGACAGGCAGATTAGTCCTCCTCAGGAAGGAGGGACGCCCGGCGGATTCCGTCTCCGCCTACCGCCCCATTGTGCTGCTCGACGAGGTCGCCAAAACCTTCGAGCGCATAGTGGTGGACCGGCTTACGGCCCATTTGGAGGGAGTTGGTCCGGACCTGTCGGACGCTCAGTTTGGCTTCCGCCGTGGCCGTTCTACGGTGGATGCCATTCTGCAGGTGAAGGCCCGAGCACAGGACGCAGTCGCTCAGGGTGACGTAGTTTTGGCGGTGTCTTTAGACATCGTCAACGCTTTCAACTCGTTGCCCTGGAGCTGTATTAGGGAGGCGCTCCGCCATCATGGGGTGCCGACCTACTTGCGCCGTGTCATCGGTGCCTACCTGTCGGGTAGGTCTGTGACCTTTCCCGGGCGGGACGGTTGGAGCACGTGTGAGGTGTCGTGCGGTGTTCCACAGGGCTCGGTACTTGGGCCGCTCCTGTGGAACATCGGGTACGACTGGGTGTTGCGGGGCTCCTGGCTAAGGGGGGTGAGCGTGGTCTGCTACGCCGACGACACCCTTGTGTTGGCTCGGCAGGCCACGTATAGGGAGGCGGCAGTTCTTGCGACGGCAGGAGTAGCCCAGGTGGTTGCGCGCATTAGGCGGCTCGGGTTGGAGGTCGCGCTGGAAAAGTCCGGGGCCATCCTTTTCTATGGTCCTCGGAAGGCACCCCCGCGGGACGCACACATCGTCGTCGGCGGCACGCGCATCGAGCTGAAGAGTACGTTGACCTATCTTGGTCTCGTGCTTGACAGCCGATGGAGGTTCGGGGCCCATTTCGCCGCACTCGTCCCGCGGGTGATGAAGGTTGCGGCCGCCCTCGGGAGGCTATTGCCAAACGTGGGCGGGCCTAGTGTCTCGTGTCGGCGGCTCTATTGTGGGGTCGTCCGATCCGTGGCGATGTACGGTGCCCCAGTGTGGGCGGATGCCCTGAGTCGCGATAACATCGCTCTGCTGCGACGGGCGCAGAGGGTGATGGCGATCAGGGTGATCAGGGGGTACCGTACCATTTCCGGCGAGGCGGCGTGTGTGCTGGCTGGAGTCTTACCCTGGGACCTGGATGCGCTTTCCTTGGCGTCGATCTATTGTCGGCGTCGAGGCCCTGCGTCCAGGGACCTTAGCCCAGCACCACGGGGGAGGGATGAGCGGGAGACCGCAATAGAGGAGTGGAGGTCTAGGCTGGAGCACCCTTGCGCTGGCCGACGGACCGTCGAGGCAGTTCGCCCCGTTCTCACGCAGTGGTTGGGCAGGCGTCACGGCGTCCTAACCTTCCGCACCACGCAGATCCTCTCGGGGCACGGTTGCTTCGGGGGGTATCTGTGTCGGATCGCCGGGAGGGAGCCCTCTCCTCGCTGCCACCACTGCGACGACTGCCCCGACGAGTCGGCCCAGCATACGCTGGAGGTGTGCCCAGCTTGGGCGACGGAGCGCGAGGCGCTCCGCAGTGTTGTGGGGGCGGACCTGACGCTGCCGGCCGTGATTTCCGCCATGGTCGGCAGCAAAAGGTCCTGGGACGCCGTCCTGTCCTTCTGCGAGGACGTGATGTCGCAGAAGGAGGCGGCGGAAAGGGCGAGGGAGGCCAACGCCGAGCTCGCCATCCGCCGCAGAAGGACCGGGCGCCGGAGAGCGGCGCACGATCGCCGCCTCCCCCCCTAACACCGGCCAGAGGGCGGTAGACTTGGGGAAGTCTGCCGCCTAATCACCTGGCCCGAGTAGGCGCGCGCGGTGTCCGCCGCGCGCCACTCTAGATGGTGGACGTCGAGGGTGTTACTCCCACCCTCCGACACCGAGACGTGCCGAAGGGCAATCGCCGTCGGGGTTCGCGGATGATTCTTTTGGTTCCCGTGGCCCCGACCTCAAGGCGACCGAGGTGGACACCGTCAGGTTTTAGTGGGTAGGCTGCCGTGCGTTTACCATCTTTGCACGGCAGGAGCCCCACATAACCCGCCGTTCTTCCCCAGGCGGCGGGTACCCGGCAACAGGGTTTCCTGACGATAAAAAAAAAAAAAAAAAAAAAAAAAAAAAAAAAAAAAAAAAAAAAAAAAAAGGTTAGGTTAGGTTCCCGAGGGAGTTAAAGCTCAGAGCAATGAAGGAGGTTGCTGATAAGGCTTCGGCGCTTAAAACCAGAACTCAAAGAGCTAGCCCAAGCCTAACAACGCCAGGTGGATCCAAAGATAGGTTTGAAGAGGAGACAGGAACAGCAACGGAGCTCCAGGCGAAAGTGAAAAGTGGCCTGGAAGTGATCGAAATGGTCGCCGCAAAATCTGGCAACTTGAAGGGCCCTTTCATCAAGGCCCTCAAAGATGCGGCGCGTTCTATTGCTGACGCCGTGGAGAACTTGTCGCAGCGCACAGCAACTGAAGAGGTGGCACAGCTCCGAGCAAATAATGAGAAGTTGCAGACGGAGGTGACTGGGCTTAGGAAGGAAGTGGCAGAGATGAGGTTGGAGCTTGAAAGATCCCGAACAGCACCACCGCCTCAACCACCTTCTGTGATTCCGGCGCAGAGTACGGAGGAGTTGGCGCAGGCTATAATGATCCAGGTTGGGACCATGTTAAATGCGCGATTGGAAGCATTCCAAGATCGGCTCCTGTTGGAACAGCGTACTCGACCCTCGCAAAACGAAACATTAACTGCCACCACCACCTCGGCAGTGCAAACGAATCCTTCGGCGGAGAAGAGAAATAAGAAAAAGACCAAGGCGAAGAAAAAGAAGGTGAGTGCGTCTCAGCCGGCCGCACCAGAGGGGCCCCGTCCCTTGCCACCTGCTCCTGCCACTCTATCGGAGGAATGGAGCGTAGTGGTCAAGAAAGGCTCCAAAAAGAAGAAGAAAAAAGAGAAGAAAAAGCTGTTGGAGCAAAGGGCACAAAAGCCCAAACCATCCAAACTACGCCCACCAAGATCTGCGGCGGTGGTTATTAAACTACAGCCAGGGGCAACGGAGCGCCTTACCTACGGAGAGGTATTCGCTCGGGTGAAGCGTGAAGTTCGCCTGGAGGAACTGGGGATCATGGATCTCCGGTTCAAAGTAGCGACCACAGGGGCCAGAATGCTGGAGGTGCCCGGCAAAAACAGCGCGGAGAAGGCGGACACCCTGGCTCAGAAAATCAGGGATGTGCTGAGCGAAGACGACGTGGTTGTGTCCAGGCCGACCAAATGTGCGGAGATTCGCGTAATCGGTCTGGATGACTCCGTGACACCAGGTGAGTTGGCCGAAGTTGTCGGTAGAGTTGGAGGCTGTTCACCCATAGAAGTGAAGGTGGGTGAAATACGCCGTGACCGTTTCGGGCTGGGGTCGGCGTGGGTCCGCTGCCCTGTCGTGGCTGCTAAGAAAGTAGTTGACGGTGGCCGCCTCCTGGTGGGACTGGTATCTGCGCAGGTCAAACTGCTGCAGCCCCGACCCCAACGGTGCTTCCGCTGCCATGAAGTGGGGCACGTGGCGGCGAAGTGCACAGGTGCACAAGATCGGAGTAGCCAGTGCTTCCGATGCGGGCAACCGGGACACAAGCGCGGGCAATGCTCTGCCACGCCGCACTGTCCGATATGTGAGGCCGCTAAGAGGCCGGCCAACCACATCGTTGGAAGTGCGGCTTGCACCCGAGCCCCAGCTCGTTGCCGTCCTGCGTCTGGAGCGGCCAAGCCGCCTACGGAGGGACTAGGAGCACACAGTAACAATGGCAACTAAGGTTATGCAGACGAACCTGAACCACTGTGCCAGAGCTCAGGACTTGTTTGTACAGAGCATGGTGCAGTGGTCGGTGCAGGTTGCGGTCGTGGCGGAGCCATATTCTGTCCCCCCGCGGGATACCTGGGCAGGGGATAATGATGGACTGGTCGCAATCGTGACCCAGGTCGCCGCGGGCGCCCCACCTTTTACGCGTGTTGTGAAGGGTTCGGGGTGTGTCGCGGCACTGCTGGGTCGGGTCGTCGTAGTCGGAGTGTATTTCTCCCCCAGCAAAACTCTGGCGGAGTTTGAGGAGTTTTTGGACAGGCTGGGGGATCTAATTGCCAGATTCCAGCCTGCGGAAGTCCTTCTCGCGGGGGACTTGAATTCAAAGTCCAGCTTGTGGGGCTCGGTAGTGGAGGACGCGCGGGGGAGGGCCCTTGCGGAGTGGGTAGTTGCCACCGACTTGACTGTCCTTAACCGAGGAACGGCCAACACGTGCGTGCGACGGCAGGGTGGGTCCATCGTGGACGTAACGTTCGCGAGCCCGGCCTTAGCGCGCCGTGTCCAGGACTGGCGAGTGCTGGAAGATGTGGAGACTCTCTCGGACCACCTATACATCTGTTTTGAGATCTCCACACATCCGGCGGTGCCGCCAGGCCCTAGGCGAACCTCGGGAGAGGACAGTCCGAGGTGGCAGCTAAAGCGCCTCGATGTAGAGGTGCTGAAGGAGGCGGTTCTAGTAGCATCATGGCTGCCCCAGAACATGGAGAACGTCGAGGACTCTGCGGAGGGATTGAAAGAGTTAGTAACGAGAGCCTGCGATCTGTCTATGCCTCGCTCAAGGCGCTGCCCATCTAGGCGCCAGGTGTACTGGTGGACGGCGGCGATTGCGCAACTGCGCGACGAGTGTGTCGCCGCCAGACGTCAGTACACCCGTTGTCGCAGGAGACGATTCAGGAGCCGCAACGCAGAGGACAGAGAAAGGCACAGGGCTGAGGAAGATAGGCTATACGATGTGTATATTGCCGCAAAAACCAGCCTACAGGTGGCAATAGCAGAGTCGCAGACCACGGCCAGGGAGCGGATGCTGGATGAGCTCAACCGCGATCCCTGGGGGACGCCCTACAGGATGGTGCGGAACAAGCTCCGTCCTCGGGCCCCCCCACTTACGCAGTCTCTCCAGCCCAGCGTAGTCCGGGAAGTGGTTGCTGCTCTGTTTCCTCACGGTGCGCAGGCAGAACATCAGCCGCCACCAATGGCCTCACGGGAAATGACAGAGGAGGAAGGAGAAGTCCCGGAAGTGGATGAAGAAGAGCTTTCAAGAGCGGTAGCCCGTCTCCGGAAAAAGAGCGTTGCCCCCGGCCCCGATGGTATTCCGGGGCGAATTTGGGTGTTGGCCATGGAGTCTTTGGAGCTACGAGTTCGAGGACTATTTACTGCCTGTCTGGCTCAAGCCATAATTCCACAGCGGTGGAAGACAGGCAGACTAGTCCTCCTCAAAAAGGAGGGGCGGCCCGCGGAATCTCCGTCCGCGTATCGTCCCATCGTCCTCCTAGACGAAGTGGCCAAGCTCTTTGAGCGGGTAGTGGCTGAGCGCTTGGTGGCGCACCTAGAGCGGGCGGGACCCAACCTCTCCGACGTCCAGTTTGGCTTTCGCGGTGGCCGCTCCACCGTGGATGCCATTCTGTGCGTCCGGTCCCAGGCGCAGGAAGCAGTCTCCCGGGGCGACGTTGTTATCGCGGTTTCGCTGGACATCGCGAACGCATTTAACACGTTGCCTTGGAGTTGCATAAGGGAGGCACTCCGCTATCATGGGGTGCCGACCTACCTCCGCCGCGTCGTTGGGGCCTACCTGTCAGAGAGGTGGGTGAAGTTCCCAGTACAAGGTGGCTGGGAAAGCCGGGAGGTGGTATGTGGTGTTCCACAGGGGTCGGTACTCGGACCACTCCTGTGGAACATCGGATATGACTGGGTGCTGCGGGGCACAGGTCTTCGGGGAGTCGAAGTGACATGTTACGCTGATGACACATTGGTAACAGCTCGTCATCGAACCTACAGCGAGGCAGCCATGCTGGCCACAGCGGGAGTGGCGTTCTTCGTTGGTAGGATCCGGCGGTTAGGTTTGGAGGTTGCCCTCGGAAAATCGGAGGCAATATGCTTCCATGGTCCTCGTAGGGCGCCTCCATCGGACGCGCACATCATCGTGGGGGGAGTCCGCATCGGCGTGAAGAGCACGATGAAGTACCTTGGACTCGTGCTCGACAGCCGATGGACCTTCCGAGCCCACTTCGATGCCCTGGTGCCGCGACTGTTGAAGGAGGCGGCGGCGCTAAGTAGACTTCTGCCTAACGTAGGTGGGCCGAGTTGTGTGACAAGGCGGCTCTACACAGGTGTCGTGAGGTCGATGGCGATGTACGGTGCCCCAGTATGGGCGGATACCCTTGATCGCGAAAACATCGCTCTGCTGCGGAGGGCGCAGAGAGTGATGGCGATCAGGGTCATCCGAGGGTACCGTACCATCTCAGGGGAGGTGGCATGTGTGCTGGCGGGAGTACTGCCGTGGGACCTGGATGCGCGTTCCTTGGCGTCGATATATCGTCGGCGTCGAGGCCTTGCGTCCGGGAACCCCAGCACAGAACCACCCCGGATCGACGAAGAACAAGAGCGGGTAGCCGCAGTAGAAGAGTGGCGGTCCAGGCTGGAGCACCCTTGCGCTGGCCGACGGACCATCGAGGCGGTTCGCCCCACTCTCGCGCAGTGGTTGGGCAGGCGGCATGGCGTCCTAACCTTCCGCACCACGCAGATCCTCTCGGGGCATGGTTGCTTCGGGGGATATCTGTGTCGGGTCGCCGGGAGGGAGCCCTCTCCTCGCTGCCACCATTGCGACGACTGTCCCGATGAGTCGGCCCAGCACACGCTGGAGGTGTGCCCAGCTTGGGCGACAGAGCGCGAGGCGCTCCAAAGTGTTGTGGGGGCGGACCTGACGTTGCCGGCTGTGATCTCTGCCATGGCCGGTAGCGAAAGGTCTTGGGGTGCCGTCCTGTCCTTCTGCGAGGACGTGATGTCGCAGAAGGAGGCGGCGGAGAGAGAGAGGGAGGCGACTTCCGATCTCGCCCTCCGCCGCAGAAGGACCGGGCGCCGGAGAGCGGCACACGATCGCCGCCTCCCCCCCTAGCACAGCCAGAGGGCGGTCGACTTGGGGAAGTCGGCCGTCCACTAATCTGGCCCGAGTAGGCGCGCGCGGAGTCGTCCGGGCGCCACTCGAGGAGGCCGTCAGGGGTGTTCGAACACCTTAGCCCCTGACACCGGGACGGGCCTTGACAGGCACTCGCCGCTGGGGTTTACAGAAGAATCTGGATGCCTGTGACCCCAGCCGTGGCGACAGAGTGGCCTTTCGTGTGGTTTTTAGTGGGTAGGCTGCCGTGCGTTTACCATCTTTGCGCGGCAGGAGCCCCACATAACCCGTCTCGCTTCCCCAGGCGAGCGGGTACCCGTAACAGGGTTTTCCACACGTTAAAAAAAAAAAAAAAAAAAAAAAAAAAAAAAAAAAAAAAAAAAGGTTAGGTTAGGTTAGGTTAGGTTAGGTTAGGTTAGGTTAGGTTAGGTTAGGTTAGGTTAGGTTCCCGACCCGAGGGAGTTGCTGGACTCCTACCGGGCGCGTCCCCAGGTGGCGGATAGGGGAACGCCACTCGCTCTTCGTGAGTGGGTGGTACCGGAGCAATCCGGCGCGGACCAAAACCAGTAGGCATGGGCGTGCCTTTAGGGGTTTGTTAACCCCACGGCCTAAGGGAGCACACCCTGACAGAAAAGCGCGGAGGTGGGGCGAGTCCGGCGGGTGCTTAACTGCGCAGCTGGGCTAGCACTTATGTGCACCGCTCCTCCCCCGAATCTCGTAATCCCGGATCCCGGTGTCGTTGACATGTCTAGCGGCCGGGAGCTAGGACCGAGAGCCTTGGCTTAATCGCCCGGGCTGCGAGGAAGAAAACCTCTATAAAAAATTACCCCGAATCCCAAGCGGCGCAGCAGCGTGAGGGGATGCATGGCTGATGGGCGGTTCAGTCGTTACTGCTTTCCCCGCTAGGGTACCGGCCGACACTCTAGCGGGTTACGAGGAGGCTTATCTGGGTACAGGGGGCACTGCTCAGATGGACGTCTTTTTCCCCCATACTCGTGGGAACAGTATGGATGATTTTAAAAAACCCCAAAATGACGATGTGCCTGCGACGGGCGGAGGAAACGTGCCAGCGACTGGCGGTGTAGATGTTGGGCCTGAGATGGGCGGATGTGCGGGCGTTGCGCCTGGTAAAGGTGCTGCGGAAGTTGGTGTTTCGGCAACACAGCCGAGAGTCATGTTGACCAGAGTCAAATTGGAGGACCTTGCGTCATCGTATTTCAGGGATTCCGATGATGACAGCTGTATGTCCGTGGGTTCGCTGGGAAGCTTGGATGGATCCCAGTATGTACGAAAGAGGCCAAGGGATTGCCAAGGAAGTCGGTCGGGTTCTTCGGACGAGGAGAGGAGACCCAAGGCAAGGGCTGTGGCTAGTAAAGGAAGGGGGCGTCCTACAACTACAGGGCAATACGTGGGGTTGGCAGAGGCTAAACGAGCTCTTAATGAGGCTAAGAGGGAGGAGCTCCGACTGCGCGCAGAGGAGGAGGTGGCTGGGTTGGCGTTGGCTGTTCAGACCCGAGCCAATTCGCGTATGTCAGATGACACTACGGTCATGACCGAAAAGGAAGCAGAGGCGGTCCTGGCGTCGGATCTGCAGAAAAAGGTGGCAGATAGCCTGGATATTATAGAGAAGGTTGCCAAAAAATCGGGCAATTTAAAAGGGACCTTTACGAAGGCCCTCAAAGAGGCAGCGAGCACCATTGCGTTGGCCGTTGACGTCCTTGCGAGAAGAACGGCCTCGGAAGAGGTGGCACAACTACGGGCCAACAATTCCCGCCTTCAGTCTGAGCTGCAGGATTTGAGGAGGGACCTAGCAGCGATGAGGAAAGAGATGGAGTGCTCCCGGGCTGACCTGCGTCTTACACCATCTCAGGCGCAGGTATCGGTAAACTCCCCGCCACAACATCTGGCGGGCGTGGATGAGTTTGCCAGGACGGTCATGGTTCAGGTGGGGAACATGATCAATGCCCGCTTCGAAGCGTTGGAGGATCGCCTTCTGCCCGAGCGGCGAATTCGCCCTCCCTTGGCGGCAGATGTGTCTAGGCGGACGGAGATGTTGGCGGAGTCGTCCGTTACCACCTTGATGGCTCCAGCCAACCCTCCGAAAGACAAAAACAAGGCAAAGGGCAAGAAGAAGAAAAAGAAGAGTGAGAGTCAGGCAATACCATCTGCCGAGGCTCAGTTACCGTCGCAGAGCACTGCCGCAGAACAGGAGCGCTGGTCCGAGGTCGTGCGCAGAAAGGCTAAGGACAAAAAGACGGCCCCGAAGGAAGCACAAAAAGAGAAGGTGAGAAAGCCGAGACTACGCCCTCCGCGGGCAGCGGCGATCTCTATAAAATTAAAGCCGGAGGCTGTGGCTCGTGGTGTCACGTACGCGGGAGTTCTCACGGACTTTAAGCGGCATGTAGACCTAACGACACTGGGCATCACTGACATCCGCTTTAAGCTGGCGGCAACGGGTGCGCGGATGTTGGAGTTACCCGGCGATAAGGGGGCAAAGGCGGATGCATTAGCCCAGCGACTAGTTGGAATTGTAGACCCTCAAGAAGTCCAGATCACCAGGCCCACTAAGTGCGTGGAGTTGCGCATTAGTGGCCTCGATGACTCTGTCTCGCCCGAGGAGTTGGTGCAAGCTATAAGCTGCATCGGAAGCTGTGGTGCTGAGAGCATCAAAGTGGGGGAAGTTCGGCGGGGACGTTCCGGTTTGGGCTCGGCCTGGGTTCGCTGCCCTGTTGTTGCGGCGAAAGCGGTCTTGAAGAGGGGTCGTCTGTTGGTGGGACTCGTTTCAGCGCGGGTTACACTCTTGAAGGATCGGCCTCTTAGGTGTTTCAGGTGCCATTCGGTTGGTCACGTTGCGGCCGCATGTAAAAGCATGATAGATAGGAGCCGGCAATGTTTCCGGTGCGGCCAGGAGGGGCACAGAATTGGACAATGTGAGGGCGTTCCGCACTGTCCAGTGTGCGATTCGTCGGGTCTCCCTGCGGATCACTCCGTAGGGAGTGCTGTCTGCACCAGGGTGCAAAAGAAGAAGAAGGGCGAAAAACGCCGTGATCTACGTAAGGAGCCAGAGGGCGGTCGACTTGGGGAAGTTGGCCGTCCACGGGATCTGGCGTAGTAGCGTGTGCTTGTAAATTCCCGCACGCTACTAGGGCTGGCCGTCGGGGGTGTCCCTTCACCCCTTGACACTTGAGACGGGCCAAGCGGCTCTCGCCGTCGGGGCGCGGACGAATTTGGATACCCGTACCCCGGCCGATAGGCGATCGAGAAGGAACACCGTGTGGTTTTAGTGGGTAGGCTGCTGCGCTTCTCGCGGCAGGAGCCCCACATAACCCGTCCGCTTCCCCAAAGCGGCGGGTACCCGGCAACAGGGTTTCCACACGATAAAAAAAAAAAAAAAAAAAAAAAAAAAAAAGTTAGGTTCCCGAGGGAGTTGCTGGACTCCTACCGGGCGCGTCCCCAGGTGGCGGATAGGGGAACGCCACCCGCGCTGAGCGGGTGGTACCGGAGCAATCCGGCGCGGACCAAAACCAGTAGGCATGGGCGTGCCTTTAGGGGTTTGTTAACCCCACGGCCTAAGGGAGCACACCCTGACAGAAAAGCGCGGAGGGGGGGCGAGTCCGGCGGGTGCTTAACTGCGCAGCCGGACTAGCACTCATGTGCACCGCCCCCGAAACTCGTAATCCCGAATCCCGGTGTCGTTGACATGTCTAGCGGCCGGGAGTTAGGACCGAGGGCCTTGGCTTCATTGCCCGGGCTGCGAGGAAGAAAACCTCTATAAAAAATCACCCCGAATCCCAAGCGGTGTAGCAGCGCGAGGGGATGCATGGCTGATGGGCGGTTCAGTCGCTACTGCTTTCCCCGCTAGGGTACCGGCCGACACTCTAGCGGGTTACGAGGAGGCTTATCTGGGTACAGGGGGCACTGCTCAGATGGACGTCTTTTTCCCCCATACTCGTGGGAATAGTATGAAGGATTCTAAAAAACCACAAAACGACGACGACGTGCCAGCGACTGGCGGTGTTGATGTTGGGCCCGAGATGGGCGGAGTAGAAGTGGAGCCCGCGATGGGCGGAGTTGCTGCTGGGCCCGAGAAGGGCGGAGTTGTTGCGGGGCCCGCGAAGGGCAGAGACGAGGCGTTACCCGAGAAGGGTGGAGTAAAGGAGAGGCCTGCGACGGGCGGAGTCAGAGTTAGGGTGGCGAAGGGCGTAGGCAGCGTGGCCACTAAAGGTGCTGCAGCCCAAGGCTGCCGAAGCCAGTCTGGGTCACCGGAGGACGATAAGGGAACCAAGGCGAAAACAGCTGTAAACCGTGGTAGAGGTCGTCCACCTACCACTGGTCAATACGTCGGACTAGCTGAAGCCCAACGAGCCCTCAACGAGGCGCGAAGGGAGGAGCTAAGGCTCAAGGCCCAAAAAGAGGTAACGGACAGAGTGACGGCCCTCAAGGCTAGAACCAGTCCACGTTTACCCGGAGTGTCCACAAACGTTTCTGGAGTAGATAGGGAGGCAGTTCTGGTGTCGGATTTGCAGGCTAAAGTAAGCAGTAGCCTGGAAGTAATAGAAATAATTGCCACAAAGTCGGGCAATCTAAAGGGTACTTTTACCAAGGCCCTGAAAGACGCGGCGAGTGCAATAGCAGGTGCCGTGGACGAACTAGCACGGCGCACAGCAACTGAGGAAGTCGCGCAGCTCCAGGCCATGAACACCAGGTTGCAGGTGGAGGTAGTGGACCTACAAAAAGAGGTAGCAGCGATGAGGTCGGAGCTGGACCGAGCCCAAGCAGCTCCACCGCCGCAATCACCGCCTGCGAATCTGACGCCGAGTGAGGATATAGCGGAGCTTAGGAGGGAACTCGCAGTGCTGAAGGAGCAACAGGAGAAGTCCTGCGCTGTTGCGCCACGGGTGGTCTCTCAGGGACAGGAGGCTGCTACCATTATGACGGGTCCGGTGCCTCTCAATGCCGAGGACTTGGTGCGCTCCATAATGGTGCAAGTTGGCACCATGGTAAGTGCCCGTTTTGAGGCAATGGAAGCTAGGCTGCTACCAGGGCAGCGAGTCCAATCGCCGTTGCCTGCGGATGCAGCCTGTGCTCGTGGGTCAGGAACCGCTGTCACTGTGGAGACGTCACACAACCGGGATAAGACAGCAACCACTGCCATCACCACCTCGGTAACGCAACCGAAGACGGCGGTAGAGAAGGAAAAGAAGAAGAAGACCAAAGGGAAAAAGAAAAAGAAGGCGAGTGCGCCCCTACAAGCCGCACCAGAGAACTCGCGTCCTTTGCCACCCGCTCCCGCTACTTTAACGGAGGGATGGAACATGGTGGTCAAGAAGGGCGCAAAAAGGAAGGAAAGGAGAAAGGAAAAGCTCCTGCAGCAAAAGGCAAAAGAGGCCAAGCCGCCCAAACTGCACCCACCAAGATCAGCGGCGGTGGTCATAAAGCTACGGCCAGGTGCAACGGAGCGCCTAACCTACGGCGAGGTGTTCGCTCGGGTAAAGCGTGAAGTTCGCCTGGAGGACCTGGGGATAAAAGATCTCCGGTTCAAAGTAGCGACCACAGGGGCCAGAATGCTGGAAGTGCCCGGCAAGGACAGCGCAGATAAGGCGGATGCTTTGGCACAGAAAATAAGGGGGGTGCTGTGCGAAGACGACGTGGTAGTCTCCAGGCCAACAAAATGTTCGGAGATTCGTGTGGTTGGCCTGGATGACTCCGTCACGCCAGGTGAATTGGCAGAGGTTGTCAGCAGAGTCGGTGGCTGCTCGCCCACAGCGGTGAAGGTAGGAGAGATTCGCCGTGACCGTACCGGGCTGGGTTCGGCGTGGGTCCGTTGCCCTGTGATAGCTGCCAAAAAGGTAGTAGACGGTGGACGCCTCCTCGTGGGGCTGGTATCTGCGCAGATCAAACTGCTGCAGCCTCGGCCCCAGCGGTGCTTCCGGTGCCATGAGGAGGGCCACGTTGCGACGCAGTGCAAGGGGACAATAGATCGTAGTGGCCAGTGCTTCCGATGCGGGCAACCGGGACACAAGTGCAGGCAATGCTCTGCCACGCCGCACTGTCCGGTCTGTGAGGCCGCTGAGAGACCGGCCAACCACATCGTTGGGAGTGCAGCTTGCACCCGGGCCCCGGCTCGTTGCCGACCTGCGACTAGGGCAGCCGAGCCGCCAGCGAAGGAACTAAGAACGGACAGCAATGATGGCCACTAAAGTCATGCAAACGAATCTGAACCACTGTGCCAGAGCTCAGGACTTATTTGTACAGAGCATGGTGCAGTGGTCGGTGCAGGTTGCGATCGTGGCGGAGCCATATTCTGTCCCCCCGCGGGATACATGGGTAGGGGATGATGACGGACAGGTTGCAATCGTGACCCAGGTCGCCGCGGGCGCCCCACCTTTCACGCGTGTTGTGAAGGGTTTGGGGTGCGTCGCGGCACTGCTGGGTCGGGTCGTCGTAGTCGGAGCGTATTTCTCCCCTAACAAAACTCTGGCGGAGTTTGAGGAGTTTCTGGACAGGCTGGGGGATTTAATTGCCAGGTTCCAGCCTGCGGAAGTCCTTCTCGCGGGGGACTTGAATTCAAAGTCCAGCTTGTGGGGCTCGGCAGTGGAGGACGCGCGGGGGAGGGCCCTTGCGGAGTGGGTGGTTGCCACCAACTTGACTGTCCTTAACAGGGGAACGGCCAACACGTGCGTGCGACGGCTGGGCGGGTCCATCGTGGACGTAACGTTCGCGAGCCCGGCCTTAGCGCGCCGTGCCCAGGGCTGGCGAGTGCTGGAAGATGTGGAGACTCTCTCGGACCACCTATACATCTGCTTTGAGATCTCCACACATCCGGCGATGCCGCCAGCCCCCAGGCGAACCTCGGAAGAGGACAGTCCGAGGTGGCAGCTACAGCGCCTCGAAGTAGAGGTGTTGAAGGAGGCGGTTTTAGTGGCCTCTTGGCTGCCCCAAAACACCAGTGGTGTAGAAGATCTTGCCGAGTGGCTAACGGCGATAATGACGAGAGCGTGCGATGTATCGATGCCCCGCTCAAGACGGTGCCCCACTAGGCGCCAGGTGTATTGGTGGTCGGCGGTGATTGCGCATTTGCGCGAGGAGTGCGTGGCCGCCAGACGCCAATACACGCGCTGTCGGAGGCGTCGTTTTAGAAGCCGTAATGACGAAGACAGGGCGCGACATCGGGCAGAGGAAGATAGGCTGTACTCCCAATACACTGCTTTGAAGACCAGCCTACAGCTTGCAATTGCCGAGTCGCAGACCACGGCCAGGGAGCGAATGCTGGATGAGTTGAACTGCGATCCCTGGGGGACGCCCTATAGGATGGTGCGGAACAAGCTCCGTCCTTGGGCTCCCCCACTTACGCAATCTCTCCAGCCCAGCGTAGTCCGGGAAGTGGTCGCGACTCTGTTTCCTCATGGTGCGCAGGCAGAACATCAGCCGCCACCAATGGCCTCACGGGAAACGAGGGAGGAAGACACAGAACTCCCGGAAGTTAAGGAAGAGGAGCTGGCTAGAGCCGTCGCTCGTCTCCGAGCAAAGAGCGTTGCCCCCGGCCCCGACGGTATCCCGGGGCGAGTTTGGGTGTTGGCCATGGAGTCTTTGGAGCCACGAGTTCGAGGACTATTTACTGCCTGTCTGGCTCAAGCCATAATTCCACAGCGGTGGAAGACAGGCAGACTAGTCCTCCTCAAAAAGGAGGGGCGGCCCGCGGAATCTCCGTCCGCGTACCGTCCTATCGTTCTCCTAGACGAAGTGGCCAAGCTCTTTGAGCGTGTAGTGGCCGGGCGCTTGATGGCGCACTTAGAGCAGGCGGGACCCAACCTCTCCGACGTCCAGTTTGGCTTTCGCGGTGGTCGTTCCACCGTGGATGCCATTCTGCGCGTCCGGTCCCAGGCGCAGGAAGCAGTTTCCCGGGGCGACGTTGTTATCGCGGTTTCGCTGGACATCGCGAACGCGTTTAACACGTTGCCTTGGAGCTGCATAAGGGAGGCACTCCGCTATCATGGGGTGCCGACCTACCTCCGTCGCGTCGTGGGGGCCTACCTGTCGGAGAGGTGGGTGAAGTTCCCAGGGCAAGGTGGCTGGGAAAGCCGGGAGGTGGTATGCGGTGTTCCACAGGGGTCGGTACTCGGACCACTCCTGTGGAACATCGGATATGACTGGGTGCTGCGGGGCACAGGTCTTCGGGGAGTTGAAATGACGTGCTACGCCGATGACACGTTGGTCACAGCTCGTCATCGAACATACGACGAGGCAGCCATACTGGCCAAAGCGGGTGTAGCCTTTGTTGTAAGTAGGATCCGGCGGCTAGGTCTTGAGGTTGCCCTCGGAAAATCGGAGGCAATATGCTTCCATGGTCCTCGTAGGGCACCTCCATCGGACGCACACATCATCGTGGGGGGAGTCCGCATCGGCGTGAAGAGCACGATGAAATACCTGGGACTCGTGCTCGACAGCCGATGGACCTTCCGAGCCCACTTCGATGCCCTGGTTCCGCGACTGTTGAAGGAGGCGGCGGCACTAAGTAGGCTTCTGCCTAACGTAGGTGGGCCGAGCTGTGTGACAAGGCGGCTCTACACAGGTGTCGTGAGGTCGATGGCGATGTACGGTGCCCCAGTGTGGGCGGATACCCTGGATCGCGAAAACATCGCTCTGCTGCGGAGGGCGCAGAGAGTGATGGCGATCAGGGTCATCCGAGGGTACCGTACCATCTCGGGGGAGGTGGCATGTGTGCTGGCGGGAGTACTGCCGTGGGACCTGGATGCGCGTTCCTTGGCATCGATATATCGTCGGCGTCGAGACCTAGCGTCCAGGGATCCCAGCACAGACCCACGCCAGATCGACCAAGAAGATGAGCGGGTAGCCGCAGTAGAAGAGTGGCGGTCCAGGCTGGAGCACCCTTGCGCTGGCCGACGGACCATCGAGGCGGTTCGCCCCACTCTCGCGCAGTGGTTGGGCAGGCGGCATGGCGTCCTAACCTTCCGCGCCACGCAGATTCTCTCGGGGCATGGTTGCTTCGGGGGATATCTGTGTCGGGTCGCCGGGAGGGAGCCCTCTCCTCGCTGCCACCATTGCGACGACTGTCCCGATGAGTCTGCCCAGCATACGCTGGAGGTGTGCCCAGCTTGGGCGACGGAGCGCGAGGCGCTACAGAGTGTCGTGGGGGCGGACCTGACGTTGCCGGCTGTGGTCTCTGCCATGGCCGGTAGCGAAAGGTCCTGGGGTGCTGTCCTGTCCTTCTGCGAGGAGGTGATGTCGCAGAAGGAGGCGGCGGAGAGAGAGAGGGAGGCGACTTCCGATCTCGCCCTCCGCCGCAGAAGGACCGGGCGCCGGAGAGCGGCACACGATCGCCGCCTCCCCCCCTAGCACAGCCAGAGGGCGGTCGACTTGGGGAAGTCGGCCGTCCACGAATCTGGCCCGAGTAGGCGCGCGCGGAGTAGTCCGGGCGCTACTCGAGGAGGCCGTCAGGGGTAAAACATCTTAGCCCCTGACACCGGGACGGGCCTTGACAGGCACTCGCCGCTGGGGTTTACAGAAGAATCTGGATGCCTGTGACCCCAGCCCTATGGCGACAGAGTGGCCTCTCGTGTGGTTTTTAGTGGGTAGGCTGCCGTGCGTTTACCATCTTTGCGCGGCAGGAGCCCCACATAACCCGTCTCGCTTCCCCAGGCGAGCGGGTACCCGTAACAGGGTTTTCCACACGTAAAAAAAAAAAAAAAAAAAAAAAAAAAGGTTAGGTTAGGTTAGGTTAGGTTAGGTTAGGTTCCCGGGGGAGAGCTGACTCCTACCGGGCGCGTCCCCAGGTGGCGGATAGGGGAACGCCACCCGCTTAGAGGGGCGGGTGGTACCGGAGAAATCCGGCGCGGACCAACAGCAGGGGCGTGCCTCTAACCGTGGTTCAGACCCCCACGGTTAGAGGCACGCTCAGGGAGGGGCCGCTCTCCGTTGAGGCTTCGGCTTCCGGAGTTGCGGCCACCGGGGTGGGGCCGCTTCGGCGGTCTCGCTTCCGGAGGGTGGGTGCCGGCTGCGGGACTGTGTTGGCAGGCTCGCAGCTGGCTGAGGGGGAAGACCACGGAGGGAGAGGAGTGCCGGTATTACGGTGCGCCGTTCTCCCTGCCCTCCGTGGCCTTGACGGGGCCGCCACCGTCTTCGATGGCGGACGCGGTGGGGCTGCAGGGGAAGAGGAGTGTCGGTGTTTCGTTGCCGCTCTCCCTGTCCTCTGCAGCCGAAGGGAGGAGGCCCGCTTCGGCGGGATGGTGGGGCTGCTCGTTTGGGCTTCGGCCTTGACGTTGCGGCCACCGGTGGTGGGATCGCTTCGGCGGTCTTACGATCGGGTGATGGGGACCGGTGGCGGGACTGTTGTGGCAGGCTCGCAACCGGTGGAGGGGTAGGCCGCGGCGGGAGAGGAGTGTCGGTATTACGGTGCGCCGCTCTCCCTGCCCTCCGCGGCCTTGACGGGGGCCGCCAACGTTAGATGGCGGACGCGGTGGGGCTGCAGGGGAGAGGGTCGGTGTTTCGATGCCGTTTTCCCTGTCCTCTGCAGCCGTTTGAAGGTGGCCTGCCTCGGTGGGCGGTGTGGTTGGGTGAGGGGGTTGCTCCGGGCACTTCTCTGCTGTGGCAGAGTGGGCTTGTGAGCAGCCCCCCCACCCTTTGGAGAGGTGGTCAGCCCGGATCTCGGGTGGACCTGCCCACTTCGGTGGGAGGAGTGGGGCCGCGCGTCGTGGCTTCGGCTGTCGGCGCGTGGCCGCCGGTGGCGGGACCGCTTCGGTGGTCCCGTGATCGGATGGGGGGGGAGCCGGAGGCGAGGCTGTGTTAATAGCCTCGCAACCGGTAGAGGGGTGGACCGCGGCAGGAGGGGAGTCGTGGTATTTGCCAGTCTCCTGCTTCCGCGGCCCAGACGGGGTCGCCACCGTTTGATGGCGGCGCGGTGGGGCTGCAGGGGAGAGGGCCGTTGTTTCGGGCCCTGACTTCTGGAGCCGCGTGGGGCTCCTACGGGGGCCTCACTGGATGGTGGCCTTCGGGCCTACCGCCGGGGCGTCGTAGTGGAATGCGCAAGCGATCCTGCGGCGTCCCATTATGGCGGAGGGGTTGGGATCGTTGGGGTTTAGTGGGTAGTACCGGCTCTTCTAGCTGGTGAGTCCCACACACCCACCTGGGGTTATAGGTGGACGGTGCGTAAATGCATTCCCCAACGTTAAAAAAAAAAAAAAAAAAAAAAAAAAAAAAAAAAAAAAAAAAGGTTAGGTTAGGTTAGGTTAGGTTAGGTTAGGTTAGGTTAGGTTAGGTTAGGTTAGGTTAGGTTAGGTTAGGTTCCCGAGGGAGTTGCTGGACTCCTACCGGGCGCGTCCCCAGGTGGCGGATAGGGGAACGCCACCCGCACTGAGCGGGTGGTACCGGAGCAATCCGGCGCGGACCAAAACCAGTAGGCATGGGCGTGCCTTTAGGGGTTTGTTAACCCCACGGCCTAAGGGAGCACACCCTGACAGAAAAGCGCGGAGGGGGGGGGGCGAGTCCGGCGGGTGCTTAACTGCGCAGCCGGACTAGCACTCATGTGCACCGCCCCCGAATCTCGTAATCCTGGACCCGGTGTCGTTGATCACGTCTAGCGGCCGGGAACTGGGACCGAGAGCCTTGGCTTAACCGCCCGGGCTGCGAGGAAGACAACCTCTATAAAAAATTACCCCGAATCCCAAGCGGCGTAGCAGCGCGAGGGGATGCATGGCTGATGGGCGGTTCAGTCGCTACTGCTTCCCCCGCTAGAGTACCGGCCGACACTCTAGCGGGTTACGTTTAGGCTTATCCGGGTGCAGGGGGCACCGCTCGGATGGACCTTTTATTTCCCCCATACTCGTGGGAACAGTATGGATTATAATAATAAAAAAAACCAAAACGACGATGTGCCTGCGACGGGCGGGGGAAACGTGCCAGCGACTGGCGGTGTTGATGTTGGGCCCGAGATGGGCGGAGTAGAAGTGGAGCCCGCGATGGGCGGAGTTGTTGCGGGGCCCGCGAAGGGCGGAGTGACAGAGAGGCCTAGAACATGCGGAGTTGGACGTAGGCTCGTGAAGGGCGTGGGCAGCGTGCCTACGAAAGGTGCTGCAGTGCAAGGTTGCCGGAGCCAGTCGGGGTCGCCGGATGACGAAAAGGGGCCCAAGGCTAAACCAGCAACCATTCGCGGGAGAGGTCGGCCACCCACAACAGGCCAATATGTGGGACTGGCTGAGGCCCAGAGAGCCCTCAACGAGGCAAGGAGGGAGGAGCTTAGGCTCCAAGCCGAGAAGGAGGTGGCGGATATGGCGATGGCGCTCAAAACCAGAGCTCAGAGAGCCAGCCCACGCCTATCAGGTGGGTCCAAACCTGGAGTAGGTGAAGAGGCGGACTCTGTGACGGATCTCCAGGGAAAGGTAAAAACCAGTCTTGAGGTCATCGAGAAGGTTGCCACAAGATCCGGCAACCTAAAGGGTATATTCATTAAGGCCCTTAAAGAAGCGGCGGCTACGATCGCTGGTGCCGTGGATACACTCGCCCGGCGCACAGCATCTGAAGAAGCGGCACAGCTCCGGGCCAACAACATCAGGCTTCAGACGGAGGTGTCGGACTTGAGGAACGAAGTACGACAAATGAGGTTGGAGCTGGAAAGTGCTCGAGCAGCACTGACACCTCAACCACTCCCCTCGAGCGTGTCACCGATTGCGAACGTAGCGGAGCTCACGCTGCAGGAAAAGCAACAGGAGAGGTCCTGCACTGTCGCGCCGCCGGAGGTCTCCCAGGGACAGGGCACGGCTATCACAACAACAGAAGCAGTGCCTCTGAATGCTGAAGAATTGGTGCGCTCTATAATGGTGCAGGTGGGCACCTTAGTGAGCGCCCGTTTCGAGGCCCTGGAAGCTAAGTTGCGACCAGTGCAAAGAGTTCCATCGCCGCTGCCTGGGGATGCTGTTGCGCGTGGGTCAGGAGCCACTAACACTACCCTGATGGCTCCGGCAAACCCAGGTCTTAAGGCGTCCAAGAAAAGGGACAAGAAAACAAAAAAGAAGAAGGGGTCCTCAAAGGTAGCGCAACCTGTTTCTACGAAGGACACTGGACCACCTCCACCTGCTCCTACCAGCTCAGAGGGGTGGAACTTGGTGGTTAAGCGGGGCGCAAAAAAGAAAGCTGCGGCAACCAAACAGCTGCAGACGAAGGTACCATCAAGCGAGCTTAGACCATCCAAGCTGCGCCCACCTCGCTCATCAGCAGTTGTTGTCAGGCTCCAGCCCTCAGCCATTGAACGCAATTTGACATACGGGGAGGTGTTTGCCCAGGTCAAGCAAAGGCTAGATCTCAACGACCTGGGCATTAAAGACCTGCGATACAAGGTGGCCGCGACAGGTGCCAGGATGCTGGAGATACCTGGCGCCAATAATGATGGGAAGGCAGATGCCCTGGCGCGGCATCTACGTGATATCTTGGCTAGTGAAGATGTGCATATCAGCCGACCGATGAAACTCGCTGAACTTCGGTTGCTGGGTCTTGACGACTCAGCGACATCAGAGGAACTAGCCGATGTGATTAGTAGCAAGGGTGGCTGCGCCAAGGAGGCGATAAAGGTCGGCGAGATTCGCCGTAACCGGTTCGGCCTAGGGTCGGCCTGGGCGAAATGCCCCGTACTAGCCGCCAAGAAAGTCGCAGCTGAGGGCAGAATACGGGTTGGGTTTGTGACCGCCCAAGTCAAACTGCTGCAGTCCCGACCCCAGCGGTGCTTCCGCTGTCACGAAGTGGGGCACGTGGCAGCTAAGTGCACAAGCAAGGAAGATCGAAGCAGCCAGTGCTTCCGATGTGGGCACCCGGGCCATAAGCGCGGGCAATGCGCTGCGACGCCACACTGCCCGGTCTGCGAGACGGCTAAGAGGCCCGCTAACCATATAGTCGGAAGCGCAGCTTGCACCCGGGCCCCAGCTCGTTGCCGTCCAGCGACCAGGGTAGTCAAGCCGCCCACGGAAGACATGGTTCGTCGGTAACAATGGCGCTTCAAGTAATACAGGTGAACTTGAACCACTGTGCCAGGGCACAGGACCTATTAGTCCAAAGCTTGGCACAGTGGTCCGTGAAGCTGGCGATACTATCAGAGCCCTACTACATTCCACCAAGGGACAACTGGGTCGGCGACAGCGAAGGGACAGTGGCACTTGTCGCCCAGATAGGAGCTGGCGCACCGGCGTTAACACGGGTGTTCAGAGGGTCTGGTTTCGTTGCAGCCTCGCTTGGCGAAACCTTAGTAGTGGGTGTCTACTTCTCCCCCAATAAAACCCTTGTCGAGTTTGACAACTTTCTCGACGGTTTGGGGGAATTAACATCACGAAGTAGGCACCGCTACGTGCTGGTGGCGGGCGATTTGAACGCCAAGTCCGGCGCATGGGGTTGCCCAACAACTGACGCTCGTGGGCGGCTATTGGAAGAGTGGGTGGTTGCCAACGGCCTGACCGTCCTAAATCAGGGAACGGTCCACACGTGCGTGCGACGGCAGGGTGGTTCCATTGTGGATGTAACGTTTGCGAACCCTGCCTTAGCGCGACGTGTCCACGGCTGGCGAGTGCTGGATGATGTGGAGACCCTGTCGGACCATCTCTATATCCGATACGAGATCTCTACTCATCCGGCGGTGCCGCCAAGCCCGAACCGAACCCTGAGGGAGGAGGGTCCGAGGTGGCAGTTGAAGCGCCTCAACCCGGAAGTGCTGAAAGAGGCGGCGATTGTAGCCTCTTGGCTGCCTCAACAACTAGCATCCCCGGAAGAGACAGCAAGGCGCATAGAAGAGCTGGCGAAGCGCATTTGCGATGCATCAATGCCTCGGTCTGGGTGTCGCCCTCTAAGACAGCAGGTGTGGTGGTGGACCGCAGAAATAGCGCAACTGCGTGAGGACTGCGTTGCTGCCAGACGCCTCTTCTCACATTACCGACGGAGGGTGCATCGGGATAGGGCAGAGGAGGATCGCCGGTATGCTGGTTATATGGAAGCGAAGACGCGCCTACAAGCCCAGATCGCCAGGGCCATAACCGAAGGCAGAGCCGAGATGTTGGAGGGGCTCGATAGAGACCCTTGGGGCACACCATATCAACTGGTCATGAACAAGCTTCGTCCCTGGGCCCCTCCAATCACTGAAACACTGGATTCGGAAGTATTGCGGAGTGTGCTGGAGACTCTTTTTCCGCACCAAGACTTTGTGCCGCCGCAGATGAGTTCACGTACAGTGGCCGATGAAGATGAAGAGCATGAAGACATACCAGAGGTCAATGAAGAAGAAGTGACAGCTGCCGTTATGCGCCTGAAGGGGAAATCCGTAGCCCCCGGGCCAGATGGAATACCTGGTCGTGCTCTATCCTTGGCGATGGACGCTCTAGGGCCTAGTGTGAGGGGACTATTCACTGCCTGTCTGGCTCAAGCCATAATTCCACAGAGGTGGAAGACAGGCAGGTTAGTCCTCCTCAGAAAGGAAGGGCGTCCAGCGGAGTCCCCCTCCGCCTACCGCCCCATAGTGCTGCTGAATGAGCTAGCCAAGCTATTCGAGCGCATCATAGCCAGCCGCTTGATCAAGCACATGGTGGAGGTTGGGCCGGACCTATCGGACGCGCAGTTTGGCTTTCGCGGTGGTCGTTCAACCGTAGATGCCATTCTGTGGGTCAAGTCCCGCGCGCAGGATGCGGTCTCCCGAGGTGAAGTAGTTTTTGCGGTGTCCTTGGACATCGCAAACGCCTTCAACTCTTTGCCTTGGGCTTGCATCAGGGAGGCGCTCCACTATCATGGGGTGCCAACCTACCTGCGTCGCGTTATCGGGGCTTACCTTTCCGATAGATCCGTGGTCTTTCCTGAGCGGAATGGCTGGGGGAGACGGGAAGTGTCGTGCGGTGTTCCACAGGGGTCGGTTCTCGGGCCGCTCCTGTGGAACATCGGCTACGACTGGGTGCTGCGGAGTAGCACACTGCGGGGAGTCAGCATGGTGTGTTACGCGGACGACACCCTGGTCTTGGCGCGGGCGAAGAACCACAGTGAGGCGGCGACACTAGCGACGGTGGGAGTGGCCCACGTTGTTAGTAAAATACGGAGGTTGGGGCTGAAAGTGGCTCTAGAGAAGTCGGAGGCGCTTTGCTTTCATGGCTGTCGAAGAGCACCACCACCAGGCACTAATATTACGGTGGATGGGGTTCGTATCGGCTTGTCGAGTACGATGAAGTACCTGGGACTCGTGCTCGACAGCCGATGGAACTTCCGAGCGCATTTTAATGCTCTGGCGCCAAAACTAATGAAGACGGCGGGCGCTCTCAGTAGATTGCTGCCGAACGTAAGTGGGCCAAATTGCGCTAGCAGGCGCCTTTACCTGGGTGTCTTAAAGTCCATGGCGCTCTACGGTGCACCGGTATGGGCAGACGCCCTGTGTCGTGAAAATGTGGCTGTTCTGCGGCAGTCACAAAGGACGATGGCGACCAGAGTTGTCAGAGGGTACAGGACCATCGCGGGCGATGTGGCGTGCGTGCTGGCTGGAGTTCTACCCTGGGACCTGGATGCGCTTTCCTTGGCGTCGACTTACCGTCGGCGTCGAGGCTATGCGTCCGGGGACCTTAGTCCAGCACGGCACGAAGGCGAGGAGCGGGATGCCGCACTGCAGGGGTGGCTCACTAGGCTGGAGCACCCTTCTGCTGGCCGCAGGACCATCGACGCGGTTCGCCCAGTCCTAAAGCAGTGGTTGGCGAGACGTCACGGCGTCCTCACCTTTCGGCTGACGCAGGTCCTCACGGGGCACGGGTGCTTCGGCGGATACCTGTGCCGCGTCGCCGGAAGAGAGCCGGATCCACGCTGCCACCACTGCCACGGCTGCGTCGATGAGTCGGCCCAGCACGTGCTGGAGGAGTGTCCAGCCTGGGAGTCGGAGCGCGAGGCGCTCCGCAATGTTGTGGGGGCGGACCTGACGCTGCCGGCCGTGATTAGGGCCATGGTCGGCAGTGAAAGGTCCTGGGACGCCGTCCTGTCCTTCTGCGAGGTCGTGATGTCGCAGAAGGAGGCGGCGGAGAGAGAAAGGGAGGCGACTTCCGATCTCGCCATCCGCCGCAAAAGGACTGGGCGCCGGAGAGCGGCCCACGATCGCCGCCTCCCCCCCTAACACAAGCCAGAGGGCGGTAGACTTGGGGAAGTCTGCCGTCTAACAACCTGGCCCGAGTAGGCGCGCGCGGTGTCCGCCGCGCGCCACTCCAGATGTCGTCGGGGGGTGCTGCTCCAACCCCCCGACACCGAGGCGTGCCGCAGGGCAATCGCCGTCGGGGTTCGCGGATGATTTTCCGGTTCCCGTGGCCCCGACCCCAAGGCGAGTAAGGTGGACACCGTCAGGTTTTAGTGGGTAGGCTGCCGCGCGTTTACCATCTTTGCGCGGCAGGAGCCCCACATAACCCGTCGCTCTTCCCCAGGCGGCGGGTACCCGGCAACAGGGTTTCCTGACGTAAAAAAAAAAAAAAAAAAAAAAAAAAAAAAAAGGTTAGGTTAGGTTAGGTTAGGTTCCCGGGGGAGTTGCTGGACTCCTACCGGGCGCGTCCCCAGGTGGCGGATAGGGGAACGCCACCCGCACAACTGAGCGGGTGGTACCGGTTCATCCGGCGCGGACCAAATCCAGTAGGCATGGGCGTGCCTATAGGGGCTTGTTAGCCCCACGGCCTAGGGGAGCACACCCTAAACAAAGCCGAAGCTGTGGATCAGCCCTTTTCTTTCTTCATGATGGCTAATGTTAAAATAAATTCGAAACTACCCCAGGAGGGTAGCAGTGCAATCGCTGCGGAATCCCTCCACGCTACGGCGTGCTGTCCCGAGAATTCTGGGGGGGACAAACATGGCCACTGTGAGGTCGGAGTGGAGCCCGGGATGGGCGGAGGTGATGCTGGGCCCGAGAAGGGCGGAGTAGACGTAGAGCCTGCGATGGGCGGAGTTGTTGCGGGGCCCGCGAAGGGCGGAGTCGCACGTAGGCCCGTGAAGGGCGTAGGCAGCGTGCTTACAAGAGCCGCTGCAGCGCAAGGTTGCCGGAGCCAGTCCGGGTCACCGGATGACGAGAGTGGACCCAAGGCTAAACCAGCAACCATTCGCGGAAGAGGTCGGCCACCCACAACAGGCCAGTATGTGGGACTAGCTGAAGCTCAGCGAGCTCTCAACGAGGCAAGGCGAGAAGAGCTAAGACTCAGAGCCCAGAAAGAGGTGGCCGATATGGCAGCGGCGCTGAGGACCAGAGCACAAAGAACCAGCCCACGCTTATCACGTGGGTCCAAAGATGAGGAGGCGGACTCGGCAGCGGACCTCCAGGGGAAGGTAAAGAGCAGCCTGGAAGTTATAGAGAAGGTCGCCACAAGATCGGGTAACTTAAAGGGTACCTTTACCAAGGCCCTTAAAGATGCTTCGGCTACAATCGCTGGGGCCGTCGATGTTCTTGCCCGGCGTACGGCATCTGAAGAGGCGGCACAGCTCCGAGCCAATAACATCAGGCTTCAGGAGGAGGTGGCACACCTCAGAAGAGAGGTACAAGAGATGAGATCGGAGCTGGAAAAATCTCGTACAGCACCGCCTCTACAATCATCTCCCGCAAATGTGGAAGTGACCACAGACGCAGTCGTGCCACGGGTAGGTTCTCAAGGACAGGGGACTGCTACACAAACATCAGACCTGGTACCCTTCAATGCTGACGAATTGGTGCGCTCCATCATGGTGCAGGTTGGCGCCATGGTGAGTGCCCGTTTCGAGGCAGTGGAGGCCCGGCTGCTACCAGAGCACCGAGTTCGACCACTGTTGGCCGCAGATGCAGACGCAGCTCGTGCTCATGAGCCAGAAGACCTTGTTTCTACCTTGGTAGCTCCCGCCAATCCCGGCACAAAGGCTAAGAAACAGAAAAAAAAGAAGAAGAAGAAAACAGCGTCCTCTAAGGCAGCGCAACAAAATGCCCCCAAAAATGCTGAACCACCTCCGCCTGTTCCTACCAACTTAGACGGGTGGAATTTGGTGGTCAAGCGGGGCACGAGGAGGAAGGCAGCGGCAGCCAAACATTCAAAAAAGAAGGTGCCATCGGGCGAGACAAAACCAAAGATGCGTGCCCCCCGATCTGCTGCGGTTATTATAAAGCTCCAACCTTCAGCCGCTGAACGAAATGTAACATACGGGGAGGTGTTTGCCCAGGTCAAGCAAAAGCTGGATCTCAACGACCTGGGCATTAAAGACCTAAGGTACAAGGTGGCGGCGACCGGGGCAAGAATGCTAGAACTGCCTGGCGCCAACAGCGACAGCAAGGCCGATGCCCTAGCACAACAGCTGAAAACCATCCTGGCTGGGGAAGATGTGCATATTACCCGGCCGGTGAAGTGTGCTGAGCTGCGGGTACTGGGCTTTGATGATTCAGTCACACCAGAAGACCTGGCCGAAGCTATTAGCAAATCGGGGGGATGCACCAAGGAGGCAGTAAGGGTCGGCGAAATACGTCGCAATCGGTTTGGCGTAGCGTCGGCCTGCGTAAAATGCCCTGTGCTGGCCGCCAAAAAGGTGGACAGCGAGAAGAAAATTAGGGTAGGGTTTGTGTCGGCACAAGCAAAGTTACTGCAACCCCGACCCCAGCGATGTTTCCGCTGTCACGAATTGGGGCACGTGGCAGCGAAATGCACCGGCAGTGACGATCGCAGCGGGCAGTGCTACCGATGTGGACAGCCAGGGCACAAGCGTGGGCAATGCTCTGCCACGCCACACTGTCCGGTTTGCGAGGCCGCCACGAGGCCCGCCAACCACATTGTCGGAAGCGCAGCCTGCACCCGGGCCCCGGCTCGTTGCCGTCCAGCGGCTAGGGCAGCCAAGCCGCCCACGGAGGAAATGTATCGTCAGTGACAATGGTAATACAGGTTATACAAGCAAACCTGAACCACTGTGCCAGGGCTCAGGATCTCTTAGTCCAAAGCTTGGTGCAGTGGTCCGTGAAGCTGGCGATACTGTCGGAACCCTACTACATTCCAGCAAGGGACAACTGGGTTGGCGATAATGAAGGGACAGTGGCACTTGTCGCCCAGGTAGGTGCAGGCGCACCGGCGTTCACACAGGTGTCCAGGGGTTCCGGTTTCGTGGCGACCTCGTTTGGTGAAACGCTGGTAGTAGGTGTCTACTTCTCCCCCAATAAAACCCTTGCCGAGTTCGAGAACTTTCTCGACGGTTTGGGGGAATTAACATCACGAAGTAGGCACCGTTACGTGCTAGTGGCGGGCGATTTGAACGCCAAGTCCGGCGCATGGGGTTGCCCAGCAACAGACGCTCGCGGGCGACTATTGGAAGAGTGGGTGGTTGCCAACGGCTTGACCGTCCTAAATCAGGGAACGGTCGACACGTGCGTGCGACGGCAGGGTGGTTCCATTGTGGACATAACGTTCGCGAACCCTGCCTTAGCGCGACGTGTCCACGGCTGGCGAGTGCTGGATGATGTGGAGACCTTGTCGGACCATCTCTACATTAGATACGAGATCTCCACTCATCCGGCGGTGCCGTCAAGCCCGAGCCGAACCCTGAGGGAGGAAGGTCCGAGGTGGCAGGTTAAGCGCCTTAACATAGAGGTGCTGAGAGAGGCAGCAGTCGTGGCCTCCTGGCTGCCCCGATATGCTACATCCCCAGAGGAAACAGCGAACGGGATTGAAGAGCTGGTGAAGCGTATCTGCGATGTCGCAATGCCTCGGTCCAGGCGTCGCCCTCAACAACAGCAAGTCTGGTGGTGGACGGCAGAAATTGCGCAACTGCGTGAGGACTGCGTTGCCGCCAGACGTCGATACTCTCACTATCGTAGGAGAGTTCGCCGGGATCAGGCTGAGGAAGACCGCCGGTATGCCAGCTACGTAGAGGCCAAGACGAGGCTCCAAGCCCAGATCATCAGGGCCATAACCGAGGGCAGGGCGGAAATGTTGGAGGGGGTAGATAGAGATCCTTGGGGCACACCATACAGGTTAGTACTGAATAAGCTCCGCCCCTGGGCCCCTCCACTCACCGAAACCCTCGACAGGGAAGTGTTAAGTGGCGTGCTCGATAGTCTCTTCCCGCATCGAGATAACTTCGTGTCACCGCAGATGGGTCCGAGCACAGTGGAAGATGAAGGATACGAGGACGTGCCGGAGGTTAATGAGGAGGAGATGGCGGCTGCAGTTGAGCGCCTACGGGGAAAGTCCGTTGCCCCGGGCCCGGACGGAGTGCCAGGTCGGGCGCTAGCACTGATGATGGACGCTTTAGGGCCTTGTGTGAGGGGGCTATTCACTGCCTGTCTGGCTCAAGCCATAATTCCACAGAGGTGGAAGACAGGCAGGTTAGTCCTCCTCAGAAAGGAAGGGCGTCCAGCGGAGTCTCCCTCCGCCTACCGTCCCATCGTGCTGCTCAGCGAGATGGCCAAGCTGTTCGAGCGCATCTTAGTCGAGCGCTTGACCAAGCACATGGCGGAGGTCGGACCAGATCTGTCGGACTCGCAGTTTGGTTTTCGCGTTGGTCGCTCGACTGTGGATGCCATCCTGCGGGTCAAGTCCCACGCGCAGGATGCGGTCTCCCAGGGTGAGGTAGTTTTTGCGGTGTCGCTAGACATCGCAAACGCTTTCAACTCCTTGCCTTGGGTTTGCATCAGGGAGGCGCTCCGCTACCATGGGGTGCCGACCTACCTGCGTCGAGTCATCGGGGCGTACCTCTTCGAGAGATCGGTGATCTTCCCTGAGCAGAACGGCTGGGGGAGACGGGAAGTGTCGTGCGGTGTTCCACAGGGCTCGGTTCTCGGGCCGCTCCTGTGGAACATCGGCTACGACTGGGTATTGAGGGGTGCCACACTGAGGGGCGTCAGCGTAGTGTGCTACGCGGACGACACCTTGGTCCTGGCGCGGGCGAAGAACCATCGGGAGGCGGTGACACTGGCAACGGCGGGAGTGGCCCACATCGTCAGCAGAATACGGAGGTTGGGATTGGAGGTTGCTCTAGGGAAATCGGAAGCACTTTGTTTCCACGGACCTCGAAGAGCACCTCCATCGGGCACCCACATCACAGTCGGTGGAGTCCGGATCGGCTTGTCGAGTACGATGAAGTACCTGGGACTTGTGCTCGACAGCCGATGGAACTTCCGAGCGCATTTTAACACCCTTGCGCCAAAACTTACGAAGACGGCAGGTGCATTGAGTAGGCTGCTGCCGAATGTGAGTGGGCCGAGTTGCTCCAGCAGGCGCCTATACCTCGGAGTCCTGCGGTCCATGGCACTTTACGGTGCCCCAGTCTGGGCAGACTCTCTATGCCGTGAAAACGTGTCTGTGTTGCGGCAGTCCCAAAGAATCATGGCGACGAGAATCGTGAGGGGGTACCGGACCATCTCAGGCGATGTGGCGTGCGTGCTGGCTGGAGTTTTACCCTGGGACCTGGATGCGCTTTCCTTGGCGTCAACTTACTGTCGGCGTCGAGGCCTTGCGTCCGGGGACCTTAGTCCAGCACGGCACGAGAGCGAGGAGCGGGATGCCGCACTTGAGCGGTGGCTCAGCAGGCTGGAGCACCCTTCGGCTGGTCGCAGGACCATCGACGCAGTTCGCCCCGTCCTTAGGCAGTGGTTGGCGAGACGTCACGGTGTACTCACTTTCCGGCTGACGCAGGTCCTCACGGGGCACGGATGCTTTGGCGGATATCTGTGCCGCGTCGCCGGAAGAGAGCCGGATCCACGCTGCCACCACTGCCACGGCTGCGTCGACGAGACGGCCCAGCACGTGCTGGAGGAGTGTCCAGCATGGGAGTCGGAGCGCGAGGCGCTCCGCAGTGTTGTGGGGGCTGACCTGACGTTGCCGGCTGTGATTTCCACCATGGTCGGCAACGAAAGGTCTTGGGCTGCCGTCCTGTCCTTCTGCGAGGATGTCATGTCGCGGAAGGAGGCGGCGGAGAGAGAAAGGGAGGCGACTTCCGATCTCGCCATCCGCCGCAAAAGGACCGGGCGCCGGAGAGCGGCCCACGATCGCCGCCTCCCCCCCTAACACTAGCCAGAGGGCGGTAGACTTGGGGAAGTCTGCCGTCTAACAACCTGGCCCGAGTAGGCGCGCGCGGTGTCCGCCGCGCGCCACTCCAGGAGTCGTCGAGGGGTGCTGCTCCCACCCCCCGACACCGAGTCGTGCCGTAAGGCAATCGCCGTCGGGGTCGCGGATGATTTTCTGGTTCCCGTGGCCCCGACCCCAAGGCGAGTAAGGTGGACACCGTCAGGTTTTAGTGGGTAGGCTGTCGCGCGTTTACCATCTGTGCGCGGCAGGAGCCCCACATAACCCGTCGTTCTTCCCCAGGCGGCGGGTACCCGGCAACAGGGTTTCCTGACGTAAAAAAAAAAAAAAAAAAAAAAAAAAAAAAAAAAAAAAAAAAAAAAAAAAAAAAAAAAAAAAAAAAAAAAAAGGTTAGGTTAGGTTAGGTTAGGTTAGGTTAGGTTAGGTTAGGTTAGGTTAGGTTAGGTTAGGTTAGGTTAGGTTAGGTTAGGTTAGGTTCCAGGCTGGAGCGCCCTTGCGCTGGCCGACGGACTATCGAGGCAGTTCGCCCCATTCTCACGCAGTGGTTGGGCAGGCGTCACGGCGTCCTAACCTTCCGCACCACACAGATCCTCACGGGGCACGGGTGCTTCGGGGGATACTTGTGTCGGGTCGCCGGGAGGGAGCCCACTCCTCGCTGCCACCACTGCGACGACTGTCCCGATGAGTCGGCCCAGCATACGCTGGAGGTGTGCCCAGCTTGGGCGACGGAGCGCGAGGCGCTCCAAAGTGTAGTGGGGGCGGACCTGACGTTGCCGGCTGTGATCTCTGCCATGGCCGGTAGCGAAAGGTCCTGGGACGCCGTCCTGTCCTTCTGCGAGGACGTGATGTCGCAGAAGGAGGCGGCGGAGAGAGAGAGGGAGGCGACTTCCGATCTCGCACTCCGCCGCAGAAGGACCGGGCGCCGGAGAGCGGCCCACGACCGCCGCCTCCCCCCCTAGCACGAGCCAGAGGGCGGTCGACTTGGGGAAGTCGGCCGTCCATTAATCTGGCCCGAGTCGGCGCGCGCGGAGGCGTCCGCGCGCCACTCAAGGAGGCCGTCAGGGGTGGTCTACCACCTTAGCCCCTGACACCGGGACGTGCCTCAACAGGCACTCGCCGCTGGGGTTTACAGAGGAATCCGGATACCTGTGACCCCAGCCTTGTGGCGATAGAGTGGCCTTTCGTCAGGTTTTTAGTGGGTAGGCTGCCGCGCGTTTACCATCTTTGCGCGGCAGGAGCCCCACATAACCCGTCTCGCTTCCCCAGGCGAGCGGGTACCCGTAAGAGGGTTTTCCTGACGTTAAAAAAAAAAAAAAAAAAAAAAAAAAAAAAAAAAAAAAAAAAAAAAAAGGTTAGGTTAGGTTCCCGAGGGAGTTGCTGGACTCCTACCGGGCGCGTCCCCAGGTGGCGGATAGGGGAACGCCACCCGCACTGAGCGGGTGGTACCGGAGCAATCCGGCGCGGACCAAAACCAGTAGGCATGGGCGTGCCTTTAGGGGTTTGTTAACCCCACGGCCTAAGGGAGCACACCCTGACAGAAAAGCGCGGAGGGGGGGCGAGTCTGGCGGGTGCTTAACTGCGCAGCCGGACTAGCACTCATGTGCACCGCCCCCGAACCTCGTAATCCCGATTCCCGGTGTCGTTGACATGTCTAGCGGCCGGGAGCTAGGACCGAGAGCCTTGGCTTCATTGCCCGGGCTGCGAGGAAGAAAACCTCTATAAAAAATTACCCCGAATCCCAAGCGGCGCAGCAGCGTGAGGGGATGCATGGCTGATGGGCGGTTCAGTCGTTACTGCTTTCCCCGCTAGGGTACCGGCCGACACTCTAGCGGGTTACGAGGAGGCTTATCTGGGTACAGGGGGCACTGCTCAGATGGACGTCTTTTTCCCCCATACTCGTGGGAACAGTATGGATTGTCGTAATAAAAAACCCCAAAATGACGATGTGCCTGCGACGGGCGGAGGAAACGTGCCAGTGACTGGCGGCGTAGATGTTGGGCCCGAGATGGGCGGAGTTGTTGCAGGGCCCGCGAAGGGCGGAGTGGAGGAGAGGTCTCTGGCAGGCGTAGCTGGGCGTAGGCCTGCGAAGTGCGTAGGCAGCGTGCCTACGAAAGGTGCTGGAGCGGGAGGTTGCCGGAGCCAATCCGGGTCACCGGATGACGATACCGGGCCGAAGGCTAAACTGGCAATCAATCGCGGGAGGGGTCGGCCACCCACAACAGGCCAATATGTGGGACTGGCGGAAGCCCAACGAGCCCTAAATGAGGCGAAGAAGGAGGAGCTAAGGCTCAAAGCCCTAAAAGAAGTGGCGGATATGGCGTCGGCGCTGAGGACCAGAGCTCAGAGAACCAGCCCGCGCCTATCAGATGGATCGAAAGGTGGAGTGGATGAGGAAGCGGATTCGGTGATGGCGCTTCAGGGACAGGTTAAGAGCAGCCTGGAACTCATCGAAAAGGTCGCCACAAGATCCGGCAACTTAAAGGGTACCTTTACTAAGGCCCTTAAAGATGCGGCGGCCACGATTGCCAGTGCCGTGGATAAACTTGCCCGGCGAACAGCATCTGAGGAGGCGGCACAGCTCCGAGCCGACAACACCAGGCTGCAGATGGAGGTGGCTGATTTGAGAAAGGAAGTGCGAGAAATGAGGTCGGAGCTGGAACAAGCTCGAGCAGCACCGCAACCACAACCACTTCCTTCGATTACGGACGTAACGCTGCACAAGAAACAGCAGGAGAGGTCCTATGCTGTCGCGTCGCCGGGAGTCCCCCAGGAACACGACACGGATATCTCGACGTCAGGAGCGATGCCTTTGAGCGCTGAGGAATTGGTGCACTCTGTGATGATGCAGGTGGGCTCCTTAATGAGTGCCCGTTTCGAGGCCATAGAAGCTAAGTTGGTACCAGTGCAACGAGTTCCATCGCCGTTGCCTGTAGATGCTGTTGCCCGTGGGGCGGGAGCTCCTACCACTACTCTGATGGCTCCGGCCAATCCGGGCCTAAAGCCGCAGAAGAAGAAGGGAAAAGATAAGAAGAAGAAGAAGAAAAAGAAATCCCCTAAGGCAGCGCAATCAGCTGCTCCTAAGGATATTGAGCCACCTCCACCTGCTCCAACCAGCTCAGACGGGTGGAACCTGGTAGTCAAGCGAGGCGCAAGGAAGAAGGCAGAGGCAGCCAATAAATTTCAAAAGAGGATGCCACCGGGCAAACAAAAACCACCCAAACTGCGACCACCCCGTTCAGCTGCAGTTGTTATTAGGCTCCAGCCCTCAGCTGTTGAGCGAAATATAACATACGGGGAGGTGTTTGCCCAGGTCAAGCAAAGGCTAGATCTCAACGACCTGGGCATAAAAGATCTCAGGTACAAGGTGGCTGCGACAGGTGCCAGGATGCTGGAGATACCTGGCGTCAACAATGAAGAGAAGGCAGACGCCCTAGCGCAGCAGCTGCGTAACATCTTGGCTGGTGAGGATGTGCACATTACCCGACCCATGAAACTCGCTGAACTTCGGGTGCTGGGTCTTGACGACTCAGCGACGCCAGAAGAACTAGCCGATGTAATCAGCAGGAAGGGTGATTGCGCCAAGGAGGCGGTAAAGGTCGGCGAGATACGCCGTAACCGGTTCGGCCTAGGGTCGGCATGGGCGAAATGCCCCGTATTAGCCGCCAAAAAGGTCGCAGCTGAGGGCAGGATACGGGTCGGACTTGTGTCGGCCCAAGTCAAACTGCTGCAGCCCCGACTCCAGCGGTGCTTCCGCTGCCACGAAGTAGGGCACGTGGCGGCGAAGTGCACAGGCGAACAAGATCGGAGTAGCCAGTGTTTCCGATGCGGGCAACCGGGGCACAAGCGCGGGCAATGCTCTGCCACGCCGCACTGTCCGGTCTGCGAGGCTGCTAAGAGGCCGGCCAACCACATAGTTGGAAGCGCAGCTTGTACACGGGTCCCAGCTCGTTGCCGCCCTGCGACTAGGACAGCCAAGCCGCCAGCAGAACTAAGAACGGATAGCAATGATGGCCACTAAAGTTCTACAAACCAACCTGAACCACTGTGCCAGAGCTCAGGACCTGTTTGTCCAGAGTTTGGTGCAGTGGTCGGTGCAGGTCGCCGTCATAGCGGAACCGTATTCGGTCCCACCGCGGGATAATTGGGCGGGGGATGATGACGGGCAGGTCGCCATCGTGACCCAGGTCGCCGTTGGCGCCCCGCCTTTCACGCGTGTCGTGAAGGGCTCGGGATGCGTCGCGGCACTGCTGGGTCGGGTCGTTGTGATCGGGTCATACTTCTCTCCCAACAAAACTCTGGCGGAATTCGAAGAGTTTCTGAACAGGCTGGGGGACTTAATTGCCAGATTCCAGCCTGCGGAAGTCCTTCTTGCGGGGGACCTGAACTCTAAGTCCAACATGTGGGGTTCGGCAGTGGAGGACGCGCGGGGGAAGGCCCTAGCGGAGTGGGCTGTTGCCACCGGCCTGACAGTCCTGAATCAGGGAACGGTCGACACGTGCGTGCGACGGCAGGGCGGGTCAATCGTGGACGTAACGTTCGCGAGCCCTGCTTTAGCGCGTCGTGTCCACGGCTGGCGAGTGCTGGATGATGTAGAGACGCTCTCTGACCACCGCTACATCCTATACGAGATCTCTACTCATCCGGCGGTGCCGCCAAGCCCTAACCAAACCCTGAGGGAGGAGGGTCCGAGGTGGCAGCTGAAGCGCCTCAACCCGGAGGTGCTGAAGGAGGCGGCGATTGTGGCCTCTTGGCTGCCTCAACGCATACCATCAGCAGAAGAGACTGCAAATCATATAGAAGAGCTGGTGAGGCGCATCTGCGATGCTGCAATGCCTCGGTCCGGGTGTCGCCCTCCAAGGCAGCAAGTGTGGTGGTGGACCGCAGAAATTGCGCAGTTGCGCGAGGACTGCGTTGCTGCCAGACGCCTTTTCTCGCATTACCGAAGGAGGGTACATCGGGATCGGGCAGAGGAGGACCGTAGATATGCCTGTTATGTGGAGGCGAAGACGCGCCTCCAAGCCCAGATCACCAGGGCCATAACTGAGGGTAGAGCCGAGATGCTGGAGGGGCTCGATAGAGATCCTTGGGGCACACCATATAGATTGGTTATGAACAAGCTTCGCCCCTGGGCCCCTCCATTAACCGAAACACTCGACTCGGAGGTGTTGGGGAGTGTGCTAGTGACTCTTTTCCCGCACCAGGACTTCGAGCCGCCGCAGATGGGTCCACGACTAATGGCCGATGAAGATCGAAGACCGGAGAACATACCAGAGGTCGATGAAGGAGAGATGGCAGATGCAATAGTGCGCCTGCGGGGGAGATCCGTTGCCCCCGGACCGGACGGAATACCTGGTCGCGCTCTAGCCTTGGCGATGGACGCTTTAGGGCCTTATGTGAGGGGGCTATTCACTGCCTGTCTGGCTCAAGCCATAATTCCACAGAGGTGGAAGACAGGCAGGTTAGTCCTCCTCAGAAAGGAAGGGCGTCCAGCGGAGTCTCCATCCGCCTACCGCCCCATCGTGCTGCTGAATGAACTAGCTAAGTTATTTGAGCGCATCATAGTCAGCCGCTTGATCAAGCACATGGGGGAGGTGGGACCGGATCTATCGGACGCTCAGTTTGGCTTCCGCGGTGGTCGTTCAACCGTGGATGCCATTCTGTGGGTCAAATCCCGCGCGCAGGATGCGGTCTCCAGGGGTGAAGTAGTTTTTGCGGTGTCCTTGGACATCGCAAACGCGTTTAACTCTTTGCCTTGGGCTTGCATCAGGGAGGCGCTCTGCTACCACGGGGTGCCAACCTACCTGCGTCGCATCATTGGCGCTTACCTGTCCGATAGGTCTGTGGTCTTTCCTAAACGGAACGGCTGGGGGAGACATGAAGTGTCGCGCGGTGTTCCACAGGGCTCGGTTCTAGGGCCGCTCCTGTGGAACATCGGCTACGACTGGGTGCTAAGGGGTAGCACACTGAGGGGTGTCAGTGTAGTGTGTTACGCGGATGACACCCTGGTCCTGGCGCGAGCGAAAAGCCACAAAGAGGCGGTGGCACTGGCGACGGCGGGAGTGGCCCACATTGTCAGTAGGATACAGAGGTTGGGGTTGGAGGTTGCTCTGGGGAAGTCGGAGGCGCTTTGCTTTCACGGCCCTCGAAGAGCACCTCCACCAGGCACCCACATCACGGTCGGTGGAGTCCGGATCGGCTTGTCGAGTACGATGAAGTACCTGGGACTCGTGCTCGACAGCCGGTGGAATTTTCGAGCGCACTTCCACGCCCTTGCGCCGAAATTGACCAAGACGGCAGGTGCACTCAGCAGGTTGCTGCCGAACATCAGCGGGCCGAATTGCTCCAGCAGGCGCCTTTACCTGGGAGTCCTCAGATCCATGGCGCTATACGGTGCCCCGGTATGGGCAGACGCTCTATGCCGTGAAAATGTGGCTGTTTTGCGGCAGTCGCAAAGGATTATGGCGACAAGAGTCGTAAGGGGTTACCGTACTATCTCGGGCGATGTAGCGTGCGTGCTGGCTGGAGTTTTACCCTGGGACCTGGATGCGCTTTCCTTGGCGTCGACTTACCGTCGGCGTCGAGGCCATGCGTCCGGGGACCTTAGTCCAGCACGGCGCGAGAGCGAGGAGCGGGATGCCGCGCTTGAGGGGTGGCTCGGTAGATTGGAGCACCCTTCGGCTGGTCGCAGGACCATCGACGCGGTTCGCCCAGTCCTAAGGCAGTGGTTGGCGAGACGTCACGGCGTCCTCACTTTTCGGCTGACGCAGGTCCTCACGGGGCACGGGTGCTTCGGCGGATACCTGTGCCGCGTCGCCGGAAGAGAGCCGGATCCACGCTGCCACCACTGCCACGACTGCGTCGACGAGTCCGCCCAGCATGTGCTAGAGGAGTGCCCAGCATGGGAGTCGGAGCGCGAGGCGCTCCGCAGCGTTGTGGGGGCTGACCTGACGTTGCCGGCTGTGATTAGGGCCATGGTCGGTAACGAAAGGTCTTGGGCGGCCGTCCTGTCCTTCAGCGAGGATGTGATGTCGCGGAAGGAAGCGGCGGAGAGAGAAAGGGAGGCGACTTCCGATCTCGCCATCCGCCGCAAAAGGACCGGCCGCCGGAGAGCGGCCCACGATCGCCGCCTCCCCCCCTAACACTAGCCAGAGGGCGGTAGACTTGGGGAAGTCTGCCGCCTAACAACCTGGCCCGAGTAGGCGCGCGCGGTGTCCGCCGCGCGCCACTCCAGGAGTCGTCGAGGGGTGCTGCTCCCACCCTCCGACACCGAGTCGTGCCGCAGGGCAATCGCCGTCGGGGTTCGCGGATGATTTTCTGGTTCCCGTGGCCCCGACCCCAAGGCGAGTAAGGTGGACACCGTCAGGTTTTAGTGGGTAGGCTGCCGCGCGTTTACCATCTTTGCGTGGCAGGAGCCCCACATAACCCGTCGTTCTTTCCCCAGGCGGCGGGTACCCGGCAACAGGGTTTCCTGACGTAAAAAAAAAAAAAAAAAAAAAAAAAAAAAAAAAAAAAAAAAAAAAAAAAAAAAAAAAAAAAAAAAAAAAAAAAAAAAAAAAGGTTAGGTTAGGTTAGGTTCCCGGGGGAGAGCTGACTCCTACCGGGCGCGTCCCCAGGTGGCGGATAGGGGAACGCCACTCGCCTTCGGACCGGGCGGGTGGTACCGGAGAAATCCGGCGCGGACCAACAGCATGGGGGGCGGGGGGCCTGCAGCCATGGGCCGTCGAACGTGGTTGAGGCCCAACCCGCACGGTGCCGCTCGTCGTTAGAGTGCGACTTTCGACGTTGCGGCTACCGGTTTGGGGAGGGTTGCCATTTCGGTGGCAGGACGGGTGTCCACCTCGGTGGACTGATTGGTGCCCCTCGTTCGTGGCTGCATCTGACGGCGTTGCGGCCATTGACGGGGGGATGGTGGAGGGTGTCGACTGATCGCTGGCCCGACGGTCACGGACGGACACCAGATGGACGGGGCTGCTTGCGGCCGGTTGTGATGGTTACCCACTTCGGTGGGTGGAGTAAAGTCCGCTTTTGCGGAAGGTTTGGTGGCCTCCCCCTGTCGCGGCTGTTTAACTGTCGGGGTTGCAGTCGCGGGTCTGGTTCCGCTTAGGCGGTCCCGTTGACCCGATGGGGGGTGGCGTGGCGTGAGTGGATGGGTCCCACTTCGGTGGGGGGTTTGGCCCACTTCGGTGGGTGGAGTGGGGTCGCGCGTCGTGGCTTCGGCTGGCGGCGTGTGACCGGTAGAGGGGTGGGCCGCGGCAGGAGGGGAGTCGTGGTATTTGCCAGTCTTCTCCTTCCGTGGTCCGGACGGGGCTGCGCGTCGTGGCTTCGGCTGTCGGCGTGTGGTCGCCGGTGGCGGGACCGCCTCGGTGGTCCCGCGATCGGATGGGGGGTGCCGGTGGCGAGGCTGTGTTAATAGCCTCGCAACCGGCAGAGGAGTGGGTCGCGGCGGGAGGGGAGTCGTGGTATTTGCCAGTCTTCTCCTTCCGCGGCCCGGACGGGGCCGCGCGTCGTGGCTTCGGCTGTCGGCGTGTGGCCGCCGGTGGCGGGACCGCTTCGGTGGTCCCGCGATCGGATGGGGGGGGAGCCGGTGGCGGGGCTGTGTTAATAGCCCCGCAACCGGTAGAGGGGTGGACCGCGGCGGGAGGGGAGTCGTGGTATTTGCCAGTCTCCTGCTTCCGCGGCCCAGACGGGGCCGCCACCGTTTGATGGCGGACGCGGTGGGGCTGCAGGGGAGAGGGCCGGTGTTTGGCCCTGACTTCTGCAGCCGCGTGGGGTTCCTACGGGGGCCTCACTGGATGGTGGCCTTCGGGCCTACCGCCGGGGCGCCGTAGTTGAATGCGCGAGCGATCCTGCGGCGTCCCACTATGGCGGAGGGGAGGGGATCGTTGGGGTTTAGTGGGTAGTACCGGCTCTTCTAGCTGGTGAGTCCCACACACCCACCTGGGGTTATAGGTGGACGGTGCGTAAATGCATTCCCCAACGTTAAAAAAAAAAAAAAAAAAAAAAAAAAAAAAAAAAGGTTAGGTTAGGTTCCCGGCCCGAGGGAGTTGCTGGACTCCTACCGGGCGCGTCCCCAGGTGGCGGATAGGGGAACGCCACTCGCTCTTCGTGAGTGGGTGGTACCGGAGCAATCCGGCGCGGACCAAAACCAGTAGGCATGGGCGTGCCTTTAGGGGTTTGTTAACCCCACGGCCTAAGGGAGCACACCCTGACAGAAAAGCGCGGAGGGGGGGCGAGCCCGGCGGGTGCTTAACTGCGCAGCCGGACTAGCACTCATGTGCACCGCCCCCGAATCTCGTAATCCCGGATCCCGGTGTCGTTGACATGTCTAGCGGCCGGGAGCTAGGACCGAGAGCCTTGGCTTAACCGCCCGGGCTGCGAGGAAGAAAACCTCTATAAAAAATTACCCCGAATCCCAAGCGGCGTAGCAGCGCGAGGGGATGCATGGCTGATGGGCGGTTCAGTCGCTACTGCTTCCCCCGCTAGAGTACCGGCCGACACTCTAGCGGGTTACGTTTAGGCTTATCCGGGTGCAGGGGGCACCGCTCGGATGGACCTTTTATTTCCCCCATACTCGTGGGAACAGTATGGATAATAATAATAAAAAACCCCAAAACGACGATGTGCCTGCGACGGGCGGGGGAAACGTGCCAGCGACTGGCGGTGTTGATGTTGGGCCCGAGATGGGCGGAGTAGAAGTGGAGCCCGCGATGGGCGGAGTTGCTGCTGGGCCCGCGAAGGGCGGAGAGCCCGAGAGGGGCGGTGTAAAGGAGAGGCCTGTGATGGGCGGAGTCAGAGCACGGCCTGCGAAGGGCGTAGCAGGCGCGCCTACTAAAGTTGCTGCAGCCCAAGGTTACCGAAGCCAGTCCGGATCACCGGAGGAGGAAAAGGAACCTAAGGCAAAAACAATGACCAATCGTGGGAGAGGTCGGCCACCAACAACGGGTCAATACGTGGGATTAGCGGAAGCCCAGCGAGCCCTAAATGAGGCACGGCGAGAGGAGCTAAGGCTCAAAGCCCAGAAAGAAGTGGCGGATATGGCGTCGGCGCTGAGGAAAAGAGCTCAGAGAACCAGCCCACGCCTATCAAGTGGGCCCAAAACTGGAGTGGATGACGAGGCGGACTCGGTAGCGGACCTCCAGGGGAAGGTCAAGAGCAGCCTGGAGGTCATCGAGAGGGTTGCCACAAGATCCGGCAACCTAAAGGGCACTTTCACCAAGGCCCTTAAAGATGCGGCGGCTATAATCGCTGGTGCCGTCGATGTGCTTGCCCGGCGCACTGCATCTGAGGAGGCAGCACGGCTCCGGCTGAATAATACCAAGCTGCAGAAGGAGGTGGCTGAGCTCAGGGAAGAAGTGGCTGCTATGAGGATGGAGCTAAATCGTGCTCAAACAGCATTACCACCACAACCGTCCCCTGTGAATCTGGCGCCCAGTATAGACGAAGAGGAACGGCAGGAGAGGTTGTGCACTGTCGTGCCACAGGCGGCTTCCCCACCGTCGAGCCCGATGCCACTCGGTACTGAGGAATTGGTGCGTACCGTAATGGAGCAGGTGGGCACCTTGGTTAGTGCCCGTTTTGAAGCCATGGAGGCTAAGTTGATACCAGCGCAACGAGTCTCAAAGCCGTTGCCAGTGGATACTGTTTCTCAGGGACCAGCTGCTACCACTACCCTGATGGCTCCGGCAAACCCAGGCCTGAAGGCGCACAGGAAGAGAGAGAAGAAAAAGAAAAAGAAGAAAGCGTTATCTAAAGCAGCCCAACCAATTGCCCCCAAGAATGCTGAGCTATCTCCACCTGCTCCTACCAACTCCGAAGGGTGGAATTTGGTGGTCAAGCGGGGTGCAAAGAAAAAAGCTGCCAAAGCTGCCAAAGCTGCCAAGCAGCAGCAAAAGAAGGTGCCACCGGGTGAACAAAAAACATCTAAATTGCGCCCGCCTCGTTCCGCTGCAGTCGTCATCAGACTCAAGCCCTCAGCTATCGAACGAAAGGTGACATACGGAGAGGTGTTCGCCCAGGTCAAGCAAAAGCTAGACCTCAACGACCTGGGCATCAAGGACCTCAGATATAAGGTGGCTGCGACAGGTGCCAGGATGCTGGAGCTACCTGGCGCCAGCAACGATGGAAAGGCCGATGCCCTGGCGCAGCAGCTTAATAATATCTTGTCCAATGAGGATGTGCACATTACCCGGCCGGTGAAGTGCGCTGAACTTCGAGTGCTGGGTCTGGACGATTCAGCGACACCAGACGAACTGGCGGAAGTCATCGGTAAGGTGGGTAACTGCGCACAAGAGGCAGTAACGGTTGGCGACATACGCCGTAACCGGTTTGGGCTAGGGTCGGCATGGGCGAAATGCCCCGTACTAGCCGCCAAAAAGGTTGCAGCTGAGGGCAGGATACGGGTCGGGTTTGTGTCGGCCCAGGTCAAACTTCTGCAGCCCCGACCCCAGCGGTGCTTCCGCTGCCATGAAGTAGGGCACGTGGCGGCGAAGTGCACAGGCGAACAAGATCGGAGTAGCCAGTGTTTCCGATGCGGGCAACCGGGGCACAAGCGCGGGCAATGCTCTGCCACGCCGCACTGTCCGGTCTGCGAGGCTGCTAAGAGGCCGGCCAACCACATAGTTGGAAGCGCTGCTTGTACACGGGCGCCAGCTCGTTGCCGCCCTGCGACCAGGACAGTCAAGCCGCCAGCGGAACTAAGAACGGATAGAAATGGCCACTAAAATTCTGCAAACCAACCTAAACCACTGTGCCAGAGCTCAGGACCTGTTTGTCCAGAGTCTGGTGCAGTGGTCGGTGCAGGTCGCCGTCATAGCGGAGCCGTATTCGGTCCCACCGCGGGATAATTGGGCGGGGGATGATGACGGGCATGTCGCCATTGTGACTCAGGTCGCCGTTGGCGCCCCACCTTTCACACGAGTTGTGAAGGGTTCGGGATGCGTCGCGGCACTGCTGGGTGGGGTCGTTTTTGTCGGGGCATATTTCTCTCCCAACAAAACTCTGGCGGAATTCGAAGAGTTTCTGGACAGGTTGGGGGACTTAATTGCCAGATTCCAGCCTGCGGAAGTCCTTCTCGCGGGGGACCTGAACTCAAAATCCAACATGTGGGGTTCGGCAGTGGAGGACGCGCGGGGGAAGGCCCTTGCGGAGTGGGCTGTTGCCACCGGCCTGACAGTCCTGAATCAGGGAACGGTCGACACGTGCGTGCGACGGCAGGGCGGGTCAATCGTGGACGTAACGTTCGCGAGCCCTGCTTTAGCGCGTCGTGTTCACGGCTGGCGAGTGCTGGATGATGTGGAGACGCTCTCTGACCACCGCTACATCCTATACGAGATCTCTACTCATCCGGCGGTGCCGCCAAGCCCTAACCGAACCCTGAGGGAGGAGGGTCCGAGATGGCAGCTAAAACGCCTCAACACAGAGGTGCTAAGAGAGGCAGCGGTCGTGGCTTCCTGGCTGCCCCGATATACTACATCCCCGGAGGAAACAGCCAACCGGATTGAAGAGCTGGTGAAGCGTATCTGCGATGCTGCAATGCCTCGGTCCGGGTGTCGCCCTCCAAGGCAGCAAGTGTGGTGGTGGACCGCAGAAATCGCGCAGCTGCGTGAGGACTGCGTTGCAGCTAGACGCCTTTTCTCGCACTACCGTAGGAGGGTGCACCGGGATCGGGCAGAGGAGGACCGTAGGTATGACAGCTATGTTGAGGCGAAGACGCGCCTCCAAGCCCAGATCACCAGGGCCATAGCTGAGGGTAGAGCGGAGATGCTGGAGGGGCTCGATAGAGATCCTTGGGGCACGCCATATAAAATGGTCATGAACAAGCTTCGCCCCTGGGCCCCTCCAATCACTGAGACTCTCGACAGAGAAGTGCTGCAGAGTGTGCTGGCGAGTCTCTTTCCGCACCGACACAACTTCGTGCCACCGCAGATGGCTCCGAGCATAGCGGTCGGCGACGATGTGGCACAGGAGGAGGAAATACCGGAGGTCAGCGAAGAAGAAGTAGCAGCTGCGGTTGTGCGCCTGCGGCGGAAATCCGTCGCTCCCGGACCCGACGGGATACCTGGTCGCGCTTTAGTCTTGGCGATGGACGCTCTAGGGCCTTATGTGAGGGGACTATTCACTGCCTGTCTGGCTCAAGCCATAATTCCACAGAGGTGGAAGACAGGCAGGTTAGTTCTCCTCAGGAAGGAAGGGCGTCCAGCGGAGTCCCCCTCCGCCTACCGCCCCATCGTGCTGCTGAATGAGCTGGCCAAGCTGTTTGAGCGCATCGTGGTCAGCCGCTTGACCAAGCACATGGTGGAAGTCGGACCGGATCTATCGGACGCGCAGTTTGGCTTTCGCGGTGGTCGCTCAACCGTGGATGCCATTCTGTGGGTCAAGTCCCACGCGCAGGATGCGGTCTCCCGAGGTGAAGTAGTTTTTGCGGTGTCCTTGGACATCGCAAACGCCTTCAACTCTTTGCCTTGGGCTTGCATCAGGGAGGCGCTCCGGTATCATGGGGTGCCGACCTACCTGCGTCGGGTCATCGGGGCTTACCTTTCCAATAGATCCGTTGTCTTTCCTGAGCGGAATGGCTGGGGGAGACGGGAAGTGTCGTGCGGTGTTCCACAGGGCTCGGTTCTCGGGCCGCTCCTGTGGAACATCGGCTACGACTGGGTGCTGAGGGGTAGCACACTGAGGGGCATCAGTGTAGTGTGCTACGCGGATGACACCCTGGTCTTGGCGCGGGCGAAGTGCCACAGAGAGGCGGTGACCCTGGCAACGGCGGGAGTGGCCCACATTGCCAGAAGAATACAGAGGTTGGGGTTGGAGGTTGCTCTGGGGAAATCGGAGGCACTTTGTTTCCACGGCCCTCGAAGAGCACCTCCATCAGGCACGCATATCACAGTCGGTGGAGTCCGCATCGGCTTGTCGAGTACGATGAAGTACCTGGGACTCGTGCTCGACAGCCGATGGAATTTCCGAGCGCATTTTGCCAACGTTGCGCCAAAATTGATGAAGACGGCTGGTGCACTTAGCAGATTGCTACCGAACATAAGTGGGCCGAATTGCTCTAGCAGGCGCCTTTACTTGGGTGTCTTAAGATCCATGGCGCTCTATGGTGCCCCGGTATGGGCAGACGCCCTGTGTCGCGAAAATGTAGCTGTTCTGCGGCAGTCACAAAGGACGATGGCGACCAGAGTTGTCAGAGGGTACAGGACCATCTCGGGCGATGTGGCGTGCGTGCTGGCTGGAGTTCTACCCTGGGACCTGGATGCGCTTTCCTTGGCGTCGACTTACCGTTGGCGTCGAGGCCATGCGTCCGGGGACCTTAGTCCAGCACGGCACGAGAGTGAGGAGCGGGATGCCGCTCTTGAGCGGTGGCTCAGCAGGCTGGAGCACCCTTCGGCTGGTCGCAGGACCATCGACGCAGTTCGCCCCGTCCTTAGGCAGTGGTTGGTGAGACGTCACGGTGTACTCACTTTCCGGCTGACGCAGGTCCTCACGGGGCACGGGTGCTTCGGCGGATACCTGTGCCGCGTCGCCGGAAGAGAGCCGGATCCACGCTGCCACCACTGCCACGGCTGCGTCGACGAGACGGCCCAGCACGTGCTGGAGGAGTGTCCGGCATGGGAGTCGGAGCGCGAGGCGCTCCGCAGTGTTGTGGGGGCTGACCTGACGTTGCCGGCTGTGATTTCCGCCATGGTCGGTAACGAAAGGTCTTGGGCTGCCGTCCTGTCCTTCTGCGAGGACGTGATGTCGCAGAAGGAGGCGGCGGAGAGAGAAAGGGAGGCGACTTCCGATCTCGCCATCCGCCGCAAAAGGACCGGGCGCCGGAGAGCGGCCCATGATCGCCGCCTCCCCCCCTAACACTAGCCAGAGGGCGGTAGACTTGGGGAAGTCTGCCGTCTAACAACCTGGCCCGAGTCGGCGCGCGCGGTGTCCGCCGCGCGCCACTCCAGGAGTCGTCGAGGGGTGCTGCTCCCACCCCCCGACACCGAGTCGTGCCGCAGGGCAATCGCCGTCGGGGTTCGCGGATGATTTGCTGGTTCCCGTGGCCCCGACCCCAGGGCGAGTAAGGTGGACACCGTCAGGTTTTAGTGGGTAGGCTGCCGCGCGCTTACCATCTTTGCGCGGCAGGAGCCCCACATAACCCGTCGTTCGTCCCCAGGCGGCGGGTACCCGGCAACAGGGTTTCCTGACGTTAAAAAAAAAAAAAAAAAAAAAAAAAAAAAAAAAAAAAAAAAAAAAAAAGGTTAGGTTCCCGGGGGAGTTGCTGGACTCCTACCGGGCGCGTCCCCAGGTGGCGGATAGGGGAACGCCACCCGCACAACTGAGCGGGTGGTACCGGTTCATCCGGCGCGGACCAAATCCAGTAGGCATGGGCGTGCCTATAGGGGCTTGTTAGCCCCACGGCCTAGGGGAGCACACCCTAAACAAAGCCGAAGCTGTGGATCAGCCTTTCTTCTTCATTATGGCCAGTATTAAAATGAATTCGAAACTACCCCAGGAGGGTAGCAGTGCGAGCACTGCGGAATCCCTCCACGCTACGGCGTGCTGTCCCGAGAATTCTGGGGGGGACAAATACGGCCATGGTGATGTCGGAGCGGAGCCCGGGACGGGCGGAGAGACGGAAAGAAGGAGAGACGGAAGATTGCCCGAGAAGGGTGGAGTTTTGAAGAGGCCCGCGACGGGCGGAGTTGGTGTAGTGCCAGAGACTGGCGGAAATAGAATAAGGACCACGAAGGGTGTAGTGAGCACGCTTCGTAAAGCTTCTGCGACTCAAGGCTGCCGTAGTTCGTCAGGATCACCAGAGGACGACAAGAGTGCGAAAACTGCAACCAATCGCGGGAGGGGTCGGCCACCTACCACAGGCCAATACGTGGGGCTGGCCGAAGCCCAGAAAGCCCTCAATGAGGCAAAGAGGGAGGAGCTCAGGCTCAGAGCCGAGAAGGAGGTGGCTGATAGGACGTTAGCGCTTAAGACCAGAGCTCAAAGAGCCAGCCCACACCCAGCCACGCCAGGTGGATCCAAAGATGGAATCTCAGAGAAGGCAGACACAGCAACGGAGCTCCAGGGAAAGATCACAAGTAGCCTGGAACTAATAGAAATGGTCGCTACGAAGTCTGGCAATCTGAAGGGGGTCTTTATCAAGGCGCTCAAAGATGCGGCGCGTACAATCGCAGGTGCCGTGGAGACGTTGGTACAGCGCACAGCATCTGAAGAGGCTGTACAACTCCGAGCTAATAACAACAGGCTCCAGATGGAGGTGGCGGATTTAAGAAAAGAAGTGCAGGAAATGAAGGCGGAGCTGGAAAGAGCTCGAGCAACGCCGCCGTCACGACCACCTTCCGAGAATCTAGCGCAGAATACGGAGGAGCTAGCGAAAATGGTAATGGACCAGGTAGGGACGATGTTGAATGCGCGTCTTGAGACAATTCAAGAACAGCTCCAGCTGGAGCAGCGCGCTCGTCCCTCGCTCGCAGCCGACAAGGCGAAAACGAAGAAGTCGTACAACCGGGATGATACCATAACCGCCACTACCACCTCGGCAACGCAGCTGAATCCTGTGGAAGAGAAAGAAAAGAAAAAGAAGCCCAGGGGGAAAAAGAAGAAGAAGGCGAGTGCGCCCCTACGGGCCGCACCAGAGGACCCGCGTCCCTTGCCACCCACTCCCGCCACTCTGTCGGAGGGGTGGAACGTGGTGGTCAAGAAGGGCTCCAAAAAGAAGGAGAGGGAAAAGAAAAAGCGGTTGGAGCGAAGAGCACAAAAGCCCCAGCCGCCCAAACTGCGCCCACCAAGATCTGCAGCGGTGGTCATTAGACTGCAGCCAGAGGCAGCGGAGCGCCTTACCTACGGCGAGATATTCGCCCGGGTGAAGCGTGAAGTGCGCCTGGAGGACCTAGGGATCGGAGACCTCCGATTCAAAGTAGCGACCACAGGGGCCAGAATGCTGGAAGTGCCCGGCAAAAACAGCGCGGAGAAGGCGGACACCCTGGCTCGGAAAATCAGGGATGTGCTGAGCGAAGACGACGTGGTTGTGTCCAGACCGACCAAATGTGCGGAGATTCGCGTTACCGGTCTGGATGACTCCGTGACATCAGGCGAATTGGCCGAAGTTGTCGGTAGAGTCGGAGGTTGTTCGCCCATAGAAGTGAAGGTAGGTGGAATACGCCGTGACCTTTTCGGGCTGGGGTCGGCTTGGGTCCGCTGCCCTGTCATGGCGGCTAAGAAGATAGTTGACGGCGGCCGCCTCCTGGTGGGACTGGTATCTGCGCAGGTCAAACTGCTGCAGCCCCGACCCCAACGGTGCTTCCGCTGCCATGAAGTAGGGCACGTGGCGGCGAAGTGCACAGGTGCACAAGATCGGAGTAGCCAGTGCTTCCGATGCGGGCAACCGGGACACAAGCGCGGGCAATGCTCTGCCACGCCGCACTGTCCGATATGTGAGGCCGCTAAGAGGCCGGCCAACCATATCGTTGGAGGTGCGGCTTGCACCCGAGCCCCAGCTCGCTGCCGTCCTGCGTCTGGAGCAGCCAAGCCGCCTACGGAGGGACTAGGAGCACACAATAACAATGGCTCTTAAGATCCTACAAGCGAATCTGAACCACTGTGCCAGAGCCCAGGACCTGTTTATCCAAAGCCTGGTGCAGTGGTCGGTGCAGGTCGGCGTTGTGGCTGAGCCATACTCGGTTCCTCCGCGAGATACCTGGATAGGGGATACCGACGGACAGGTCGCCATCGTGACCCAGGTCGCCGCTGGCGCCCCATCTTTTACGCGTGTCGTGAAGGGTTCGGGGTGCGTCGCGGCACTGCTGGGTCGGGTTGTCATAGTCGGGGCATATTTCTCCCCCAATAAAACTCTGGCGGAGTTTGAAGAGTTTTTGGACAGGCTGGGGGATTTAATTGCCAGGTTCCAGCCTGCGGAAGTCCTTCTCGCGGGGGACTTGAATGCTAAGTCCAGCTTGTGGGGCTCGGTAGTGGAAGATGCGCGGGGAAGGGCCCTTGCGGAGTGGGTGGTTGCCACCAACTTGACTGTCCTTAACCGGGGAACGGCCAACACGTGCGTGCGACGGCTGGGCGGGTCCATCGTGGACGTAACGTTCGCGAGCCCGGCCCTAGCGCGCCGTGTCCAGGGCTGGCGAGTGCTGGAAGATATGGAGACTCTCTCGGACCACTTATACATCCAGTTTGAGGTCTCCACTCATCCGGCGGTGCCGCCAGGCCCTAGGCGAACCTCGGGAGAGGACGGTCCGAGGTGGCAGTTAAAGCGCCTCGATGTGGAGGTGCTGAAGGAGGCCGTGCTAGTAGCCTCATGGCTGCCTCATAACACGAGGGCTGTCGAAGGCTCGGCGGAAAGACTTACGGAGTTGGTTACGCGAGCCTGCGATCTGTCCATGCCTCGCTCAAGGCGCTACCCATCTAGGCGCCAGGTGTACTGGTGGACGGCGGCGATTGCGCAACTGCGCGACGAGTGTGTGGCCGCCAGACGTCAGTACACCCGCTGTCGCAGACGGCGATTCAGGAGCCGCAACGCAGACGATAGGGAAAGGCACAGGGCCGAGGAGGACATATTATACGCTGAGTATGTTGCCACCAAAACCAACTTACAGGTAGCGATTGCTGAGTCGCAGACCACGTCCAGGGAACGGATGCTGGAAGAGCTCAACCGCGATCCCTGGGGGACGCCCTACAGGATGGTACGGAACAAACTCCGTACTCGGGCCCCCCCACTTACGCAGTCTCTCCAGCCTAGCGTAGTCCGGGAAGTGGTCGCGGCTCTGTTTCCCCACGGTGCGCAGGCAGAACATCAGCCGCCACCGATGGCTTCACGGGAGACGACACAGGAGGACAGAGAAGTCCCGGAAGTAGATGAAGGAGAGCTTGAAAGAGCGGTAGCTCGTCTTCGGGGAAAGAATGTTGCCCCTGGCCTCGACGGTATACCAGGGCGAGTGTGGGTGCTGGCCATGGAGTCTTTGGAGCTGCGAGTTAGAGGACTATTTACTGCCTGTCTGGCTCAAGCCATAATTCCACAGCGGTGGAAGACAGGCAGACTAGTCCTCCTCAAAAAGGAGGGGCGGCCCGCGGAATCTCCGTCCGCGTACCGTCCCATCGTCCTCCTAGACGAAGTGGCCAAGCTCTTTGAGCGCGTAGTAGCCGGGCGCTTGGTGGCGCACCTAGAGCAGGCGGGACCCAACCTCTCCGACGTCCAGTTTGGCTTTCGCGGTGGCCGTTCCACCGTGGATGCCTTTCTGCGCGTCCGGTCCCAGGCGCAGGAAGCAATATCCCGAGGCGACGTTGTTATCGCGGTATCGCTGGACATCGCGAACGCGTTTAACACGTTGCCTTGGAGCTGCATAAGGGAGGCACTCCGCTATCATGGGGTGCCGACCTACCTCCGTCGCGTCGTTGGGGCCTACCTGTCGGAGAGGTGGGTGAAGTTCCCAGGGCAAGGTGGCTGGGAAAGCCGGGAGTTGGTATGCGGGGTTCCACAGGGGTCGGTACTCGGACCACTCCTGTGGAACATCGGATATGACTGGGTGCTTCGAGGTACCGGTCTTAGGGGAGTTGAAATGACGTGCTATGCCGATGACACCTTGGTGACAGCTCGTCACCGAACCTATAGCGAGGCAGCCATACTGGCCAAAGCTGGAGTAGCTTTCGTCGTAGGTAGGATTCGGCGGCTAGGTTTGGAGGTTGCCCTCGGAAAATCGGAGGCAATATGCTTCCATGGTCCTCGCAGGGCACCTCCATCGGACGCGCATATCATCGTGGGGGGAGTCCGCATCGGCGTGAAGAGCACGATGAAATACCTGGGACTCGTGCTCGACAGCCGATGGACCTTCCGATCCCACTTCGACGCCCTGGTGCCGCGACTACTGAAGGAGGCGGCGGCTCTTAGTAGACTCTTGCCAAATGTGGGTGGACCGAGTGCTGTGACAAGGCGGCTCTACACAGGTGTCGTGAGGTCGATGGCAATGTACGGTGCCCCAGTATGGGCGGATACCCTTGATCGCGAAAACATCGCTCTGCTGCGGAGGGCGCAGAGAGTGATGGCGATCAGGGTCATCCGAGGGTACCGTACCATCTCAGGGGAAGTGGCATGTGTGCTGGCGGGAGTACTGCCGTGGGACCTGGATGCGCGTTCCTTGGCGTCGATATATCGTCGGCGTCGAGACCTAGCGTCCAGGGATCCCAGCACAGAACCACGCCAGATCGAGCTAGAGGATGAGCGGGTAGCCGCAGTCGAAGAGTGGCGGTCCAGGCTGGAGCACCCTTGCGCTGGCCGACGGACCATTGAGGCGGTTCGCCCCACTCTCGCGCAGTGGTTGGGCAGGCGGCATGGCGTCCTAACCTTCCGCGCCACGCAGATTCTCTCGGGGCATGGTTGCTTCGGGGGATATCTGTGTCGGGTCGCCGGGAGGGAGCCCTCTCCTCGCTGCCACCATTGCGACGACTGTCCCGATGAGTCGGCCCAGCATACGCTGGAGGTGTGCCCAGCTTGGGCCACGGAGCGCGAGGCGCTCAAAAGTGTTGTGGGGGCGGACCTGACGTTGCCGGCTGTGATCTCTGCCATGGCCGGTAGCGAAAGGTCTTGGGGTGCCGTCCTGTCCTTCTGCGAGGACGTGATGTCGCAGAAGGAGGCGGCGGAGAGAGAGAGGGAGGCGACTTCCGATCTCGCCCTCCGCCGCAGAAGGACCGGGCGCCGGAGAGCGGCACACGATCGCCGCCTCCCCCCCTAGCACAGCCAGAGGGCGGTCGACTTGGGGAAGTTGGCCGTCCACTAATCTGGCCCGAGTAGGCGCGCGCGGAGTCGTCCGGGCGCCACTCGAGGAGGCCGTCAGGGGTGTTCGAACACCTTAGCCCCTGACACCGGGACGGGCCTTGACAGGCACTCGCCGCTGGGGTTTACAGAAGAATCTGGATGCCTGTGACCCCAGCCCTATGGCGACAGAGTGGCCTCTCGTGTGGTTTTTAGTGGGTAGGCTGCCGTGCGTTTACCATCTTTGCGCGGCAGGAGCCCCACATAACCCGACTCGCTTCCCCAGGCGGGCGGGTACCCGTAACAGGGTTTTCCACACGTAAAAAAAAAAAAACAAAAAAAAAAAAAAAAAAAAAAAAAAAGGTTAGGTTAGGTTAGGTTAGGTTTTTTTTTTTTTTTTGAAATGAGTATAGGCATTTAAGCCAATAGAAGTAGCGCTACTGGTATACGCTTTCTTCTATTGTCTTTGGTGATTACGTAGTTTATTTAATTAGTTAATGGTCTTAGCGTATGGTCACGAGTCTTATTTATTAAAGAATTAGTTATTTTCTTAGAAGATAATGATGGTGTTATTTACATAAGGAGTAAAATTTATACAAAATGAATGATAAAGTATTAGTTTAACAAGATTATAATACAGTTATATACAATTAAGAGAATTAGGAAGTAACTTAGAGACTAATAGAATTTTTTTTTTTTTTTTTTTTTTTTTTTTTTTTTTTTTTTTTTTTTTTTTTTTTTTTTTTTTTTTTGAGTAGTAATTGAATTATCATACAATGTTGGTATATACAATGAAGTGACTTAGAAGTAAATTAGTGGCTAATAGGAGACTTAATAGTACAGATTAAAGAATACAATGTTGTTATATACAATGAAGTGGCTTAAAGTAAATTAGTGGCTAATAGGAGAACTTAATGGTATATATATTTTTTTTTTTTTTTTTTTTTTTTTTTTTTTTTTTTTTTTTTTTGTTTTTTTTTTTTTTTTTTTTTCCCTTTTGAGTAGTAATTGAATTATCATACAATGTTGGTATATACAATGAAGTGACTTAGAAGTAAATTAGTGGCTAATAGGAGACTTAATAGTACAGATTAAAGAATACAATGTTGTTATATACAATGAAGTGACTTAAAGTAAATTAGTGGCTAATAGGAGAACTTAATGGTATTTTTATATATATATATATATATATTTTTTTTTTTTTTTTTTTTTTTTTTTTTTTTTTTTTTTTTTTTTTTTTTCCTCTTTTTTTCTCTTCTTTTTTTTCCCTTTTTTTTTTTTTTTTTTTTTTTTTTTTTTTTTGTATATTAGTAGTTAAACATTTAGACTAGACTTAGATTAGACTTAATACTACATGTGATAATTTACAAATAATTAGGCCATATCAGCGCGTGTGTTAGTGAGGGTGTGGGTGGCTGCTGCTGGTTGTGATTCATTAAATTTTTTCAGTCGTTCGATGATGTTAGTGATGTGATTGATGAATGCCCTAAGAATGTGAGGTTTATCAATGATTTTGGTCAGTATAAGTGGGTCGTTGGGGGTGATGAGCTCATTGTCACAAGTAATATAGAAGTCGAGTCTGGTGCGCGAGAATCGCACGCATTGATGTATGAGGTGGTCGAAAGTCTGTGGGTCGGTGCCGTTGCACGGGCAGGTGTTATTATCTGTGATGTGGAAGCGGTGAAGGTACATTTTATGATAAGCATGATTGGTGAGGAATTGGGTTATCGGGAAGGTGAGTCTGGTGGTGTTGATAAAATTGCATAGGTCGCGGTATGTGGGAAGGAGCGTCTTAGTGTGAAGGGAACCGGGGGAGTTTTCATAAAAGGACTGTGAGGAGATGGCCAATTGTTTGCGTTTCTCGTTTTTAATATAGGAGATGGGGGTGTGGTAAAATGCGGGTTGGGAGTGCATAGTGGCCGCGGCTTTGGCGGCGGAATCGGCCAAATCATTGCCGGGGATACCGACATGTGCTCTGATCCAGGTGAATTTTATATGTATGTTCTTGGTTCTAGCGGTGTGGAGGGAGTGGAATATGTCGACGGCGAATTGATTATGGCTATAAGGGTTGAGGAGTTCTGTGAGTGCAGATTTACTATCGGAGAGGATATGGAAGGAATCGTGGGCAGGGTGGTTCTTTTTATTAATTAATTGTAAAATCCACTGACATGCTTTCAGTATTGCCAGCATTTCTGCCTGGAACACTGAGCATGTCGAGTGGAGTTTAAACTTTTTGACGGTACGATTGTCTAGTGGGTCAATGGCCACGAATGCAGCCCCTACAACATTGTCATGCTGGCTGCCATCAGTGAAGATGCGCCAGGAGTGGTGTGTGTCTAGGTCGTCAAATTCCTCTTTGCTGTTGACTTCATTAAAGGAGATGGGCAGACGGAGGGATGGGTGGAGTAGGGAAGACGGAAGGGCGGGTTTCTCAAGAGGGATGTCTGACGGAAGGAGGTCGGAGGAACCGCGCAGCTTAGCAATTTCAATATCGGCAATAGCTTTGATTTTATCAGGGAGGGGGGTGAGTTGTGCCAGGGATATGGAGGTGACTGTGCTGCATGTGCGGAAGCCATGAATGATCTTAATGGCGAAGAGGCGCTGTAGGGAGAGGAGTTTATTTGTGATATGTTTGTAGCGGAGAGCGCTGGACCAGACTCCAGCTGCGTATGTAATGATTGGAGTGATTACTTGCTCATATATGATGCGGATATTATCTGAATGAACACCCCAAGTGGGTCTTGTAAATAATAATAGCTTATGGTATAGTTTTTTAGATTTTTCTATTATCTGTATGACGTGACTAGTGAATTTAAGTTTTCTATCAATTACAATTCCCAAATATTTAATTTCATTGCTAAAAGACAGTCTGGAGTGGTCCATGTATATATTAATTTGTGTAGCTTTATTGGTGAAGCCGATAATTTTGGTCTTATCAGGCCCGAAGAGCAGTTTAACACTGCTGCCCCAGGCACTGATTTGAGTCAAGGCAGTGTTTGTGTTATTTTGGAGAGTGGATAAGGAGGGAGAGTGCAGGATGAGGAGGACGTCGTCGGCATAAGCTTGAATATGGCAATTAGGGGGAAGGGGAAGATCCAGAAGCTCGTCCAAAATGAGGTTCCACATCGTTGGACCGCAAACAGAGCCCTGTATACATCCCCGGGACATGGATCTGGTGAGTTTGCAATCTGATAAGTTTAGTTCAACAGCTCTGTCGGTAAAATAACTTTGGAGGATCAGGTAAATATTTCTGGGACAACTATATGATCGGAGTCTGCTAAGGATGGCTGGCCACCAGGCGTTATCAAAGGCGGCCTTGATGTCCAGTGATAGGGCGATCACGTGCTCGCCTGCAGCTTTTTTAGATTTGACGAGGTCTAAGGCAGTAAAAATGGCGTGTGTGGTGGAAGTCTGTTGTTTGAAGCCGAACTGGCGAGAATTATGGAGATTGTGGGTATTGAGGTGGCAGTTGAGGCGATCTATAATCAGTCTCTCTAGCAATTTACCAAAAACGTTAATTAGGCCTATTGGTCGAAAGGAAGAAAGGAGGGAGTAATTGGTCTTACCAGGTTTGGGGATAATTTTAATGATAGCGAGTTTCCATGCGGTTGGGAAGTAGGATATTTCAAGGCATCTATTATAAAGTGCGGTGAGATAGTTAGGGAACTGGTTGGCAAAATGGAGGCAGATGTCGGCAGTGAGGTGGTCTATCCCGGGTGCTTTTTTGTGGTTCATTTGTTTGATGCCATTTATGATCTCTGTTGTGGTGAAGGGGGGTTCTGAGGGTGTGTTAATGGGTGTGGTGGTCAGGGTTCTAATGGAATGTTGAGAGGGAGTGGAGTCAGGGGTATCGGGAGGGAAGAAGTTATCGATGAGGGCGTTAGCGGTCTCGAGGCTGTCTGTAGTGTGACTGCCGTCATTGAGGAGGAGGGTGGAGGGGGGGTGCGAGAGGGGTTTGGTTTGTATAATTCTGTTGGTGACAGACCACACATCTTCCTTATTCTGTCGGTTACAAAATTCTTTGAAATGTTCTGTGGCAGTAGTGCAGAAGGCGTCTGAATATTCGCGTCTGGCCTCGTTCCTTTCAGTGACTACGTCATCGAGGGGCAGACCGCGTCGTTTGTATCGTGTAAGTTTGTGGTGAGCTTTAAGTACCTTCTGTTTAAGTGACTGGAGTTGGTCGTTCCAAAAGGGTGGTTTTGTTTGTCTGCCGCGTGCACGGGGGAGTAAACGGTCACAGGCGAATTGGATGGCGGTAATGAGATCATTAATGATGATGTCGATTTGTTGTGGGTCGGCTTGATGAATGTAGTCAATGTTGGGGAGTTTGTCCCCGATAAGTTCAGTAAAGTCAGTGATTATTCCTTTCCAGTTAATATTAGCGGTGTTGTATTTAAATGTTGTTAGCTTTTTGTTTTTAGTGAATTCTGTATTGTGAAATGATAGGTGGAAGGTGATGGAGTTGTGGTCAGAGCTGGGGGTGATGTTAGGATCGACAGTCCAGTTTTTTATTTGAATGAAGGGTCGGCTGCTAGTAATAGTAAGGTCTATGATGGAGGAACGAGGTGTGCGGTGTGTGATGGTATTAAAAGTCGGTTCGTTTCCTGAGTTATGTATGGTCAAGTCGTTGATGGTGACGAATTCAACTATTTGGTTGCCTCTGCGGTTATCCGTATTGGAGCCCCACAGGCTGTGCCAACCGTTGAAGTCGCCACAGATGATGAAGTTAGAGTCAGGATGATGATGTATGAAAAGTTGTAATGATTCAAGAGTGTTGTAAGTGTCAATGCGAGGTTCTATATATACAGAAATGAAATAAATGCTACGATTGGAGTTACTGTCTTTAGTTTGAATTATACATAGGTTAGAGTTGGAGTATCTAGTCATGCCTAGTGTCGAAACTAGGTTTTTTCTGATGGCGATGGCAGCGTGGGTGGGGCGTCCGGTGGGAAATTGATATAGAGTGTAGTTTGTATTATCTAATTTCATGCGGTCTTGATTGCCGGAGTAAGGTTCAGTGATAAATGCAAAGTCTGGGTTTTGGTCATTAATGAATTTGGATAGTTCATGAAGTGCATTTCTGCTTCGTCCGAGATTGATTTGTATAGTGTTGTAATTATGAGATGATGATGGATGTGTGTGAAGTCTGTTGTGTGTGTTATTTATTGGTTGTTTATGATCCATAATCAATCCTTAAACGAGTGCGATAGATCATTGATTGTTTTCTCGGACATGAGTCAGAAGTGGCGCTGTGGTCTAATTTATCACTGCCCCCGTTGCTCTTTTCAGCAAAAGTTTTGCAGTTGTGACATTTAACTTTAGAAGGGTCCTTCTTAACTGGACAGTCATTGTATTCATGCCCAGATTCTGAGCAATGGGAGCAGTGAGTATCACTGTTATTGCAATGTTTACGCGTGTGACCATACCTAAGACACTTAAAACACTGCAGTAGGGGAGTGAATTCTTCTATGTACAGACGTTGGTGATCGACATTTAGCCTTTCAGTTTTTAGAATAGTTTGACATAAATATGGTGCGGTAATGAAGACTGCGTTATACAGCTTCTCGTTCTTATTGGGGCGTTTAAATTTAAACTCTAAGTCGCAATTATCCTTAATGTTGTTTTTGATTGAGTCGTTTTGATTAATAATTGTAAGTTTGAGGTCTTCTGGTGACATGTCGGAATTCACTCCCCTAACAATGAACATGGGTTTTAACTTTCTGGAGACTTCTGCAGATATGTATTGGTTGGACTCACCTACTTTCTTCAGGGTAGTTTGCAGGTGTGTTTCGTTGTCAAATTCGACCCGGAGCTTGTTATTGGAGACAAAATGTACTCCGGCCGGAGCAAAGTTTGTGTCCTTGAAGGACACAGATGCCCTCCAAGAGGACAGCGTGTCCGCCGAGGAGGAGCCCTCCTTTTTAGAGGTGATGATGAGGGCCGGCCTGGTGACCGGTGGTGTTGTCTGTGGTGATGACTTTTGTTTCTTAGAGGCCGTGCTCGCAGCTTGTGCGTATGACAGGGTGCCCGGCCCCTGTTGCTGCTGGTTGGTGGTGGTGGCGGCGACGGTTTGCTTCCTAAAATCGGCCAGCTCCTGCCTGACGGCGGTGATTATATCACTCTTCAGGTCGGCTTGTTGAAGTTGAAGTGTCGGTTCAGGTCTGTGTTCGGCAGCTATTATTTTGGGACCTATTTCAGCAACCCTTATTATCTCTACGGCGGCGGCGGTGATCAGTTTTTTATTGGCTGCGGTGACGCTTTTGCCTTCACTTACTGCACCCACGATGCGTGTGGAAAGCTTCTTCAGAGCGTTAACGAAAGATTCAACATCGTTTATGTCGGAAACGGTGCAGGGGAGAGAGGGGTGAGTGGGGGGGGGGGAAGCCCCTCCCTCACTATTATGAAGATCCATCATGTATTCGAGGTCAGCTCTTCCAGGAAAAAAGTTATTCCCCTGGAAGTGTGAAAATTTGGGAAAAAGAACTTTCTGATACTATGGTTGGATGGGTTGACCTTAAGATCGCTTCTGGCGACAGAACGAAAATCCACTCAGAATTCGCCTACGACGCACCGTTTCTGAGCTATGTGGTCGACAACGTTATTCGGTAATGGCGTCTTAGGGACTGTTTTAGTAAATATGGAATAATTTGGAAATTATTTGAGATGAATGCCTGAAAATCAGTGTCTCTGTACTTTGATAGACAGAGTACCTATTACGGGTGAAAAAGAGGGGGTATAGAATTTAGTTAGCGAGCAGTGTAGCCGTGAAGAGAGGGGGGTGCGACAAATTTCTGCAAATGAGAGATTTCTTCCAATGTATGGGCCTGAGGATAGTGTGCGGCACCTCGTTGAATAGGGTGAAGGAAGGCGGTTTAGGTGCAATTAAAATAATTTTAAAAAGTGGAAATTTTTAGGGGGGGTGGGGGGGGGGTGGGTTTTTATGCGAATGGGATAGAGGGATTAAATACAAAAGGACGACTGAAAACCTCTTTGGGTTTGGACAACTGGCTAGGAAGTTATAGAATTTATTAATTTTTCTGAAATTTAAGTTACGTAATTTGAATTAAAATTTTACTTTTTCCCTTTATGAATTAGATTGACAAAAAGTATATAATATGGATTGAGGTTGAAAATAAATGTATTTGGTGAAGGAAAATCTGGAGAAAATGTGAAAATGGTTGAGATATAACTATAAAACTGGTCGAAACGGATTTGCAAGTTTATCACGGAGTTAATTTTTATTCAATGTTTGGCGGAAAAATTCACTATAAATTGAGTTTTCACAATAAAATTTTAGTTCTTTCACTATTGTAAACTACACTAAATCTGCTGTCTATTTCACTAATAAAAACTGGGGGTCCTCGCTTTAGATTTTTATATAAAGTACTTACAATTTTGTCCTTATCACTGTAAAACTGAATTGCTATTGGTTTTCCAACACTTTTCGCGAAAATTGAAAATGTTTTTCCACTTTGTCTTTGTACTGGTGAAGGCGAATCCTTTAATGTATAACACTTGGGTATTACACTCGAGACCAGGAAACGAGCGAGAGTTCCAGTCACGTGATCACAACACTAAATGTTCCAAAAATGTCACTAATCTTAACTGTAAAAATCTGTAATTTTAGTATGTTGCGGAAGGCACTGTCTCTAATCTATTGGTAAAATAAAATTTGGGGGTCGTCGATCTTAATCTCGTGGCGCACGCACTTAAAGTTTAAAAATTTGCAATTTTACCCGTTTTTGCAGTGAAAACCGGGTGTAACGCACTGAGTCTATGTTTGATCACCACCAAAAGTACCTCACTGTATAGGGGATGTTGTTACGAATCCAACGGTATATCGCACAGTCACATAAGTTAATATTTAGGTCCTTTTCCGAATTTTTGAAGTTTTTCACTTGAGAATTTTAAAAAGTTTATGAGTCTTTATATGGAGAAAAACACTGTTTTAGCTGTGAAAATTCGAGTTTTCCATCTATCCGAATTTCAAAAACACCACCATAAAGCTTGCGCTAGCGCGCAACTTTAGGTGGTTTTTCCGCATTTTTATCACTTAAGGAGCCGAACTTAGGAATTTTTTGGTACGGAGCGACGCGGAAACGATGCGTACGCGGCGAGCTCACGCGCCAGACTTGGTTAGGTTAGGTTAGGTTAGGTTAGGTTAGGTTAGGTTAGGTTAGGTTAGGTTAGGTTAGGTTAGGTTAGGTTAGGTTAGGTTAGGTTAGGTTAGGTTAGGTTAGGTTCCCGGGGGAGAGCTGACTCCTACCGGGCGCGTCCCCAGGTGGCGGATAGGGGAACGCCACCCGCTTAGAGGGGCGGGTGGTACCGGAGAAATCCGGCGCGGACCAACAGCAGGGGCGTGCCTCTAACCGTGGTTCAGACCCCCACGGTTAGAGGCACGCTCAGGGAGGGGCCGCTCTCCGTTGAGGCTTCGGCTTCCGGAGTTGCGGCCACCGGGGTGGGGCCGCTTCGGCGGTCTCGCTTCCGGAGGGTGGGTGCCGGCTGCGGGACTGTGTTGGCAGGCTCGCAGCTGGCTGAGGGGGAAGACCGCGGAGGGAGAGGAGTGCCGGTATTACGGTGCGCCGTTCTCCCTGCCCTCCGTGGCCTTGACGGGGCCGCCACCGTCTTCGATGGCGGACGCGGTGGGGCTGCAGGGGAAGAGGAGTGTCGGTGTTTCGTTGCCGCTCTCCCTGTCCTCTGCAGCCGAAGGGAGGTGGCCCGCTTCGGCGGGATGGTGGGGCTGCTCGTTTGGGCTTCGGCCTTGACGTTGCGGCCACCGGTGGTGGGATCGCTTCGGCGGTCTTACGATCGGGTGATGGGGACCGGTGGCGGGACTGTTGTGGCAGGCTCGCAACCGGTGGAGGGGTAGGCCGCGGCGGGAGAGGAGTGTCGGTATTACGGTGCGCCGCTCTCCCTGCCCTCCGCGGCCTTGACGGGGGCCGCCAACGTTAGATGGCGGACGCGGTGGGGCTGCAGGGGAGAGGGTCGGTGTTTCGATGCCGTTTTCCCTGTCCTCTGCAGCCGTTTGAAGGTGGCCTGCTTCGGTGGGCGGTGTGGTTGGGTGAGGGGGTTGCTCCGGGCACTTCTCTGCTGTAGCAGAGTGGGCTTGCGAGCAGCCCCCCCACCCTTTGGAGAGGTGGTCAGCCCGGATCTCGGGTGGACCTGCCCACTTCGGTGGGAGGAGTGGGGCCGCGCGTCGTGGCTTCGGCTGTCGGCGTGTGGCCGCCGGTGGCGGGACCGCTTCGGTGGTCCCGTGATCGGATGGGGGGGAGCCGGAGGCGAGGCTGTGTTAATAGCCTCGCAACCGGTAGAGGGGTGGACCGCGGCAGGAGGGGAGTCGTGGTATTTGCCAGTCTCCTGCTTCCGCGGCCCAGACGGGGTCGCCACCGTTTGATGGCGGCGCGGTGGGGCTGCAGGGGAGAGGGCCGTTGTTTCGGGCCCTGACTTCTGGAGCCGCGTGGGGCTCCTACGGGGGCCTCACTGGATGGTGGCCTTCGGGCCTACCGCCGGGGCGTCGTAGTGGAATGCGCAAGCGATCCTGCGGCGTCCCATTATGGCGGAGGGGTTGGGATCGTTGGGGTTTAGTGGGTAGTACCGGCTCTTCTAGCTGGTGAGTCCCACACACCCACCTGGGGTTATAGGTGGACGGTGCGTAAATGCATTCCCCAACGTTAAAAAAAAAAAAAAAAAAAAAAAAAAAAAAAAAAAAAAAAAAAAAAAAAAAAAAAAAAAAAAAAAAAAAAAAAAAAAAAAAAAAAAAAAAAAAAAAAAAAAAAAAAAAGGTTAGGTTAGGTTAGGTTAGGTTAGGTTAGGTTAGGTTAGGTTAGGTTAGGTTAGGTTAGGTTACTCTAGATGTCGTCGGGGGGTGCTGCTCCCACCCCCCGACACCGAGTCGTGCCGCAGGGCAATCGCCGTCGGGGTTCGCGGATGATTTTCTGGTTCCCGTGGCCCCGACCCCAAGGCGAGTAAGGTGGACACCGTCAGGTTTTAGTGGGTAGGCTGCCGCGCGTTTACCATCTTTGCGCGGCAGGAGCCCCACATAACCCGTCGTTCTTCCCCAGGCGGCGGGTACCCGGCAACAGGGTTTCCTGACGTAAAAAAAAAAAAAAAAAAAAAAAAAAAAAAAAAAAAAAAAAAGGTTAGGTTAGGTTAGGTTCCCGGGTCAAGCCATAATTCCACAGCGGTGGAAGACAGGCAGACTAGTCCTCCTCAAAAAGGAGGGGCGGCCCGCGGAATCTCCATCCGCGTATCGTCCCATCGTCCTCCTAGACGAAGTGGCCAAGCTCTTTGAGCGCGTAGTAGCCGGGCGCTTGGTGGCGCACCTAGAGCAGGCGGGACCCAACCTCTCCGACGTCCAGTTTGGCTTTCGCGGTGGCCGTTCCACCGTGGATGCCATTCTGCGCGTCCGGTCCCAGGCGCAGGAAGCAGTCTCCCGGGGCGACGTTGTTATCGCGGTATCGCTGGACATCGCGAACGCGTTTAACACGTTGCCTTGGAGCTGCATAAGGGAGGCACTCCGCTATCATGGAGTGCCGACCTACCTCCGTCGCGTCGTAGGGGCCTACCTGTCGGAGAGGTGGGTGACGTTCCCAGGACAGGGAGGATGGGAAAGTCGGGAGGTGGTGTGCGGTGTTCCACAGGGGTCGGTACTTGGACCACTCCTGTGGAACATCGGATACGACTGGGCGCTGAGAGGTGCCGGTCTGCGAGGTGTGGAAGTCACCTGTTACGCGGATGACACACTGGTGACGGCGAGACAGTCGACGTACAGGGAGGCGGCGATCCTAGCGACAGCGGGGGTAGCACATGTTGTGGGAAGGATCCGGCGACTGGGTCTAGAGGTGGCTCTCGAAAAGTCGGAGGCTGTGTGCTTCCATGGTCCGCGAAAGGCGCCACCATCGGATGCGCACATCGTCGTGGGGGGGGTCCGCATCGGCGTGAAGAGCACGATGAAGTACCTAGGACTCGTGCTCGACAGCCGGTGGGACTTCCGGGCGCACTTCAGTGCTTTGGTGCCGCGGTTATTGAAGGAGGCAGCAGCACTGTGCAGGCTTCTTCCGAACGTGGGTGGACCTAGCATCGCGTGTCGGAAGTTGTATACCGGGGTGATTCGCTCTATGGCGATGTACGGTGCCCCAGTTTGGGCGGATGGCCTGGCTCGCGAGAACATCGCTCTGCTGCGGAGGGCGCAGAGAGTGATGGCGATAAGGGTCATCCGAGGGTACCGTACCATCTCCGGGGAGGTGGCGTGCGTGCTGGCCGGTGTTATGCCTTGGGACCTGGATGCGCTTTCCTTGGCGTCGATCTTTTGTCGGCGTCGAGGCCCAGCGTCCAGGGATCCCAGCTCAGCACCACGCGGGATCGAGCAGGAGGAAGAGCGGGTTGCCGCGTTGGAAGAGTGGGGGTCCAGGCTGGAGCGCCCTTGCGCTGGCCGACGGACCATCGAGGCAGTTCGCCCCATTCTCGCGCAGTGGTTGGGCAGGCGTCACGGCGTCCTAACCTTCCGCACCACGCAGATCCTCTCGGGGCACGGTTGCTTCGGGGGATATCTGTGTCGGGTCGCCGGAAGGGAGCCCACTCCTCGCTGCCACCACTGCGACGACTGTCTCGATGAGTCGGCCCAGCATACGCTGGAGGTGTGCCCAGCTTGGGCGACGGAGCGCGAGGCGCTCCAAAGTGTTGTGGGGGCGGACCTGACGTTGCCGGCTGTGATCTCTGCCATGGCCGGTAGCGAAAGGTCCTGGGACGCCGTCCTGTCCTTCTGCGAGGACGTGATGTCGCAGAAGGAGGCGGCGGAGAGAGAGAGGGAGGCGACTTCCGATCTCGCACTCCGCCGCAGAAGGACCGGGCGCCGGAGAGCGGCCCACGACCGCCGCCTCCCCCCCTAGCACGAGCCAGAGGGCGGTCGACTTGGGGAAGTCGGCCGTCCACTAATCTGGCCCGAGTCGGCGCGCGCGGAGGCGTCCGCGCGCCACTCGAGGAGGCCGTCAGGGGTGGTCTTCCACCTTAGCCCCTGACACCGGGACGTGCCTCAACAGGCACTCGCCGCTGGGGTTTACAGAGGAATTTGGATGCCTGTGACCCCAGCCTTATGGCGACAGAGTGGGCCTTTCGTGTGGTTTTTAGTGGGTAGGCTGCCGTGCGCTTACCATCTTTGCGCGGCAGGAGCCCCACATAACCCGTCTCGCTTCCCCAGGCGAGTGGGTACCCGTAACAGGGTTTTCCACACGTAAAAAAAAAAAAAAAAAAAAAAAAAAAAAAAAAAAAAAAAAAAAAAAAAAAAAAAAAAAAAAAAGGTTAGGTTCCCGGGGGAGAGCTGACTCCTACCGGGCGCGTCCCCAGGTGGCGGATGGGGGAACGCCACCCGCTTGCCCCACAGCGGGTGGTACCGGAGAAATCCGGCGCGGACCAACAGCAGGGGGGGTGCCTCTGGCCGTGGGCCGTCGAACGCGGTTGAGGCACCGCCCGAGTGGGGCCGCTCTCCGTTGAGGCTTCGGCTTCCGGAGTTGCGGCCACCGGGGGTGGGGCCGCTTCGGCGGTCTCGCAACCGGATGGGGGGGGCCCACTTCGGTGGGAGGGGGTTGGAGCCTCTCGTTAGTGGCTGCATCTGACGGCGTTGCGGCCACTGACGGGGGGATGGTGGTGGGTGCCTCTGGCCGTGGGCCGTCGAACGCGGTTGAGGCACCACGAGGACGGCGATTGGCGGTTGTGGCCCACTTCGGTGGGGGGATCGTGGTCCACTTCGGTGGAAGAGTTGGGGGCCTCTCTCTCGTCGTGGCTGCATCTGACGGCGTTGCGGCCACTGGTGGTGGGGTCGCTTCGGCGATCCCGCTATCGGATGAGAGGGGGGCGAAGGCGGTGGGGCTGCAGGGGAAGAGGAGTGCCGGTGTGTCGTTGCCGTTCTCCCTGTCCTCTGCAGCCGGATGGAGGTAGCCCACTTCGGTGGGCGGAGAGGGGGCCAGAGGGCGGTCGGCTAGGGGAGGTCGGCCGTCCACTATTCTGGCCAGAGGAGGCTGTCAGGGGTGGTCGGCCATCTCAGCCCCTGACTCCGAGACGTGCCGAAAGGCAATCGCCGTCGGGGTCGCGGAAGAGTCTTTTTGGTACCCGCGGCCCCGGCCTTATGGCGACGAGGAGGAAATTCTGTCAGGTTTTTTAGTGGGTAGGCTGCCGCGCGCTTACCATCTTTGCGCGGCAGGAGCCCCACATAACCCGCCTCGCTTCCCCGATTGGCGAGCGGGTACCCGTAACAGGGTTTTTCCTGACGATAAACAAAAAAAAAAAAAAAAAAAAAAAAAAAAAAAAAAAAAAAAAAAAAAAAAAAAAAAAAAAAAAAAAAGGTTAGGTTAGGTTAGGTTAGGTTAGGTTAGGTTCCCGGGGGAGAGCTGACTCCTACCGGGCGCGTCCCCAGGTGGCGGATGGGGGAACGCCACCCGCTTGCCCCACAGCGGGTGGTACCGGAGAAATCCGGCGCGGACCAACAGCAGAGGGGGTGCCTCTGGCCGTGGGCCGTCGAACGCGGTTGAGGCAACGCCCGAGTGGGGCCGCTCTCCGTTGAAGCTTCGGCTTCCGGAGTTGCGGCCACCGGGGGTGGGGCCGCTTCGGCGGTCTCGCAACCGGATGGGGGGGGCCCACTTCGGTGGGAGGGGGTTGGAGCCTCTCGTTAGTGGCTGCATCTGACGGTGTTGCGGCCACTGACGGGGGGATGGTGGTGGGTGCCTCTGGCCGTGGGCCGTCGAACGCGGTTGAGGCACCACGAGGACGGCGATTGGTGGTCGTGGCCCACTTCGGTGGGGGGACTGTGGTCCACTTCGGTGGAAGAGTTGGGGGCCTCTCTCTCGTCGTGGCTGCATCTGACGGCGTTGCGGCCACTGGTGGTGGGGTCGCTTCGGCGATCCCGCTATTGGATGAGAGGGGGGCGGAGGCGGTGGGGCTGCAGGGGAAGAGGAGTGCCGGTGTGTCGTTGCCGTTCTCCCTGTCCTCTGCAGCCGGATGGAGGTAGCCCACTTCGGTGGGCGGAGAGGAGGCCAGAGGGCGGTCGGCTAGGGGAGGTCGGCCGTCCACTATTCTGGCCAGAGGAGGCGGTCAGGGGTGGTCGGTCATCTCAGCCCCTGACACCGAGACGTGCCGAAAGGCAATCGCCGCCGGGGTCGCGGAAGAGTCTTATTGGTACCCGTGACCCCAGCCTTATGGCGACGAGGAGGAATTTTGTCAGGTTTTTTAGTGGGTAGGCTGCTGCGCGTTTACCATCTTTGCGCGGCAGGAGCCCCACATAACCCGCCTCGCTTCCCCAATTGGCGAGCGGGTACCCGTAACAGGGTTTTTCCTGACGATAAAAAAAAAAAAAAAAAAAAAAAAAAAAAAAAAAAAAAAAAAAAAAAAAAAAAAAAAAAAAAAAAAAAAAAAAAAAAAAAAAAAAAAAAGGTTAGGTTAGGTTAGGTTAGGTTCCCGGGGGAGAGCTGACTCCTACCGGGCGCGTCCCCAGGTGGCGGATAGGGGAACGCCACTCGCCTTCGGACCGGGCGGGTGGTACCGGAGAAATCCGGCGCGGACCAACAGCATGGGGGGCGGGGGGCCTGCAGCCATGGGCCGTCGAACGTGGTTGAGGCCCAACCCGCACGGTGCCGCTCGTCGTTAGAGTGCGACTTTCGACGTTGCGGCTACCGGTTTGGGGAGGGTTGCCACTTCGGTGGCAGGACGGGTGTCCACCTCGGTGGACTGATTGGTGCCCCTCGTTCGTGGCTGCATCTGACGGCGTTGCGGCCATTGACGGGGGGATGGTGGAGGGTGTCGACTGATCGCTGGCCCGACGGTCACGGACGGACACCAGATGGACGGGGCTGCTTGCGGCCGGTTGTGATGGTTACCCACTTCGGTGGGTGGAGTGAAGTCCGCTTTTGCGGAAGGTTTGGTGGCCTCCCCCTGTCGCGGCTGTTTAACTGTCGGGGTTGCAGTCGCGGGTCTGGTTCCGCTTAGGCGGTCCCGTTGACCCGATGGGGGGTGGCGTGGCGTGAGTGGATGGGTCCCACTTCGGTGGGGGGTTTGGCCCACTTCGGTGGGTGGAGTGGGGTCGCGCGTCGTGGCTTCGGCTGGCGGCGTGTGACCGGTAGAGGGGTGGGCCGCGGCAGGAGGGGAGTCGTGGTATTTGCCAGTCTTCTCCTTCCGTGGTCCGGACGGGGCTGCGCGTCGTGGCTTCGGCTGTCGGCGTGTGGCCGCCGGTGGCGGGACCGCCTCGGTGGTCCCGCGATCGGATGGGGGGTGCCGGTGGCGAGGCTGTGTTAATAGCCTCGCAACCGGCAGAGGAGTGGGTCGCGGCGGGAGGGGAGTCGTGGTATTTGCCAGTCTTCTCCTTCCGCGGCCCGGACGGGGCCGCGCGTCGTGGCTTCGGCTGTCGGCGTGTGGCCGCCGGTGGCGGGACCGCTTCGGTGGTCCCGCGATCGGATGGGGGGGGGAGCCGGTGGCGGGGCTGTGTTAATAGCCCCGCAACCGGTAGAGGGGTGGACCGCGGCGGGAGGGGAGTCGTGGTATTTGCCAGTCTCCTGCTTCCGCGGCCCAGACGGGGCCGCCACCGTTTGATGGCGGACGCGGTGGGGCTGCAGGGGAGAGGGCCGGTGTTTGGCCCTGACTTCTGCAGCCGCGTGGGGTTCCTACGGGGGCCTCACTGGATGGTGGCCTTCGGGCCTACCGCCGGGGCGCCGTAGTTGAATGCGCGAGCGATCCTGCGGCGTCCCACTATGGCGGAGGGGAGGGGATCGTTGGGGTTTAGTGGGTAGTACCGGCTCTTCTAGCTGGTGAGTCCCACACACCCACCTGGGGTTATAGGTGGACGGTGCGTAAATGCATTCCCCAACGTTAAAAAAAAAAAAAAAAAAAAAAAAAAAAAGGTTAGGTTAGGTTAGGTTTTTTTTTTTTTGAAATGAGTATAGGCATTTAAGCCAATAGAAGTAGCGCTACTGGTATACGCTTTCTTCTATTGTCTTTGGTGATTACGTAGTTTATTTAATTAGTTAATGGTCTTAGCGTATGGTCACGAGTCTTATTTATTAAAGAATTAGTTATTTTCTTAGAAGATAATGATGGTGTTATTTACATAAGGAGTAAAATTTATACAAAATGAATGATAAAGTATTAGTTTAACAAGATTATAATACAGTTATATACAATTAAGAGAATTAGGAAGTAACTTAGAGACTAATAGAAATTTTTTTTTTTTTTTTTTTTTTTTTTTTTTTTTTTTTTTTTTTTTTTTTTCCTCTTTTGAGTAGTAATTGAATTATCATACAATGTTGGTATATACAATGAAGTGACTTAGAAGTAAATTAGTGGCTAATAGGAGACTTAATAGTACAGATTAAAGAATACAATGTTGTTATATACAATGAAGTGACTTAAAGTTAATTAGTGGCTAATAGGAGAACTTAATGGTATTTTTTTTTTTTTTTTTGTTTTTTTTTTTTTTGTTTTTTTTTTTTTTTTTTTTTTTTTTTTTTTTTCCTTTTGAGTAGTAATTGAATTATCATACAATGTTGGTATATACAATGAAGTGACTTAGAAGTAAATTAGTGGCTAATAGGAGACTTAATAGTACAGATTAAAGAATACAATGTTGTTATATACAATGAAGTGACTTAAAGTTAATTAGTGGCTAATAGGAGAACTTAATGGTATTTTTTTTTTTTTTTTTTTTTTTTTTTTTTTTTTTTTTTTTTTTTTTTTTTTTTTTTTTTTTTTTTTTTTTTTTTTTTTTTTTTTTTTTGTATATTAGTAGTTAAACATTTAGACTAGACTTAGATTAGACTTAATACTACATGTGATAATTTACAAATAATTAGGCCATATCAGCGCGTGTGTTAGTGAGGGTGTGGGTGGCTGCTGCTGGTTGTGATTCATTAAATTTTTTCAGTCGTTCGATGATGTTAGTGATGTGATTGATGAATGCCCTAAGAATGTGAGGTTTATCAATGATTTTGGTCAGTATAAGTGGGTCGTTGGGGGTGATGAGCTCATTGTCACAAGTAATATAGAAGTCGAGTCTGGTGCGCGAGAATCGCACGCATTGATGTATGAGGTGGTCGAAAGTCTGTGGGTCGGTGCCGTTGCACGGGCAGGTGTTATTATCTGTGATGTGGAAGCGGTGAAGGTACATTTTATGATAAGCATGATTGGTGAGGAATTGGGTTATCGGGAAGGTGAGTCTGGTGGTGTTGATAAAATTGCATAGGTCGCGGTATGTGGGAAGGAGCGTCTTAGTGTGAAGGGAACCGGGGGAGTTTTCATAAAAGGACTGTGAGGAGATGGCCAATTGTTTGCGTTTCTCGTTTTTAATATAGGAGATGGGGGTGTGGTAAAATGCGGGTTGGGAGTGCATAGTGGCCGCGGCTTTGGCGGCGGAATCGGCCAAATCATTGCCGGGGATACCGACATGTGCTCTGATCCAGGTGAATTTTATATGTATGTTCTTGGTTCTAGCGGTGTGGAGGGAGTGGAATATGTCGACGGCGAATTGATTATGGCTATAAGGGTTGAGGAGTTCTGTGAGTGCAGATTTACTATCGGAGAGGATATGGAAGGAATCGTGGGCAGGGTGGTTCTTTTTATTAATTAATTGTAAAATCCACTGACATGCTTTCAGTATTGCCAGCATTTCTGCCTGGAACACTGAGCATGTCGAGTGGAGTTTAAACTTTTTGACGGTACGATTGTCTAGTGGGTCAATGGCCACGAATGCAGCCCCTACAACATTGTCATGCTGGCTGCCATCAGTGAAGATGCGCCAGGAGTGGTGTGTGTCTAGGTCGTCAAATTCCTCTTTGCTGTTGACTTCATTAAAGGAGATGGGCAGACGGAGGGATGGGTGGAGTAGGGAAGACGGAAGGGCGGGTTTCTCAAGAGGGATGTCTGACGGAAGGAGGTCGGAGGAACCGCGCAGCTTAGCAATTTCAATATCGGCAATAGCTTTGATTTTATCAGGGAGGGGGGTGAGTTGTGCCAGGGATATGGAGGTGACTGTGCTGCATGTGCGGAAGCCATGAATGATCTTAATGGCGAAGAGGCGCTGTAGGGAGAGGAGTTTATTTGTGATATGTTTGTAGCGGAGAGCGCTGGACCAGACTCCAGCTGCGTATGTAATGATTGGAGTGATTACTTGCTCATATATGATGCGGATATTATCTGAATGAACACCCCAAGTGGGTCTTGTAAATAATAATAGCTTATGGTATAGTTTTTTTTTTTTTTTTTTTTTTTAGATTTTTCTATTATCTGTATGACGTGACTAGTGAATTTAAGTTTTCTATCAATTACAATTCCCAAATATTTAATTTCATTGCTAAAAGACAGTCTGGAGTGGTGGTTAGGTTAGGTTAGGTTAGGTTAGGTTAGGTTAGGTTAGGTTAGGTTAGGTTAGGTTAGGTTCCCGGGGGAGAGCTGACTCCTACCGGGCGCGTCCCCAGGTGGCGGATAGGGGAACGCCACTCGCCTTCGGACCGGGCGGGTGGTACCGGAGAAATCCGGCGCGGACCAACAGCATGGGGGGCGGGGGGCCTGCAGCCACGGGCCGTCGAACGTGGTTGAGGCACAACCCGCACGGTGCCGCTCGTCGTTAGTGTGCGGCTTTCGACGTTGCGGCTACCGGTTGGGGAGGGTGCCCACTTCGGTGGGCGGACGGGTGTCCACCTCGGTGGACTGATTGGGAGCTTCTCGTTAGTGGCTGCATCTGACGGCGTTGCGGCCACTAACGGGGGGATGGTGGTGGATGTCGACTGATCGCTGGCCCGACGGTCACGGACGGACACCAGAAGGACGGGGCTGCTTTTGCGGCCGGTTGTGGCGGTTACCCACTTCGGTGGGTGGAGTGAAGTCCGCTTTTGCGGAAGGATTGGTGGCCTCCCCCTGTCGCGGCTGTTTAACTGTCGGGGTTGCAGTCGCGGGTCCGGTTCCGCTTAGGCGGTCCCGTTGACCCGATGGGGGGTGGCGTGGCGTGAGTGGATGGGTCCCACTTCGGTGGGGGGTTTGGCCCACTTCGGTGGGTGGAGTGGAGTCGCGCGTCGTGGCTTCGGCTGTCGGCGTGTGACCGGTAGAGGGGTGGGCTGCGGCAGGAGGGGAGTCGTGGTATTTGCCAGTCTTCTCCTTCCGTGGTCCGGACGGGGCCGCGCGTCGTGGCTTCGGCTGTCGGCGTGTGGCCGCCGGTGGCGGGACCGCCTCGGTGGTCCCGCGATCGGATGGGGGGTGCCGGTGGCGAGGCTGTGTTAATAGCCTCGCAACCGGTAGAGGGGTGGGTCGCGGCGGGAGGGGAGTCGTGGTATTTGCCAGTCTTCTTCTTCCGCGGCCCGGACGGGGCCGCGCGTCGTGGCTTCGGCTGTCGGCGTGTGGCCGCCGGTGGCGGGACCGCTTCGGTGGTCCCGCGATCGGATGGGGAGCCGGTAGCGGGGCTGTGTTAATAGCCCCGCAACCGGTAGAGGGGCGGGCCGCGGCAGGAGGGGAGTCGTGGTATTTGCCAGTTTTCTCCTTCCGCGGCCCAGACGGGGCCGCCACCGTTTGATGGCGGACGCGGTGGGGCTGCAGGGGAGAGGGCCGTTGTTTCGGGCCCTGACCTCTGCAGCCGCGTGGGGTTCCTACGGGGGCCTCACTGGATGGTGGCCTTCGGGCCTACCGCCGGGGCGCCGTAGTTGAATGCGCGAGCGATCCTGCGGCGTCCCACTATGGCGGAGGGGAGGGGATCGTTGGGGTTTAGTGGGTAGTACCGGCTCTTCTAGCTGGTGAGTCCCACACACCCACCTGGGGTTATAGGTGGACGGTGCGTAAATGCATTCCCCAACGTTAAAAAAAAAAAAAAAAAAAAAAAAAAAAAAAAAAAAAAAAAAAAAAAAAAAAAAAAAAAAAAAAAAAAAAAAAAAAAAAAAGGTTAGGTTAGGTTAGGTTAGGTTAGGTTAGGTTAGGTTAGGTTAGGTTAGGTTCCCGAGGGAGTTGCTGGACTCCTACCGGGCGCGTCCCCAGGTGGCGGATAGGGGAACGCCACTCGCACTGAGCGGGTGGTACCGGAGCAATCCGGCGCGGACCAAATCCAGTAGGCATGGGCGTGCCTATAGGGGCTTGTTAGCCCCACGGCCTAGGGGAGCACACCCTAAACAAAGCCGAAGCTGTGGATCAGCCTTTCTTCTTCATTATGGCCAGTATTAAAATGATTTCGAACGAACTACCCCAGGAGGGTAGCAGTGCGAGCACTGCGGAATCCCTCCACGCTACGGCGTGCTGTCCCGAGAATTCTGGGGGGGACAAATACGGCCATGGTGATGTCGGGGTGGAGCCCGAGAAGGGCGGAGTTGTTGCGGAGCCCGCGAAGGGCGGAGTGAAGGAGAGGCCTCTGGCGGGCGTAGTTGGGCGCAGGCCCGTGAAGTGTGTAGGCAGCGTGCCAACGAAAGGTGCTGGAGCGGGAGGTTGCCGGAGCCAGTCCGGGTCACCGGAGGATGAAACCGGGCCCAAGGCTAAACTGGCAATCAATCGCGGGAGAGGTCGGCCACCCACAACAGGCCAATATGTGGGACTGGCAGAAGCCCAGAGAGCCCTTAACGAGGCACGGAGGGAGGAGATGAAGCTCAGAGCAATGAAGGAGGTTGCTGATAAGGCGTCGGCGCTTAAAGCCAGAACCCAAAGAGCGAGCCCAAGTCTAACCACGCCAAGCAGATCCAAAGCTAGGGTTGAAGAGGAGACAGAAACAGCAACGGAGCTCCAGGCGAAAGTTAAAAGTAGCCTGGAAGTCATTGAAATGGTCGCCGCAAAATCTGGCAACTTGAAGGGCCCTTTTATCAAGGCCCTCAAAGATGCGGCGCGTTCTATTGCTGACGCTGTGGAGAACTTGTCGCAGCGCACAGCAACTGAGGAGGTGGCACAGCTCCGAGCAAATAATGAGAAGTTGCAGACGGAGGTGACTGGGCTTAGGAAGGAAGTGGCAGAGATGAGGTTGGAGCTGGAAAGATCTCGAACAGCACCACCGCTTCAACCACCCTCTGTGATTCCGGCGCAGAGTACGGAGGAGCTGGCCCAGGCTATAATGATCCAGGTTGGGACAATGCTAAATGCGCGATTAGAAGCATTTCAAGATCGGCTCCTGTTGGAGCAGCGTACCCGACCCTCGCAAGACGAGACATTAACGGCCACCACCACCTCGGTAGCGCAAACGAATCCTGCGCCACAGAAGAGAAATAAGAAAAAGACCAAGTCGAAGAAGAAAAAGGTGAGTGCGTCTCAACCGGCCGCACCAGAGGGGCCCCGTCCCTTGCCACCTGCTCCTGCCACTCTGTCGGAAGAATGGAGCGTAGTGGTCAAGAAAGGCTCCAAAAAGAAGAAGAAAAAAGAGAAGAAAAAGCTGGTGGAGCGAGGATCGCACAAGCAAAAGCCATCCAAACTGCGCCCACCAAGATCAGCGGCTGTGGCAATCAAGATTCGGCCAGGGGCAGCGGAGCGCCTAACCTACGGCGAGGTTTTCACTCGAGTGAAACGAGAAGTGCGACTGGAGGACCTAGGAATCAGAGACCTTCGATTCAAGGTGGCGACCACAGGGGCCAGAATGCTGGAAGTACCCGGCGAAAACAGCGCTGACAAGGCGGACGCCCTGGCTCAGAGAATCAGAGGGGTACTGGGCGAAGATGACGTAGTGGTGTCCAGGCCGACTAAATGCGCGGAGATTCGTGTTGTCGGTCTGGATGACTCTGTGACGCCAGACGAACTGGCAGAGGTTGTCGGTAGAGTCGGTGGCTGCTCGTCCACAGTGGTAAAGGTCGGAGGTATTCGCCATGACCGTACCGGGCTGGGGTCGGCGTGGGTCCGTTGCCCTGTAGGGCCTGCCAAAAAGATAGTAGACGGTAGCCGCCTCCTTGTGGGTCTGGTATCGGCACAGGTTAAACTGCTGCAGCCCCGGTCCCAGCGTTGCTACCGATGCCATGAGGAAGGCCACGTTGCGGCGCAGTGCAAGGGCACAATAGATCGTAGTGGCCAGTGCTTCCGATGCGGGCAACCGGGACACAAGCGCGGGCAATGCTCTGCCAGGCCACACTGTCCGATATGTGAGGCCGCTAAGAGACCGGCCAACCATATCGTCGGAAGTTCGGCTTGCACCCGAGCCCCAGCTCGTTGCCGTCCGGCGTCTAAAGCAGTCAAGCCAACTACGGAGGGACTGGAAGCAAATACTAACAATGGCAACTAAGTTTATGCAGACGAACCTGAACCACTGTGCCAGAGCTCAGGACTTGTTTGTACAGAGCATGGTGCAGTGGTCGGTGCAGGTTGCGGTCGTGGCGGAGCCATATTCTGTCCCCCCGCGGGATACCTGGGCAGGGGATAATGACGGACTGGTCGCAATCGTGACCCAGGTCGCCGTGGGCGCCCCATCTTTTACGCATGTTGTGAAGGGTTCGGGGTGCGTCGCGGCACTGCTGGGTAGGATTGTCGTAGTTGGAGCGTATTTCTCCCCCAACAAAACTCTGGCGGAGTTTGAAGAGTTTTTGGACAGGCTGGGGGATTTAATTACCAGGTTCCAGCCTGCGGAAGTCCTTCTCGCGGGGGACTTAAATGCAAAGTCCAGCCTGTGGGGCTCGGTAGTGGAAGATGCGCGGGGAAGGGCCCTTGCGGAGTGGGTGGTTGCCACCAACTTGACTGTCCTTAACCGGGGAACGTCCAACACGTGCGTGCGACGGCAGGGCGGGTCCATCGTGGACGTAACGTTCGCGAGCCCGGCCTTAGCGCGCCGTGTCCAGGGCTGGCGAGTGCTGGAAGATGTGGAGACTCTCTCGGACCACTTATACATCCAGTTTGAGGTCTCTACTCATCCGGCGGTGCCGCCAGGCCTTAGGCGAACCTCGGAAGAGGACAGTCCGAGGTGGCAGTTAAAGCGCCTCGATGTGGAAGTGCTGAAGGAGGCCGTGTTAGTAGCCTCATGGCTGCCCCATAGCACCGAGGCTGTCGAGGATTCGGCGGAGAGATTAACGGAGTTGGTGACGCGAGCTTGCGATAGGTCCATGCCCCGCTCAAGGCGCTGCTCATCTAGGCGCCAGGTGTACTGGTGGTCAGCGGCGATCGCGCAACTGCGCGAGGAGTGCGTGGCCGCCAGACGTCAGTACACCCGTTGTCGTAGGAGGCGTTTCAGGAGTCGCAATGAAGATGACCGAGAAAGGCACAGGGCTGAGGAAAATATGCTATACGACGCGTATATAGCAACAAAAACCAGCCTACAGATGGCAATCGCTGAGTCGCAGACCACGGCCAGAGAGCAGATGCTGGATGAGCTTAACCGCGATCCCTGGGGGACGCCCTACAGGATGGTGCGGAACAAGCTCCGTCCTTGGGCCCCCCCACTTACGCAGTCTCTCCAGCCCAGCGTAGTCCGGGAAGTGGTCGCGACTCTGTTTCCTCACGGTGCGCAGGCAGAACATCAGCCGCCACCAATGGCCTCACGAGAAGCGAGAGAGGAAGACACAGAAGTCCCGGAAGTCGACGAAGAGGAGCTTGCTAGAGCGGTAGCTCGTCTCCGGAAAAAGACTGTGGCCCCGGGCCTTGATGGTATACCAGGGCGAGTGTGGGTGCTGGCCATGGAGTTTTTGGAGCTGCGAGTTAGAGGACTATTTACTGCCTGTCTGGCTCAAGCCATAATTCCACAGCGGTGGAAGACAGGCAGACTAGTCCTCCTTAAAAAGGAGGGGCGGCCCGCGGAATCTCCGTCCGCGTATCGTCCCATCGTTCTCCTAGACGAAGTGGCCAAGCTCTTTGAGCGCGTAGTGGCCGGGCGCTTGGTGGCGCACCTAGAGCAGGCGGGACCTAACCTCTCCGACGTCCAGTTTGGCTTTCGCGGTGGCCGTTCCACCGTGGATGCCATTCTGCGCGTCCGGTCCCAGGCGCAGGAAGCAGTCTCCCGGGGCGACGTTGTTATCGCGGTTTCGCTAGACATTGCGAACGCATTTAACACGTTGCCTTGGAGCTGCATAAGGGAGGCACTCCGCTATCATGGGGTGCCGACCTATCTCCGTCGCGTCGTCGGGGCCTACCTGTCGGAGAGGTGGGTGAAGTTCCCAGGGCAAGGTGGCTGGGAAAGCCGGGAGGTGGTGTGCGGTGTTCCACAGGGGTCGGTACTCGGACCTCTCTTGTGGAACATCGGATATGACTGGGTGCTTCGGGGTACCGGTCTCAGAGGAGTGGAGATGACGTGCTACGCCGATGACACGTTGGTCACAGCTCGGCAGCGAACATATCACGAGGCAGCCATACTGGCCACAGCGGGAGTAGCGTTCGTCGTTAGTAGGATCCGGCGATTAGGTCTTGAGGTTGCCCTCGGAAAATCGGAGGCAATATGCTTCCACGGTCCTCGTAGGGCGCCTCCGCCAGACGCGCACATCGTGGTGGGGGGAGTCCGCATCGGCATGAAGAGCACGATGAAATACCTGGGACTCGTGCTCGACAGCCGATGGATCTTCCGAGCCCACTTCGACGCCCTGGTGCCGCGACTATTAAAGGAGGCCGCAGCCTTAAGTAGACTCTTGCCAAACGTGGGTGGACCAAGTGCGGTAACAAGGCGGCTCTACACTGGCGTCGTTCGGTCGATGGCGATGTACGGTGCCCCAGTGTGGGCGGATGCCCTGGATCGCGAAAACATCGCTCTGCTGCGGAGGGCGCAGAGAGTGATGGCGATCAGGGTCATCCGAGGGTACCGTACCATCTCCGGGGACGTGGCATGTGTGTTGGCGGGAGTATTGCCGTGGGACCTGGATGCGCGTTCCTTGGCGTCGATATATCGTCGGCGTCGAGGCCTAGTGTCCGGGGACCCTAACACAGCGTCACGCATGATCGAAGAGGAGAACGAGCGGGAAGCCGCAGTAGAAGAGTGGCGGTCCAGGCTGGAGCACCCTTGCGCTGGCCGACGGACCATCGAGGCGGTTCGCCCCACTCTCGCGCAGTGGTTGGGCAGGCGGCATGGCGTCCTAACCTTCCGCGCCACGCAGATCCTCTCGGGGCATGGTTGCTTCGGGGGATATCTGTGTCGGGTCGCCGGGAGGGAGCCCTCTCCTCGCTGCCACCATTGCGACGACTGTCCCGATGAGTCGGCCCAGCATACGCTGGAGGTGTGCCCAGCTTGGGCGACGGAGCGCGAGGCGCTCCAAAGTGTCGTGGGGGCGGACCTGACGTTGCCGGCTGTGATCTCTGCCATGGCCGGTAGCGAAAGGTCCTGGGACGCCGTCCTGTCCTTCTGCGAGGAAGTGATGTCGCAGAAGGAGGCGGCGGAGAGAGAGAGGGAGGCGACTTCCGATCTCGCCCTCCGCCGCAGAAGGACCGGGCGCCGGAGAGCGGCACACGATCGCCGCCTCCCCCCCTAGCACAGCCAGAGGGCGGTCGACTTGGGGAAGTCGGCCGTCCACTAATCTGGCCCGAGTAGGCGCGCGCGGAGTCGTCCGGGCGCTACTCGAGGAGGCCGTCAGGGGTGTTCGAACATCTTAGCCCCTGACACCGGGACGGGCCTTGACAGGCACTCGCCGCTGGGGTTTACAGAAGAATCTGGATGCCTGTGACCCCAGCCGTGGCGACAGAGTGGCCTCTCGTGTGGTTTTTAGTGGGTAGGCTGCCGTGCGCTTACCATCTTTGCGCGGCAGGAGCCCCACATAACCCGTCTCGCTTCCCCAGGCGAGCGGGTACCCGTAACAGGGTTTTCCACACGTTAAAAAAAAAAAAAAAAAAAAAAAAAAAAAAAAAAAAAAAAAAAAAAAAAAAAAGGTTAGGTTAGGTTAGGTTAGGTTAGGTTTCGCATCTGACGGGGTTGCGGCCACCAGGGATGGGGGGTGGCGTGGTGTGCGGGGATGGGTCCCACTTCAGTGGGGGGTTTGGCCCACTTTTGTGAGAGGAGCGGGGTGGCCGCGGCAGGAGGGGAGTCGTGGTATTTGCCAGTCTTCTCCTTCCGCGGCCCAGACGGGGCCGCGCGTCGTGGCTTCGGCTGTCGGCGTGTGGCCGCCGGTGGCGGGACCGCCTCGGTGGTCCCGCGATCGGATGGGGGGTGCCGGTGGCGAGGCTGTGTTAATAGCCTCGCAACCGGTAGAGGAGTGGGCCGTGGCGGGAGGGGAGTCGTGGTATTTGCCAGTCTTCTCCTTCCGCGGCCTAGACGGGGCCGCGCGTCGTGGCTTCGGCTGTCGGCGTGTGGCCGCCGGTGGCGGGACCGCTTCGGTGGTCCCGCGATCGGATGGAGGGGAGCCGGGGGCGAGGCTGTGTTAATAGCCTCGCAACCGGTAAAGGGGTGGACCGCGGCGGGAGGGGAGTCGTGGTATTTGCCAGTCTCCTGCTTCCGCGGCCCAGACGGGGCCGCCACCGTTTGATGGCGGACGCGGTGGGGCTGCAGGGGAGAGGGCCGTTGTTCGGGCCCTGACCTCTGCAGCCGCGTGGGGTTCCTACGGGGGCCTCACTGGATGGTGGCCTTCGGGCCTACCGCCGGGGCGCCGTAGTTGAATGCGCGAGCGATCCTGCGGCGTCCCACTAAGGCGGAGGGGAGGGGATCGTTGGGGTTTAGTGGGTAGTACCGGCTCTTCTAGCTGGTGAGTCCCACACACCCACCTGGGGTTATAGGTGGACGGTGCGTAAATGCATTCCCCAACGTTAAAAAAAAAAAAAAAAAAAAAAAAAAAAAAAAAAAAAAAAAAAAAAAAAAAAAAAAAAAAAAAAAAAAAAAAAAAAAAAAAAAAAAAAGGTTAGGTTAGGTTAGGTTAGGTTAGGTTAGGTTAGGTTAGGTTAGGTTCGAGGGAGTGGAGGAAGTCCCCCCAATCACTGAGGGGGAATTTGACCTGGCCCTTGACAAGTTGCGGGCCAGGCGGACGGCTCCGGGACCGGACGGTATTCCAGGGCGGGTTTTGTGCATCGCCCTGGAATACCTGGGAGGGGATCTTCGGGAACTCTTCAACGCATGTCTTCGTGTTGGGCAGTTCCCGAAGATCTGGAAGGAGGGAAGATTGTGCCTGCTGCCCAAGGAGGGTCGACCTCTAGACTCCCCTTCGGCGTATAGGCCAATCGTGATGCTGAGTGAGATGGGCAAACTCTTCGAGAGAATTCTCGCTGCCCGTGTCACTCAGCATCTGGAGGAGGTGGGGCCGGGCCTGTCAGAGGCTCAGTTCGGGTTCAGGGCGGGTCGGTCGACCGTGGACGCCCTGAACGCCCTGAAGGCTCGGTCCTTGGCCGCGGTGGAGGAGGGAGGCGTGCTTTTAGCCGTCTCGTTGGATGTGGCCAACGCCTTCAACACCCTGCCGTTCGAGACTCTACGAGAGGCGCTTCGTTACCATGAGGTGCCTCTCTATCTCCGGCGGGTGTTGGACGCGTACCTCCACGACAGGCAGGTCGTGTGGACGGGGTCAAATGGGGTGGTTGGTCGACGAAGTGTCGACTGCGGGGTTCCACAGGGGGCGGTTTTGGGCCCGGTTCTGTGGAACCTCGGTTATGACTGGCTCCTGCGGTGTCCGCTCCTTCCCGGGCTGGGTGTCATCGCTTATGCGGATGACACCCTCGTTACGGCCCGGGGTCGTAATTACGAGGAGGCGGCACGCTTGGCCACAGTCGGCACCAACCTGGTCGTCGACCGGATAGGGATGCTGGGCCTGAGGGTCTCCGTCTCCAAAACGGAGGCCCTCCTCTTTCATGGCCCACGCAGGGGACCCCCTCGCAATGCCTGCCTGCAAGTCCAGGGTAGGATGGTGGAGGTTCGGGCCCAGATGAGATACTTGGGCCTGACCCTGGACGGTCGCTGGACGTTCCGTGTCCACTTCGCCCAGCTCACCCCGAAATTGATGAGCGCCGCCTCGGCTCTCGGCAGGCTTCTGCCGAATGTCGGGGGCCCTGGATCTCCCTGCCGGCGGCTCTATGCCGGCGTGGTGAGGTCCATGGCACTGTACGGTGCTCCTGTGTGGATCGACGCCCTCTCCGCTTCAAACAGGGCCCAATTGCGTAAAGCGCAGCGGGTCCTGTCGGTGAGGGCGATACGGGGGTACCGTACGGTGTCGTACACGGCGGCGACGCTTCTGGCGGGCGATCCTCCCTGGGAACTCCAGGCGGAGGTGCTCGCCGAGGTGTACCAATTTCGGGCGAGTGAGCGTGCGCGCGGGGAACGTCCAGCGCGGGAGGGAGTCGCTCGGATCAGGCGCCTAGCTGATGAGGCCCTGCTCCGGCGCTGGTGGGAGGAACTGGGGACTCCGGCGGCTGGCCTGGCGACGGTGAGTGCGGTTCGTCCGTACTTGTCTCGCTGGGTCAGGAGGCCACACGGCGTCCTGACGTTCAGGCTGACGCAGATGCTTACCGGGCATGGATGCTTTGGTAAGTATCTGTTTCAGATTGCGCGTCGGGAACCGTCGCCCGTATGCCACGAGTGTGGTGCGACCGAGGACACCTCGCACCACACCCTCGTGGAATGCGCCGCTTGGGCTCCCCAGCGCCATGCCCTGATGGCGGTAGTGGGTGGAGACCTCTCGTTGCGAAGCGTGGTTGGGGCCATGCTTCGCGACGCGAGGTCCTGGTCGGCGATGGTCTCCTTCAGCGAGGCCGTCATCTCACTGAAGGAGACGGCGGAGAGGGAACGCGAGGCTAACGCCTTAGCAGACCCTCTTCGTCGCCGTCGGCTGGGGGAGAGGAGGCGCCGGTATGCGCATCTTCTCCCGCCACCCTAGAGGAGCTACTGCGGGGGGGTCTCTCGTTGACTCCCCTGCACGTCATCGGGGCGGTCGGGATGCTCTGTGAATCGAGGGCATCCTGATTTAGGCGAGGATGGCCCGCGAGGTACGGGCCGACCGCAGGGGTGTTGTAGTGCATGCGCAAGCGATCCTGCAACGCCCCATTGCACTGCGGCGACGGATTCCGCTGTGGGTTTTAGTGAGTAGGAGTCTCACAGTACCTTACCCATTGACGGCCGGTAAGGTCCCCATGATGGGTTTCCCCAGCGTCAACAAAAAAAAAAAAAAAAAAAAAAAAAAAAAAAAAAAAAAAAAAAAGGTTAGGTTAGGTTAGGTTAGGTTAGGTTAGGTTAGGTTAGGTTAGGTTAGGTTAGGTTAGGTTAGGTTAGGTTAGGTTAGGTTAGGTTAGGTTAGGTTAGGTTAGGTTAGGTTAGGTTAGGTTAGGTTAGGTTCCCGGGGGAGAGCTGACTCCTACCGGGCGCGTCCCCAGGTGGCGGATAGGGGAACGCCACTCGCCTTCGGACCGGGCGGGTGGTACCGGAGAAATCCGGCGCGGACCAACAGCATGGGGGGCGGGGGGCCTGCAGCCATGGGCCGTCGAACGTGGTTGAGGCCCAACCCGCACGGTGCCGCTCGTCGTTAGAGTGCGACTTTCGACGTTGCGGCTACCGGTTTGGGGAGGGTTGCCACTTCGGTGGCAGGACGGGTGTCCACCTCGGTGGACTGATTGGTGCCCCTCGTTCGTGGCTGCATCTGACGGCGTTGCGGCCATTGACGGGGGGATGGTGGAGGGTGTCGACTGATCGCTGGCCCGACGGTCACGGACGGACACCAGATGGACGGGGCTGCTTGCGGCCGGTTGTGATGGTTACCCACTTCGGTGGGTGGAGTGAAGTCCGCTTTTGCGGAAGGTTTGGTGGCCTCCCCCTGTCGCGGCTGTTTAACTGTCGGGGTTGCAGTCGCGGGTCTGGTTCCGCTTAGGCGGTCCCGTTGACCCGATGGGGGGTGGCGTGGCGTGAGTGGATGGGTCCCACTTCGGTGGGGGGTTTGGCCCACTTCGGTGGGTGGAGTGGGGTCGCGCGTCGTGGCTTCGGCTGGCGGCGTGTGACCGGTAGAGGGGTGGGCCGCGGCAGGAGGGGAGTCGTGGTATTTGCCAGTCTTCTCCTTCCGTGGTCCGGACGGGGCTGCGCGTCGTGGCTTCGGCTGTCGGCGTGTGGCCGCCGGTGGCGGGACCGCCTCGGTGGTCCCGCGATCGGATGGGGGGTGCCGGTGGCGAGGCTGTGTTAATAGCCTCGCAACCGGCAGAGGAGTGGGTCGCGGCGGGAGGGGAGTCGTGGTATTTGCCAGTCTTCTCCTTCCGCGGCCCGGACGGGGCCGCGCGTCGTGGCTTCGGCTGTCGGCGTGTGGCCGCCGGTGGCGGGACCGCTTCGGTGGTCCCGCGATCGGATGGGGGGGGGAGCCGGTGGCGGGGCTGTGTTAATAGCCCCGCAACCGGTAGAGGGGTGGACCGCGGCGGGAGGGGAGTCGTGGTATTTGCCAGTCTCCTGCTTCCGCGGCCCAGACGGGGCCGCCACCGTTTGATGGCGGACGCGGTGGGGCTGCAGGGGAGAGGGCCGGTGTTTGGCCCTGACTTCTGCAGCCGCGTGGGGTTCCTACGGGGGCCTCACTGGATGGTGGCCTTCGGGCCTACCGCCGGGGCGCCGTAGTTGAATGCGCGAGCGATCCTGCGGCGTCCCACTATGGCGGAGGGGAGGGGATCGTTGGGGTTTAGTGGGTAGTACCGGCTCTTCTAGCTGGTGAGTCCCACACACCCACCTGGGGTTATAGGTGGACGGTGCGTAAATGCATTCCCCAACGTTAAAAAAAAAAAAAAAAAAAAAAAAAAAAGGTTAGGTTAGGTTAGGTTAGGTTAGGTTAGGTTAGGTTAGGTTAGGTTAGGTTAGGTTAGGTTAGGTTAGGTTAGGTTAGGTTAGGTTAGGTTAGGTTAGGTTAGGTTCCCGGGGGAGTTGCTGGACTCCTACCGGGCGCGTCCCCAGGTGGCGGATAGGGGAACGCCACCCGCACAACTGAGCGGGTGGTACCGGTTCATCCGGCGCGGACCAAATCCAGTAGGCATGGGCGTGCCTATAGGGGCTTGTTAGCCCCACGGCCTAGGGGAGCACACCCTAAACAAAGCCGAAGCTGTGGATCAGCCCCTTTTCTTTTCTTCATGATGGCCAATGTTAAAATAAATTCGAAACTACCCCAGGAGGGTAGCAGTGCTATCGCTGCGGAATCCCTCCACGCTACGGCGTGCTGTCCCGAGAATTCTGGGGGGGACAAACATGGCCACTGTGAGGTCGGAGTGGAGCCCGGGATGGGCGGAGGTGATGCTGGGCCCGAGAAGGGCGGAGTAGACGTAGAGCCTGCGATGGGCGGAGTTGTTGCGGGGCCCGCGAAGGGCGGAGTCGCACGTAGGCCCGTGAAGGGCGTAGGCAGCGTGCTTACAAGAGCTGCTGCAGCGCAAGGTTGCCGGAGCCAGTCCGGGTCACCGGATGACGAGAGTGGACCCAAGGCTAAACCAGCAACCATTCGCGGAAGAGGTCGGCCACCCACAACAGGCCAGTATGTGGGACTAGCTGAAGCTCAGCGAGCTCTCAACGAGGCAAGGCGAGAAGAGCTAAGACTCAGAGCCCAGAAAGAAGTGGCCGATATGGCATCGGCGCTGAGGACCAGAGCACAAAGAACCAGCCCACGCCTATCACGTGGGTCCAAAGATGAGGAGGCGGACTCGGCAGCGGACCTCCAGGGGAAGGTAAAGAGCAGCCTGGAAGTTATAGAGAGGGTCGCCACAAGATCGGGTAACTTAAAGGGTACCTTTACCAAGGCCCTTAAAGATGCTGCGGCTACAATCGCTGGGGCCGTCGATGTTCTTGCCCGGCGTACGGCATCTGAAGAGGCGGCACAGCTCCGAGCCAATAACATCAGGCTTCAGGAGGAGGTAGCACACTTAAAAAGAGAGGTACAAGAGATGCGATCGGAACTAGAAAAAATTCGTACAGCACCGTCGCCACAATCACCTCCCGCAAATGTGGAAGTGACTACAGACGCAGTCATGCCGCGGGCGGATTCTCAAGGGCGGGGGACCACTATCCAAACACCAGGCCCGGTGCCGTTCAATGCCGAGGAACTGGTGCGCTCCATTATGGTGCAGGTTGACACCAAAATGAGTGCCCGTTTCGAGGCGTTGGAAGCTCGGCTGCTGCCAGAGGAACGAGTTCCATCGCCGTTACCTGTGGATGCTTTTAATCCCACTGCCACTGCCACTACCCTGATGGCTCCGGCCAATCCTGGTCGGAAGGCGCTCAAGAAGAGGAAAAAGAAAAGGAAGAAGGCATCTTCTAACCCAACGCAACCAGTTGCTCCCAGAGTAGTAACGCCACCTCCACCCGCTCCTATCGCTTCAGAGGGTTGGAATCTGGTAGTCAAGCGGGGTGCAAAAAAGAAGGCAGCAGCGGCCAAGAAATTACAGAAGAAGGTGCCACCTGGTAAACAGAAACCATCCAAGCTGCGCCCACCTCGTTCTGCTGCAGTCGTTATCAGGCTCCAGCCCTCAGCAATTGAACGGAAGGTGACATACGGAGATGTGTTTGCCCAGGTCAAGCCAAAGCTAGACCTCAACGACCTGGGCATCAAAGATCTTAGATACAAGGTGGCTGCGACAGGTGCCAGGATGCTGGAGCTACCTGGAAATAACAATGAATGCAAGGCCGATGCCCTAGTGCAGAAATTGAATAATATCCTGGCCAATGAGGATGTGCACATCTACCGACCAATCAAGTGCGCTGAACTTAGGGTGCAGGGTCTGGACGATTCGGTGACTTCAGAAGAATTAGCTGAAGCGGTCAGTAAGACGGGTAACTGCGCCAAGGAGACGATAAGGGTCGGCGAGATACGTCGTGATCGGTTTGGTGTGGGGTCGGCCTGGGTCAAATGTCCCATATTGGCCGCTAGAAAGGTCGCAAGTGAAGGGAAAGTACGGGTAGGGTTCGTGTCGGTGACAGCTAGGTTGCTGCAATCACGGCCACAGCGCTGTTTCCGCTGCCACGAGGTGGGACATGTAGCGGCGAAATGCACCGGCAGTGATGATCGCAGCAGCCAGTGTTACCGATGTGGTCAACCAGGGCACCAACGTGGCCAATGCTCGGCCAAGCCACACTGCCCGGTCTGCGAGGCCGCTAAGAGGCCTGCCAACCACATTGTCGGGAGCGCAGCTTGTACCCGGGCCCCTGCTCGTTGCCGTCCTGCAAAGAGGGCAGCCAAGTCGCCAACGGAAGATCTGAGGACGGACAGCAAGAATGGCAACTAGAATTATGCAGACGAACTTGAACCACTGCGCCAGAGCTCAGGACTTGTTTGTTCAAAGCCTGGTGCAGTGGTCGGGGCAGATCGCCATAATAGCAGAGCCATACTCGGTCCCACCGCGGGATAATTGGGCGGGGGATGATGACGGGCAGGTCGCTATCGTGACCCAGGTCGCCGTCGGTGCCCCGCCTTTCACGCGTGTAGTGAAGGGTTCGGGATGCGTCGCGGCACTGCTGGGTCGGACCGTCGTAGTCGGAGCATATTTCTCCCCTAACAAAACTCTGGCCGAATTTGAAGAGTTTTTGGACAGGCTGGGGGATTTAATTGCCAGGTTCCAGCCTGCGGAAGTCCTTCTCGCGGGGGACTTGAACGCAAAGTCCAGCTTGTGGGGCTCGGTAGTGGAGGACGCACGGGGGAGGGCCCTTGCGGAGTGGGTAGTTGCCACCGACTTGACTGTCCTTAACCGAGGAACGGCCAACACGTGCGTGCGACGGCAGGGTGGGTCCATCGTGGACGTAACGTTCGCGAGTCCTGCCTTAGCGCGCCGTGTCCAGGGCTGGCGAGTGCTGGAAGATGTGGAGACTCTCTCGGACCACCTATACATCTGTTTTGAGATCTCCACACATCCGGCGGTGCCGCCAGGCCCTAGGCGAACTTCGGGAGAGGACAGTCCGAGGTGGCAGTTAAAGCGCCTCGATGTAGAGGTGCTGAAGGAGGCGGTTCTAGTCGCATCATGGCTGCCCCAGGACACGGCGAACGTCGAAGACTCTGCGGAGAGACTGAGGGAGTTAGTGACGAGAGCCTGCGATCTGTCCATGCCTCGCTCAAGGCGCTGCCCATCTAGGCGCCAGGTGTACTGGTGGACAGCGGCGATTGCGCAACTGCGCGACGAGTGTGTGGCCGCCAGACGTCAGTACACCCGCTGTCGCAGGCGGCGTTTCAGGAGCCGCAACGCAGAGGACAGGGAAAGACATAGGGCTGAGGAAGAGAGGTTATACGAGGAGTATGCTGCCACAAGAACCAGCCTTCAGGTGGCGATAGCTGAGTCGCAGACCACGGCCAGGGAGCGGATGCTGGATGAGCTCAACCGCGATCCCTGGGGGACGCCCTACAGGATGGTGCGGAACAAGCTCCGTCCTTGGGCCCCCCCACTTACGCAATCTCTCCAGCCAAGCGTTGTCCAGGAAGTGGTCGCGACTCTATTTCCTCACGGTGTGCAGGCAGAACACCAGCCGCCACCAATGGCCTCACGGACAGAGCAGAGGGTAGAGGAGAACAGAGATGTCCCGGAAGTCGATGAAGAGGAGCTCGCTAGAGCGGTAGCCCGTCTCCGAGTAAAGAGCGTTGCCCCCGGCCCCGATGGTATTCCGGGGCGAGTTTGGGTGTTGGCCATGGAGTCCTTGGAGCTGCGAGTTCGAGGACTATTTACTGCCTGTCTGGCTCAAGCCATAATTCCACAGCGGTGGAAGACAGGCAGACTAGTCCTCCTCAAAAAGGAGGGGCGGCCCGCGGAATCTCCGTCTGCGTACCGTCCCATCGTCCTCCTGGACGAAGTGGCCAAACTCTTTGAGCGCATCGTGGCAGGGCGCTTGGTTGCGCACTTGGAGCAGGTTGGACCCGACCTCTCCGACGTCCAGTTTGGCTTTCGCGGTGGCCGTTCCACTGTGGATGCCATTCTGCGCGTCCGGTCCCAGGCGCAGGAAGCAGTCTCCCGGGGCGACGTTGTTATCGCGGTATCGCTGGACATCGCGAACGCGTTTAACACGTTGCCTTGGAGCTGCATAAGGGAGGCACTCCGCTATCATGGGGTGCCGACCTACCTCCGTCGCGTCGTTGGGGCCTACCTGTCGGAGAGGTGGGTGAAGTTTCCAGTGCAAGGTGGCTGGGAAAGCCGGGAGGTGGTATGTGGTGTTCCACAGGGGTCGGTACTCGGACCACTCCTGTGGAACATCGGATATGACTGGGTGCTGCGGGGCACAGGTCTTCGGGGAGTCGAAGTGACATGTTACGCTGATGACACATTGGTAACAGCTCGTCATCGAACCTATAGCGAGGCAGCCATACTGGCCAAAGCGGGAGTAGCGTTCTACGTTGGTAGGATCCGTCGGTTAGGTTTGGAGGTTGCTCTCGGAAAATCGGAGGCAATATGCTTCCATGGTCCTCGTAGGGCACCTCCATCGGACGCGCACATTGCCGTAGGGGGAGTCCGCATCGGCGTGAAGAGTACAATGAAGTACTTAGGACTTGTGCTCGACAGCCGGTGGGACTTCCGGGCGCATTTCGATGCCTTGGTGCCGCGATTGTTGAAGGAGGCGGCGGCGTTGAGCAGGCTACTGCCAAACGTGGGCGGGCCGAGTGCCGTAACAAGGAGGCTATACACAGGCGTTATACGGTCAATGGCGATGTACGGTGCCCCAGTGTGGGCGGATACCCTGGATCGCGAAAACATCGCTCTGCTGCGGAGGGCGCAGAGAGTGATGGCGATCAGGGTCATCCGAGGGTACCGTACCATCTCAGGGGAAGTGGCATGTGTGCTGGCGGGAGTACTGCCGTGGGACCTGGATGCGCGTTCCTTGGCGTCGATATATCGTCGGCGTCGAGACCTAGCGTCCAGGGATCCCAGCACAGAACCACGCCAGATCGAGCTAGAGGATGAGCGGGTAGCCGCAGTAGAAGAGTGGCGATCCAGGCTGGAGCACCCTTGCGCTGGCCGACGGACCATCGAGGCGGTTCGCCCCACTCTCGCGCAGTGGTTGGGCAGGCGACATGGCGTCCTAACCTTCCGCACCACGCAGATCCTCTCGGGGCATGGTTGCTTCGGGGGATATCTGTGTCGGGTCGCCGGGAGGGAGCCCTCTCCTCGCTGCCACCACTGCGACGACTGTCCCGATGAGTCGGCCCAGCATACGCTGGAGGTGTGCCCAGCTTGGGCGACGGAGCGCGAGGCGCTCCAAAGTGTTGTGGGGGCGGACCTGACGTTGCCGGCTGTGATCTCTGCCATGGCCGGTAGCGAAAGGTCTTGGGGTGCCGTCCTGTCCTTCTGCGAGGACGTGATGTCGCAGAAGGAGGCGGCGGAGAGAGAGAGGGAGGCGACTTCCGATCTCGCCCTCCGCCGCAGAAGGACCGGGCGCCGGAGAGCGGCACACGATCGCCGCCTCCCCCCCTAGCACAGCCAGAGGGCGGTCGACTTGGGGAAGTCGGCCGTCCACTAATCTGGCCCGAGTAGGCGCGCGCGGAGTCGTCCGGGCGCCACTCGAGGAGGCCGTCAGGGGTGTTCGAACACCTTAGCCCCTGACACCGGGACGGGCCTTGACAGGCACTCGCCGCTGGGGTTTACAGAAGAATCTGGATGCCTGTGACCCCAGCCTTATGGCGACAGAGTGGCCTTTCGTGTGGTTTTTAGTGGGTAGGCTGCCGCGCGTTTACCATCTTTGCGCGGCAGGAGCCCCACATAACCCGACTCGCTTCCCCAGGCGGGCGGGTACCCGTAACAGGGTTTTCCACACGTAAAAAAAAAAAAAAAAAAAAAAAAAAAAAAAAAAAAAAAAAAAAAAAAAAAAAAAAAAAAAAAAAAAAAAAAAGGTTAGGTTAGGTTAGGTTAGGTTAGGTTAGGTTAGGTTAGGTTAGGTTAGGTTAGGTTAGGTTAGGTTCCCGAGGGAGTTGCTGGACTCCTACCGGGCGCGTCCCCAGGTGGCGGATAGGGGAACGCCACCCGCACAACTGAGCGGGTGGTACCGGTTCATCCGGCGCGGACCAAATCCAGTAGGCATGGGCGTGCCTATAGGGGCTTGTTAGCCCCACGGCCTAGCGGAGCACACCGTACACAAAGCCGAAGCTGTGGATCAGCCTTTTCAATCCATCATGAAAGCAGCAAATAAAGAGAGTCTACCCCAGGAGGGTACCGATGTGCATATCCGTCGGGAATCCCTCCACGCTACGGCGTGCTGCCCCACGAATTCTGGGGGGGGCAATTTCTGCTTTTGTGGTGTCGGGGTGGAGCCCGAGAAGGGCGGAGGTATTGATGGGCCCGAGAAGGGCGGAGCAAATGTTGAGCCCGCGATGGGCGGAGGTGTTGCGGGGCCCGCGAAGGGCGCAGTGAAGGAGAGGCCTGCAGCGGGCGTAGTCGGGCGTAGGCCCACGAAGGGCGTAGGCAGCGTGCCTACGAGAGGTGCTGTTGCGGGCGGTTGCCGGAGCCAGTCCGGGTCACCGAATGACGAAACCGGGCCCAAGGCTAAACCAGTAACCAACCGTGGGAGAGGTCGACCACCCACAACAGGGCAATATGTGGGTCTGGCTGAAGCCCAGCGAGCCCTGAATGAGGCACGACGGGAGGAGCTAAGGCTCAAAGCCCAAAAAGAAGTGGCGGAAATGGCGTCGGCGCTGAGGTCTAGAACTCAGAGAACCAGCCCACGCCTATCAGGTGGGTCCAAAGCTGGAGCGGATGACGAGGCGGACTCGGTAGCAGACCTTCAGGGGAAGGTCAAGAGCAGCCTGGAGGTCATCGAAAGGGTTGCCACAAGATCCGGCAACCTAAAGGGTACGTTCACCAAGGCCCTTAAAGATGCGGCGGCTGCAATCGCTGGTGCCGTGGATTTACTTGCCCAGCGCACAGCGTCAGAGGAGGCGGTACGGCTCAGGGCCAGCAACACCAGACTTCAGGAGGAGGTGGCACAATTAAGGAAAGAAGTGCAGGAAATAAGGTCGGAGCTGGAAATAGCCCGAACAGCACCGCCGTCACAATCACCTCCGGCGAATATGGTGGTGAGTACGGACGTAGCGCAACGCAGGAAGGAGTTAGCGCTGCAAGAAGAACAGCAGGAGAGTTGCTGCACTGTCGTGCCACGGGCGGCTACCCCAACATCGAGCCCAATGCCACTCGATGCTGAAGAATTGGTGCGCGCTGTAATGGTGCAGGTTGGCACCATAATGAGTGCCCGCTTTGAGGAAATCGAGGCTAGGCTGCTACCAGGGCAGCAAGTCCAATCACCATTGCCTGCGGATGCAGCCTGTGCTCGTGGGTCAGGAGCTGCTGTCACTACCCTCGTGGCTCCAGCTAATCCTGGTTATAAGGCGCGCAAGAAGAAGAAAAAGAAAAGGAAGAAAGCGTCTTCTAAGGATGCACAAGCAACTGCTCCTAAAGATGTTGTGCCACCTCCACCTGCTCCTACTACCTCAGACGGTTGGAACCTGGTGGTCAAGCGTGGTACAAGGAAGAAAGCAGCGGCAGCCAATCAGTCGCGAAAGAAGGAGGCGTCAGGCAAGCAAAAGTCACCCAAGCTGCGCCCACCCCGCTCAGCTGCAGTTGTTATTAGGCTCCAGCCCTCAGCTGTTGAGCGAAATATAACATACGGGAAGGTATTTGCCCAGGTCAAGCAAACGCTAGATCTCAAGGACCTGGGCATAAAGGACCTGAGGTACAAGGTGGCTGCAACGGGTGCCAGGATGTTAGAGCTACCTGGCGCCAATAACGATGAAAAGGCGGATGCCCTGGCGCAGCAACTGAGTAACATCTTGGCCAGTGAGGATGTGGCCATTACCCGACCGGTGAAGCGCGCTGAACTTCGGGTGCTGGGTCTTGACGACTCAGTGACTCCTGAAGAACTGGCCGAAACTATCAGCAAAACGGGTAATTGCGCAAAAGAGGCGGTAAAGGTCGGTGAGATACGCCGTAACCGGTTTGGCCTAGGGTCGGCATGGGCGAAATGCCCCGTATTAGTCGCCAAAAAGGTCGCAGCTGAGGGTAGGATACGGGTCGGGTTGGTGTCGGCCCAAATTAAACTACTGGAGCCCCGACCCCAGCGGTGCTTTCGTTGCCACGAAGTAGGGCACGTGGCGGCGAAATGCACAGGCGAACAAGATCGGAGTAGCCAGTGTTTCCGATGCGGGCGACCGGGGCACAAGCGCGGGCAATGCTCTGCAACGCCACACTGTCCGGTGTGCGAGGCTGCTAAGAGGCCGGCCAACCACATAGTTGGAAGCGCAGCTTGTACACGGGCCCCAGCTCGCTGCCGCCCTGCGACTAGGACAATCAAGCCGCCAGCAGAGCTAAGAATGGATAGCAATGATGGCCACTAAAGTTCTGCAAACCAACCTGAACCACTGTGCCAGAGCTCAGGACCTGCTTGTCCAGAGTTTGGTGCAGTGGTCGGTGCAGGTCGCCGTCATAGCGGAGCCGTATTCGGTCCCATCGCGGGATAATTGGGCGGGGGACGATGACGGGCAGGTCGCCATCGTGACCCAGGTCGCCGTTGGCGCCCCACCTTTCACGCGTGTTGTGAAGGGTTCGGGATGCGTTGCGGCACTGCTGGGTCGGGTCGTTGTGATCGGGTCATACTTCTCTCCCAATAAAACTCTGGCGGAATTTGAAGAGTTTCTGGACAGGCTGGAGGACTTAATTGCCAGATTCCAGCCTGCGGAAGTCCTTGTCGCGGGGGACCTAAACTCAAAGTCCAAAATGTGGGGTTCGGCAACGGAGGACGCGCGGGGGAAAGCCCTTGCTGAGTGGGCTGTTGCCACCGGCCTGACAGTCCTAAATCAGGGAACGGTCGACACGTGCGTGCGACGGCAGGGCGGGTCAATCGTGGACGTAACGTTCGCGAGCCCTGCTTTAGCGCGTCGTGTCCACGGCTGGCGAGTGCTGGATGATGTGGAGACGCTCTCTGACCACCGCTACATCCTATACGAGATCTCTACTCATCCGGCGGTGCTGCCAAGCCCTAACCGAACCCTGAGGGAGGAGGGTCCGAGGTGGCAGCTGAAGCGCCTCAACCCGGAGGTGCTGAAGGAGGCGGCTATTGTAGCCTCTTGGCTGCCGCAACATACCGCATCCCCAGAAGAAACAGCAAAGCGCATAGAAGACCTGGCGAAGCGCATATGCGATGCTGCAATGCCTCGGTCTGGGCCTCGCCCTCCAAGGCAGCAAGTCTGGTGGTGGACTGCAGAAATCGCGCAACTACGTGAGGACTGCGTCGCCGCCAGACGTCTCTACTCACACTACCGCAGGAGGGTGCGCCGGGATCAGGCAGAGGAGGATGCTAGGTATGCCAGGTATGTGGAGGCAAAGACGCGCCTACAAGCCCAGATCGCCAGGGCCATATTTGAAGGTAGAGCCGAGATGTTGGAGGGGCTCGACAGAGATCCTTGGGGCACACCATATAGATTGGTCATGAACAAGCTTCGCCCCTGGGCCCCTCCACTAACCGAAACACTCGACTCGGAGGTGCTGCGGAGTGTGTTGGAAACACTTTTTCCGCACCAGGACTTTCAGCCGCCGCAGATGGGTCCACGCATAGCAGCCGAAGATAACCGGGGACCGGAGGACATACCGGAGGTAAACGAACACGAGATGGCAGACGCGATAGTGCGCCTACGAGGCAAATCCGTTGCCCCCGGACCGGACGGAATACCTGGTCGCGCTCTAGCCTTGGCGATGGACGCTTTAGAGCCTTGTGTGAGGGGACTATTCTCTGCCTGTCTGGCTCAAGCCATAATTCCACAGAGGTGGAAGACAGGCAGGTTAGTCCTTCTCAGAAAGGAAGGGCGTCCAGCGGAGTCCCCCTCCGCTTACCGCCCCATCGTGTTGCTGAACGAGCTGGCCAAACTGTTTGAGCGCATCGTTGTTGGACGCTTAGTCAAGCACATGGTGGAGGTTGGACCGGACCTATCGGACGCGCAATTTGGCTTCCGCGGTGGTCGCTCGACTGTGGATGCCATTTTGCGGGTCAAGTCCCACGCGCAGGATGCGGTCTCCCGGGGTGAAGTAGTTTTTGCGGTGTCCTTGGACATCGCAAACGCCTTTAACTCTTTGCCTTGGGCTTGCATCAGGGAGGCGCTCCGATATCACGGGGTGCCGACCTACCTGCGTCGCGTCATCGGGGCTTACCTTTCCGATAGATCCGTGGTCTTTCCTGAGCGGAATGGCTGGGGGAGACGGGAAGTGTCGTGCGGTGTTCCACAGGGATCGGTTCTCGGGCCGCTCCTGTGGAACATCGGTTACGACTGGGTGCTTAGGGGTAGCACATTGAGGGGAATCGGTGTTCTGTGCTATGCTGATGACACCCTCGTGTTGGCGCAGGCGAAGAGCCATAGAGAGGCAATGGTATTAGCGACGGCGGGAGTGGCCCACGTCGTCAGCAGAATACGTAGGTTGGGGCTAGAGGTCGCTTTGGAAAAGTCAAAGGCGCTCTGTTTTCACGGGCCTCGAAGAGCACCTCCATCAGGCTCTCACATCACAGTGGGTGGGGTCCGCATCGGCTTGTCGAGTACGATGAAGTACCTGGGACTCGTGCTCGACAGCCGGTGGAACTTTCGAGCGCACTTCAACGCCCTTGCGCCGAAATTGACAAAGACGGCAGGTGCACTCAGCAGGTTGCTGCCGAACATCAGCGGGCCGAATTGCTCCAGCAGGCGCCTTTACCTGGGAGTCCTCAGATCCATGGCGCTATACGGTGCCCCGGTATGGGCAGACGCTCTATGCCGTGAAAATGTGGCTGTTTTGCGGCAGTCGCAAAGGATTATGGCGACAAGAGTCGTAAGGGGTTACCGTACCATCTCGGGCGATGTAGCGTGCGTGCTGGCTGGAGTTTTACCCTGGGACCTGGATGCGCTTTCCTTGGCGTCGACTTACCGTCGGCGTCGAGGCCATGCGTCCGGGGACCTTAGTCCAGCACGGCACGAGAGCGAGGAGCGGGATGCCGCACTTGAGGGGTGGCTCGGTAGATTGGAGCACCCTTCGGCTGGTCGCAGGACCATCGACGCGGTTCGCCCAGTCCTAAAGCAGTGGTTGGCGAGACGTCACGGCGTCCTCACCTTTCGGCTGACGCAGGTCCTCACGGGGCACGGGTGCTTCGGCGGATACCTGTGCCGCGTCGCCGGAAGAGAGCCGGATCCACGCTGCCACCACTGCCACGACTGCGCCGATGAGTCCGCCCAGCATGTGCTGGAGGAGTGCCCGGCATGGGAGTCGGAGCGCGAGGCGCTCCGCAGTGTTGTGGGGGCTGACTTGACGTTGCCGGCTGTGATTAGGGCCATGGTCGGCAACGAAAGGTCATGGGCGGCCGTCCTGTCCTTCTGCGAGGACGTGATGTCGCGGAAGGAGGCGGCGGAGAGAGAAAGGGAGGCGACTTCCGATCTCGCCATCCGCCGCAAAAGGATCGGCCGCCGGAGAGCGGCCCACGATCGCCGTCTCCCCCCCTAACACTAGCCAGAGGGCGGTAGACTTGGGGAAGTCTGCCGTCTAACAACCTGGCCCGAGTAGGCGCGCGCGGTGTCCGCCGCGCGCCACTCTAGATGTCGTCGGGGGGTGCTGCTCCCACCCCCCGACACCGAGTCGTGCCGCAGGGCAATCGCCGTCGGGGTTCGCGGATGATTTTCTGGTTCCCGTGGCCCCGACCCCAAGGCGAGTGAGGTGGACACCGTCAGGTTTTAGTGGGTAGGCTGCCGCGCGTTTACCATCTTTGCGCGGCAGGAGCCCCACATAACCCGTCGTTCTTCCCCAGGCGGCGGGTACCCGGCAACAGGGTTTCCTGACGTTAAAAAAAAAAAAAAAAAAAAAAAAAAAAAAAAAAAAAAAAAAAAAAAAAAAAAAAAAAAAAAAAAAAAAAAAAAAAAAAAAAAGGTTCCCGAGGGAGTTGCTGGACTCCTACCGGGCGCGTCCCCAGGTGGCGGATAGGGGAACGCCACCCGCACTGAGCGGGTGGTACCGGAGCAATCCGGCGCGGACCAAAACCAGTAGGCATGGGCGTGCCTTTAGGGGTTTGTTAACCCCACGGCCTAAGGGAGCACACCCTGACAGAAAAGCGCGGAGGGGGGGCGAGTCCGGCGGGTGCTTAACTGCGCAGCCGGACTAGCACTCATGTGCACCGCCCCCGAATCTCGTAATCCCGGGCCCGGTGTCGTTGATCACGTCTAGCGGCCGGGAACTGGGACCGAGAGCCTTGGCTTAATTGCCCGGGCTGCGAGGAAGAAAACCTCTATAAAAAATCACCCCGAATCCCAAGCGGCGTAGCAGCGCGAGGGGATGCATGGCTGACGGGCGGTTCAGTCGCTACTGCTTCCCCCGCTAGAGTACCGGCCGACACTCTAGCGGGTTACGTTTAGGCTTATCCGGGTGCAGGGGGCACCGCTCGGATGGACCTCGTATTTCCCCCATACTCGTGGGTTCAAGTATGGAATTTTTAAAACGAAACAAAACCCAAGACGATGTGCCTGTGACGGGCGGAGATGTCGGAGTGGAGCCCGGGACGGGCGGAGAAATAGAGCGAAGGAGAGACGATGTGTTGCCCGAGAAGGGTGGAGTTTCGAAGAGGCCCGCGACGGGCGGAGTTGGAGTCGGGCCAGAGACTGGCGGAGTTAGAACCAGGCTTACGAAAGGTACTGTAAGCAGCGTGCTTCGTAAAGGTTCTGCGGCCCAAGGCTGCCGGAGTTCGTCTGGGTCACCGGAGGAGGACAAGAGGCCTGATTCAAAAACAACTATTAATCGCGGGAGAGGTCGGCCACCCACCACAGGCCAATACGTAGGACTTGCCGAAGCGCAGAGAGCCCTCAATGAGGCTAGGAGGGAGGAGCTCAGGCTCAAGGCCCAGAAGGAGGTTGCGGATAAGGTGTCGGCACTAAAAACTCGAGTTCAGAGAACCAGCCCACGCCTAGCTACGCCAAGTGGATCCAGAGCTGGAGTCGAAGAGGAGATGAACTCAGCAACGGAGCTCCAGGAGAAAATCAATAGTAGCCTGGAAGTGATTGAGATGGTTGCTACAAAATCAGGCAACCTGAAGGGCGTCTTTATAAAAGCTCTCAAAGATGCGGCGAGTACAATAGCAGGCGCAGTGGAGTCTCTAGCACGTCGCACAGCGTCTGAGGAGGCAGAACAACTAAGAGCCAACAACACCAGGCTCCAGATGGAGGTGGCGGACCTAAAAAAAGGAAGTCCAAGATATGAGGTCGGAGCTGGAGAGAGCTCGAGCAGCACCACCGCTACAACCACCTCCCGCGAGTGCAGTTGCGAGTCTGGACGTGGCAGAGCAGGTACATAAGGAGCCCAGCGATGCCTCGCTGCGGGCTGTCTCCCAGGTACAGGGGACAGCTACCCTAACGGCGGACCCACCGCCTTTCAATGCCGAGGAGTTAGTGCGCGCCATAATGGTGCAGGTTGGCAGCATGGTGAGTGCCCGATTCGAGGCAATGGAGGCTAGGCTGGCGCCGGTGCAACGAGACCCATTGTTGTCGCCAGCGGATGCAGCATGTACTCGTGCGGCAGAAGCCACTGCCACTAGCCTCATGGCCCCGGCCAATCCTGGCATGAAGGCGCAAAAGAAGAAGAAGAAGAAGGAGAAGAAAAGAAAGAAGGTGTCGTCCAAGGTAGTGCAACCAATCGCTACCGAAGATGCTGAGCCACTTCCACCTACTACCAGCTCAGATGGGTGGAACTTGGTAGTTAAGCGAGGTAAAAGAAAGAAAGCAGCGGCAGCTAAACGGTCAAAGAAGAGGGTGCCATCGGGCGAGACAAAACCTAAGATGCGTGTCCCCCGATCTGCTGCGGTTATTATAAAGCTCCAACCTTCAGCCGCCGAACGAAATGTAACATACGGGGAGGTGTTTGCCCAGGTCAAGCAAAAGCTGGATCTCAACGACCTGGGCATTAAAGACCTAAGGTACAAGGTGGCGGCGACCGGGGCAAGAATGCTAGAACTGCCTGGCGCCAACAGCGACAGCAAGGCCGATGCTCTAGCACAACAGCTGAGAACCATCCTGGCTGGGGAAGATGTGCATATTACCCGGCCGGTGAAGTGTGCTGAGCTGCGGGTACTGGGCTTTGATGATTCAGTTACACCAGAAGACCTGACCGAAGCTATTAGCAAATCGGGGGGATGCACCAAGGAGGCAGTAAGGGTCGGCGAAATACGTCGCAATCGGTTTGGCGTAGCGTCGGCCTGCGTAAAATGCCCTGTGCTGGCCGCCAAAAAGGTGGACAGCGAGAAGAAAATTAGGGTAGGGTTTGTGTCGGCACAAGCAAAGTTACTGCAACCCCGACCACAACGATGTTTCCGCTGTCACGAATTGGGGCACGTGGCAGCGAAATGCACCGGCAGTGACGATCGCAGCGGGCAGTGCTACCGATGTGGACAGCCAGGGCACAAGCGTGGGCAATGCTCTGCCACGCCACACTGTCCGGTCTGTGAGGCCGCCACGAGGCCCGCCAACCACATTGTCGGAAGCGCAGCCTGCACCCGGGCCCCGGCTCGTTGCCGTCCAGCGGCTAGGGCAGCCAAGCCGCCCACGGAGGAAATGTATCGTCAGTGACAATGGTAATACAGGTTATACAAGCAAACCTGAACCACTGTGCCAGGGCTCAGGATCTCTTAGTCCAAAGCTTGGTGCAGTGGTCCGTGAAGCTGGCGATACTGTCGGAACCCTACTACATTCCAGCAAGGGACAACTGGGTCGGCGATAATGAAGGGACAGTGGCACTTGTCGCCCAGGTAGGTGCAGGCGCACCGGCGTTCACACAGGTGTTCAGGGGGTCCGGTTTCGTGGCGACCTCATTTGGTGAAACGCTGGTAGTAGGTGTCTACTTCTCCCCCAATAAAACCCTTGCCGAGTTCGACAACTTTCTCGACGGTTTGGGGGAAGTAACATCACGAAGTAGGCACCGTTACGTGCTAGTGGCGGGCGATTTGAACGCCAAGTCCGGCGCATGGGGTTGCCCAGCAACAGACGCTCGCGGGCGACTATTGGAAGAGTGGGTGGTTGCCAACGGCTTGACCGTCCTAAATCAGGGAACGGTCGACACGTGCGTGCGACGGCAGGGTGGTTCCATTGTGGACGTAACGTTCGCGAACCCTGCCTTAGCGCGACGTGTCCACGGCTGGCGAGTGCTGGATGATGTGGAGACCTTGTCGGACCATCTCTACATTAGATACGAGATCTCCACTCATCCGGCGGTGCCGCCAAGCCCGAGCCGAACCCTGAGGGAGGAAGGTCCGAGGTGGCAGGTGAAGCGCCTTAACATAGAGGTGCTGAGAGAGGCAGCAGTCGTGGCCTCTTGGCTGCCCCGATATGCTACATCCCCAGAGGAAACAGCGAACGGGATTGAAGAGCTGGTGAAGCGTATCTGCGATGTCGCAATGCCTCGGTCCGGGCGTCGCCCTCAACAACAGCAAGTCTGGTGGTGGACAGCAGAAATTGCGCAACTGCGTGAGGACTGCGTTGCCGCCAGACGTCGATACTCTCACTATCGTAGGAGAGTTCGCCGGGATCAGGCTGAGGAAGACCGCCGGTATGCCAGCTACGTAGAGGCCAAGACGAGGCTCCAAGCCCAGATCACCAGGGCCATAACCGAGGGCAGGGCGGAAATGTTGGAGGGGCTAGATAGAGATCCTTGGGGCACACCATACAGGTTGGTACTGAATAAGCTCCGCCCCTGGGCCCCTCCACTCACCGAAACCCTCGATAGGGAAGTGTTAAGTGGCGTGCTCGATAGTCTCTTCCCGCATCGAGATAACTTCGTGTCACCGCAGATGGGTCCGAGCACAGTGGAAGATGAAGGATACGAGGACGTGCCGGAGGTTAATGAGGAGGAGATGGCGGCTGCGGTTGAGCGCCTACGGGGAAAGTCCGTTGCCCCGGGCCCGGACGGAGTGCCAGGTCGGGCGCTAGCACTGATGATGGACGCCTTAGGGCCTTGTGTGAGGGGGCTATTCACTGCCTGTCTGGCTCAAGCCATAATTCCACAGAGGTGGAAGACAGGCAGGTTAGTCCTCCTCAGAAAGGAAGGGCGTCCAGCGGAGTCTCCCTCCGCCTACCGTCCCATCGTGCTGCTCAGCGAAATGGCCAAGCTGTTCGAGCGCATCTTAGTCGAGCGCTTGACCAAGCACATGGCGGAGGTCGGACCAGATCTGTCAGACTCGCAGTTTGGTTTTCGCGTTGGTCGCTCGACTGTGGATGCCATCCTGCGGGTCAAGTCCCACGCGCAGGATGCGGTCTCCCAGGGTGAGGTAGTTTTTGCGGTGTCGCTGGACATCGCAAACGCTTTCAACTCCTTGCCTTGGGTTTGCATCAGGGAGGCGCTCCGCTACCATGGGGTGCCGACCTACCTGCGTCGAGTCATCGGGGCGTACCTCTTCGAGAGATCAGTGATCTTCCCTGAGCAGAACGGCTGGGGGAGACGGGAAGTGTCGTGCGGTGTTCCACAGGGCTCGGTTCTCGGGCCGCTCCTGTGGAACATCGGCTACGACTGGGTACTGAGGGGTACCACACTGCGGGGCGTCAGCGTAGTGTGCTACGCGGACGACACCTTGGTCCTCGCGCAGGCGAAGAACTACCGGGAGGCGGTGATACTGGCAACGGCGGGAGTGGCCCACATCGTCAGTAGAATACGCAGGTTGGGATTGGAGGTTGCTCTAGGGAAGTCGGAGGCACTCTGTTTCCACGGCCCTCGAAGAGCACCTCCATCGGGCACCCACATCACGGTCGGTGGAGTCCGGATCGGCTTGTCGAGTACGATGAAGTACCTGGGACTCGTGCTCGACAGCCGGTGGAACTTCCGAGCGCATTTTAACACCCTTGCGCCAAAACTGATGAAGACGGCTGGTGCACTTAGCAGGTTGCTCCCGAATGTGAGCGGACCAAGTTGCTTGAGTAGACGCCTATACCTTGGAGTCCTGCGCTCCATGGCGCTCTATGGCGCCCCGGTATGGGCAGACGCACTCTGCCGCGAAAACGTGTCGGTGTTGCGGCAGTCGCAGAGGGTAATGGCAACGAGAGTCGTCAGGGGCTACCGGACTATCTCAACCGATGTAGCGTGCGTGCTGGCTGGAGTTCTACCCTGGGACCTGGATGCGCTTTCCTTGGCGTCGACTTACCGTCGGCGTCGAGGCTATGCGTCCGGGGACCTTAGTCCAGCACGGCACGAAGGCGAGGAGCGGGATGCCGCACTTGAGGGGTGGCTCGGCAGATTGGAGCACCCTTCGGCTGGTCGCAGGACTATCGACGCGGTTCGCCCAGTCCTAAGGCAGTGGTTGGCGAGACGTCACGGCGTTCTCACCTTTCGGCTGACGCAGGTCCTCACGGGGCACGGGTGCTTTGGCGGATACCTGTGCCGCGTCGCCGGAAGAGAGCCGGATCCACGCTGCCACCACTGCCACGACTGCGTCGATGAGTCCGCTCAGCATGTGCTGGAGGAGTGCCCAGCATGGGAGTCGGAGCGCGAGGCGCTCCGCAGTGTTGTGGGGGCTGACCTGACGTTGCCGGCTGTGATTAGGGCCATGGTCGGTAATGAAAGGTCTTGGGCGGCCGTCCTGTCCTTCTGCGAGGACGTAATGTCGCGGAAGGAAGCGGCGGAGAGAGAAAGGGAGGCGACTTCCGATCTCGCCATCCGCCGCAAAAGGACCGGGCGCCGGAGAGCGGCCCACGATCGCCGCCTCCCCCCCTAACACTCGCCAGAGGGCGGTAGACTTGGGGAAGTCTGCCGTCTAACAACCTGGCCCGAGTAGGCGCGCGCGGTGTCCGCCGCGCGCCACTCCAGGAGTCGTCGAGGGGTGCTGCTCCTACCCCCCGACACCGAGTCGTGCCGTAGGGCAATCGCCGTCGGGGTTCGCGGATGATTATCTGGTTCCCGTGGCCCCGACCCCAAGGCGAGTAAGGTGGACACCGTCAGGTTTTAGTGGGTAGGCTGCCGCGCGTTTACCATCTTTGCGCGGCAGGAGCCCCACATAACCCGTCGTTCTTCCCCAGGCGGCGGGTACCCGGCAACAGGGTTTCCTGACGTAAAAAAAAAAAAAAAAAAAAAAAAAAAAAAAAAAAAAAAAAAAAAAGGTTAGGTTAGGTTAGGTTAGGTTAGGTTCCCGGGGGAGAGCTGACTCCTACCGGGCGCGTCCCCAGGTGGCGGATAGGGGAACGCCACCCGCTTAGAGGGGCGGGTGGTACCGGAGAAATCCGGCGCGGACCAACAGCAGGGGCGTGCCTCTAACCGTGGTTCAGACCCCCACGGTTAGAGGCACGCTCAGGGAGGGGCCGCTCTCCGTTGAGGCTTCGGCTTCCGGAGTTGCGGCCACCGGGGTGGGGCCGCTTCGGCGGTCTCGCTTCCGGAGGGTGGGTACCGGCTGCGGGACTGTGTTGGCAGGCTCGCAGCTGGTAGAGGGGGAAGACCGCGGAGGGAGAGGAGTGCCGGTATTACGGTGCGCCGTTCTCCCTGCCCTCCGTGGCCTTGACGGGGCCGCCACCGTCTTCGATGGCGGACGCGGTGGGGCTGCAGGGGAAGAGGAGTGTCGGTGTTTCGTTGCCGCTCTCCCTGTCCTCTGCAGCCGAAGGGAGGAGGCCCGCTTCGGCGGGATGGTGGGGCTGCTCGTTTGGGCTTCGGCCTTGACGTTGCGGCCACCGGTGGTGGGATCGCTTCGGCGGTCTTACGACCGGGTGATGGGGACCGGTGGCGGGACTGTTTTGGCAGGCTCGCAACTGGTGGAAGGGTAGGCCGCGGCGGGAGAGGAGTGCCGGTATTACGGTGCGCCGCTCTCCCTGCCCTCCGCGGCCTTGACGGGGGCCGCCAACGTTAGATGGCGGACGCGGTGGGGCTGCAGGGGAGAGGGTCGGTGTTTCGATGCCGTTTTCCCTGTCCTCTGCAGCCGTTTGAAGGTGGCCTGCTTCGGTGGGCGGTGTGGTTGGGTGAGGGGGTTGCTCCGGGCACTTCTCTGCTGTGGCAGAGTGGGCTTGTGAGCAGCCCCCCCACCCTTTGGAGAGGTGGTCAGCCCGGATCTCGGGTGGACCTGCCCACTTTGGTGGGAGGAGTGGGGCCGCGCGTCGTGGCTTCGGCTGTCGGCGTGTGGCCGCCGGTGGCGGGACCGCTTCGGTGGTCCCGTGATCGGATGGGGGGGGGAGCCGGAGGCGAGGCTGTGTTAATAGCCTCGCAACCGGTAGAGGGGTGGACCGCGGCAGGAGGGGAGTCGTGGTATTTGCCAGTCTCCTGCTTCCGCGGCCCAGACGGGGCCGCCACCGTTTGATGGCGGACGCGGTGGGGCTGCAGGGGAGAGGGCCGTTGTTTCGGGCCCTGACTTCTGCAGCCGCGTGGGGTTCCTACGGGGGCCCCACTGGATGGTGGCCTTCGGGCCTACCGCCGGGGCGTCGTAGTGGAATGCGCAAGCGATCCTGCGGCGTCCCATTATGGCGGAGGGGTGGGGATCGTTGGGGTTTAGTGGGTAGTACCGGCTCTTCTAGCTGGTGAGTCCCACACACCCACCTGGGGTTATAGGTGGACGGTGCGTAAATGCATTCCCCAACGTTAAAAAAAAAAAAAAAAAAAAAAAAAAGGTTAGGTTAGGTTAGGTTAGGTTAGGTTAGGTTAGGTTAGGTTAGGTTAGGTTAGGTTAGGTTCCCGAGGGAGTTGCTGGACTCCTACCGGGCGCGTCCCCAGGTGGCGGATAGGGGAACGCCACCCGCACTGAGCGGGTGGTACCGGAGCAATCCGGCGCGGACCAAAACCAGTAGGCATGGGCGTGCCTTTAGGGGTTTGTTAACCCCACGGCCTAAGGGAGCACACCCTGACAGAAAAGCGCGGAGGGGGGGCGAGTCCGGCGGGTGCTTAACTGCGCAGCCGGACTAGCACTCATGTGCACCGCCCCCGAACCTCGTAATCCCGGACCCGGTGTCGTTGATCACGTCTAGCGGCCGGGAACTGGGACCGAGAGCCTTGGCTTAACCGCCCGGGCTGCGAGGAAGAAAACCTCTATAAAAAATTACCCCGAATCCCAAGCGGCGTAGCAGCGCGAGGGGATGCATGGCTGATGGGCGGTTCAGTCGCTACTGCTTCCCCCGCTAGAGTACCGGCCGACACTCTAGCGGGTTACGTTTAGGCTTATCCGGGTGCAGGGGGCACCGCTCGGATGGACCTTTTATTTCCCCCATTCTCGTGGGATCAAATATGGAATCTTTAAAAACACAAACAAACCTTGACGTGGAGCCTGTGACGGGCGGAGAGAAGTTAGTGCCAGCGATTGGCGGTGCTGAGAACGGGCCCGAGAAGGGCGGTGTTGACGCGGTGCCTGTGATGGGCGGAGCAGGAGTTGGGCCAGAGATTGGCGGCGTGAGAGGTGGGGCTGTGCCAAAGCAAGCGCAGGTCGTGTTGACCAGGCTAGAGCTGGAGGACGTAGCCTCACTGGTTAGCGGTGGAGGAAGGTCTAGGAGGAGTTCGGCTTCTTCCCTGGGACGTCTTTGGGCGAATAACCCAGGAGACTCAGACGGCGATAGTGTGGTCTCAATGGCGTCACAAGAAGGCGATGTGAAGTCATCATTCTTCCTCAAAGACCAGAGGAAAAGACCACGCAGCGGGAATGATTCCTCAGAGGACGACAACCTTGGACGTAAAGGCCGGAAGTCCAAAGCGAGGCAACCCCGGACAACAGGGGAGTACGTAGGCCTAGCGGAGGCAAAGAGGGCCTTAAATCAGGCTAAGAGAGAGGAGATGCAGCTTCGCGCGGAACAGGAGGTCGCGGATGTGGCATCGGCCGTGCGGACGAGATTGAGCTCGCGCACTAGTTCACCGGATTGGACACCGTTCCTCTCCAGTAAGGATGGGGCACTGGCCTCTGAGCTTCAGGCTCAGGTGGCCCAAAACCTGGAGCTTATTCATAAGGTTGCCACAAAATCGGGCAACCTTAAGGGCACATTTACGAAGGCCCTCAAGGAGGCGGTGGGTGCCATTGCGTCGGCAGTGGACATCTTGGCCAATAGAACGGCCTCAGAGGAAACGACAAAGCTGAGGGCGAGTAATGCCCGCCTTCAAGCTGAGCTGCTGGAGCTCAAAACAGAGTTCGCGGCGTTGAGAGCGCAGGTTGAAGCCTCTCGGGTAGACGTGCGCACTACAACATCACAAGTGCACGTCCCAGCAAATCCCCCGCCACAACACCCGGCGGGCGCGGATGAATTTGCTAGAATGATCATGGTCCAGGTGGGGACCATGATCAATGCCCGATTTGAGGCTCTGGAAGAGCGTCTGCTACCAGAACGCCGCATTCGTCCTCCTCTTGCGGCGGACAAGGCGCAAACGAAGGCGGCCAAAACGCCGGCGAAATCTGCGGAGGCAGAGGTCAGGGTGACAACGCTGGTTGCTCCGGCGAACCCTGCGCCGCAAGAGAAGACAAGAAAAAAGAAGGCGAAGAAAAAGCCTGGAAACCCGGTCCCTACTCCACCGGGGACGTCTGCGCAGCCAACTTCAGCCCCTCCCACTACAGACGGCTGGAATGTGGTAGTAAGACGGGGTGCTAAAAAGGCAACGGCTGTCTCAAAGCAGCCAAAGAAACAGGAGAAGACGACGCCGAAAAAGCGGAAGGTCGGGAAGCTTCGGCCCCCTCGCTCGGCAGCGGTCGTGATTAAGCTCCAGCCATCGGCTGTCGAGCGAAATATAACGTATAAGGAGATATTCGCTCAGGTCAAATCGAAGGTGGATCTGAACGATTTGGGAATTAAAGACGTCAGATTTAAGGTTGCCTCAACGGGAGCTAGAATGCTGGAGATACCGGGGGCAACAAGCGCTGAGAAAGCGGACGTTCTAGCGCAGGCTCTGAAGGGGGCCCTGGACGGGGAAGATGTAAAGATCTCCAGGCCTACAAAAAGTGCCGAGCTCCGAGTGACCGGTCTAGATGACTCGGTTACTCCGATAGAGCTGGCGGAGGCCATTAGTCGGGCAGGAAGCTGCAATGTTGACGCAGTCAAGTCTGGAGATATACGGCGGGATAGGTATGGTATAGGGTCGGCGTGGGTCAGGTGCCCGGTCGTCGCCGCCAAAAAGATAGTGGACGGTGGCCGCCTTCTCGTGGGGCTAGTGTCCGCGCAGGTCAAGCTGCTACAGGCTCGACCGCAGCGCTGCTATCGCTGCCAAGAGGGAGGCCACGTCGCAGCGCGGTGCACAGGGGCGATAGACCGCAGTGCCCAATGTTTCAGGTGTGGACAGCCGGGCCACAATCGTAGCCAATGCACATCTGCACCTCACTGTGCAGTGTGCGAGGCAGCGAAGAGGCCAGCGAACCACACGGTGGGAAGTGCGGCCTGCATCCGGTCCCAACCGAAACAAAGTCTTCGGAGGAGAGCGACACCTGGGCCAACGGCTCGGGAGCAGCCGGTTCGAAATAGGGACGAGGTGGAAAGGGCCATGGAAACCTAGTGATGGCGCTAAAGGTTCTACAGGCGAACCTTAACCACTGTGCCAGAGCCCAGGACCTGTTTGTCCAAAGCCTGGTGCAGTGGTCGGTGCAAGTGGCGGTGGCGGCGGAGCCGTACTCGGTCCCCCCACGTGACAACTGGGCAGGCGACAACGACGGGTTGGTGGCCATCGTTGTCCAGGTCGCCGCGGGCTCCCCCCCCTTTACACGTATTGTAAAGGGCTCGGGATGCGTCGCGGCACTGCTGGGTGACATGGTGGTCGTGGGGGTCTATTTCTCCCCCAACCGACCCGTCGCTGAGTTCGAGGAGTTCCTGGACGAGGTGGCGGAACTTTCTCGCACCTTTCAGGCCAGGAACCTCGTCATCGCGGGGGACCTCAATGCGAAGTCCAGCATGTGGGGCTCGCCGGCAACAGATGTGAGGGGAAGATTGCTGGAGGAGTGGGTTGTTGCCACAAATTTGAGTGTCCTCAATCGGGGGACGGCCAACACGTGCGTGCGACGGCAGGGCGGGTCCATCGTGGACGTCACGTTTGCGAGCCCGGCCCTAGCGCGCCGTGTCCAGGGCTGGCGAGTGCTGGAAGATGTGGAGACTCTCTCGGACCACCTTTACATCCTTTTCGAGATCTCCACACACCCAGCGGTGCCGCCAGGCCCCAGCCGAACTTCGAGAGAGGACGGTCCGCGGTGGCAACTGAAGCGCCTCGATAAAGAGCTGCTGGAGGAGGCTGTGATAGTGGCCTCATGGCTGCCCCAGACCGACGGGACTGTCACAGACTCTGCGGAAGGATTGCGGGAGCTGTTGACGCGGGTCTGTGACGTGTCCATGCCCCGCTCAAGGCGCTGCCCGTCTAGGCGCCAGGTGTACTGGTGGTCGGCGGTGATTGCGCAACTGCGCGAAGAGTGTGTGGCCGCCAGACGCCAGTACACGCGCTGTCGGAGGCGACGCTTCAGAAGCAGGAACGAGGCCGATAGGGAGACACATCGCGCCGAAGAGGACAGGCTGTACTCCCAGTATACAGACAGGAAGACCAGCCTACAGGTGGCAATTGCCGAGTCGCAGACCACGGCCAGGGAGCGAATGCTGGATGAGCTGAATCGCGATCCCTGGGGGACGCCCTATAGGATGGTGCGAAACCAGCTCCGTCCTTGGGCCCCCCCACTTACGCAGTCTCTCCAGCCCAGCGTGGTCCGGGAAGTGGTCGCGACACTGTTCCCACACGGTGTTCAGGCGGACCATCAGCCGCCACCGATGTCCTCGCCGACACTAGAGGAAGACGGCAACGATGTGCCACAAGTGGACGAGGAGGAGCTGTCCAGGGCAGTTGGCCGTCTCCGTGAGAAGAATGTTGCCCCCGGCCCCGATGGTATTCCGGGGCGAGTATGGGTGTTGGCCATGGAGTCTTTGGAGATGCGAGTTCGAGGACTATTTACTGCCTGTCTGGCTCAAGCCATAATTCCACAGCGGTGGAAGACAGGCAGACTAGTCCTCCTCAAAAAGGAGGGGCGGCCCGCGGATTCTCCATCCGCGTATCGTCCCATCGTCCTCCTGGACGAAGTGGCCAAACTCTTTGAGCGCATCGTGGCAGGGCGCTTGGTTGCGCACTTGGAGCAGGTTGGACCCGACCTCTCCGACGTCCAGTTTGGCTTTCGCGGTGGCCGTTCCACCGTGGATGCCATTCTGCGCGTCCGGTCCCAGGCGCAGGAAGCAGTCTCCCGGGGCAACGTTGTTATCGCGGTATCGCTTGATATCGCAAACGCGTTCAACACGTTGCCTTGGAGCTGCATAAGGGAGGCACTCCGCTATCATGGGGTGCCGACCTACCTCCGTCGCGTCGTAGGGGCCTACCTGTCGGAGAGGTGGGTGACGTTCCCAGGACAGGGAGGATGGGAAAGTCGGGAGGTGGTGTGCGGTGTTCCACAGGGTTCGGTACTTGGACCACTCCTGTGGAACATCGGATACGACTGGGTCCTGAGGGGCGCCTGTCTGCGAGGTGTGAAAGTCACCTGTTACGCGGATGACACACTGGTGACGGCGGGACAGTCGACGTACAGGGAGGCGGCGATCCTAGCGACAGCGGGGGTGGCACATGTCGTGGGAAGGATTCGGCGACTGGGTCTAGAGGTGGCTCTCGAAAAGTCGGAGGCTGTGTGTTTCCATGGTCCGCGAAAGGCGCCACCATCGGATGCGCACATCGTCGTCGGGGGGGTTCGCATCGGCGTGAAGAGCACGATGAAGTACCTAGGACTCGTGCTCGACAGCCGGTGGGACTTCCGGGCGCACTTCAGTGCTTTGGTGCCGCGATTATTGAAGGAGGCGGCAGCACTGTGCAGGCTTCTGCCTAACGTAGGTGGACCGAGCTGTGTGACAAGGCGGCTCTACACAGGTGTCGTGAGGTCGATGGCGATGTACGGTGCCCCAGTGTGGACGGATGGCCTGGCTCGCGAGAACATCGCTCTGCTGCGGAGGGCGCAGAGAGTGATGGCGATCAGGGTCATCCGAGGGTACCGTACCATCTCGGGGGAGGTGGCATGTGTGCTGGCGGGAGTACTGCCGTGGGACCTGGATGCGCGTTCCTTGGCGTTGATATATCATCGGCGTCGAGGCCTAGCATCCGGGAACCCCAGCACAGAACCACGCCAGATCGAGCTAGAGGATGAGCGGGTAGCCGCAGTAGAAGAGTGGCGGTCCAGGCTGGAGCACCCTTGCGCTGGCCGACGGACCATCGAGGCGGTTCGCCCCACTCTCGCGCAGTGGTTGGGCAGGCGGCATGGCGTCCTAACCTTCCGCACCACGCAGATCCTCACGGGGCATGGTTGCTTCGGGGGGTATCTGTGTCGGGTCGCCGGGAGGGAGCCCACTCCTCGCTGCCACCACTGCGACGACTGTCCCGATGAGTCGGCCCAGCATACGCTGGAGGTGTGCCCAGCTTGGGCGACGGAGCGCGAGGCGCTCCAAAGTGTTGTGGGGGCGGACCTGACGTTGCCGGCTGTGATCTCTGCCATGGCCGGTAGCGAAAGGTCCTGGGACGCCGTCCTGTCCTTCTGCGAGGACGTGATGTCGCAGAAGGAGGCGGCGGAGAGAGAGAGGGAGGCGACTTCCGATCTCGCACTCCGCCGCAGAAGGACCGGGCGCCGGAGAGCGGCCCACGATCGCCGCCTCCCCCCCTAGCACGAGCCAGAGGGCGGTCGACTTGGGGAAGTCGGCCGTCCATTAATCTGGCCCGAGTCGGCGCGCGCGGAGGCGTCCGCGCGCCACTCGAGGAGGCCGTCAGGGGTGGTCTATCACCTTAGCCCCTGACACCGGGACGTGCCTCAACAGGCACTCGCCGCTGGGGTTTACAGAGGAATTCGGATACCTGTGACCCCAGCCTTATGGCGACAGAGTGGCCTTTCGTCAGGTTTTTAGTGGGTAGGCTGCCGCGCGTTTACCATCTTTGCGCGGCAGGAGCCCCACATAACCCGTCTCGCTTCCCCAGGCGAGCGGGTACCCGTAAGAGGGTTTTCCTGACGTTAAAAAAAAAAAAAAAAAAAAAAAAAAAAAAAAAAAAAAAAAAAAAAAAAAAAAAAAAAAAAAAAAAAAAAAAAGGTTAGGTTAGGTTAGGTTAGGTTAGGTTAGGTTCCCGGGGGAGTTGCTGGACTCCTACCGGGCGCGTCCCCAGGTGGCGGATAGGGGAACGCCACCCGCACTGAGCGGGTGGTACCGGAGTAATCCGGCGCGGACCAAAACCAGTAGGCATGGGCGTGCCTTTAGGGGTTTGTTAACCCCACGGCCTAAGGGAGCACACCCTGACAGAAAAGCGCGGAGGGGGGGCGAGTCCGGCGGGTGCTTAACTGCGCAGCCGGACTAGCACTCATGTGCACCGCCCCCGAATCTCGTAATCCCGGATCCCGGTGTCGTTGACATGTCTAGCGGCTGGGAGCTGGGACCGAGAGCCTTGGCTTCATTGCCCGGGCTGCGAGGAAGAAAACCTCTATAAAAAATTACCCCGAATCCCAAGCGGCGCAGCAGCGTGAGGGGATGCATGGCTGATGGGCGGTTCAGCCGTTACTGCTTTCCCCGCTAGGGTACCGGCCGACACTCTAGCGGGTTACGAGGAGGCTTATCTGGGTACAGGGGGCACTGCTCAGATGGACGTCTTTTTCCCCCATACTCGTGGGAACAGTATGGATTGTCGTAATAAAAAACCCCAAAATGACGATGTGCCTGCGACGGGCGGAGGAACCGTGCCAGTGACTGGCGGCGTAGATGTTGGGCCCGAGATGGGCGGAGTTGTTGCGGGGCCCGCGAAGGGCGGAGTGGAGGAGAGGTCTCTGGCAGGCGTAGTTGGGCGTAGGCCCGCGAAGTGCGTAGGCAGCGTGCCTACGAAAGGTGCTGGAGCGGGAGGTTGCCGGAGCCAGTCCGGGTCACCGGATGACGATACCGGGCCCAAGGCTAAACTGGCAATCAATCGCGGGAGGGGTCGGCCACCCACAACAGGCCAATATGTGGGACTGGCGGAAGCCCAACGAGCCCTAAATGAGGCGAAGAAGGAGGAGCTAAGGCTCAAAGCCCTAAAAGAAGTGGCGGATATGGCGTCGGCGCTGAGGACCAGAGCTCAGAGAACCAGCCCGCGCCTATCTGGTGGATCGAAAGGTGGAATGGATGAGGAAGCGGATTCGGTGATGGCGCTTCAGGGACAGGTTAAGAGCAGCCTGGAACTCATTGAAAAGGTCGCCACAAGATCCGGCAACTTAAAGGGTACCTTTACTAAGGCCCTTAAAGATGCGGCGGCCACGATTGCCAGTGCCGTGGATAAACTTGCCCGGCGAACAGCATCTGAGGAGACGGCACAGCTCCGAGCCGACAACACCAGGCTTCAGATGGAGGTGGCTGATTTGAGAAAGGAAGTGCGAGAAATGAGGTCGGAGCTGGAACAAGCTCGAGCAGCACCGCAGCCACAACCACTTCCTTCGATTACGGACGTAACGCTGCACAAGAAACAGCAGGAGAGGTCCTGTGCTGTCGCGTCGCCGGGAGTCCCCCAGGAACACGACACGGATATCTCGACGTCAGGAGCGATGCCTTTGAGCGCTGAGGAATTGGTGCACTCTGTAATGATGCAGGTGGGTTCCTTAATGAGTGCCCGTTTTGAGGCCATAGAAGCTAAGTTGGTACCAGTGCAACGAGTCCCATCGCCGTTGCCTGTGGATGCTGTTGCCCGTGGGGCGGGAGCTCCTACCACTACCCTGATGGCTCCGGCCAATCCGGGCCTAAAGCCGCAGAAGAAGAAGGGAAAAGATAAGAAGAAGAAGAAGAAAAAGAAATCCCCTAAGGCAGCGCAATCAGCTGCTCCTAAGGATATCGAGCCACCTCCACCTGCTCCAACCAGCTCAGACGGGTGGAACCTGGTAGTCAAGCGAGGCGCAAGGAAGAAGGCAGAGGCAGCCAATAAATTGCAAAAGAGGGTGCCACCGGGCAAACAAAAACCACCCAAACTGCGCCCCCCCCGCTCAGCTGCAGTTGTTATTAGGCTCCAGCCCTCAGCTGTTGAGCGAAATATAACATACGGGGAGGTGTTTGCCCAGGTCAAGCAAAGGCTAGATCTCAACGACCTGGGCATAAAAGACCTCAGGTACAAGGTGGCTGCGACAGGTGCCAGGATGCTGGAGATACCTGGCGTCAATAATGAAGAGAAGGCAGACGCCCTAGCGCAGCAGCTGCGTAACATCTTAGCTAGTGAGGATGTGCACATTACCCGACCCATGAAACTCGCTGAACTTCGGGTGCTGGGTCTTGACGACTCAGCGACGCCAGAAGAACTAGCCGATGTAATCAGCAGGAAGGGTGATTGCGCTAATGAGGCGGTAAAGGTCGGCGAGATACGCCGTAACCGGTTTGGCCTAGGGTCGGCATGGGCGAAATGCCCCGTATTAGCCGCCAAAAAGGTCGCAGCTGAGGGCAGGATACGGGTCGGATTTGTGTCGGCCCAAGTCAAACTGCTGCAGCCCCGACTCCAGCGGTGCTTCCGCTGTCACGAGGTGGGGCACGTGGCGGCTAAGTGCACAAGCAAAGAAGACCGGAGTAGCCAGTGCTTCCGATGTGGGCACCCGGGTCACAAGCGCGGGCAATGCACTGCTACGCCACACTGCCCGGTTTGTGAGACTGCTAGGAGGCCCGCCAACCACATCGTTGGGAGCGCAGCCTGCACCCGGGCCCCGGCTCGTTGCCGACCCGCGACTAGGGCAGCCAAACTGCCAGCGAAGGAACTAGGAACGGACAGCAATGATGGCCACTAAAGTTATGCAAACGAACCTGAACCACTGTGCCAGAGCTCAGGACCTATTTGTCCAGAGTCTGGTCCAGTGGTCGGTGCAGATTGCCATCATAGCAGAGCCGTACTCGGTCCCACCGCGGGATAATTGGGCGGGGGATAATGACGGCCATGTCGCCATCGTGACCCAGGTCGCTGCCGGCGCCCCACCTTTCACGCGTGTTGTGAGGGGTTCGGGATGCGTCGCGGCACTGCTGGGTCGGGTTGTCGTGGTCGGGGCGTACTTCTCCCCCAACAAAACCCTGGCGGAGTTCGAAGAGTTTCTGGACAGGCTGGGGGACCTAATTGCCAGATTCCAGCCTGCGGAAATCCTCCTTGCGGGGGACCTGAACTCGAAGTCCAACATGTGGGGATCGACAGTGGAGGATGCGCGGGGAAGGGCCCTTGCGGAGTGGACTGTTACCACCGGCCTGACAGTCCTGAATCGGGGAACGGTCGACACTTGCGTGCGACGGCAGGGCGGGTCCATCGTGGACTTAACGTTCGCGAGCCCTGCTTTAGCGCGCTGTGTCCACGGCTGGCGAGTGCTGGATGATGTGGAGACGCTCTCGGACCATCGTTACATCCAATATGAGATCTCCACTCATCCAGCGGTGCCGCCAAGCCCTAACCGAACCCTGAGGGGGGAGGGTCCGCGGTGGCAGGTAAAGCGCCTCAACACAGAGGTACTGAAGGAGGCGGCGACTGTAGCCTCTTGGCTGCCCCAGCATACTACATCTCCAGAAGAGACAGCAGAGCGTATGGAAGAGCTCGTGAGACGCATCTGCGATGCATCAATGCCTCGCTCCGGGTGTCACCCTCCGCGGCAGCAAGTCTGGTGGTGGACGGCAGAAATAGCGCAACTGCGTGAGGACTGCGTCGCTGCCAGACGCCTCTTCTCGCATTACCGAAGGAGGGTGCATCGGGATAGAACGGAGGAGGATCGCCGGTATGCCAGCTATGTGGAAGCGAAGACGCGCCTACAAGCCCAGATCGCCAGGGCTATAACTGAAGGCAGAGCCGAGATGTTGGAGGGGCTCGACAGAGACCCTTGGGGCACACCATATCGAATGGTCATGAACAAATTTCGTCCCTGGGCCCCTCCAATCACTGAAACGCTCGACTCAGCGGTGTTGCGGAATGTGCTGGAGACTCTTTTTCCGCACCGGGACTTCCAACCGCCGCAGATGGGTCCACGCATAGTGGCCGAGGATGACCAAAGACCTGAGGACATACCGGAGGTAGACGAAGAGGAGATGGCAGACGCGATAGTGCGCCTACGAGGGAAATCCGTTGCCCCCGGACCGGACGGAATACCTGGTCGCGCTTTAGCTTTAGCGATGGACGCTTTGGAGCCTTGTGTGAGGAGACTATTCACTGCCTGTCTGGCTCAAGCCATAATTCCACAGAGGTGGAAGACAGGCAGGTTAGTCCTCCTCAGAAAGGAAGGGCGTCCAGCGGAGTCCCCCTCCGCTTACCGCCCCATCGTGTTACTAAACGAGCTGGCCAAGCTGTTTGAGCGCATCGTTGTTGGACGCTTAACCAAGCACATGGTGGAGGTCGGGCCGGACCTATCGGACGCGCAGTTTGGCTTCCGCGGTGGTCGCTCGACTGTGGATGCCATTCTGCGGGTCAAGTCCCGCGCGCAGGATGCGGTCTCCCAGGGTGAAGTAGTTTTTGCGGTGTCCTTGGACATCGCAAACGCCTTCAACTCTTTGCCTTGGGCTTGCATCAGGGAGGCGCTCCGCTACCATGGAGTGCCAACCTACCTGCGTCGCGTTATCGGGGCTTACCTCTCCGATAGGTCCGTGGTCTTTCCGGAGCGGAACGGCTGGGGGAGACGCGAAGTGTCATGCGGTGTTCCACAGGGCTCGGTTCTCGGGCCGCTCCTGTGGAACATCGGCTACGACTGGGTTTTACGGGGTAGCACGCTGAGGGGTGTCAGCGTAGTATGTTACGCGGACGACACCCTGGTCTTGGCGCGGGCAAAAAGCCACAGAGAGGCAGTGACACTGGCGACGGCGGGAGTGGCCCACATCGTCAATAGAATCCAGAGGTTGGGATTGGAGGTTGCTCTGGGGAAGTCGGAGGCGCTTTGTTTCCACGGCCCTCGCAGAGCTCCCCCATCAGGAACCCACATCACGGTCGGTGGAGTCCGCATCGGCTTGTCGAGTACGATGAAGTACCTGGGACTCGTGCTCGACAGCCGGTGGAACTTTAAGGCGCACTTTAATGCTCTTGCGCCGAAACTGACGAAGACGGCGGGTGCACTGAGTAGATTACTTCCAAACATCAGTGGGCCAAATTGTTCCAGCAGGCGCCTCTACTTGGGAGTCCTCAGGTCCATGGCGCTATACGGTGCCCCGGTATGGGCAGACGCCCTCGGTCGTGAAAATACGGCTGTTCTGCGGCAGTCGCAAAGGGTAATGGCAACGAGGGTCGTGAGGGGCTACCGGACCATCTCGGGCGATGTGGCGTGCGTGCTGGCTGGAGTTCTACCCTGGGACCTGGATGCGCTTTCCTTGGCGTCGACTTACCGTCGGCGTCGAGGCTATGCGTCCGGGGACCTTAGCCCAGCACGTCACGCGAACGAGGAGCGGGATGCCGCACTTGAGGGGTGGCTCGGCAGATTGGAGCACCCTTCGGCTGGTCGCAGGACCATCGACGCGGTTCGCCCAGTCCTAAGGCAGTGGTTGGCGAGACGTCACGGCGTTCTCACTTTCCGGCTGACGCAGGTCCTCACGGGGCACGGGTGCTTCGGCGGATACCTGTGCCGCGTCGCCGGAAGAGAGCCGGATCCACGCTGCCACCACTGCCACGACTGCGTCGACGAGTCCGCCCAGCATGTGCTGGAGGAGTGCCCAGCATGGGAGTCGGAGCGCGAGGCGCTCCGCAGCGTTGTGGGGACTGACCTGACGTTGCCGGCTGTGATTAGGGCCATGGTCGGTAACGAAAGGTCTTGGGCGGCCGTCCTGTCCTTCAGCGAGGATGTGATGTCGCGGAAGGAAGCGGCGGAGAGAGAAAGGGAGGCGACTTCCGATCTCGTCATCCGCCGCAAAAGGACCGGCCGCCGGAGAGCGGCCCACGATCGCCGCCTCCCCCCCTAACACTAGCCAGAGGGCGGTAGACTTGGGGAAGTCTGCCGTCTAACAACCTGGCCCGAGTAGGCGCGCGCGGTGTCCGCCGCGCGCCACTCCAGGAGTCGTCGAGGGGTGCTGCTCCCACCCTCCGACACCGAGTCGTGCCGCAGGGCAATCGCCGTCGGGGTTCGCGGATGATTTTCTGGTTCCCGTGGCCCCCGACCCCAAGGCGAGTAAGGTGGACACCGTCAGGTTTTAGTGGGTAGGCTGTCGCGCGTTTACCATCTTTGCGCGGCAGGAGCCCCACATAACCCGTCGTTCTTTCCCCAGGCGGCGGGTACCCGGCAACAGGGTTTCCTGACGTTAAAAAAAAAAAAAAAAAAAAAAAAAAAAAAAAAAAAAAAAAAAAAAAAAAAAAAAAAAAAAAAGGTTAGGTTAGGTTAGGTTAGGTTAGGTTAGGTTAGGTTAGGTTAGGTTAGGTTAGGTTAGGTTAGGTTAGGTTAGGTTCCCGGGGGAGTTCCCGAGGGAGTTGCTGGACTCCTACCGGGCGCGTCCCCAGGTGGCGGATAGGGGAACGCCACTCGCTCTTCGTGAGTGGGTGGTACCGGAGCAATCCGGCGCGGACCAAAACCAGTAGGCATGGGCGTGCCTTTAGGGGTTTGTTAACCCCACGGCCTAAGGGAGCACACCCTGACAGAAAAGCACGGAGGTGGGGCGAGTCCGGCGGGTGCTTAACTGCGCAGTTGGGCTAGCACTTATGTGCACCGCTCCTCCCCCGAATCTCGTAATCCCGGATCCCGGTGTCGTTGACATGTCTAGCGGCCGGGAGCTAGGACCGAGAGCCTTGGCTTCATTGCCCGGGCTGCGAGGAAGAAAACCTCTATAAAAAATTACCCCGAATCCCAAGCGGCGCAGCAGCGTGAGGGGATGCATGGCTGATGGGCGGTTCAGTCGTTACTGCTTTCCCCGCTAGGGTACCGGCCGACACTCTAGCGGGTTACGAGGAGGCTTATCTGGGTACAGGGGGCACTGCTCAGATGGACGTCTTTTTCCCCCATACTCGTGGGAACAGAATGGATAATCTTAAAAAACCACAAAACGACGACGACGTGCCAGCGACTGGCGGTGTTGATGTTGGGCCCGAGATGGGCGGAGTAGAAGTGGAGCCCGCGATGGGCGGAGTTGCTGCTGGGCCCGAGAAGGGCGGAGTTGTTGCGGGGCCCGCGAAGGGCAGAGACGAGGCGTTGCCCGAGAAGGGTGGAGTAAAGGAGAGGCCTGCGACGGGCGGAGTTAGAGTTAGGGCGGCGAAGGGCGTAGGCAGCGTGGCCACTAAAGGTGCTGCAGCCCAAGGCTGCCGAAGCCAGTCTGGGTCACCGGAGGACGATAAGGGGCCCAAGGCGAAAACAATTGTTAACCGTGGTAGAGGTCGTCCACCTACCACTGGTCAATACGTCGGACTAGCCGAAGCCCAACGAGCCCTCAACGAGGCGCGAAGGGAGGAGCTAAGGCTCAAGGCCCAGAAGGAGGTAACGGACAGAGTGACGGCCCTCAAGGCTAGAACCAGTCCACGTTTACCAGGAGTGTCCACAAACGTGTCTGGAGTAGATAGGGAGGCAGTTCAGGTGTCGGATTTGCAGGCTAAAGTAAGCAGTAGCCTGGAAGTAATAGAAATAATCGCCACAAAATCGGGCAATCTAAAGGGTACTTTTACCAAGGCCCTAAAAGACGCGGCGAGTGCAATAGCAGGTGCCGTGGACGAATTAGCAAAGCGCACAGCAACTGAGGAGGTCGCGCAGCTCCAGGCCATGAACACCAGGTTGCAGATGGAGGTAGTGGACCTACGAAAAGAGGTAGCAGCGATGAGGTCGGAGCTGGACCGAGCCCAAGCAGCTCCACCGCCGCAATCACCTCCTGCGAAGCTGACGCCGAGTGAGGATATAGCGGAGCTTAGGAGGGAACTCGCAGTGCTGAAGGAGCAACAGGAGAAGTCCTGCGCTGTTGCGCCACGGGTGGTCTCTCAGGGACAGGAGGCTGCTACCCTTATGACGGGCCCGGTGCCTCTCAATGCCGAGGACTTGGTGCGCTCCATAATGGTGCAAGTTGGCACCATGGTAAGTGCCCGTTTTGAGGCAATGGAAGCTAGGCTGCTGCCAGGGCAGCGAGTCCAATCGCCGTTGCCTGCGGATGCAGCCTGTGCTCGTGGGTCAGGAACCGCTGTCACTGTGGAGACGTCACACAACCGGGATGAGACAGCAACCACCGCCATCACCACCTCGGTAACGCAACCGAAGACGGTGGTAGAGAAGGAAAAGAAGAAGAAGAAGACCAAAGGGAAAAAGAAAAAGAAGGCGAGTGCGCCCCTACAAGCCGCACCAGAGAACTCGCGTCCTTTGCCACCCGCTCCCGCTACTTTAACGGAGGGATGGAACATGGTGGTCAAGAAGGGCGCAAAAAGGAAGGAAAGGAGAAAGGAAAAGCTCCTGCAGCAAAAGGCAAAAGAGGCCAAGCCGCCCAAACTGCACCCACCAAGATCAGCGGCGGTGGTCATAAAGCTACGGCCAGGTGCAACGGAGCGCCTAACCTACGGCGAGGTGTTCGCTCGGGTAAAGCGCAAAGTTCGCCTGGAGGACCTGGGGATAAAAGATCTCCGGTTCAAAGTAGCGACCACAGGGGCCAGAATGCTGGAAGTGCCCGGCAAGGACAGCGCAGAAAAGGCGGATGCTTTGGCACAGAAAATAAGGGGGGTGCTGTGCGAAGACGACGTGGTAGTCTCCAGGCCAACAAAATGTTCGGAGATTCGTGTGGTTGGCCTGGATGACTCCGTCACGCCAGGTGAATTGGCAGAGGTTGTCAGCAGAGTCGGTGGCTGCTCGCCCACAGCGGTGAAGGTAGGAGAGATTCGCCGTGACCGTACCGGGCTGGGTTCGGCGTGGGTCCGTTGCCCTGTGATAGCTGCCAAAAAGGTAGTAGACGGTGGACGCCTCCTCGTGGGGCTGGTATCTGCGCAGATCAAACTGCTGCAGCCTCGGCCCCAGCGGTGCTTCCGGTGCCATGAGGAGGGCCACGTTGCGACGCAGTGCAAGGGGACAATAGATCGTAGTGGCCAGTGCTTCCGATGCGGGCAACCGGGACACAAGCGCAGGCAATGCTCTGCCACGCCGCACTGTCCGGTCTGTGAGGCCGCTGAGAGACCGGCCAACCACATCGTCGGGAGCACAGCTTGCACCCGGGCCCCGGCTCGTTGCCGACCTGCGACCAGGGCAGCCGAGCCGCCAGCGAAGGAACTAAGAACGGACAGCAATGATGGCCACTAAAGTCATGCAAACGAATCTGAACCACTGTGCCAGAGCTCAGGACTTATTTGTACAGAGCATGGTGCAGTGGTCGGTGCAGGTTGCGATCGTGGCGGAGCCATATTCTGTCCCCCCGCGGGATACATGGGCAGGGGATGATGACGGACAGGTTGCAATCGTGACCCAGGTCGCCGCGGGCGCCCCACCTTTCACGCGTGTTGTGAAGGGTTCGGGGTGCGTCGCGGCACTGCTGGGTCGGGTCGTCGTAGTCGGAGCGTATTTCTCCCCTAACAAAACTCTGGCGGAGTTTGAGGAGTTTTTGGACAGGCTGGGGGATTTAATTGCCAGGTTCCAGCCTGCGGAAGTCCTTCTCGCGGGGGACTTGAATTCAAAGTCCAGCTTGTGGGGCTCGGCAGTGGAGGACGCGCGGGGGAGGGCCCTTGCGGAGTGGGTGGTTGCCACCAACTTGACTGTCCTTAACAGGGGAACGGCCAACACGTGCGTGCGACGGCAGGGCGGGTCTATCGTGGACGTAACTTTCGCGAGCCCGGCCTTAGCGCGCCGTGTCCAGGGCTGGCGAGTGCTGGAAGATGTGGAGACTCTCTCGGACCACCTATACATCTGCTTTGAGATCTCCACACATCCGGCGATGCCGCCAGCCCCCAGGCGAACCTCGGAAGAGGACAGTCCGAGGTGGCAGCTACAGCGCCTCGAGGTAGAGGTGTTGAAGGAGGCGGTTTTAGTGGCCTCTTGGCTGCCCCAAAACGCCAGTGTTGTAGAAGATCTTGCCGAGTGGCTAACGGCGATAATGACGAGAGCGTGCGATGCATCGATGCCCCGCTCAAGACGGTGCCCCACTAGGCGCCAGGTGTATTGGTGGTCGGCGGTGATTGCGCATTTGCGCGAGGAGTGCGTGGCCGCCAGACGCCAATACACGCGCTGTCGGAGGCGTCGTTTTAGAAGCCGCAATGATGAAGACAGGGCGCGACATCGGGCAGAGGAAGATAGGCTGTACTCCCAATACACTGCTTTGAAGACCAGCCTACAGCTTGCAATTGCCGAGTCGCAGACCACGGCCAGGGAGCGAATGCTGGAAGAGCTCAACCGCGATCCCTGGGGGACGCCCTACAGGATGGTGCGAAACAAGCTCCGTCCTCGGGCCCCCCCACTTACGCAGTCTCTCCAGCCCAACGTGGTCCGGGAAGTGGTCGCGGCTCTGTTTCCTCACGGTGCGCAGGCAGGACATCAGCCGCCACCAATGACCTCACGGGAAACTAGAGGGGATGATACAGAAGTCCCGGTAGTCAATGAGGAAGAGCTGGAAAGGGCGGTAGCCCGTCTCCGGAAGAAGAGCGTTGCCCCCGGACCCGATGGTATACCGGGGCGAGTTTGGGTTTTGGCCATGGAGTCTCTGGAGCCACGAGTTCGAGGACTATTTACTGCCTGTCTGGCTCAAGCCATAATTCCACAGCGGTGGAAGACAGGCAGACTAGTCCTCCTCAAAAAGGAGGGGCGGCCCGCGGAATCTCCGTCCGCGTATCGTCCCATCGTCCTCCTAGACGAAGTGGCCAAGCTTTTTGAGCGCGTAGTGGCCGGGCGCTTGGTGGCGCATCTAGAGCAGGCGGGACCCAACCTCTCCGACGTCCAGTTTGGCTTTCGCGGTGGCCGTTCCACCGTGGATGCCATTCTGCGCGTCCGGTCCCAGGCGCAGGAAGCAGTCTCCCGGGGCGACGTTGTTATCGCGGTTTCGCTAGACATCGCGAACGCGTTTAACACGTTACCTTGGAGCTGCATAAGGGAGGCACTCCGCTATCATGGGGTGCCGACCTACCTCCGTCGCGTCGTTGGGGCCTACCTGTCGGAGAGGTGGGTGAAGTTCCCAGGGCAAGGTGGCTGGGAAAGCCGGGAGGTGGTATGCGGTGTTCCACAGGGGTCGGTACTCGGACCACTCCTGTGGAACATCGGATATGACTGGGTGCTGCGGGGCACAGGTCTTAGAGGAGTCGAAGTGACCTGTTACGCCGATGACACGTTGGTCACAGCTCGTCATCGAACCTACAGCGAGGCAGCCATACTAGCTAAAGCGGGGGTAGCGTTCTTCGTTGGTAGGATCCGGCGGTTAGGTTTGGAGGTTGCCCTCGGAAAATCGGAGGCAATATGCTTCCATGGTCCTCGTAGGGCGCCTCCATCGGACGCGCACATCGTTGTGGGGGGAGTCCGCATCGGCGTGAAGAGCACGATAAAGTATCTGGGAATCGTGCTCGACAGCCGATGGACCTTCAGAGCCCACTTCGACGCCCTGGTACCGCGACTGTTGAAGGAGGCAGCGGCGTTAAGTAGGCTTCTGCCAAACGTGGGTGGACCAAGTGCTGCAACAAGGAGGCTATACACAGGCGTTATACGGTCAATGGCGATGTACGGTGCCCCAGTGTGGGCGGATACCCTGGATCGCGAAAACATCGCTCTGCTGCGGAGGGCGCAGAGAGTGATGGCGATCAGGGTCATCCGAGGGTACCGTACTATCTCAGGGGAAGTGGCATGTGTGCTGGCGGGAGTACTGCCGTGGGACCTGGATGCGCGTTCCTTGGCGTCGATATATTGTCGGCGTCGAGACCTAGCGTCCAGGGATCCCAGCACAGAACCACACCAGATCGAGCTAGAGGATGAGCGGGTAGCCGCAGTAGAAGAGTGGCGGTCCAGGCTGGAGCACCCTTGCGCTGGCCGACGGACCATCGAGGCGGTTCGCCCCACTCTCGCGCAGTGGTTGGGCAGGCGGCATGGCGTCCTAACCTTCCGCGCCACGCAGATCCTCTCGGGGCATGGTTGCTTCGGGGGATATCTGTGTCGGGTCGCCGGGAGGGAGCCCTCTCCTCGCTGCCACCATTGCGACGACTGTCCCGATGAGTCGGCCCAGCATACGCTGGAGGTGTGCCCAGCTTGGGCGACGGAGCGCGAGGCGCTCCAAAGTGTTGTGGGGGCGGACCTGACGTTGCCGGCTGTGATCTCTGCCATGGCCGGTAGCGAAAGGTCTTGGGGTGCCGTCCTGTCCTTCTGCGAGGACGTGATGTCGCAGAAGGAGGCGGCGGAGAGAGAGAGGGAGGTGACTTCCGATCTCGCCCTCCGCCGCAGAAGGACCGGGCGCCGGAGAGCGGCACACGATCGCCGCCTCCCCCCCTAGCACAGCCAGAGGGCGGTCGACTTGGGGAAGTCGGCCGTCCACGAATCTGGCCCGAGTAGGCGCGCGCGGAGTCGTCCGGGCGCTACTCGAGGAGGCCGTCAGGGGTAAAACATCTTAGCCCCTGACACCGGGACGGGCCTTGACAGGCACTCGCCGCTGGGGTTTACAGAAGAATCTGGATGCCTGTGACCCCAGCCGTGGCGACAGAGTGGCCTCTCGTGTGGTTTTTAGTGGGTAGGCTGCCGTGCGTTTACCATCTTTGCTCGGCAGGAGCCCCACATAACCCGTCTCGCTTCCCCAGGCGAGCGGGTACCCGTAACAGGGTTTTCCACACGTAAAAAAAAAAAAAAAAAAAAAAAAAAAAAAAAAAAAAAAAAAAAAAAAAAGGTTCCCGGGGGAGTTGCTGGACTCCTACCGGGCGCGTCCCCAGGTGGCGGATAGGGGAACGCCACCCGCACTGAGCGGGTGGTACCGGAGCAATCCGGCGCGGACCAAAACCAGTAGGCATGGGCGTGCCTTTAGGGGTTTGTTAACCCCACGGCCTAAGGGAGCACACCCTGACAGAAAAGCGCGGAGGGGGGGCGAGTCCGGCGGGTGCTTAACTGCGCAGCCGGACTAGCACTCATGTGCACCGCCCCCGAATCTCGTAATCCCGGACCCGGTGTCGTTGATCACGTCTAGCGGCCGGGAACTGGGACCGAGAGCCTTGGCTTAACCGCCCGGGCTGCGAGGAAGAAAACCTCTATAAAAAATTACCCCGAATCCCAAGCGGCGTAGCAGCGCGAGGGGATGCATGGCTGATGGGCGGTTCAGTCGCTACTGCTTCCCCCGCTAGAGTACCGGCCGACACTCTAGCGGGTTACGCTAAGGCTTATCCGGGTGCAGGGGGCACCGCTCGGATGGACCTTTTATTTCCCCCATACTCGTGGGAACAGTATGGATAACAATAATAAAAAATCCCAAAACGACGATGTGCCTGCGACGGGCGGGGGAAACGTGCCAGCGACTGGCGGTGTTGATGTTGGGCCCGAGATGGGCGGAGTGAAGGAGAGGCCTCTGGCGGGCGTAGTTGGGCGTAGGCCCGTGAAGTGTGTAGGCAGCGTGCCAACGAAAGGTGCTGGAGCAGGAGGTTGCCGGAGCCAGTCCGGGTCACCGGAGGACGAAACCGGGCCCAAGGCTAAACTGGCAATCAATCGCGGGAGAGGTCGGCCACCCACAACAGGCCAATATGTGGGACTGGCAGAAGCCCAGAGAGCCCTTAACGAGGCACGGAGGGAGGAGCTAAGGCTCAAAGCCCAGAAAGAAGTGGCGGATATGGCGTCGGCGCTGAGGAAAAGAGCTCAGAAAACCAGTCCACGCCTATCAAGTGGGCCCAAAGCTGGAGCGGATGACGAGACGGACTCAGTAGCGGACCTCCAAGGAAAGGTCAAGAGCAGCCTGGAGGTCATCGAGAGGGTTGCCACAAGATCCGGCAACCTAAAGGGCACTTTCACCAAGGCCCTTAAAGATGCGGCGGCTATAATCGCTGGTGCCGTCGATGTGCTTGCCCAACGCACTGCATCTGAGGAGGCAGCACAGCTCCGGCTGAATAATACCAAGCTGCAGAAGGAGGTGGCTGAGCTCAGGGAAGAAGTGGCTGCGATGAGGATGGAGCTAAATCGTGCTCAAACAGCACCACCACCGCAACCGTCCCCTGTAAATCTGGCGCCCAGTATAGACGAAGAGGAACGGCAGGAGAGGTTGTACACTTTCGTACCACAGGCGGCTTCCCCAGCGTCGAGCCCGATGCCACTCAGTACTGAGGAACTGGTGCGTACCGTAATAGAGCAGGTGGGCACCTTGGTTAATGCCCGTTTTGAAGCCATGGAGGCTAAGTTGGTGCCAGCGCAACGAGTCTCAAAGCCGCTGCCAGTGGATGCTGTTTCTCAGGGCCCAGCTGCTACCACTACCCTGATGGCTCCGGCAAACCCAGGCCTGAAGGCGCACAGGAAGAGAAAGAAGAAAAAGAAAAAGAAGAAAGCGTTGTCTAAGGCAGCCCAACCAATTGCCCCCAAGAATGTCGAGCTATCTCCACCTGCTCCTACCAGCTCCGAAGGGTGGAATTTGGTGGTCAAGCGGGGTGCAAAGAAAAAAGCTGCGGCAGCCAAACAGCTGCAAAAGAAGGTGCCACCGGATGAACAAAAATCATCCAAGTTACGCTCGCCTCGTTCCGCTGCAGTCGTCATCAGGCTCAAGCCCTCAGCTATCGAACGAAAGGTGACATATGGAGAGGTGTTTGCCCAGGTCAAGCAAAAGCTAGACCTCAATGACCTGGGCATCAAGGACCTCAGATATAAGGTGGCTGCGACAGGTGCCAGAATGCTGGAGCTACCTGGCGCCAGCAACGATGGGAAGGCCGATGCCCTGGCGCAGCAGCTTAATAATATCCTGTCCAATGAGGATGTGCACATTACCCGGCCAGTGAAGTGCGCTGAACTTCGGGTGCTGGGTCTGGACGATTCAGCGACACCAGACGAACTGGCGGAAGTCATCAGTAAGGTGGGTAACTGCGCACAAGAGGCAGTAACGGTTGGCGACATACGCCGTAACCGGTTTGGGCTAGGGTCGGCATGGGCGAAATGCCCCGTACTAGCCGCCAAAAAGGTTGCAGCTGAGGGCAGGATACGGGTCGGATTTGTGTCGGCCCAAGTCAAACTTCTGCAGCCCCGACCCCAGCGGTGCTTCCGCTGCCATGAAGTAGGGCACGTGGCGGCGAAGTGCACAAGCGAACAAGATCGAAGTAGCCAGTGCTTCCGATGCGGGCAACCGGGGCACAAGCGCGGGCAATGCTCTGCCACGCCGCACTGTCCGATATGTGAGGCCGCTAAAAGGCCGGCTAACCATATCGTCGGAGGTGCAGCGTGTACCCGGGCCCCAGCTCGTTGCCGTCCCGCGTCTAGAGCAACCGCCAATAAGCCGCCCACGGAGGGACTAGGGGCAGATAACAATGGCGATGGCAACTAAGCTTATGCAGACGAACCTGAACCACTGCGCCAGAGCTCAGGATTTGTTTGTACAGAGTATGGTGCAGTGGTCGGTGCAGGTCGCGGTCGTGGCGGAGCCATATTCCGTTCCCCCGCGGGATACATGGGCAGGGGATGACGACGGGCAGGTCGCCATCGTGACCCAGGTCGCCGCTGGCGCCCCACCTTTCACGCGTGTTGTGAGGGGTTCGGGGTGCGTCGCGGCACTGCTGGGTCGGGTGGTTGTGATCGGGGTATATTTCTCCCCCAACAAAACTCTAGTTGAGTTTGAAGAGTTCTTGGACAGGTTGGGGGAGCTGATACTCAGATTCGAGCCTATGGAAGTCCTTCTTGCGGGGGACCTGAACTCAAAGTCCAGTATGTGGGGAGCGGCAGTGGAGGACGCGCGGGGTAGGGCCCTCGCGGATTGGGTTGTTGCCACCAATTTGTCTGTCCTCAACCGGGGAACGGTCGACACGTGCGTGCGACGGCAGGGCGGGTCAATCGTGGACGTAACGTTCGCGAGCCCTGCTTTAGCGCGTCGTGTCCACGGCTGGCGAGTGCTGGATGATGTGGAGACGCTCTCTGACCATCGCTACATCCTATACGAGATCTCTACTCATCCGGCTGTGCCGCCAAGCCCTAACCGAACCCGAAGGGAGGAGGGTCCGAGGTGGCAGCTGAAGCGCCTCAACCCGGAGGTGCTGAAGGAGGCGGCAATCGTGGCCTCTTGGCTGCCTCAATATGCAACATCGCCCGATGAGGCAGCAAAGCGCATAGAGGAACTAGTGAAGCGCATATGCGATGTTTCTATGCCTCGGTCCGGGCGTCGGCCTCCAAAGCAGCAAGTCTGGTGGTGGACGTCAGAAATTGCGCAACTGCGTGAGGACTGCGTTGCTGCCAGACGTATCTACTCTCATTACCGCAGGAGAGTTCGCCGGGATCAGGCAGAGGAGGACCGCAAGTATAACAATTACGTGGAGGCCAAGACGCGGCTCCAAGCCGAGATCACAAGGGCCATAAACGAGGGCAGGGCGGAGATGTTGGAGGGGCTCGATAGAGACCCATGGGGCACACCGTACAGAATGGTAATGAACAAGCTTCGCCCCTGGGCCCCTCCAATTACCGAATCGCTGGACAGAGAAGTGTTGCACACCGTACTGGAGAGTCTCTTTCCGCGTCGAGACAGTTTCGTACCGCCGCAGATGGTCCCATACACTTCGGCCGATGAGGTCGAAGGACAGGAGAACGTGCTGGTGGTTGATGAGGAGGAGATGGCGGCTGCGGTTGTGCGCCTACGGGGAAAGTCAGTTGCCCCGGGGCCGGACGGAGTGCCAGGTCGTGTATTAGCCCTGTTGATGGACGCTTTAGGGCCTTGTGTGAGGGAACTATTCACTGCCTGTCTGGCTCAAGCCATAATTCCACAGAGGTGGAAGACAGGCAGGTTAGTCCTCATCAGAAAGGAAGGGCGTCCAGCGGAGTCCCCCTCCGCCTACCGCCCCATCGTGCTGCTGAATGAGTTAGCGAAGCTATTTGAGCGAATTATAGCCAGCCGATTGATCAAGCACATGGTGGAGGTCGGACCGGATTTATCGGACGCGCAGTTTGGCTTTCGCGGTGGTCGCTCAACCGTGGATGCCATTCTGTGGGTTAAGTCCCGCGCGCAGGATGCGGTCTCCCAAGGTGAGGTAGTTTTTGCGGTGTCCTTGGACATCGCAAACGCCTTTAACTCCTTGCCTTGGGCTTGCATCAGGGAGGCGCTCCGCTATCATGGAGTGCCAACCTACCTGCGTCGCGTCATCGGGGCTTACCTCTCCGATAGATCCGTGGTCTTTCCTGAGCGGAACGGCTGGGGGAGACGGGAAGTGTCGTGCGGTGTTCCACAGGGCTCGGTTCTCGGGCCGCTCCTGTGGAACATCGGCTACGACTGGGTGCTGAGGGGCAGCACACTGAGGGGCGTCAGTGTCGTGTGCTATGCTGATGACACCCTCATTTTGGCGCGGGCGAAAAGCCATAGAGAGGCGGCGTTGCTAGCGACGGCGGGAGTGGCTCACATCGTTAGCAGGATACGAATGTTAGGGCTGGAGGTTGCACTAGAAAAATCAAAGGCGCTCTATTTCCATGGCCCTCGAAGAGCACCTCCATCAGGCTCTCACATCACAGTGGGTGGGGTTCGCATCGGCTTGTCGAGTACGATGAAGTACCTAGGACTCGTGCTCGACAGCCGGTGGAACTTTCGAGCGCACTTCAACGCCCTTGCGCCGAAATTGACAAAGACGGCAGGTGCACTCAGCAGGTTGCTGCCGAACATCAGCGGGCCGAATTGCTCCAGCAGGCGCCTTTACTTGGGAGTCCTCAGATCCATGGCGCTATACGGTGCCCCGGTATGGGCAGACGCTCTATGCCGTGAAAATGTGGCTGTTTTGCGGCAGTCGCAAAGAATTATGGCGACTAGAGTCGTAAGAGGTTACCGTACCATCTCGGGCGATGTGGCGTGCGTGCTGGCTGGAGTTCTACCCTGGGACCTGGATGCGCTTTCCTTGGCGTCGACTTACCGTCGGCGTCGAGGCCATGCGTCCGGGGACCTAAGTCCAGCACGGCACGAAGGCGAGGAGCGGGATGCCGCACTTGAGGGGTGGCTCAGCAGACTGGAGCACCCTTCGGCTGGTCGCAGGACCATCGACGCGGTTCGCCCAGTCCTAAAGCAGTGGTTGGCGAGACGTCACGGCGTTCTCACTTTTCGGCTGACGCAGGTCCTCACGGGGCACGGGTGCTTCGGCGGATACCTGTGCCGCGTCGCCGGAAGAGAGCCGGATCCACGCTGCCACCACTGCCACGACTGCGTCGACGAGTCCGCTCAGCATGTGCTGGAGGAGTGCCCAGCATGGGAGTCGGAGCGCGAGGCGCTCCGCAGTGTTGTGGGGGCTGACTTGACGTTGCCGGCTGTGATTAGGGCCATGGTCGGTAACGAAAGGTCTTGGGCGGCCGTCCTGTCCTTCTGCGAGGACGTCATGTCGCGGAAGGAAGCGGCGGAGAGAGAAAGGGAGGCGACTTCCGATCTCGCCATCCGCCGCAAAAGGACCGGCCGCCGGAGAGCGGCCCACGATCGCCGCCTCCCCCCCTAACACTAGCCAGAGGGCGGTAGACTTGGGGAAGTCTGCCGTCTAACAACCTGGCCCGAGTAGGCGCGCGCGGTGTCCGCCGCGCGCCACTCCAGGAGTCGTCGAGGGGTGCTGCTCCCACCCTCCGACACCGAGTCGTGCCGTAAGGCAATCGCCGTCGGGGTTCGCGGATGATTTTCTGGTTCCCGTGGCCCCGACCCCAAGGCGAGTAAGGTGGACACCGTCAGGTTTTAGTGGGTAGGCTGCCGCGCGTTTACCATCTTTGCGCGGCAGGAGCCCCACATAACCCGTCGTTCTTTCCCCAGGCGGCGGGTACCCGGCAACAGGGTTTCCTGACGTAAAAAAAAAAAAAAAAAAAAGGTTAGGTTAGGTTAGGTTAGGTTCCCGGGGGAGAGCTGACTCCTACCGGGCGCGTCCCCAGGTGGCGGATAGGGGAACGCCACCCGCTTAGAGGGGCGGGTGGTACCGGAGAAATCCGGCGCGGACCAACAGCAGGGGCGTGCCTCTAACCGTGGTTCAGACCCCCACGGTTAGAGGCACGCTCAGGGAGGGGCCGCTCTCCGTTGAGGCTTCGGCTTCCGGAGTTGCGGCCACCGGGGTGGGGCCGCTTCGGCGGTCTCGCTTCCGGAGGGTGGGTACCGGCTGCGGGACTGTGTTGGCAGGCTCGCAGCTGGCAGAGGGGGAAGACCGCGGAGGGAGAGGAGTGCCGGTATTACGGTGCGCCGTTCTCCCTGCCCTCCGTGGCCTTGACGGGGCCGCCACCGTCTTCGATGGCGGACGCGGTGGGGCTGCAGGGGAAGAGGAGTGTCGGTGTTTCGTTGCCGCTCTCCCTGTCCTCTGCAGCCGAAGGGAGGAGGCCCGCTTCGGCGGGATGGTGGGGCTGCTCGTTTGGGCTTCGGCCTTGACGTTGCGGCCACCGGTGGTGGGATCGCTTCGGCGGTCTTACGACCGGGTGATGGGGACCGGTGGCGGGACTGTTTTGGCAGGCTCGCAACTGGTGGAAGGGTAGGCCGCGGCGGGAGAGGAGTGCCGGTATTACGGTGCGCCGCTCTCCCTGCCCTCCGCGGCCTTGACGGGGGCCGCCAACGTTAGATGGCGGACGCGGTGGGGCTGCAGGGGAGAGGGTCGGTGTTTCGATGCCGTTTTCCCTGTCCTCTGCAGCCGTTTGAAGGTGGCCTGCTTCGGTGGGCGGTGTGGTTGGGTGAGGGGGTTGCTCCGGGCACTTCTCTGCTGTGGCAGAGTGGGCTTGTGAGCAGCCCCCCCACCCTTTGGAGAGGTGGTCAGCCCGGATCTCGGGTGGACCTGCCCACTTCGGTGGGAGGAGTGGGGCCGCGCGTCGTGGCTTCGGCTGTCGGCGTGTGGCCGCCGGTGGCGGGACCGCTTCGGTGGTCCCGTGATCGGATGGGGGGGGGAGCCGGAGGCGAGGCTGTGTTAATAGCCTCGCAACCGGTAGAGGGGTGGACCGCGGCAGGAGGGGAGTCGTGGTATTTGCCAGTCTCCTGCTTCCGCGGCCCAGACGGGGCCGCCACCGTTTGATGGCGGACGCGGTGGGGCTGCAGGGGAGAGGGCCGTTGTTTCGGGCCCTGACTTCTGCAGCCGCGTGGGGTTCCTACGGGGGCCCCACTGGATGGTGGCCTTCGGGCCTACCGCCGGGGCGTCGTAGTGGAATGCGCAAGCGATCCTGCGGCGTCCCATTATGGCGGAGGGGTGGGGATCGTTGGGGTTTAGTGGGTAGTACCGGCTCTTCTAGCTGGTGAGTCCCACACACCCACCTGGGGTTATAGGTGGACGGTGCGTAAATGCATTCCCCAACGTTAAAAAAAAAAAAAAAAAAAAAAAAAAAAAAAAAAAAAAAAAAAAAAAAAAAAAAAAAAGGTTAGGTTAGGTTAGGTTAGGTTAGGTTAGGTTAGGTTAGGTTAGGTTAGGTTAGGTTAGGTTAGGTTAGGTTAGGTTAGGTTAGGTTAGGTTAGGTTAGGTTAGGTAGTTAGGTTAGGTTAGGTTAGGTTAGGTTAGGTTAGGTTAGGTTAGGTTAGGTTAGGTTAGGTTAGGTTAGGTTAGGTTAGGTTAGGTTAGGTTAGGTTAGGTTAGGTTAGGTTAGGTTAGGTTAGGTTAGGTTAGGTTAGGTTAGGTTAGGTTAGGTTAGGTTAGGTTAGGTTAGGTTAGGTTAGGTTAGGTTAGGTTAGGTTAGGTTAGGTTAGGTTAGGTTAGGTTAGGTTAGGTTAGGTTAGGTTAGGTTAGGTTAGGTTAGGTTAGGTTAGGTTAGGTTAGGTTAGGTTAGGTTAGGTTAGGTTAGGTTAGGTTAGGTTAGGTTAGGTTAGGTTAGGTTAGGTTAGGTTAGGTTAGGTTAGGTTAGGTTAGGTTAGGTTAGGTTAGGTTAGGTTAGGTTAGGTTAGGTTAGGTTAGGTTAGGTTAGGTTAGGTTAGGTTAGGTTAGGTTAGGTTAGGTTAGGTTAGGTTAGGTTAGGTTAGGTTAGGTTCGCGGGGG